>JAJQQW010000020.1:1507500-2182500 GCA_025583905.1 Ia io
TCCTCTTTTTTCCCTTTATGTTGAAATACAACACAATGCAAGGAGAAAAGTTATAGACAAGACACCCCCCCCCCTGCTCTCTCCCTGTGCCGGGGACTCACGCCCCTTCTCCCTGCCTCCCTCCAGGTACAGCACATGGGAGCCGGAAGAAAACATCCTGGATGCCCGCCTGCTCGCCGCCTTTGAGGAGAGGTACAGGCCCTTCCAAGCCTCCGCTTCTCCCTCAGGAACTAGGAGGCGGCTTCTCCGCAGCCTGGCGGCGGAGCCCCATCCCGTCTCATTACTTACGCTCACCTTCCCCCCTTTCTCCAGGGAGCGAGAGATGGAGCTTTATGGCCCCAAAAAGCGAGGACCCAAACCCAAAACCTTCCTCCTCAAGGTAGGGTGGCCTCGCCCAGTGGGGGACAGCAGTGTTGGCCCTGAGGGCTGGTGAACCAACGGGGGTCCACACACTTTGTCTATTTGTAATCTAGGAGGGAACCCCCAGACAGGCCGTGGACCAGGTCAGTGGCTGTGCCAAGGGGTGCCTTGCGGGAGGGCCTTAGCCACTAGAGTTCCTACCCCCAGCCATCCCCAATAGAGACACAGTAAAAAACAGGAGGTGTGCTTGCTGCCAATGGCTGCTCCCAGATGACTCCCTACCCCTTCCCCCAGACTGCCACCCCTGAGCCCCACCCCCACCCCACCCCCACCCCCACCCCCACCCCCACCCATACAGAAATTCTGAGGGGGAAACCCAGAGGCTGTCTGGAGGAGGGGTCCTAGGGAGGTGTGTGGGCAGGGCCCTGCTCCACTGCTGACACCGCCTTTCTCCCTAGGCCCAGGCCAAGGCCAAGGCCAAGACTTATGAGTTCCGAAGCGACTCTGCCCGGGGCCTCCGGATCCCTTACCCTGGCCGCTCACCCCAGGACCTGGCTTCTACTTCCCGAGCCCGAGAGGGCCTTCGGAACATGGGTCTGTCCCCGCCCGGGAGCAGCAGCAGCACCAGCAGTACCTGCCGCGTGGAGCCCCCTCGGGACCGTGACAGGGACCGGGATCGAGAGAGGGAGAGGGAACGTGAGAGGGATCGTGAGCGTGATCGGGGCGCCAGCCGCGTGGATGACAAGCCCAGCTCGCCAGGGGACAGCTCCAAGAAGAGAGGCCCCAAGCCCCGGAAGGAGCTCCTGGACCCCTCGCAGAGGCCCTTGGGAGAAGCCAGCGATGGCCTGGGAGATTACCTCAAGAACAGGAAGCTGGAGGATGCCTCCTCGGGGGCAGGAAAGTTCCCAGCGGGCCACAGTGTGATCCAGCTGGCCCGGAGGCAGGACTCCGACCTGGCCCAGTGCAGGGTGGCCAGCCCTGGCCCTGCTGAGGCCACAGGCAAACTGGCCGTGGACACCTTTCCCGCCAGGGTCATCAAGCACAGGGCCGCTTTCCTGGAGGCCAAAGGCCAGAGTGCCCTGGACCCTGGTGGCCCCCGGGTCCGGCATGGCTCAGGCACCCCCGGCGCTGTGGGAGGCTTGTACCGGGACATGGGGGCTCAGGGGGGACGGCCCTCTCTCATCGCCAGGATCCCCGTGGCCAGAATCCTGGGGGACCCCGAGGAAGAGTCCTGGAGTCCTTCTCTGACCAACCTGGAGAAGGTGGTTGTCACCGACGTGACCTCAAACTTTTTGACCGTCACCATCAAGGAAAGTAACACGGACCAAGGCTTTTTTAAAGAGAAAAGATGAATTGCTGGGTGGGTGACCCCAGGATAAGAGCAGGAGAGAGAGTGAGAGCGCAAGCTTGGCGTAAACGATGCTTTTTATTTCTGGGTGGGAGGCAGCCTGTGGGCTCCCCCGCCCCCCAACTTCACACAGCCCACCCCTTCATTCCTCCTTCCTCCCTATCAGTTTTGGTTGGAAGATTATTTCTAGAGTTATATTTTCTATTAGATGTAAATATGTTATTTAAGAAAAAATATCTAAATATATATATTTCAACTCTCGAAGTTGTTTTATTTAACAAGGAGAGAGAGACAGACTCAGTGTGGGTTAGCTGGGGCAGACAGGCTGCCTTGGGGCAGGAGGGGCCCCTCAGCTCCCCAGGGGACTAGGGAGGTTGGGGACCTGGGTACTGGGCCTCTGGTGGTGTCTGGAGGGACTCAGCTGGCCCTCCTCGCCCCTCCTCCCTTTTCCCACAGCCCCTTGGCAGACCCCTGGAACCCAGGCAGGCCCCAGGTTTTCTCTCTCTCCCCATTGGCCGGCCAGGCCAGCAAAAGATTGGCTCCCCAATCAGAAAATAGGGGGTGGGGTCAGTCTGTGTTTCCAATTTTTTTTTTTTAGATTAAGAAGTAGGGGGTGGGGGGAGTATTAACGTGAATCACTTTGTTTATGTGTGATTTTGAAGGTGAAAAGTCGAGGGTGGGTGGGGAGCAGCCGACGTCCCCCCAGGGCCACACCAGGAAATGCACTTTACGGGGGATGTGTGTGTTCTTCACGCAGATCGGATCGTGTGTAAGTGTGTCACGCGGATAAAACTGCCCAGTTCCCTCCCTCCCTTTCCTCCGCAGAGAGAACAGAAACCCAGCGAATCTGTTTACATTCCCGAAATGCCAGGACAGACGGGAGGATGGCGAGTCCGTGCCCAGAGCTGGAGACAGTTTCACCAGCACGGGGTCTGGGGTTGGACTTCTCCTTTCGCGTCTGCTAGCGTCTCGGGAGCAGAGCCGGGCCCCCCAGTTCCCGGGGGGAGTTGGACTCGCCTCCCTCGCGGAGGGCGGGCCGCCAGCTCTGGGACGGACAGACGCACGGCCAGACGGGCCCACGCTGCGGACCCACGGAGGGAGGCGCGGCTTCGCGCCCCCCCGGCCCCGGCCCCGGCCCCGGCCCCGGCCTGGCTGCGGGCGCGGCGCCGGGCAGGACTCCCGTCCGGCGGCTCGGCGGCGGGGCCAGGGGAAGGAGGGGCGCGGCGAGGTTTCCATCCAAGAATGCGCATCGGAACTTTACTTTTACCTCCCGCCTCCTTAAAAGCAAAAGCTATAATTTATAGTCCTTTCCGATTCGCGGCGTTCTCTGTCTGAGCTCCACGTTCAGACTCCGCCGAGGGGGGAGGAGCGGGAGCTGGGCCAGCGGCGGCCCGGCGGGGAGGCCGGGCGTGGCGGCAGGTCCCGGACGCCCCCGCCCGGCCGGCTCGCGAGCACGCTGCGCTCCACGGACGCGGAACGCGAGCCCCACTCGACTCAAAAGCACAATCCGCCCCTCTGCCCCTCGCCGCGGCTCCTGCGGCCTCCCGCCTTAAAGGGCCAGCGGAGACCCAACTTCCCAGCGCTCGTCGAGGGAGGGCGCGGCCCCCCGCCGCCCGCGCGCTGGCGGACGCACAGACTGGGGCGAGCGAGGCGGGGAGCCGGGGCCGAGGGGGAGCTTCTTTGGGGGGACAGGGCGGGAGGCCCAGCAGCCTCGCGGCCCTCCGCTGGGTATTCCCACCTCCTGCCGCAGCCTCTCCCCTCCGGACTTGCTCGCCTTCAGGGAGAGGGAGGGGGTGGAAGAGTGAAACAGTGTAGGACACGATTCTGTTTGTTTCTGGATCTGAAGTTGCGCCTATAAAGAAGCCCCTAGACGGGGTTTATCTGCTCACGTTTGTAAACTGGTATTTTAGACTTTGTATAGGCAGCGGACTGAGTCTATGTTTTCCGATGAGACCTCATTGGAGGGACCTGCCTGTACCGGGTGGACAGGAGCTGGGGCACGCGTCTTACCGGGCCCGTCCGCCCGTCCGCCCGTCCGCCCGCCCTCGTCCCGCCTCCCTTGCGGCTGCCCGCGCTCCCTCCTCCCGCCTCCCCAGGCTACCCTGGCTCTGCCCCGCCTTTGCCCCTCCGCCTGTCCGCGGCCGAGTCTCCCTCGCTTGCCCTGGCCACGCCGACGTGGGGACGGGCAGGCAGGGCCGGGCACGTGGCCGGTGCGGGTCGGGTTGGGTTATGAGTTCTAAGGTTCGTGCTCATCTGGATGGACCTCGGCCTCCGCTCGCGCGAAGCTTCGGCACCCACCTTCTGCCCTTCCGCGGTCGTGAGTGTCTGTATCCAATGCCGCTTTTTACGTGTTTAAATATATACTTTGTAAATAGAGATGTCTCCGCTTTATTCCTCCCCTCCCCCTGCCCCACCCCTCCCCTCCCCTCTCAGTCCTCCCCCCACTCTCGCCCCCAGCAGCCCAGGGGGATCCCACCTCCAAAGGCCCTTCCCCCCCTGGGGGAACTCCAACTAGGGGGACGGAGAGGTGGGCTTGGGAGGGGGCGGGAGGAGGAGGTCTCGGCTTCCCTCGCCTACCTAGTGCACTTCTCTGGGACCCAGCAGAACTCGGGGACCCCGGGGGGTCCCCCTTTCCTGTGTCGGGTCTCCCCCACCGAGTTCCACCCCCAGGCCCCGTGTTGCCGGTGCCCCCGCCCCCAGGCCTGAGTTCCGTGGCGCGGGGCGCGCTCCGGCCTGCTCCCAGTCCTGTCGCGGGACCGACCCCCCATCCTCCCAGCCTCGACTGCTCTCCCCGAAATGCAGGCCTCTCGCCTATTGATTGAGGAATTGAATTCGCGGGTATTGCTAGGCAACTGGCGGCTCCGAGCGGCGCAGGGCGAGCTGATGTGATTAGTGAACCCGGAGCTGCCGCGCTCCCCGCCCCGGCCTTCTTGGGGGGCGGAACCGGGAGGGACCGGATCGCAGGGTGGGGGTGGGGGTTCCGGGCCTTCCTGGCCGCAGTGGGGGGGGGGGGGTCGTGCAGCCGCACAGGACAGCCGCTCTCAGGATCCCCAAAGTGGCCGTCGCATGGAACCCAGTCCACCCCGAGCGCCGCAGACGGCGCCCCAGAACAAGCGCGGATCCAGGAGCCCTGGCCGAGCGCGAAGGGCGGGGCGTGTCTCCTCTGATCTCTCGGCCCACAGGTCGGGGAGCTCTCCTCCCGCCTGCCCCAGTTCTGTGACCTGCACGGGAGGCCCGGGAGGCGGGGAGCGGCGGGCTGGGGGCTGCGGGGCGCGGAGCGGAGGGCCCTCGGGCTGTGCCGGCCGCGCCCGCGGGGTAGTCGGCGGGCGGCTCCGGGAAGTCACCCCCAAGCCGCGGCCCCGCGGCTGCGCCAAGACTCGCCCCCGCGTGGCTGCCGGGTGTTGGGGCGGCGCGGTGGGCGCCCCTCTGCCCCTTCCCCGGCTGGTTGGCCACCACCGACGTTCGCTTGGACCGGGAGCTCCTCACTGGGGTTTGGTTCCCTGGGCGGAACCTCCAGGAAAGCGCCCGGGTGTGGAGGCCCCGCCGCGGGGCCGCCTCCCACCCGACGCTCCCCTGCGCCCCGAGGGCAGGGCCGGCCCGGCCACACCGGCTGGACTGGAATGCGGACGGGTTTTCCGTTTCCTGCTCCTTGGATGCTCGGGTCCCCATCGAGGCCCTGTGCTGTGCAAAGGAAGACCCCACGGCCCGCAGTCCCGCCCAGCACTTTGGGGGCTCGCACCCCGATTTCTCCTCCTCACCGAGAAGTTCCCCCGCCCCGAGCGGGCCTTGGACGGGGCTGGAGTGCGAGACGGAGAGGCGCAGGCTCGTCGGTGCTCCACAGCGGCGCCAGCCTCGGGCCTGGACCCCGGGAAGGGGGCCGAGACTTGGAAAACAGGGGCAGCTGGGGGCGCGCTCGGGCGGTCGGGGCGCGGGTCGTGCCATTCGGCTCCCGCGGGCAGCTCGGAGCCGGGAGCCGGGGACTGGCCCCGCGCGCCCAGAGCGCCGGCCGCCCCCTCTTGGCAGGACGCGCGCGCCCTCTAGAGGCGATGGCCTTCGCCCCTCTCCGGGCGGCCCGGCCCCTCGGGGTGGCGAAGGGAGCCGGGACCGCCGCCTCCCCCACCCCGGTGGACGGCGCGCGCCCCCTCTGCAGCCAGGTCTCCGAGCGCGAGGAGGGAGCGAACGCCGTGTCCAGCCGCCGGATCCCCGTCCAGGAGCCTGGATGTGCGGATGTGCCCTTCGGACCCGGGGCTCGGGCCCAGCCCTCAGGCCGGGGCCCTTGGCGACCCAGCCGTTCTCCTGGGAAGGCGGTGGATTAGGCCGCAAACTCGGCAGCGCATCCAAGTAACCAAGGCCGGGGTGGACCTTGGCCCGCACGGTGGGTCGTGTGTGTGTGTGTGTGTGTGTGTGTGTGTGTGTGTGTGTGTGTGTGTGTGTGTGTGTGTGTGTGTGTGTGTGTGTGTGTGTGTGTGTGTGTGTGAGTGTGTGTGTGTGTGTGTGTGTGTGAGTGTGTGTGTGTGTGTGTGTGAGTGTGGTGTGTGTGTGTGTGTGTGTGTGTGTGTGTGTGTGTGTGACACCGGCTCCCACTCTGCCAGTTACTCCCAGGAAAGCCTGGCTCACATGGGAGGGTGTGTGTGTGTGTGTGTGTGTGTGTGTGTGTGTGTGACACCGGCTCCCACTCTGCCAGTTACTCCCAGGAAAGCCTGGCTCACATGGGAGGGTGTGTGTGTGTGTGGTGTGTGTGTGTGTGTGTGTGTGTGTGTGTGTGAGTGTGTGTGTGTGTGTGTGTGTGTGTGTGTGTGTGTGTGTGTGTGTGTGTGTGTGACACCGGCTCCCACTCTGCCAGTTACTCCCAGGAAAGCCTGGCTCACATGGGAGGGTGTGTGTGTGTGTGTGTGTGTGTGTGTGTGTGTGTGTGTGTGACACCGGCTCCCACTCTGCCAGTTACTCCCAGGAAAGCCTGGCTTGCCACGGGAGGGTGTGTGTGTGTGTGTGTGTGTGTGTGTGTGTGTGTGTGTGAGTGTGTGTGTGACACCGGCTCCCACTCTGCCAGTTACTCCCAGGAAAGCCTGGCTCACATGGGAGGGTGTGTGTGTGTGTGTGTGTGTGTGTGTGTGTGTGTGTGAGTGTGTGTGTGACACCGGCTCCCACTCTGCCAGTTACTCCCAGGAAAGCCTGGCTTGCCACGGGAGGGTGTGTGTGTGTGTGTGTGTGTGTGGGGGGTGTGTGAGTGAGACACCGGCTCCCACTCTGCCAGTCTGCTCCTTGCCAGCCACCCCCAGCCCCTCTGCAGCTCGCCACGCCCCAGGAGAGGACGCTAGGGTGGTCCCAGCCCACCGCCCCCAACACAAACCTGCTCCAGCCTCAGGAGGCGGAACAAAAGCAAGCCAGCCAGCCGCCTCCTGGGCAGAATCTGATTTCAAATTCGCGGGCCGGGGTGCCCTTCTAGCTGCAGGGGGAACCCGCTGAATGAAAGCATCCAGGCCTCTGCCCCAAACCAGGGGCGCCCACAGGCAGGCCCGGCTCCTCTTCGCTTCCAGGGGTGCCAGTTCTCCCCGGAGGCAGAGATTCGTGAATAAGCTCATGCCGAGGTGCCCAGGGCAGGTTCTGTAGGAAGCAAACCCTCTGCCGGGAGCCTGGGTCAGGCCTCCACAGCCCGGTCACCGGCTTCGCAGCAGCTCCCCCGGCATTTTATCGCTGTGTCCCTTTAAAGTGTTCCCACATGTGGTGGGTTCCCCATGGCAGCATCCCGGGATGCTGGGGGGAGGGGAGGAGTCTCAGAGTGAGTTTATGGAGTTATCACAGTGCCGGATGCCGGTCACAACCCTCACCCCGGGCCCCGTTGTGCTCCGCGTCCCCTGGGATGCCAAACCGCGCTCGGTGAAACGCTGGTGCAGGGACTCACTGGTATAATCGAGCCCACACCTTTGCTTAGAAAAAATCTTTCTCTGCACCCCAGAGAGGTGGCCATGCCTTCCCGAGCCCCAGATCCCCCTCCTTCTATTCCGTCCTGTTGGAGGATTTTGCCTCAAGAAGGGGCAAGGGAAGACACTGGTGTTCCCAGGCACTGCTCACGACACACAACAGGATGATAATAAAAAAAAATTTTGTTTATTGATATACTAAGTGAAAAGGCAAATGCCGGACACATTGACGAATGTCTTTTCCCCCCCTGCAAAATAAATTAACATCCGTCTAAACCCCCCCCCCTCCCCGCAACCTATTGCTAGTGTTGTTTTCCAAAAATACTAGACAATGCACAGAATTTTTAGATGCATGTGAGCAAAAACCTGGCCATCGAGGCACTACCTTTCACTTGCGCTCACCCCGCCCTCCAAACCCTGGTGGGCTTCTTGGGGGAGGCATTCCCTTCAGCTGGTTGGTCCTGTTTGAATTTGGGGACTGGGCTGCTGTCCTGTTTCAACAATGACCTAGGTTTCCCAGGGAAGTAACATACCCACTTTTGTTCTCTTTTAAGAAAGCAAACAGCCATGTGCAAAGCAATTAGAAGTGGTATACACAAATAATTTGGCTTTTTCTTTTAATTAAAAAACACAAATCACGCCAGTGATTGGCACTGGCCCATAGCGCTGGTCTTTCCCCCAAGTTTTCCCCCCAATGGAACCTCTAGCGAGGCCCAAGCCCTCTGAAGTCACGTCCGAGTTTCGAGTGTAACCAAAACAGGAGCCTTCTTTTTGGTACCAAAAATATACGTATAAAAATATGCCAACCCCCCTGGAGGAGGGCAGGCCGGGTACTTCTTCCCACCCACTCACAGAAGCCAAGACGGGACAGGACGGAAACAGCCACTGAACGCAGTGTGGCAGAAGCCCCTGCGGAACAAGGAAACCTCCCGTGGGATGTGTGGCCAATGGCTAGATGCACGCACTCTCGCGCGCACGCGCACACACACAGCAGCAAATAAAACAGGACGGCCTTTATTAATTGGTAAACATGGCGACCAGCTCGGAGCACCCGGGCCCGCTCCAGAAAAGGCGATCACACCTGGGCCCACTCACACACACTGCTTGGGGTCACAGCACACAGACACACACACACACCACACAGCAAGGCAAAGTGGCCGGGAGCAAGGCGTTTACAGGTTCAAACTTTGGGATTGAAGTAGCTGGTAAACAGAAAGGCACCGCGTCGGGGCTCGAGAGCTGGCTGCTGGGGCTGCGGGCGCCCACGGGCTCAGAGGGGCGGCGGCCGGCCTGGCTCTGCAGCCCCTGAGGCAGCGGGACCAGGCAGAGCAGCTGCAGAACTTGGAGGCGTCAGCTCCTCTGTGGGGGAGGAACCCCTGTGATCACACCCCGGGACAGCAGGGGAGGCTGGAGCCAGAGGCCCCGTCTCCCTTCACTGCCCACTTTCCAGTTTCAGCCTGGCTGTCAGGGACTCCTTGCCCAGCTGGCAGGGCTGCCATGTTTGAGCCCCAGCTTCCTGTGGAGACGCCTCAATGGGGTCCTGGACACAGGCTGTCCCTAAAGGCACTCAGTTCAAACAGATTTGGCTACAAAGAAGCCCCATTTCCTATTTGGCATGGAGGGCGGGGGCTGGGAAGGGGTGGAGGTGTGGCAGGCCTGCCTCCCCTGGCAAATGACCTGTGTGAGGCCCCCCCCCCTTCCAGCAGTCAGGGTCCCACCCTGCTGGCTGACTTAAGCAATCACTGAAATAGTCCCCCAAAGCCCACTTTTTTTGGCATTACAGACCCGGTGACGCCCCAGCTGACCCCTCTCCCCCGCGCCCAGGACAGCAATTGCATAGCGGGTGGGAACCCACACAGGGCAGCTCCCCGTTGTAGCCCCCCGGGCCTCCGCCTGGTGGGCCACTCTTGATTTTGTCCCACTTCCCAAATGCACCGGCAGGCAGCCAGCGTCTCCGCTGAGGAGGACACGGGGCCCCCAAAGGTGGGGGGATTGTCAGGGATGGTGGGCCTCTCCATGAGCGGGACGGCAGAGAGGCTCCCGCACAGCCAGCAGGCCCGGGCAGTCTGCGGGGCTGAGATGAGGACTGGGTGGTCCTGGCACAGGTGGCAGGAAGGCAGGCAGCCGGAGCGACACCCTCTCCTCCTGCCCCCAGAACCCAGAGGCTGGCTCTTCAGGGGCAGCAGCTCAGGGACTTGCCCAGCGCGGCCGGCCCCCGGTTAGATGGCACCAAACCAGCCTCTCTAGGGTCCCTGCCTCCCCCACCTCACACCCCCTCCAAGACCTGTCCTTCACATCAAGGCCACAGCCCTCAGCTATTGGGGGGGTGGGGGGGGGAGACAGTGACAGGGAGATGAAGTCCCTCACCTCTAACAGCTCAGGCACAGTTCTGGGGCGGGAGTTCTGGCAGCAAGGCCCCTGCCCCACCACATCTTGGTCTGCCTGCCCCCCCCCCCCCCCCACGCCCAGCCACGCTGGCCCAGAAGTTCCCTCCTGGAACAACGGTGCTCCTGGGAAGCGGGAGCCATCACCACAGCCAGGAGGGCGGTTCCGAGATTTGGCTCGAGCTGCAGGTATGCCCAGACTTCCTGAGGCCAAAGGGAAGCAAAGGCCGAGGTAGGAACGGGGCGGCCGGGCCCCAGCAAGGCATCGAGGTATGACCCGGCCCGTTTGCCTGCCCTGGAGTGGCCTGGCATGTGGGTCACTTACTGGAGCCAAACCAGAGGCCGGGGCGGGGCGGCGGGCAGCGGGCACGGGGTCAGTAGTGCCGCAGGTTGAAGAAGCCCACGCTGGTGGGGGACTCCTTCACGGTGACCGTGACGAGGTTGGCGGTGACATCCGTGACAAAGACGTGCTCGATGAGGCTGCGGGTGGGCTTCCAGTCCTGGCTGGTCTGCACCGACACGGACAGGTTTTGCTTGGCGCCAGGCAGCGAGGCCGAGTCCGGGTCAGAGTCGGAGCTGCTGTTCTCCTCGCCGGTGCTCATCTCGGACAGCGCGGCCGCTTTGCCCAGGGCCCCAGGCCCCTCCTGCCCTCCGGGGGCCGTGCTGCCCTTGCCGCAGTCCCTCTTCCCCACAGGGGCGGGCAGAGCGGCAGCCCGCGGGGCCAGCTTCTCGCTCTTGCTGGTGTCGGCCAGCATGCCGGTCCCGTTGCCCCCGGTGGGGCCAGCCCCGGCGCCCTTCCCAGTGCCGGACACCGTGGCAGGGACACCCTTGGCGGCCGTGGCGTGGCGGGCGACCATGCCCACCCCCGGCATGCCATTCTTGACGCTCTGTAAGTCCAAGACCTGGAGGCTCAGCTCCTGGGTGGGCGCAGGCTGAGGGCCCAGGCAACCGGCAGGGACCTTGCTGCCACTGTGGGCGTGGGGGGCCCCCCCGGCCCCCCCTTTCGGCTCCATCACCCCACTGCCGGGGGCCTTTGGGAGTTTGCTTCCTGGGGGACTGAACCCCAGCTCACCCTTCTGCGTCCTCACCTTGAGGTCCAGCCCGAGGCCGCACTTGCCGGTGGCCTGGGCCTTGAGTGCCAGCCGGCTGGCGGCCTGGGCCTGGCTCTGGCTCACGCGGTTCATGTAGTGCACGATGGAGCTCTGCCAGCTGATGCCGCCGCGGCTGGGGCTGCCGGCCATGCCCTTCATCAGGCTGGCCAGGCTCTCGGGGGTGGCCAGGCTGCTGGGGCCGCCGCAGGCCTCCTTGGCGTGGGCCTTCAGGGCCGCCAGGCCGGCCACGGGGGCACTGAGCGGAGGGGGCAGCTTGCTGGCCGGCGCCCCCAGGTCCTTCCTGGCGGTCTTCAGCACCCGGGCCAGGTTCACGGGCCTCCGGGCTGCCTTCTGCTCCGGGGGCAGCGGCTTGCGGCCCCGCTTCTTCCGGATGGGGTCCTTCAGCTCGGGCTTGGCCACCAGGATCTGCGCCTTCTTCTGAGGCACCGGGTGGGTCTCCCGGCCGCGGGGGCCCCTCTTGGCGTCTAGGTCGCTGTCCCCCTCTTCATCAGAGGACGAGGAGGAGGACGTGGAGGACGAGGAGGAGCTGCTGGACTTGCACTTGGAGGAGGTGTCCGGTTCCTGCAGAGACCCAGAGGAGGTGTCACCCTGTGGGGCCTGGTCCCAGGGCCCAGAACACACGCTCCCCCCCAGGGGTCTCAGACACGCCGAAGCCAGCAACTCCTGTCACTTCCAGACTAGAGGGGATCGGGGGAGCGAGTTAAAAGCAGGAAAAAGGCGCTGGCCTAAGGACTGAAGGGCCCTGGGTTCGATTCTGGTCAAGGGCCTGTACCTGGTTGTGACTTGATCCCTGGCCCCCGTCGGGCCTATGTAGGAGGCAACCAATCGATGCATGTCTCTCTCTCTCTCTGTCTCCTCACCTCCCTTCCACTTTCTCTAAAAATCAATGGAAAAAAATAAAGCTCAGGAGCCTGTGCTTGCTGCGACCCCACACAGAGGCCTGGAGGCGGCGGGAGGCCAGGGACACCCCCCCGCCCCCGCTACCACCCAAGCCCTCTGCCCTCCTGCCTGCACTGCACTCCACCCCAGCACCGGGAGGCGAGCAGCCAGAGCAGCCTGGGTCACCCACCTTGAGCTTGGAGTGCCGGCTGCAGGAGGACATCACCGTGAGCTTCCGCGGCCTGCCCCGGGGCCGCTTGCCTTTCTTCCGGTTCTGAACCTCCTTCTCCTGTTCCCTGGAGAGAATCACCCGTCAGGGTCCCGGAACCGCCCGCCACACGGAACCGCACGGCTTCAAACACCCCGGCCACTCCAGCCCGGCCGCGGTGGCTCAGCAGTGTCACGGGGGGTGGGGGGTCCGGCCCCCTGCAGCGCCGTGACGTCTGCATGCCCCTCCACTTCACTGGCGTCGGGCAAAGCCAAGTGAGAGCGCCAAGCAAACCTGGCATGTGAGGTTTGGTCTCTCCGACTCCACTTACAACACGCCTGACCCAGCCTCTCTGCAGGCAGAATGTTCCGGAGAATTCCAGAATGCCACGAGGAGCCATCGTGGTCACATGGTCCAATCCCCTCATTTCAAACCGGAGTCCAGGCCGAGTGCGGGCCTGCCCCAGTACCCCCACCCCCACCCACCCGCACAAAACCTCCAGGTCTGAGGGGCACAGAGCCACGGCTCTGGTCTGGCTCCACACTTGGTCTCCCCGGGCCAGTGCCCTGGCACAGTCCCCCCTGCCTCCCCTTCCTAAGACCCACGGTTCCTGGATTCCACAGGCCGAGCTTGAAAACGCGGGACGCCTTCAACCAGCCCCCTCCTCCCCCCGACTCAGGGCCACGGGACAAGAGATGCCTCCCAGCCCCGCGAGAGAGAGCTTGTGCTTCAGGTCCCCCCCCCCCCCCCCGAAGAGGCTCTATCTGGAGGGGCTTCCCGGTGATTGAAACGGGCCTGGCAGGTGATCCCTCCAGAATCCAGTGAGCACCCGACGAGCGGGCACTCCGACGGTCCTCCTACGTCACCGCGAGCTCCCGGCCTCCAGTGGGACCTCCCCCCCATTTCCGGGAGGAAGTGCACCCACCGTCCCAGGATGTACTCCAGACCACCCCGCTTTACCTCTCGGGGCTCTTGGGTATCCGACAGCCCCATCTCCTAGGGACCCTGCTCGCGAGCCCGGTTCCTCCGGCTAGACCACAAGAAGGGCAGCCAGGGCCGCGGGCTCTCTGGTCAGTGGATGCTCCCTCTCGGCTCTGGGACCTGAGTCGTGGCTCCCCAAAGGCAGGCGGGCCAGCCTCCTCTCACCTGTTTCTCCTCCCCACACGGCCGGCTGGACGCCCGCAGGGACAGCTGTGGAGCAGCTCACCTGCCTCCATCGACAGGCAGGGCCTCCCAGCCCAGGCCCCACCTTCCCTGTCCAGCGTGCTCCCGACTGCACCCCTGGGCTCTCCGGCCGGGTGGGGGTGGCCACCCATCGCCTACCTCCCCACCCCTCCCCTCAGCAGCTCAAGGCCTCTCTATCCCAAGGCTCCCACCTACACGTAGAAATGGCACCTAGAACCACAGAAGCAAATTCGGCCCAGACTGGCCAGGCGGCTGCCGCCAGCGCGCTTGCTCGGTACCACGCGCTCGGTAGTGTGCTCTGCAGCCCCGAGAAAAAGGAACATCCTGGGCAGACACACCAGCGGGCCCCACGCAGGCCCGCCACGGCGCCGCGTGCTCCGCTCCCCCTCTGACCTACTCCTGCTCGATGGCACCCTCGTGCGGGGTGGGGAGGCCAGGTCAGTATTGTTACAGCAAGCCCTGTCTGCAAATTTCTCAACAGAAAACGCAATACTTTTCATGAAGGAATCGAGACAGTTCCTCCCGGCAGGTCTGGCTCTCAGCAGCCCAACAGCCCTGACTCCGCTGGGCTTAGGGGCGGACACAGCACTGGCCGGCGGACAGTTTGCTCCACCTTTCCAGCCAGCCATGGGGATGGCAGCAGGGAGCCCGGCAGCTGCTGTGGGACCCCTGGAGGGCCAGCAACGCCCAGGATGCCTTGTGGCAGGCCCTGCCCCCCCTGCCCCCCCCCTTTCTCACTTCTTCTGGAAGGCCAGCAGCAGCCGCGGTCCAGGATGTTCTCCTCGGGCTCCCAGCTGTTGTGCCTGGAAAAGCAGAGAGCAGGTCGTAGTAACGCAGCAGCCCCTTCAGGAAGCAGCCAATCCCTGCGGCCGGCAGGGTCCCGGAGGGCCCCAAGAAAGGTCCCACTCGTGTCCAGGGTGCGCTCCTGGAAACTGGGGTTCGGAGGCCAGTAGCTCACCTTTAAGCTCCGGGGGAAACTGCTACTCCAACCCCCCAGTGAACACCCGCCTCCAGAGGGCTGTCTCCCCACGGGAGGAAATCAAATGCTGGAGAAAGGGAAGTCGGCGGAGGGAGCCCCCAAACCCTGGCCCGCAGCCCGAGCGGGGAGGGAAGGCTGTCCAGAGGCGGGGGCGGGAGGCGCAGCCCGAAGGTTAAAAACAACGTGGCTGGCGCCCAAGCAAGCGCGGGCCAGGCACCGGCAGAGGAAAGCAGAGAAACGGGGGTCCGGGGATGAAGGGGAAATGGGTCTGCGCGAGCGACTGTACACGGAGCCCCCTCCCTTCCGTAAGAAAAGAAAAAGGAAAAAAGGAAGCCCTACATTCATCAATAGGCAGCTCAGGTTACAGCGGGCGACGGACGGGAGGAGGGGGGCTCACGCCCACGGGGAGGCGGAGGCGGGCAGGGGGCGCAAGCAACAAATGGGCGCGGGAGGAAGCGGGCCGGGCTCCGGGAAAGGCGGCCGGGGGCGCAGGGAGCGGGGCCGGGCCGCGACCCGAGGGGAAGCCGCCAGCTCCGCGCACTCCGCGCTTGTCAACAAAGGGCTACCCCTGGCCGCCGGGGCGCCCCTCCCCGCAGGCTGGAGGAGCCCGCGGGACCCCGCGAACTTCCCGCGCGGTGCGCAGACCCGCCCGCCCTCCCCGCCAACTCCGTGGCGCCGAGGGTCCTCCCTGTCCCCGGGGCCGAGGGGCCCGGGCGGGGAGGCGGCCTCGCGTTGTCGGGGACTCACTTGGAAGACCAGCCGCGCCACTTGACCAGGTACTCCAGCTTGCCCTGCAGGGAGAAAGGGGCGCGTGAGCGGCGGGCGCGGCAGGGAGCGGGGCGCGGGCCGAGCAGGGCCGGCCGGGCCGCACGCACCTTGCGGAGCCGCTTGCTCAGGATGCACTCGGCGGCGAAGACCTGCTCGCCCACGCTGCTCAGCTCCTCCATGCTGCCGCGCCCGCGCGTCCCCCTCCGCGGCGCCCGCCGCTCCCGCCCCGCCGCTGCGCCGCGCGCCCTCCGCCGCCGCACACAAAGCACCGCCCCCGCCCCCGCAGGGCCCGCCCCGCGCACGCGCAGCGCCGCCGCGCCCCCCACGGCGCCGCGCCCCGCCCCGCGGGCCGGCCAATCCGGCGCCGGCCAATGAGCGCGCGCGGGCGGGGCGCGGGCGGGGCGCGGGCGGGGCGCGCATTGTTCGCGGCGAGCTCGGCCTCGTGCCCGCGGCCGGGGTCCGCGCGGGCGCCGGGCCGGGCCGGGCTGGGCTGGGCCGGCCGGACCCCTCTGCGCGGGAATCCCGGGCGCGGCCGGGCACTGCGCTCGGGTGGGGGCGGGGAGGGGTGCGCCGCGGAGCTTCGGACCCGGGAAGTCGCCGCCGAGTCCTGCTTGGCCCCCGGGACGCGCCCGACCGCCTCCTAACAGGGTTTCCAGGAAAAAAGCCATTGTTCTGGCCCGAAGGGGGCAGTGCGGGCGGAGCGCGGGGGCCGCCTCCTGCCCCGCCTGCGAGGGGCGCTGCTGCGGGCGCGCCAGGCTCCACGGGCCGCCGCCTTTCGGAGCTAGGCCCCCAGGTCTCGGCGCTCGGCCTGCTTTGCGCGGGAGCAAAAGGGCCGCGGGGTGGTGCGGGGGGAGCGGGAAGGAGTGGGAGCAGACGTGCTGGCGGGAGCAGGGGGAGCAGCAGAGACGGAGCCGCCCCCCCAAAGGCGAGAGAGGAGAGTGCATCCACGGAGCGCGCGCGCCCTGTGTCCTCACTCAGCCTCGCGGAGTGGAGCCAAGCCCCGCGTTTGGGGGCGCGCGGGCGGACGGGAGGGGCACCTTTAATTGTTTCACGATTTTGAGGGGGATGAGGGGCTGGGAGCGAGGTTTCGGGCGGTGGCTGTAACGGGGACTGGCGCCGTCGGGCCCGCCAGGATTTGGAAACGTGTACCTTTTGGATCAGTTGCCCGCGGCAGAAGGAAGATTGGACCGCGTTTCAGAAGTGGGGCGGCCTGGAGTCCCTTTTGGGGTCCTCGGTGGAGGCGGCCCTTTCTCTCCTGCTGTTCAGGTCCGTATTCCGTGAGCAACCCGCCCTGCAGTCACTTAGCTCTTGCACCAGAGGAAGCCGGGCGCCGAGCGGAGCGGATACACGCCCGCCGAACCCCCCGCCCCGCCTCGATGCCGTGTAACGCGCTGGAAATTCACCCTCTGGCTTCGTGTCTTCCTCCAGCGCAGCTGCGAAGCCCTCTCTCCGTGGAGCAAATGAAAAACTCGTTTCTCGGTGCAGGAGACTGCGCCCCGATAGGGCTTGAGCGTTAGAGCCGTTGGCCAGGGGTCCTGCGGGAGGTGTGCTTTGCTGTAGCCGAAAGGCCTGTGGGACATGGGGCGCCGCAGGAGGCCCTGTTCTTTTCGCGCGTGTGTTCCAGTTTACTTGGCTAAATAGGTTCCCCTCAGCTGATGTCCTGGGAAGACCTGGGTGACCTTTGCAGACTCCGGTGTGGCTTGCGAAGGAGGTGGGAGGTGGGGAGAAGGAGGGTCCGCTTGGGGTGGGGCTGGGGGGAAGGATTGCTCACTGGGGAGGGACCCTGGTTTTGGGGGTGAAACCTGCCCCCTGGGGTGGAGAGAGCTGCCTGCAGCCTCTTCCCAGCTCCACAAGACGTGGGCGAGGCCGGAGCGTCCTCGCGGGTAAGGGGCGAAGAGCTGGGCAGCTCGGACTCCTGGCTGCGGGGAGGACTGATGAGGATTTGCCTGGCAGTTTCCTCTTGGGGACGCATCGTATCCTGGACAGTCGTCTTTTTTAAAGAAAAGAAAGCTTTGCAAAGGGAATTCTTTTTCCCCCTAAGAAAGCGGTTTTTCTAGAAGTTGGTCCTAACCCATTTGGGGCGGGGGGGTCAGTTTCTTGGGAGGCGTAGCCGCAAGCTGAGACCTCGTGCAAGCTCCTCACTGCTTCCTGCTCCTCGGGTTCGGACACCTGAGCACTGCGGGGGCCCGTGGGGCGATGTTTCCCCGTGACACACACACACACACACACACACACACACACACACACCGGGGCCCGGAACGGACCGCGCCGGCCAGCCTGCCCTTCACCTGCCATCTGAGGCATCGGGCCAGCTATGAGACTCACTTGGGCTAAAATAACGTTTAGGTAATTTATTTGGAGAAACAAATGCGGCCCGTTTCAGTGGAGTTAAATGATCCGATAAAGAGGGGGATGCATTCCTTAAAACAGACCTGGAGCCCAAGGTGGCGGTTTGATTCTGGGTCAGGGCGCTTCCCCAGGTTCCGAGCAATCCTGGGGTGGGGTGTGTGGGAGGCAGCCCACTGATGTTTCTCTTTCACATCAATGTCTCTCTATCTCTTCCTGCTTCTCCCCCCCGCCACCCCCTCTCAAATCAGTTCACCTTTAAATAGCCACATGTAGCTGGTGGTCACATACCAGACAGGACCGGTTTATAGGAACGCAAGGGATACACCCTAAACTTACTTTAAGCAACAGGAATGCAGTCACTAAGTGAACCCTGGAACAGGAATAGTCCACCCTCACGTCCACTCGTGCTTTGTCACATGTGCCAGCATTTTAAAATGCACAGAAACGATTCAGAGTCCGGGCAAACGGGAGTACATTCAGGCTAAACGCTCCGCTCGATGCCGCTTTCCATGCAAATGGTAGGTCATCACTGTCTGAAGTAAGCATGTTCATGCTGCTCCTGTCGACTGAAAATTGAACATACGACCGAGGTAAAAAAAGGACTGGACGGCGTCCCTCCCGAGTCAGCGGAAGAGCCAGGAGCCGCGATGAAGCCCGCCCTGCCTTTGGCCTGGAGCCTCTGAGCAGCTCCAGCCCCTCTCCCAGCGCAGCTCCAGCGGGCGGAGTGTCCCTGCAAACACCGCCCTGTCGTTGCAGGGCGTCCCCAGGCTGGCCCGGATGAAGGCAGGACAAGCAGCACGTCGCACAGTCTTTTAGTCTGTGATGTGATGACGTGTCCCCGCCAGGTGCCTGCAGGGTGGCAGGAGGGAGGTGTGCTCTGTGCCGCCGGTTGTGCGTGTCACGGGGAAATACTACCCGTGGGACCCGCAGTGTGTAGGTAACGTAAGCACACGGAGGTGCTTGCATGACGTCTCAGCTCTCGGTTTGCCTGAGACCTCCCGGGGCACACAGACCCCCCGGATGCTGACCCGGGACCTGCACCGGAGCCTGACCCAGGAGCCCCGGGGGCTGGGTGCAGCCGGCACGGCTTGGACCATTCGGACGAGGGGCAGCCTGTCCCAGCCTCGGTGTACGGAGGAGGCGAAGGAGCACTGCGTGGTCTCAGGCCATGGAGCGTTTTCCTGGCGGTTCCCACGGGTGCCTGGTGGGGTGAGGCTGGGCGCTCGGTAGGCTCAGGGGAAGGAGGCAGCCGGAGCCTCAGCGCCTGGGACGGTTCGGCCCTAAAGACCTGCACACCTTGGAGGCCCTCGGGTCCTGCGGGCAGGGGAGGGCAATGAGTGTTGCTGATTGGAGGCGGAAACCCAGTCAACCCGCCACGCCCTTCATGTTGTGGAGACCAGCGCAGCTCCCACGGGAGGCCTGTATCACAAGCTTTATTTCAGAGGTGGCGTTGGCCACATTTGTAATCGGATCAGTCCCTGGGTGCAGTTCTTTTTAAAAAATGTATTTTTTATTGACTTCAGAGAGGAAGGGAGAGGGAGAGAGAGAGTTAGAAATAACACTGATGAGAGAGAGTCACTGATTGGCTGCCTCCTGGGGATCCAGCCCGCAACCCTGCCTGTGCCCTAACCGGGAACCAAACCATGGCCCCTAGTTCATAGGTCGACGCTGAGCAGCGCGGGCTGGTCCCTGGTGGCAGTTTTTTCCACCAGAAGCAGCTCAGGGACAGACGTCTCCCTTTGCACCTACGCCGGGCCCGCACCGGGGGGCAGCACTGGGTGCCTGTTGAAGGGTACGGGACTCCTCTTGCTGTGACCGGTCGCCAGCCTCCCCCCCACCCCCGGCTCTCTCCTCGCCCCCCTCCACCCCGGTCAGCAGGGTTGACTCTGCCCCCACTTTCCCCGCCGCGCTGGGAGTGAGGAGTGGTGGAGAGCGTTACCGGACGTGCTGGACGTGGAGCGGGTTTCGGTGATCCTGCGTCACGCAGGTGAGTCCTGCCCGCTCCGCGTCCCACAGCTGCGTGGCTCCAGGCCTCTGGCTGCAGGGCGGTGAGGGCCTTTCAGTGTGGAATGCGTTATTTCCACAAACGTAGGAATAACTCACACTTCACCGCGTTCTGAAATCGGAGCGAAGCTGTTCCTCCAAGTGGCCAACGGGTCCATGCTCACAGGCGTGCCGTGCCGGCTGTGCCTCGGGCCACAGGCGATCGCGTGGCCTCCGTGGCCCTGGCCCCGTGGGTGAGCCTGTAGCTGCAGCAGGGAGGCCTGGCTCTCGGCTCCACGGCGAGTCCCCTCGGAGCCAAACGCCAGCGCTGCTCACGCCTTCCTCAGCTGCTGCTCCTGAGGCCGGGGAGCCGGCAGAGAGCCGCCCAGCGCACGGACGGCGGGTCTGCTTCCCACCCAGCCTGCCGCTTTGGCTGAGCCACAGTCCGGAGGATACACATCCTTTTCTTTTTAAATGTGTATTTTTTTTATTGATCTCAGAGAGGAAGGGAGAGGGAGAGATAGAGAAACAGCAATGATGAGAGAGCATCATGGATCCGCGGCCTCCTGTACACCCCCCCACTGGGGATCGAGCCACAACCCGGGCCTGTGCCCTGATGGGGAATTGAACCCTGACCTCCTGGTTCATAGGTCAACGCCCAACCCCTGAGCCCCGCCGGCCGGCGATAGATGCTTCCGTTTCTGAGGAATCCTAGGAAAGCGCAGGCCCAGGAAGCTGGCCTGTGGCTGCCTGAGCGGGCGGGGCCGGGGGGGACGGGGGGGGGGGGGGGGACTGAGGGAGGTGGCCTGGGCCTGTGGGCAGGACACGCCCGGCCTGCGCTGCCCAGTGCCCTCGCCACCGGGGCTTCCCTTCGCGTCCGCACGGGGCGGCCAGGCAGCAGCTTGCTTTCTGGCCACGGCAGGCAGACAGGTGACGTTCGAACAGGTTACACAGCGACACACACAAAACGACGCTGCGTTTGCCAACATCGATGCCTGGAAACGCCTGGTCTAGCATTGGCTTATGTTTAAAAGGCGTGTGTGCTCCGCGACCGTGGGCCGGTCACAGGAGGGGACTGACGGGCTGTGGGAACGGCCTGGGACCCTCCTCCCGTCCCCTCACCGTCTCCCGCCTTCTCACACTTCATGGCAGGGCTGCGGGGCCGCATGCGCTTACCAAACCGATGGGACCAGCGTTTGAAACAGTGTTTTATTGTGGAAAGCTATCACCCCCCCAGAAAAAAACACACAAAAACAGAAGAGAAGCAGAGCTGGAGGCCTCGCCCTGTTGTCCCGCAGGGGGCGGGCTTTGCGGGAGGCGGTGGAAGGCCGCCCCTGGGTGCTCGGAGGGAGCACGGCCGGCCCACACCCGCTGTCAGGCTTCTGGCCCCGGAGCCGTGAGAACCGGTTTCTGCGAGGGGAGCCGTCCACACTGGATCGGGGCTGGCGCGCGTGGGGGCCGACACACCCGGACGGGGGACTTCGCGGCGAAATCCGGGCAACGGGTACGGGCCTCCTGGGCCCTGGGAGCCACCTTGGCTTCCGAACCGAGTCCTTGCTTTGAGGATCTTGTGGCCACTTCTGTTTCCGTTCCCTTCCTGCCCCTCTGTGTCCAGCTTTCTTTCTTTTTTAAAAAAATATATTTTTATTGGTTTCCGAGAGGAAGGGAGAGGGAGAGAGAGAGAAACATCAATGTGAGAGAGACTCACTGATGGGCTGCCTCCTGCAGGCCCCCCCCCCCCCCCCCCCCCCCGACCACACTCCTGCGCCTTCCGCCCCCTCTCACCCGGGCGGTGCCTCTCTCTCCTGAGCGACAAGGGCCCGTCTTCGCTTTGGTGCCTTGTTCCCGGAGCCCCTCTCTCCGATGGCTCGCTTGTACCTCGGTAACGTTCTCAATAAACTTTTATAATTTGAAAGAACAAAAAATCAGGTGGCGAAGTCTCCATGCGGCAGGGAGAGGGGACCGGGGCTTGGGGACCATGTGGGGACAGGAGGTCTGCGGGCGGCAGGATGGACCCGCCCTGCACCAGGTCCGCCTCCCCCCCCTGCGGGGCTTTCGTCCTCCGCTCCAGGGACGGGGTCCCCAGTGGTTAAATCGCCTCGCAGGCCCCTCATCGCCCTCGGCCAGGTTGCTCGCCTATGAAGGAAGCAGCTGCGGCGAGGGAAGGGAGGTCCCGGAAGGGTGTTGGAGCCTGACCTTCGGGACCTTTTCTGGAGAGAGGGTGTTTGCAGACGTGATTAAGGATCCGGAGAGAGCACCCGGGGTTAGCGGGGGAGCCCGGAGTCCAGTGACCCGTGTCCTCACAGGACAGGGGGGCGGACAGGGAGCAGAGGGGCATGCAGCGGCCACCTCCCCCGGCCTCCGAGGGAGCCGCCCTGCCCACACCGGACTCCGGCTTCGGCCTCCCGGGCCGGGAGAGGATCAGTCCGGGTGGTTCTAAGCCATCCGGCTGGCGGCACTCTGCCGGAGCCGCCGGGAGCTGGGCCTGGCGTGGTGCGCGGCGGGGGAGGGAGCGTGGCGTTGTGCCTTGAAGGCACGACGTCAGTTGACACGGGATCCGAGGAAGGGGGGGGCCCTGCTCAGTCTGCGTGAGGGGCTCGCACTCCCTAAAGGCGCCAGACCGCACGCAGCCCCGTCACCAGAGAGGAAGCCGGGCGGGGACCGCGGCAACGCTGTACTGTGCGGGGAACGAGGAGCGGGAGAAAGAGAGCAAATGCGGCCGCGAGGACGAATGACTGCCCTCCGAGCGAGGGCGGCAGGCCCCGGCTTTGCGTCTCATGTTCGAGAACAGCTATTCGGTCCAAACAGCACCCTTTGCCGATGGAGCTGTGGTTCCGGGGGTGAGCAGCCCTCCGTGGCCGAGCGCTTTGCAGAACGGACGTAGCCATGTTTCGTAAGGAAGGAGCAAACTGCTTGTGAAAACGACCTAAACAGGAAACACGAGTTCTGTAGTAAAGTCCGAAGAGCAGCCACATTAAGAACCAGATGACACCCTGGCCGGTTTGGCTCAGTGGATAGAGCGTCGGCCTGCGGCTGAAGGGTCCCAGGTTCGATTCCGGTCAAGGGCACATGCCCGGGTTGCGGGCTCGATTCCCAGTGGTGGGTGTGCAGGAGGCAGCCAGCCAATCCATGATTCTCATCATTGATATTTCTATTTCTCTCACCCTCTCCTGGAATCAATACACACACACACACACACACACACACACACACACACACACACACACACACATATACTAGAGGCCTGGTGCATGAATTTGTGCACAGGTGGGGTCCCTCAGGGTGGCCTGTGGGGATCGGGCCCCAGTTTGCGCCCCCAGGCTCACAGCCCCAGCTCATGCCCTCAGTCTTGTAGCCCCACAGCCCCACCTGGTACCCTGCCATGGCCTGGCCCCGCCCCCTCACCTGCTCCACCATCCTGCCTGCGGGGCAATTGATCAGGGCCACCCCCCGCCCACCCGTTCCCTCAGCGCCTGGGAGCCCGGCAGTGGCCCCACCTCCCACTGCTGCCACTGGTTGCCATCTGTGGGGATATCGGCAGGGCGATCAGGTCCCTGCTCCCACCCACCTTGGCCTGGCAGCACCCGCTCACCTGCTCCACCATCCCGCTGTGGTCCCACTTTCATTGGGGCCCATCCGGGCCAGCAGCGCCTCCCCTGCCGCCTGCTGCCAGCCCACCATGTTCCGCGCAGCCCTCTGGTGGTCAGCACACGTCATAACAAGCGGCTGAACTCCCAGTTGAACAATTTGCATATTAGGCTTTTATTATATAGGATTTTTAAAAAGTGGTTCTAGCCGAAACCGGTTTGGCTCAGTGGATAGAGCATTGGCCTGCGGACTGAAGGGTCCCGGGTTTGATTCTGGTCAAGGGCATGTACCTTGGTTGTGGGCACATTCCCAGTGGGGGGTGTGCAGGAGGCAGCTGATCGATGTTCCTCTGTCATCGATGTTCCTAACTCTCTATCCCTCTCTCTTCCTCTCTGTGAAAAATCAATAAAATATATTAAAAAAAAAAAAAAATAAATAAAAAAAAATAAAAAAGTGGTTCTAGTCCTGCTGCGGGGTGTGGCATCTCCCGGGGGTTTGGGTTTGGGTTTCCTGGGTGACTAAGGATGCTCAGCATCTTTCCTGGGCCTGGGTAAGTGTGTCTCCTCCTCGAAGCCTCAGTTTCCCCACCTGTCCCCAGGGACTTGAAGGAGGTCAAAGAATTGGGGGGAATCACGCCCCCTTTGGCACCTTCTCAGGTTGGGAGCTACTGTTTTCATCATTGAGTTCACAAGGTCGCGAAGGGTGCGACTTCCAGGCTGCTGTAAAACTTGCTGCTGGAAAAAGACAGCGGTTCCTCCCTCTCGGAGCAAATCCTGACATTTTGTCCCGTTTCCAGGGTCTTCGGACACGTCACGTTCCTCGGTCAACACGAGCCCAGCCATAGCCCACGCAGCACCCTGAAAACAGCGGCCCACGGAGCCCCACACAGCGAGAGCCTGCTCTTTCCCGCAACCCCTGACCCGTCCCACAACCAAACACGGACCCGGCCTTTGCTCTTTCTGCTCTGCCCGACCTCTTGGACCCGGGACACATGAGTGGGAGGTGGGGCATTGGTCTCTGGTGATGTTCTCTCCCTTTAGCTGCTGGATGGCTCGGTGCAACTGCGGCCTGCCCTGGGGTCCGCCCTCCGCTCTGCACAAAACCTCGCTCGTTCTAAATGCACGTCTCGCCGGAACCGGTTTGGCTTAGTGGATAGAGCGTCGGCCTGCGGACTGAAAGGTCCCGGGTTCGATTCTGGTCAGGGGCATGTACCTTGGTTTCGGGCACATCCCCAGTAGGGGGTGTGCAGGAGGCAGCTGACCGATGTTTCTAACTCTCTCTCTCTTCCTCTCTGTAAAAAATCAATAAAATATATTAAAAAAATAAATAAATAAACGCACTTCTCCAGGTTTCCCCGGGGAAGTCTTTTTAAAAAAATATATATTTCTATTGATTTCAGAGAGGAAGGGAGGAGAGAGAGAGAAACATCACTGATGAGAGAGAATCATTGATCGGCTGCCTCCTGCACACTCCACACTGGGAACTGAGCCCGCACCCCAGGCATATGCCCTTGACCGGAATCGAACCAGGGACCCTTCAATCCGCAGGCTGATGCTCTATCCACTGAGCAAACTGGCCAGGGCCCGGGCAATTCTTTTAAAGCTCCCAAACGGGACGTAAGTAACGTAGCCACATGGTCCCTCCCCGCCAAGGCCCATGACCTGGACAGTCTTCTTGGTTTTTTTCTCCTCCGCCCAGGGGTCCTGCTCCATTTCTGGCACTGAATTTTATTTTAATAAAAACATTTTTTTTATCTTTGAAAGGAATTCACTGGTCACCCCAGCTCAGGTTTAAAGTGTTTTATCCCTTTGCACTCGCTCGCTTTTTTCTCGATTCCTTTATTCCAATGCTAACGGTGTGGAGTCACACTCGACACCCGAGGGCAAAGGCTATATTCCCTGTGGCTCAGAGTCTTTGTGTTGAAAAGCTATTCTGCATCGGATGATTTATGCAGTTAACTGATCAAGTCAGCATACATACATTAAAGGCGTGGTATGTAGGGATGTCATGTATGTTTAAAATAAGGGGAGCAGACGTCCCGCTTTTGGCGGGACAGTCCCGATTTTTAACAATTTGTCCCGCGTCCCGCGGCGTTTTAAAAAAGTCCCGATTTTTGGAAAGAATGCACAACAAGCTAGGGAACGGTGGGAGAACGGGAAGGGAATAGACGGTTTTCGGCGGCCATGTGGCTATTTAGCCAGGATATGAGTTTTATATTATTTTTGTTAATTTTATAATGTTAAACTTTAATAATAACAAATAATTGTTGAGAACTGCTTATCAAAGTTCGCATTGTTGATCAGTTGTTAGAATTTGACCACCATTGTTTGGACTTAATGAACATGGCATTTTTTGGGATTGGCAATGACGAAAACATTTTGTAACTGTCTCTCAGACGGTACACATCGTACTGTGTGCCAGTAAGCTAGTTAAACAAGTGATGTCATTACAAATCAGCTATTCAGATCATTTAGGTAAGTAATTTATTTATTTCATAAATACATAAATTTTCTTGAATTTAGCAGACAGTACTCGTATTATTTCTATTTTACAGTGGCGGCAAAAGTCTAGCGCCGGCCTTGAAAGTGACACAACTTACGTTACGGCAAATTCAGAGGAAAAATAATACAAGTTAGTATTGTTATTATTTAGAAAGAAATCTAGGATTAAAATAATTTTTTAAATATAGTTACTTTATAACAATCAAATTAATTTAATTTGTAAACTAACAATAAAATATGTTCATGTAATTATGTACCTACTTACTGTGTTTTTAAGCAATATGTATATAATAGTTTATAATATAATTTTAAATTATTTTTTTTAGATTTTTAACATAATGAGTAAGAAAAGAGGATGCAAATTCAACGATGATCTAAGAAGTGAATTTCCTTTTATTAAAAAAAAACCAAAAGCGATTACAATATAGACCAAATTTTTAATCAAGAACCCCCCCCCCCCCCTCGGGGCTGTAACCGGTGTGGCTCAGTGGACAGAGCTTCGGCCTGCGGACTGAAGGGTCCCGGTTCGGTTCGGGTCCAGGGCACGGACCTTGGCTGCGGGCACATCCCCAGTGGGGGTGCAGGAAGGAGGCGGATGATCCATGTTTCTCTCTCATCGATGTTTCTGGCTCTCTCTCCCTCGCCCTTCCTCTCTGTAAAAATCAACAAAATGTATCAAAAAAGAGAATAAACAAAAGGGAGCGGTTAGGCTCTCCTCGGCGGCGGGAAGGCTTCCGCTCCGTGCCCCGCCGTCTCCCTGCGCCCCAGGCCCGCACCTCCACCACTTCCTGCAGCGGGGGGTGCAGGGGCGACCTCGGGAGGCGCCAGCCCGGTGAGGGGGCGCCCGGCGGACACACGAGCACCCGGCCCGCGGACCGTCCGGTCCTGGGGTGCGCGGCCCAGGGCCGCCCCGCCCCGAGGCGCCCCCACCGGGCCAGGCTGCAGAGAGGGCGAAGGGGGGCGCACCAGCCTGCTGCGCGTGCGCGGGCCGGGGTGCGACCCGCCGCGGGCGGTGCCCCGAGCGGAGACGCGGCGGCTTGGTCCCCGCGCGCTTCCTCCCGCGTCGGGGTCCCGAGGGACGGGCGTGCGAGGCGCGCGTGCGTGCACTTACGGCGCGGCGTGCGGCGTGCGGCGTGCGGCGTGGGCAGCGTGCGGTGCGGCGTGCGGCGTGCGGCGTGCGGCGTGGGCAGCGTGCGGTGCGGCGCCCGTGTCTGTGTGGCCGGCGTGGGGGGCGAAATGTCGGCGCGCCCCCGCCCGCCCCGCCCCGCTCAGGGCTCGAGGACGCGGCGCTGCCGCCCGCGGAGCGGCCGGGCGCACGGGCGGGTGCGCTGTGCGCCGGCACCGCGGGCCTGGGGGGCGCACGGCCCGCTCCGCTCCGCTCCGCTCCGCTCGGGAGGCTGCGAGGGGCGCTGGGGGCCGGGGCGCCGCCCCCGGGTGACGGCTGCGGGGGCTCTCGAGGGGACGGGCCTCCTGACAGGGGGGTCCCCGGCCCCGGGCACACCCGCCTCCAAAGCGCCGGCCGGGGGCGGGCGTTTCACCCTCTGTCGCCGCACCTGGGCCGGCGAGGCGGGGCTGCGGCTCTCCAGGCCCCGCTGTCCGGGCGGGAGCGCCGGACCTTCGGACCGGGCACCGCAGCGCCGCCTCCGGCTGCCCTTCCCGAGCGCCCTGACCGGGCTGGGGAGGGTGCCGCGCCCTGGGGACCCGGTGTCAGTCCCAGAGGGCGTCTGCACGCGGGCCCTGGGCGGCCGAGTGTGCCTTCCAGAAGCTCCGGGGGCCCAGAGCCGGGAGGGAGGGGAGGGGAGGGGAGGGCAGGGCAGGGGAGGGGGGGGGGGGGGGGGGGGGGGAGGGGAGGGGAGGGGAGGGGGAGGGGAGGGGAGGGGAGGGAGGGGAGGGGGGGGAGGGAGGGGGGGGGGGGGGGGGGGGAGGGGAGGGGGGGAGGGGGAGGGGGGGAGGGGAGGGGGGGGAGGGGGAGGGGAAGGGGGGGGGGGGAGGGAGGGGAGGGAGGGGAGGGGGAGGGGAGGGGAGGGAGGGGAGGGGAGGGGAAGGGGAGGGGGGGAGGGGGGGAGGGGGGAGGGGAGGGAGGGGAGGGAGGGGAGGGGGGGAGGGGGGAGGGGAAGGGGAGGGAGGGGAGGGAGGGGAAGGGGGGAGGGAGGGGAAGGGAGGGGAGGGGAGGGGGGGGGGGAGGGGGGGGGGCAGGGGAGGGAGGGGGGAGGGGAGGGGAGGGCAGGGGAGGGAGGGGAGGGCAGGGGAGGGGGGGGCAGGGGAGGGGAAGGGGGGAGGGAGGGGAGGGAGGGGAAGGGAGGGGAGGGAGGGGGGGAGGGGAGGGAGGGGGGGGGAGGGGAGGGGGCAGGGGAGGGAGGGGAGGGAGGGCAGGGGAGGGAGGGGAGGGGAGGGGAGGGGAGGCAGCCAGGCGTGTGGGCAGCCTCCACTGGTTCCTGCCCAGCCTCCTGGATCCGTTTTGTCAGGCGGTCAGACACCCGCACGGTTCTTCACTCACCGTTTTTCTTCAACGCAACTTGTTTGTGTTGTTGTTTTAAATACGTTTTTATTGATTTCAGAGAGGAAGGAGAGGGAGAGAGAGAAACATCCATGATGAGAGTCATTGATCGGCTGCCTCCTGCATGCCCCCCACTCGGGATCGAACTCACAACCCGGGCCTGTGCGTTGACCCGGAATGGAACTCTGACCTCCTGGTTCAGAGGTCAACACTCAACCACGGAGCCACACTGGCCAGGCTTTGACCTGACTTAATTTTGAAATAACGGAAGGAAATGGACAGTCCTGGCACTTGCCCAGACCTAAGGGTGCTGATGGACACAGACACAATGCAGAGGACACGTTGTGTCCCGGCAGCGCCCAAGGGCCCGGCTCTGGGCCTGGGGCTGCACCAGGGCGGCGCTCAAGGCCTAGGATCTCGGACCAGAGACTCTGCTGGAGAAACAGGCTGGGGGGCGGGGGAGGAGGAGAGGGAGGGGGGCGGCCTCCTCACCAGGACCCATCTCCATGTGGCTCCCCAACAGAGCAGAGGGCCGCCCCGCCCTGGGCTCAGGGCTGAGGCCGTTCACTGCGCTCCTCGCGGCCCAGGTGGGAGGCAGGTGCCGCTAGCCCGATGCTCAGGTGAGGGGGGCCCAGAGCCGTCAGCAGCCTGCCGGGGCTGCGGGCCCTGAGCCACGGAGCGCTGGAGGGGGGCTCGGGGCGGCCCGCGTGCCTGCTGCCCTCACAGCACGCAGCCCGAAGCCGGCTCAGGCCCCTCGTTCCCGCCCGGGCGTCAGCCAACCCATGGGACTTTAGGGGTCACTGTGACGTGTGGGACGGATCAGGTTCTCTCTCTTTCTGTTTGAAAAGCCAATCAAGAGGGAGGCCAAGCAGACCCGGCCTTGTGGGGACCTGGGGCCGTTTTGGCTGCTCTGGCACCGGTGAGGGCTCATGGCACCTGGGAAGTGGGTGACAGAGACATCGCCTGGCCTGCGACCAGGTAAGGACAGGAGGCCGTCCTCAGGCAGGAGCCGGCAGGGGGGGGGAGGGGGTGGGGGGGTGGGCGGGCCTGGGCGGCGGGGTTTGGCTGCAGGCAGTGGGCATGGGGCGGCGCTTCCAGCAAACCTTGGGTGAGGGCCCAGGAGCTGCGGCTGCTGGTTAGGCCGCTGTGCGGGGAGGCTGGGTGGATCCAGAGACCCGATGGAGCTCCCAGAGGCCCAGGCGGGGAGGAGGGAGTCACAGGTGAGCAGGCAGGTCCTGGGGAACCCATTCTGGGGGGATAGGCGGGGCAGGAGCTGGTCTGACTCAGAGCCCACGCCTTGCAGTGGCTCAGCGTCCGTGGTCTGGGTGACGAGGGGCTGGACAGTGTCCCTTCGGGTCCTGGCCTGGCCACCCGCCCCCCTGGGAGACAGGCAGTGCCCACTCTTCCTGAGAGTCCCCAGGGCTGTGTCCATTCCTCGTCGCCCCCCACGCTCACACAGGCGCTCACACGCACGTCTCCCCTCCCCGCCAACAGGGCGCCACTACTGGCCGTGTTTTAACGGAACAACGTGGCTTGGAGGTTCTCGCTCCCCATCTTGTCACAGGAGCCCTCTCGCCCCCCCCAACCCTCTTCTTTTCAATGTGAGGCCCACGCCGTCACCACCTGTCCCGGAGGGCCACCCAGGGCCCCCCTCCCCAGCCAGAATGAATGGGTCCTCGCGTTTGTGATCGTCCCAAGGAACTAGGAATTTATTCCACACGGGGCACTGGCAAGGCTGAGAACCCGGCAGGCTTCGGGGAGGAGTCGCACCCACGCTGGCCCAGTGACTTCTAAGGCCCTGGCGTGTCCTTTGTCCCATGGGCACAGTGCCCTCGCTTGACCGCGCCCAGAGCAGCAGCCGGCCAGCCCCCATGGGGATGGGCTGAGGCCGGGAGCTCGAGGGGCAACGCCTCCCCCTGGCTCCCTCCGGGGCAGGAGGCCGTGGGCCGTGGTCCAGGACAGGGTCCCAGCGCACAACAGTCCTGCCCGTGGTACCTTCCCGAGCGGGGCTCCCGCGGGCCCCTGCGTGGCCGCAGACAGAGGCACTGCTCTGGGAAGGGTTCTGCGGAGGGAGGCGAGAGGCGGAAGGAGGGAGGAGGGAAGAGAGAGGGGGGAGGGGGGAGGAGGGAGGAGGGAGGGGGGAGGAGGGAGGAGGGAGGAGGGAGGGGGAGGGGGAGGAGGGAGGAGGGAGGAGGGAGGAGGAAGGAGAGAGGAGGGAAGAGGGGAGAGAGGAGGGAAGAGGGAGGGGGGAGGAGGGAGGAGGGAGGAGGGAGGGGGGAAGTGCGGGTCCGGGCCGTGGACCTAGCGGGCCTGGGCCTGTGCGTTCCCAGAACCTAAGCCTGTGCAGGGACCGGTCTGCCAGCGCCGTAACGACCGAGCATGGGCCGGGCTGTGGGGACACTGAGGCACGTGGTGCGCCGTCTCTGGTCAGCTGGGGAGACAGGTCCATGGTGTCCGTCCTCACCGCGAGGGGCAGCTGTGGAGGCTTCCTGGCAGAGATGGTGGGTGGAGGGTGGGCGTGAGGACGGGTCGCTGAGGAGATGGAGGCATTTGGGGCGGGCAGGTGGGGAATCAGGCGTGTGGGCCCAGCCCTCTGTCTCTCTGTCCCCGACCTCCGCACGGCTGTCAGATGCCCTGTACTTCACGGGCTCAGGCACCGCCCCCCCACCCCCCCAGCCTTCAGGCCCATTTCCTTTGTCCTCCACTCCACCCACCTCACACCTCGAAGGCCCGCCCCTTAACGCCATCGCCATCGGAATCGGTTCATTTGCCCCCCTTCCCCTGCCACCCAGGTGTGCCGCCCCGACCTCAGGGTGACCTCCAAACTGGCAGTACCTGTCCCTACCCACACTCCTGCCCCATGTATGGGCCCATTTAGTCACCACATCAGACCCTGGCGCGGCCCTGTGCCCCCCCCCCCATGCCCAGTCCTCTCGACCACTGTTTCCTTTGTCTTATCGCTCTCCTGGCTCCCCAGGGCAGATGCCGGGCTCAGGGCCTGGCTGCCTGGCTCACTGCGCACCCACAGAGCCAGATGGAGCCCGACACCCAGTGGGCCCACTGCGTTCTCAGAATGAATGACTTGCGTCACTCTGGCCAGAAGGCTGTGACATCACAGGGCAGACACAGGGGCTGTGACATCACAGGGCAGACACAGGGGCTGTGACATCACAGGGCAGACACAGGGGCTGTGACATCACAGGGCAGACACAGGGGCTGTGGCATCACAGGATAGACAAGGGGGCTGTGACATCACAGGACAGACACAGGGGGCTGTGACATCACAGGACAGACAAGGGGGCTGTCCCTCAGCAAGCCAATCCTCTGAGCTGGCTCCCTGGCGTTCCAGGCCCCCCCCCCCTGCACCCCCCTGCTGCAGTTTCTAGTCTTTCCCTGCTTGTCCCTGAGCACAGAGCCCGCAGCAGAGGGGGCGGCTGGGCTGTCTGCTTCGAAAGAGCTGCTCCAGGCCCGGGCCCGAGGACTGACTCCTCTCTGTGGTGGGACAGGGCCCAGGTCTACAGGGGGCCAGGGGTCCCACCCTCCCTCCACCTCCCGGGCCCTGACCTTGAGTGATGGGCACTATGCGACCTTGGCCAGGAGAACTGCAGCCACCAGCAGGCCTGTCGTCAAGGGGGGGCCACCGCCAGGCAGGGGGGCAGACCCTGTGGAGAGTCGGAGGGCTGTCACCACCCCAGCTCCTCCCGAAGCCGCCCACGAGCCCCCTGAAGTCACCTCTCGGCACCCCTCTTTGTTCCTCTCCCCCTCATCTAGCCAGTCCCACCCCACCCGCCTGTGGTCCAGCTCCCAGGTGACCTTTGCACTGGGACGGGTCAGGTGGGGTCGGGGTGGGAGCTGGCAGAGGGTGACTCCAGGAAGGAGCCTGGGCTCCCTGGGACCAGGAGCCTGGAGGGGCTTCACCCCAAAAGGCCTGTCCCTGGGCCGACACCCCCTGGTCCTCCGTCTTGCATCTTGAACTCGCTCCTGCCCCCTGTTCCCCCTCCCACACTGCCGAGGCGCTGAGGAGGCTGTGGGGGGAATGCCAGGGGTAGGGAAGGAGGCGGTGCACACGTAGCTGGGGGCACCTGTTCCAGGGCAGGCACCCCGTCTGCAGCCACTGGGGCCAACGGGCAGGCGGAGGGCGGGGCCTCACCTGAGTGGGTTGTGGTCGATGGGGTGCTGGGGCCCCCGTCGGCCTCGGACGTGAGCATGGGCAGCAGGGCTCTGGGGTCCCCGTCATTGGCTTCGGGCACGATGCCCAGCAGCTTGCACAGGAGCTCGTACACGTGGACGCTCTCGAAGGGCTCCACCTCCAGGCCCCGCCGGAAGCTGGGGCCCACGGCCCGGAAGATGGTCTTCATGTCCAGCACCCCGTTGTCGAAGCCGTGTTCCCCGTTGTTGAACTGCACGTTCAGCCTCTGGCGGGGGAGGGGGAGCCTGAGTGCTCGTGGGACTCCCGGCCCTCCGCCCCCTCCGCCAGCCCCCCACCCCCCAACACCCCTGCAGCATGGGCAGAGGAACCCCAAAGAGTTCGGACTTGGGGGCGGGGGGTTCTGAGCCTTAAAAGATCAGTGGCCCAAAGCCAGTGCCTCTGCAAGGACCCTGTGACACAAACGGGGTCCCAGCAAGCAGGTGGGGCTGCCCCGGCCTCACGGGCTCCGTCTTGAGCGCCGCCAGCACTACCCGCCCCCCCCCCCCCCGCCCGCATCTCGCTTCCCTGAGCACCGCCCTGGCCTTCCTGAGGGGGTCGGGTGAGGATCCGCACTCGGCCTGGTCCCTGTCACTCTTATAGCTGATCTCCCTACACGTTACCCTACGTGCAGGTGTACACAAGCACACACATGTACACAAAACACAGACACATAAGCACGTGCACACACACAGGTACATGTGAACACAAACACACATGTATATAAACACATACATGTATGCACACACATGTACAACACGTACATAGGCACTCGTGCACACATAAGCACACAGTGCACCAACACACATGCACATGTGACATTATACAAACACAGGGTGTGTGCACACATGTATGCCCATGCACATGCACGCACACCTATTGCCGTGATGACTGTGTCCCTCTGGTGGCCAAGGTGCCTCAGACTGGGGACTAGCTGGAAACGGGGTGCTCTTCACAGGGCTGGGAAGAGATCCAGCAGCCCCGCACCCCCCCCCCCCCCCGCCCCCGCCGTGCACGCGCGGGCGCTCACCCCGTGAATGACGTAGCCCGGGTCGCTGTACATGAGCAGGGGCGTGATCCGGGGGTGGTTGGCGTAGTGGAAGGACTTGGGGAAGGCCTCCTTCTTGTAGACGTGCAGCTTGGGGTGCGCGTCCTTGAGCGCCTCGTACACCTGCTCCAGCCGCCCCTCCTTGGGGAGCAGCATCCCGCTGGGCCCGTAGTCCAGAAGCTCGAACTCGATGTCCTTGAAGGTGAAGTTGGGGAACCGGTGGAGCTCCACCAGGTCGCCGGCCTTCTTATGCACGGTGCTCATGCCGTGGTCGGACGTGACGACGAGGTTGAGGCTGCGCTCCAGGCCGCTGCGCCGGATGCTGTCGCGCAGGTAGCCCACCGTCCTGTCCACCTGCTGCACCATGGCCTTCCTCTCCGGGGACTCGGGCCCGAACTTGTGGCCCGTGGAGTCGGGCTCCCCGAAGTAGAGCGTGACCAGGTCCAGGCCCTCCTGCGTGAGCCAGCGCATCACCGTGTCCACGTTGGCCCTCCACTCCGCCTCGTCCTTGTAGTTGTGCAGGATACCCTCCTTGCGGCTCAGCGTCACGGCCGTGCCTTGGTAGGTGACGTTGCCGCCGGGGAAGAAGAAGGAGCCGGCCTTCAGGCCCTGCGGGAAGGCAGCCATGACGCACAGCCCCGCCAGCTCCCCCTTGCGTCGCCCGCCCCTGGCACGGGGCGCCCCTGCCCGGCGTGCGTCTGCCCACTCTCCTCTCCCTGCGCCTACTGCTGTCCAGCCTTGTCATTTTCTTTTTATTTAAATTGATTTGTTGTATATTGACTTTGTATCCTGCAACCCTGAACTTACTCATTTAAAAAATATATATATACTAGTAGCCCATTTGCAGGAAGAATCCTGCAAGCAGCCGCTGGGGCCGCGTGTGCTGCTGCTGCTGCCGCTGCCATTGCGGGGGGGCCCCCCCCCCCCCGCCCTGCACCTGCGTTCCGCTGCCGGCCGCCCCGCTCCGCCCCGCTCCGCCCCGCTCCGCCCCGCCCGGGCTTTCCCTCTGGCAGCCACCTTGCTTTCCGCTTTTCCTCCCTCTTCCTTCTAAGTTGTCTTCAGTCTTCACTCCTCCCTCCCTCAGCGTATGCAAATTAACCGCCATCTTTGTTGGGTAATTTGCATACTTGCCCTGATTGGCTGGGGGGCTTGGGTGTAGCGAAGGTGCGGTCAATTTGCATATTACTATTTTATTAGGTAGGATTATTGATTTTTTACAGAGAGGAAGGGATAGGGATAGAGAGTTAGAAACATCGATGAGAGAGAAACATCGATCAGCTGCCTCCTGCACACGTCCTACTGGGGATGTGCCCGCAACCAAGGCACATGCCCTTGACCGGAATCGAACCCGGGACCTTTCAGTCCGCAGGCTGAGGCTCTATCCACTGAGCCAAACCGGTTAGGGCTGAACTTTTAAAAAACCTATGTTTTTATTGATTTTTAGAGAGAGCGAAGAGGAGAGGGATAGAGAGGTGGAAACATCAATGAGAGAAACATCATCGAATGGCTGCCTCCTGCACACTCCCCACAGGGGGTCGCGCCCATAACCCGGGCATGTGCCCTGACTAGGAATCCAGGAATCGAATCAGTGACCTCCTGGTTCCTGGGTCACCGCTCACCCGCTGTGCCATGCCCGCTGGGCACGCCGCCTCATTGTCTGAAAGGCCTCCTTATCGGCCGGGCAGAGACTCTGGAGGCGGAGCTGGTGCGCAGTGGACTCCGCTCTCATGAGATAGCGACGGACCCTGTGCCCCAACATGCGAGTCCTTGCTGCCACGGGCCCCGGGGCGCTCCGGAGGCTCAGGTGCCCGAGAGCCCTCCTTCCAGCCTGCAGCCCGGCCCCTCCCTGCCACGTTCACGCCTGGGAGTGTCCACCCCTCCTCCGTGCCCCACTCTGTCCTTCCAGCCTTCACCCCTCTCGTCCGTCTGTCCATCTTTCCGTCAACCACCTGCTGTTTTGTTGACACAGACCCACCTTCCCCCCCCTCCCCCCACACCGGCCGCCTGCCCCATGTGGCGGCTGCCCGTGCAGCCCCCCAGGCCAAGTTCTCAGCCTCAGGGCTGGGCCGGGGCGGGCGGTGGTGTGGGGCCGGGGCATGGGGCCCGATGGCCATGGGGGGCTCAGACTTGGGGGGGCCCTCCACTGGACATCATTGACAAGGAGCTGCACCCCAGAAAGCCCCCCAGACATTTTGGGGCGATGGGACTCCTGGGCTGACACGACAGCTCCTCTTTTTTCCCTTCGCCCCTCGGATCTAGCTGCCCCGCCTGCAAGGGGTGCGGGCGGGGGAGGGACAAAGCCGTTTTGTGGTCACGCCTTTGTGGTCCTTTCCCCGTGCGACCCCTCCCCAAATGCTGCAGGGTCCACGGGGTGGCTTCGGTCTGACTGGGAGGACGGAGTGCCCCTCGGGGTCCCACACTGCACGCCCTTCTGTGCCAGGGCCTGGGCCCCCAGGGGCCGTGGGGCTGCCCGCGCTCGGGCGCCGCGGCGCGTGGGCATTACCTGCCTCTGGGCGGTGATCCAGATGGGCACGCTGCCGTTGTCCCACCAGCGCTGCACGCCAAGCGTGGCGTGGTAGGGCAGCTTGAGCTTGCTGCTGGTGTTGTAGAACATGTTGTGCACCACGCCGTGGTTCTCGATGTACTTGCCTGCGGGGAGGCGGAGGGAACGGGGCGGGGCTCCGTCACCACGGTCACGGTCACGGCCACGGGCACGTGCTCTGACCCGGTGGCCCAGATCACCCTGCCTCACCCCACGCCCCCGCAGGACCCACTGGGAGGCATTGCTTGCAGCCTCATCGGTTTTAGCAAAAGATCAGTGTGACCCTAGCTGGTGTGGCTCAGTGGATAGAGCATCGGCCTGCAGACTGAAGGGTCCCGGGTTCGATTCCTGTCAAGGGCACATGCCGGGGTTGCGGGCTCGATCCCCAGTAGGGGGGCGTGCAGGAGGCAGCCGATCAATGATTCTCTCTCATCATGGATGTTTCTCTCCCTCTCCCTTCCTCTCTGAAACCAATAATAATAATAAAAAAAGATTGGTTGCACCTGCGTGGCTCCTGGGAGGGGACTGATGACATAGATGGGATCCAGCCTTAGCGGAGAGCCAGGCAGGGTCTGGATGAACCGATGAGGGCCCCTGAGGGGCCTGTCAGTTCATGTTGCGTGGGGAATGCACACGGGAGCTCGGGCCCAGGAGGCGGGGCCGTGAGGGCCATGCGCGGCTCTCCCTCGAACCCGGACATGTGAAGCGGAAAGGCGGCGTGCGGGGGGACAGCTGGTGCTGACGGTGTGTGCCAGGGGCTGTGGTTACAGAAACGCTGGCGTGCGTGAGGACGAGCCGTCTGCACAGAATAGTGTCCCCCAAAGTCGTGCCACTGGCATCTCAGAGGTGATCCTGTTTGCACACGGGGTCATGGCAGATGCATGCGTTAGGTTAAGGTGAAAGGGAGCCCCAGCTGGCGTGGCTCAGTGGCTAGAGCGTCGGCCTGCGGACCAATGTGTCCTGGGTTCGATTCTGATCAGGGGCACATACCTCGGTTGCAGGCTCCTCCCCGGCTGGGCCCTGGTCAGGGCTCATGCAGGAGGCAACCAATCGATGCGTTTCTCTCACATCGATGTTTCTCTCTTTCCCTCTCTCTTCCACTCTCCCTAAAAATCAACGGAAAAATACCCTTGTCCCGTGTCCCGTGTCTCCTGCCTTGAGTGAGGATTTAAAATAAAAAAGAGAAGATGAAGCTGGCGCCCCAGACTCATCTCTGAGTCCCGGCCACACTCACCTCCTCCCGGAAGGCCTCCTGGGTTGCCCCCCCGGGCTGTGGTCACTGTTGCCAGAGAGACCCCTGCCCGTGTTTATTCACTGCCAGTTGCTGCCAATGCTGAGGGCTGCTGGCCACACTGTCTCCCCAGCAAGTGTCCCCTCCTGGCTCCCCTCCATCCCCGCACGGTGCCCCTGGGGCAGGGCTGTGTGCACACCCTGCTCCCCTGGTTTCTCAGCCTCCGCCACTCCCAGACCCCCCCCCGCAGGCGGCACTCACCGGTGACCAGGGTGAAGTGGCAGGGGCTGGTCATGGTGACGAAGGCGGGGGTCATGTAGCGCGCCTTCACGCCGTCCAGCACCATGGCGTCCAGGTTGGGGGTGTCCACGTCCTGGTCATAGTCCCAACGGAAGCCGTCGAAGGACACCAGGAGGAGCTTGTGCCGGGAGCCCTGGCGGCTGACGGGCCTCCCCGCCCCCGGAGCAAGGAGGGCGGCCAGGGCCACGGCCACGGCCAGGAGGGCGGCCGGGTGGCTCATGGCGGGTTGCCTGATGCGCCGGTGCCGGGTGTGTTCCTGCCGCGGACGGAGCAGAGCAAAGTCCCAGGGTCACTGGCGTCTGATCCGTGCGCCTTTGAGAACGAGACTGCTCTCCGTGGCTCGGGAAGAGGCCCGGGTGGCCCGTGGCTCGTGGCCCCTGCCTTTATTGCCCACGCTCCTCCTCCCGTGGGCGTGTGTCCTCACGGGAGGGGCAGGGGCCAGGCTCGCAGGATCAGAGAGCAGAGGGGACCCCTCCACGGGATGGCCTGGCCCCCGCCCGCTCTCTCTGTCCCTGGGCCCTGCTCACTCTGAGCTACAGCCTGGAATTCGGGGAGGCCTTTGGGGTATGTGGGCCTCGGGCCTGCCTGGGCCAGGGCCACGTGGAGGGGGGGCTTCCCAGGGTCAGGGGGCTGAGGGCCACGGAGAGCCCAGCCTGGGGAGGGCCTCCTCCCCTCGCTGCTGCCCGGGTGAGGGGTCTCCTGGGACGGGGCGGGCGGAGCCACCCGGTGGCCTGGGTCAGCACAGCCGTGCCTTCCCTCTTGGGCGGGCATGGGCAGCCTGGTCAGCAAGGTGGTCAGAAGAGGGGTTCCCTTGTCACCTGTGCTCATGGGTGGGGGAGGGGCAGAGGAGCCCTGGTCGGGGCACAGTTCAGCTACTATCTCGTCTCTCTCACTCTCTCTCTCTCTATCTCAGTCTCTCTATCTTTATTTCTCTCTATCTTTATCTCTGTCTCTCTATCTTTATCTCTCTCTCTCTCTTTATGTCCCTTCTCTCCCTATCTTTCCATCTCTGTCTCTCTCCCTACCAACCTTTTTTTTTTTTTTAATGCCCTTGACTGGAATCAAACCTGGGACCCTTTGGTCCGCAGGCTGATGCTCTATTCCAGTGATGGCGAACCTATGACACGCGTGTCAGTACTGACACGCGTAGCCATTTCTGATGACACGCGGCCGCGTGCCGAGGATGAAACATTTGCTGCTTCTGAGGATGAAACGTTTGCGACTAGAGTCTTGGAGTTAGTTTTTTCCTCAAAGTGACACACTACCCGAGTTATGCTCAGTTTTTGGCGAAGTTTGACACACCAAGCTCAAATTCACCGAGCCACACTGGCGAGGACTTACCACCCTTTTTTAAAAATTGAATTTATTGGGGTGACACTGGTTACTCACCCCCTCCCTACCTGACGGAGCTGCTCTGAGTTCTGGGGGCCCCGCAGTGAGGGACGCCGGCGTGCTCCTGACTCCGTCCACCTGGGGGGGGACACACAATGAAAGGAGGACACGAGCAGGACAGGAAGCAGGAGACCAGGTGGGGGTGTCTGTGGGCGCACCTGGTGGGCGGTGGGCAGGGCCTCCTGGGAGGGGGGTTGGGGGGAGGGCGGGGCGCAGGGCCGGCGGGGCCGAGGCCACGTGTGCAATCCTCGTCCGTAGCCCTGGAGCGGGTCCGCAGGCCCTGGCGCCCGCGGGTCTAGGTGAGAGGGCAGCCCGGGCAGGTGAGGTGGTGGGCGGGAGGCAGGAAGGGGAGCTGGGTGCTGGGCGGCGAGTGAGTGTGCCGTCCTCAGGCCGTGGCCGTGGCCGTGGCCGTGGCTCAGACACGGTGGTGCCGTGGGAGCGAAGGGAAGGGAGCAACTCGGGGGGGGCGGGGGGGGGGGCGTCCAGTTCCCACCCGGGCGGCTGGGGTGACGGGGTCAGAGGGGAGGTCACGGGAGGAGCAGGGCCATGGACGAGGGGCAGGAGGGGCGCGCTCAGGCTGAAGCCGGGAGGCAGGCCACAGGGGAGCCTGGGTTTTATGCGAATACAATCTAATACCGAATATAAAATGTAACGTAAAATCCACCATCTTCACAAGAAGATGGCCACCAACGAGAAAGACTACATTTCCCTGCATTCTCTGCAGCGAGGCTTGGCCGATGGGACCCAAAAAAAAAAGGACGTGCCCCCCTGGGCCTCTGCCACACCCAGGTTTGCTGCACCTCTTCCGGATTCTCGCTCCCGCTGGTGCCCCGAGCCAGCGAAGATGGGGGGCGCCGCCTGGGGCGGGACCGCAGCCCCACGGAGAGCATTGGCTTTGTCACTCTCAGCAGGACCCGACCCAAGGCGATGTGGGACCGTGGCTGCTGGTGCAGGCGGTGGCTCACCTGCTGGCTGCTGCCAGGGCAGGAGGGCACGGGCACGCGCGAGGGGCTGCCCCACGTCACAGGCCGAGGCCGGGCTGGGCACCCACCTGAGGGGGTCTTTTTTTAAAGGTGCGTTTTTGTTGATGTCAGAGAGGAAGGGAGAGGGGGAGGGAGAGAGAGAGAGAGCCATCGACCGGCTGCCTCCTGCACGCCCCCACTGGGGATGGAGCCCGCACCCAGGCCTGTGCCCTGACCGGGAATCGAACCGTGACCTCCTGGTTCCTAGGTCCACGCTCAGCCCCTGAGCCACGTGGGCCGGGCTGGTCAGAGTTTAGAGGGGTCACCCCGCAGAGGTGGGTGGCGTGAAGCCTGGAGACAGGGCCGATGGGCTCCCCAAGGAGCAGGTAGGTTTGCCACGTACACACGTGCTCGTGCACCCCGTGCCGTGGAGCCACGCCGGGGGCCGGCCGGGAAGAACCAGCTGCCCAGCTCTGGGCCCGGGCTCCGCCGGGCAGAGGCACGTGCGGGCTGGTCCCCTGAGGCCCGCGCCGGGTCCCTGGCGCCTGTTCTCCTTCCCAATCTGGTGCCAATGGACCGCCGCACAGTGCCCGGCGCACAGGAGGCGTGTCGTGACCTCGGATGCGTGAAGGAAGGAACACGGTGGGATGACAGGTCCCACCCAGGGCCACGCCCCGACGGACCCTGCTTGTCCTCGGCCCGCGCAGCAGTGCGTCCTCCGAACAGGACGCGCTCGGGCCGGCCGGTCACCACGCGGCCCTGGGCGGGTGAGGGGAGCGGCGGGCTGGGGGGGCTCCAGCCTGGGAGACATTAGGGGCCCCCTTGCCCTCCCCCCCCCCATGGAGGCTGGGACCGCCTGCTGTCCCGAAGGCTGGGGCCCGACCCGACCTTTGCCGGCAGGTTTATCAGCGCGAAGGTCCCTGTGTCAGCGCCCGGACTTTCATCACTTCTCAGGGGCTTTATCTCAGCCGCCGCCTCGCCCGCCTCGGCTGAATGAGGATTAATATTTTAACAGGATTATGTGCTGGTCCCAGAGCTCCCTGGGGGCTGGGGCACTCTCCCCCTCACAGCCTCTCCCCCTCACAGCCTCTCCCCTCCCTCAGCCTGGGGGGTGCAGGGAGGTGGGAGTCTCTGGCTGGGCCACCTTTTCCAGACTCTGGGGTGGGGTGGGGGTGGGGGAGCTGGGGTTCTGGGGGGCTGGTTTGTCTCAAAAAGCAGGTGTGTCCCTGCAGGGGGGGGGGGCGGCCTGGCAGCGAGGTCCCCATGGACACTGCAGACTGTGTCCTGGGTCAGCAGCTGGACCGCCTGTGGGGAGGATGGGGGAGGGGGGGAGTGAACCAGTGAGAGAGAGAGAGAGAGATGGGGGAGGGGAGAGAGGGAGGGAAGGGGAGGGGAGAGAGAGGGGAGGGATGGGGGAGGGGAGAGAGGGAGGGATGGGGAGGGGAGAGAGAGGGAGGGATGGGGGAGGGGAGAGAGGGGGAGGGATGCGGGAGGGGAGAGAGGGAGGGATGCGGGAGGGGAGAGAGGGAGGGAGGGATGGGGGAGGGGAGAGAGGGAGGGAGGGAGGGATGGGGGAGGGGAGAGAGGGAGGGAGGGATGGGGAGGGGAGAGAGGGAGGGATGGGGGAGGGGGAGAGGAGAGAGGGAGGGAGGGATGGGGAGGGGAGAGAGGGAGGGATGGGGGAGGGGAGGGGAGAGGGAGGGAGGGATGGGGAGGGGAGAGAGGGAGGGATGGGGAGGGGAGAGAGGGAGGGATGGGGAGGGGAGAGAGGGAGGGAGAACAGAGAGCCTGCTTTTCGGCCGCCCCCTTGGCCCAGCCCCTCAGCCTCTAAATCTCCCAGCGTCACACTTTGACCTTTCACCTCAAAAAAAGATTTCAGTTTGCACCAAAGTTTTTTATTTTTAATGTATTTTTGTTGATCTCAGAGAGGAAGGGAGAGGGAGAGAGAGAAACATCGATGATGCGAGGGAAGCACAGATCGGCTGCCTCCTGCACGCCCCCCACTGGGGATGGAGCCCACAACCCGGGCCTGTGCCCTGACCGGGAGTCGAACCCCGACCTCCTGGTTCAGAGGTCGACGCTCAACCGCTGAGCCGCGCCGGCCGGGCCCGAACCAGTTTTAGAACGCGAGCCGGCCCTGCCCTCTCCACCTTCACTTGGAAGCTGGGGTTCTGGGCGCCCTCCTGGGCCGCGCCCTGTGCTCCCACCCACGGGGCGGGGGGGCCCCTCCGTGCAGGGCCGGCCTCTCGGAGCTGCTGGCCCCAGAGACAGGCAGGGCCGCGGAGGGGGCGGGGCCGCAGTGCCCATGCCTGCTGCCACCCCCTTTGCCAGCCGGGCCCCCGCGGACCCCGGGCCCCCCAGCGAATCCGTCAGGTCCCCTCAGCCTGCACCGCCGCGGTCCTCCCGTTCCCGGGCCTGCAGCTGGCCGGTCGCCGGGGGCTCGGACTCAGGCCTGGAACCTTCCGGGGAGTTTCTCCTGCGTGAGTGGCTGTCAGTGTCTCCCGTGGCCCCAGCCGCAGAGCTCTGACGGGCAGGGGAGGGGGCCGAGCCCGGGCCTTGCCAGCTCGGGGGTGGGGTGGGGGCCACGGCTCTAGGAGGCTCGAAGGTGGGGGTGAGTGGGTGCTGACTGTGCCAGGTGCCAGGTGCCAGGTGACATCTCTTTATCTGTTTATGGGGCTGTTAACCACCCCCACCCCGCCTCGAGGCTGGAGGACAGCTAGCCAGGACGGTCTGTTTACAGCCACTTGATAGTGAGGCCATCGAGGCCGATAAGGGCCTACCTTTGGCCACGATGGGCAGATAAGGGCGGCCAGGATGGCCCTGCCAGGCCCGCTCCTCCTGCTCATCATCCCGTCCGGCACCAGGGCGCGGGCCGCCTGCAGGGCAGGTCCTGGGCAGGTGTCACCCGCACTGGCCCTGCACCGGCACAGCGTGGGTGGCATTGCGGGCGTGTGGGGCTGAGCTGGGGCTGCGCTTGCCGGCCACCGGGACCCGCGGGTCTGACGGGCACTGGGGAGCAAGAGCGTGGGGCCCTCCTCGTGCCCCAGCCCCCGGGACCCCCACGAGGAGTTGTGTCCACTCAGCTCAGTCGCCTGGACCAGCCACCGCGGCCCCGCGGGTCAGCGTGCGCCCCGAGACCCTCCTGTCGCCGCCGGCGTGGCTGCAGGCCGCTGTTCAGCCGCACTTCCCCGGGCACCTGCGTGTGACAGCTGATGGCACAGGAGCTGCCATCTAGGACCGGATGCGGCAGAAACCTGTCACCGCCACCCCCTCCCATGGAGCCGGGGCCCAGGATCCGGTGGGGGTGGGGGTAGGGGGACGCTGAGGGCTGCGCGGAGCACTCAGGCCGGCGGCCCACCTGGCCCTGGAGAGAGAGAGTCTTGGCCGCCAGGGATGGGCCTTCAGGGCTGGAGAAAGTGCTTTGTGACCGGGACGGTGCCGTGAGCACAGGCGGCTGGCGTCCGGGATCAGAGGAAGCCAGGCCGCCCAGGCCCCGTCCGCTGCCCCGTGGGGCCGTTCCAGCAGGGCTGTCACGGGCCAGGCTGCCACTCGCTCCCTGGCTCACTGCTTCCTTGGGCATCGCTCTGGCCCCTGGTTCCTGGAAGTGGAAGCCAAGGCCGGGCTGCGTTGGGCTGGTCTTTTGCGGAAGCTTCGTGGGCGGGGCTGCCCACAGGTCCTCCTCACCCCCCGGGGGCTTCGCTGGTCAGTGGGCCCCGGTGGGTTCAGCCCCGGCGTTTGCAGCGTCGATGTTTGTAACGCCAGAGCCTTCCCCCCGACCCCCCAAGAGAAGGACCGGGAGCACGAGAGCCGGTGGGTGGCTCCTCCGCCCCGTCCGTTCCCCATCCGTTCCCCGTCCGTTCCCCCGTCCGTCCCCCGTCCGTCCCCCGTCTGTCCGTCCCCCGTCCGTCCCCCGTCCGTCCGTCCCCCGTCCGTCCGTCCGTCCCCCGTGCAGCTAGAATTCCGTGGGAGAAAACCCGCCTTGTTGCTCGAGTTAGTGGGGACCCTGACGGGCCGTCTGGAAAGGGAAACAGAGTCGGGGCCTAATGACTCAGTGGGTTTCCCCGGTGGCTTGGTCCTCTCTTCTCTGTGTGTGTATTTACCTGCTGTTACGCACCCGTGTCTCAGCCAGGGGCATCCTCGGCTCCTTTCTGGGCGTGGTTTGCCGCCGTGGGCCAGGGCCCCCTGATTCCCCTCAGGGGCGGCCCCTGGATGGTGGGTGAGGGGTGCGCCGTGTTGGGGGGCCCGAGGGAGAGAGGCTCTTTTCTGGGGTGACTTTCCTGCCGGGTTGGGCCCCTGACAACCAGCCGTCTCAGCAGAGCCCGGTGAGAGGGCGGGCGGGCGGGGTGCTGACCACAGAGCGGCTGGGAACCGGGAAGGAAGCCAGGCTGAAGAGCCAGGATGGGAGAGGAAACAAGCCAACCGAAAGCCAGGCTGAGCGGCGACCTCTGACCCAGGAGGTCACGGTGCGGTTCCGGTCAGGGCACAGGCCCGGTCCGCAGTGGGGGCGTGCGGGAGGCAGCGGATCCCTGATTCCCGCTCATCGTTGGTGTTTCCATCCTCCCTCCCCTTCCTCGCTGGGATGGGAATGGAAACCAGGCCTGGCCTGTGGTCTCCCACATGCCCACCAGGTGGCGGTGTCCAGCCATGGGTGCAGCGGCTTCGGGCTCAGCGCCGCTGGGGCTGGGGTGGCGGAGGGGGGCTTGGTGCCATCCCCAACGGCCACAAGCTGGTGCCGCGCCTGCGCCAGCTAAAGCCCAAGGCCCCCCATCCCCCCGCCGACCTGGGACAGGCCCTGGGCTCTGTCCACCCGGCGCTCCTGCAAGGAAGACAGACGTTTGCTGGGTGCCTGCGCCCTCCCTGACCTCAGTGTGGGCCCGAGGCTGGGGGGACAGTGGGTGTCACTGGAGGGGGGGCCGAGTTGGTGGGGGTGCTGGGCGTTCCAAGCTCTGGGCCCTGCTCCTGCCCGGGGTGCATGGCGGGGAGGGGACCCCAGGCTCGGCAGGAGGGCACCCTCTCTTCCTGAGGGTACGCAGGAGGGTCCTTCTGTGGGGGCGGGGCAAGGCTCTGATTGGCAGCTTGCTGGGGGCTCCTGTCCTCTGGCCGCCTGGGCACCCTCTTTGTTGGGTGCCATCCTGGGGGCTCAGAGCAGGTGGAGGGGGGGGGCCTGTGGGACCAGGCAGGCCGGCAGCCTCCGGTGGGTTCATGAGGGTGGGGGGCGCCTCCTCCCTGTGCCCCCAGCATCTCTCACGGGTAGGACCCCGCCCTGACTTTTCGGCTCTGGGGGGCGATCTTGCTGTGTAGAAGGGGGGGCAGGGAGGAGAGGTGGGGGGTGTTTCCATAAGTGAGGGGGACCTGAGGCAGAGGAGGGGCTGGGATCCCCCTGACACCCCAACTGCCATGCAGGGCTCAGCCGTCTCCCGAGGGCCCTCTGCGTTGTGCCTGAGGTGGGCTCTCCAAGGCAGGCCGGGCCCCTCAGCGTCAGTTCCACTGAGCAAGTGGCGGGGGGACTTGAGGGGCTGCTCGGGCACCTGGACCCGGCTGCTGGGCCCTGGGGGAAGGACAGCTCTCTCCTCAGCCCTGGGCCCCTGTTGGGGGGGCAGACCAGCACCCGGGACCCCAGGGGCTGCCAGCCGGGGAGGAGGATCTGGGTCCCAGCAGGGCCTGTCCAGCCGGGCTGCCCGACAAGGGGGGCCCCTCCCCCCGCTCGTCTCCCCCTGCCCTGCTCCCTCCCAGGTCTCCTCCCTCTGCCCTCCCTGCAAGTGGGGGTGCTCTGTCCAGGCTCCTGCCCCCTTCCCGGCAGGGGTGCCAGATGTCCGGCCCGAGGCAGCAGGCCTGGCTCTGGCTGGCACCCCACCCCTTCCCGGGGCCCTGGCGGAGCTGGGAGGAGGGCCAGGCCTGTGGCAGATGGTGGCCCGAGGAGGGGCTGCCAGGGCAGACTGCTGACTGTCAGGACAGATGGCGGGCCGCACGGGGGTCCGGAGCAGCCCCATCTGCTCCCTGCCCTGGTGGGCTTTCTCTCATCCACCTGGGGCTGCACTGGGATGAGGCGAGGGGTGGCGTGGGCCCAGGCCTGCTCCTGTCCTGCGGGGCCTCTGTCCTGGGGCTCGGGGCCTGGCCCTGGTCTGGGGTCTGCTGCCCTCTCTTGGCAGCCTGCGCGTGGCCCACGCTCACGGAGCTGGAGGGGTCCCTGAAGTCCCAGGTGCCCGGGCAGGGCATGTGCACCCCAGGCACAGAGCCCCACCAGCAGATGGGGCGACAGGGAGGCTCTGGGGACAGGCGGCATGAGTGGGTGCAAAACGCCAAACTTGGGGAACGTGTGTTGGGGACGGTTAACCAAGACCTTCACGTCCCTCCTCCTGCCCCTCGGAGCTGACAGGCGCTTTCACAGTCACTTTCCGTTGTTTTTGATCCTCACCTGAGGGTAATCTCCCCTGATTCTTACAGAGAGCGCTCGGAAGGGAGCGGGAGAGAGAGAGAACATTGATGTGAGAGAGACACATCCATTGGCTGCCCCCCGCACGCACCCTGACCAGGGCTGGGATTGAGCCTGCAACCCAGGCATGTGCCCTTGACTGGAATCGAACCCGGAACCCTTCAGTCACCCGGCCGACGCTCTATCCACTGAGCCACACCGGCCGGGGGCCACAGGTTCGCTTGCAGCACTGTGTGCTGAGCTGGGCCCAGGGCAGACCCTCGCGCCCAGGGAGGCCGGGTCCTGTGCTGGGAGCGGCGCGGCGAATGGCGCTCTGTGTTCAGAAGGAAGCGGAAGCTGCCCAGGCCATGTCTCCGGGGACTTGATCGCCCTCAGCCCAAAGGGACAGCTTCAAGCTGGAAGCCACCGCCTGGAGGGAGGGAGGGAGGGAAGGAGGGAGGGAGAAACCACGCCCCTCCCTCTGACAGCCCCGCGCCCCCCCAAGACTCATCATTAGACGGATTAGCAGCTAATCGATGTTTAGTTAGACCCGGCCGCTCATCACAGGAAGTGCCTGGCGCCTGGGGAAGCCACGGGGCTGCAGGTCCGATTTCCTGGGCGTGGCCGTGGCCCCAGCCGGAGCCTGCCTTCCCGGCACTGTCGTTCCTCCTCCCACTTTGGCTCGGGGAGTGGGGAGGGAGGGCCTGGAGGTCTGGCGAGGCGAGAGGGGGTGCAGAGTGGGAGGGATTTCTCTGGGCATCCTGGCTTCTGGCCTGCCCCCCAATCTCCCACCCGCTTCACGGGAGCTCCCTGCATGGTTCGGGCACCATGTGCCCCACGTCCCAAACTTAACCTGCGTCTCCTCTGAGGACCCTTGATGGGCGCCTACACGCTTACACTGAGCCCGACACCCACCCTCTTAGCCTGAGCGGCGAGGTTCAGTGGTTCCCAACCACGTTTGAATCCCAAAGAGCCGCTCGGAAATGTTCCAACAGAAGGACAGACACATGGAGCGGCGAGCAGCCGGGAGCCCAGAGCGGGCCCAGCGTGGGCGTGCGATGTGGGCGGGCGGGCACCGTGGAGGACGGCCGGGGGGGTGTCTTTGCTCAGGTGGTGCTGGCCGCCTGGATGGCCATCGGAGGACGCGGGCAGCCGACCCCTTCCTCACGCCACCACGAACATCGGCCCCTGCAGCCGGTGGTGTGGGAGGACACCGGAGGGTCTTCATGAGACCGGAGCAGGAGCCACGGGGGAGGCGGTGGCCACGCGGCTGTGGGAAAGGAAGAGCCTTGCTCATCACGGCACCAGGAGGAGAGCCGGCCAGTGTGGCTCAGTGGTTGAGCGTCGGCCTATGAACCAGGCGGTCACTGTTAGATTCAGGCTGGATCCCCAGTGCGGGGGGCGCATGTCATAGCAACCGGTTGTTCAGTTGTTCCGGTTGTTCCGCCATTCGGTCTAGTTGCATAATAGCCTTTTATTATACAGGATATTCTGTGTTAATCCTCACCAGAGGATATTTTCCCATTGATTTTAGAGAGAGTGGAGGGGAGAGGAGAGACACAGAGAAAGAAACACTGATGTGAGAGAGACACATCGATCAGTTGCCTCCTGCAGGGCCAGGGATCGAGCCTGCAACCTGGGTCCGTGCCCTTGGCCAGAAGCAAACCCAGGACCCTGCAGTCCGCAGGCTGACGCTCTATCCATTGAGCCAAACCAGCCAGCGAGCATGTTTATGTCCCAAGGGGGATGACAGAGGGTGTGCCCAACAGCACGTGCTCGCAAAAGACACCCCCACGTGTCCGTCCACACCACGTATGGACACGCGTCAGCCACGTTTGGGAGATAAAACCCCCGGTGTGAGTCGCGGTTACATTTTGATGACGGGATTAGGAAGGTTTTTAGAATTTTTGTCTCGATTTGAAAAATCTCTGCTTTCTACTTTTTCCGCTACAATAAGCTCTATGACACTAACATAAAAGACTGGAGCGGGAGAGATAATTAAATCACCGAGGAAACCAGAAGTGTGGGTTTCTCATCTCTTTCAAAGCCGGTTTTCTATGAAAAAGGTAGGTTCGCTCGTGGCAAAAAACATTAAAACAGCGAAGAAAAGTTCAAAAGTGGAAACTAAGAGCTCGCGGCCGACACCCCACCTTTAGCGCTCCGTCCCCACAGCCCAGGGGCGTGGCAGGTTCATTTCCCCAGAAAATGTCTTACATAGAAAACACCATTTCTCCTACGTGAGTGGGATCTGATGTTCTGGAATCTTCCTTTTTGGTGACACTATTTCTGGGACATGGCGACCTATGAGCACAGGCAGCTCTCCCTTGTTTAACAAGCAGGTGTTGTCCTGCCCGGCGTGGCTCAGCGGTTAAGCATCGTCCCAGGCACCAGGAGGTCGCTGGTTCAATTCCGGGTCAGGGCACAGGCTCGGGTTGCAGGCTCAATCCCCAGTGGGGGCGTGCAGGAGGCAGCCGATGGATGTTTCTCGTCATTGATGTTTCTCTCTCTCTCTCTCTCTCTCTCTCTCTCTCAAATAAATAAAAACATATTATAAATAAATAAAAATGTAAAGAAAGGTTGTTGACGATGCCATCATATGGGTGTCCCATAATTTATTTCCTAGGGAAACCCACGTGTATTTTCCTGCTACTGTAACAATATTGCGCTTAGTATATTGTACGTACATGTTGGCTGACTTTGAGGGTAAACCAGTCGGATAGGGTCCTGGAAGTGGAATTGTTCGATCAAAGGCACGTGGGTTAAAAATTAATGCACATCGTCAGATAGCCCTTCCCAAAGGTTTACCAATTTAGCCCCATCCACTGCCCGTCGAGGGTGTCTGCTCACTCACTCCTTGTCAGCACCGAGCACTTGAAGTGTTTCATGGCCTCTTATTAGTTGGATTTTTTAAAAAAAATATATTTTACTGATTTTTTACAGAGAGCAAGGGAGAGGGATAGAGAGTTAGAAACATTGATGAGAGAGAAACATCGATCAGCTGCCTCCTGCACACCCCCCACTGGGGATGTGCCCGCAACCAAGGTACATGCCCTTGACCGGAATCGAACCTGGGACCCTTCAGTCCGCAGACCGACGCTCTATCCACTGAGCCAAACCGGTTAGGGCTTATTAGTTGGATTTTTACAGTTTTGAGTGAGACGGAGCATGTCCCCGCCCGTGTTTAATGGCCCTTTCTATTTTCCAGTGAACGTGTGTCTCTATTGGTTGTTTGTCCTTTATGATTAATTTGCCACCGCTTTTTATTTATAAAGGATCAATCTTTAGTTATACATGCTACAAACCTCTTTCTCACTGTGTAATTTTTCTTTTAACATTTATAGTATTTATTTTTCTATAGAGAAATTGTTTTTTTAGTCAAAAGTCTTTTCCTTTTTTTTTTTTTTTGGCTTCTAAGTTTTATGTGATAGTTAATCCTTCTCCACTCCAGGGATTAAAATATAATTCATCGTGTCATTCTCTAGTGAAAGTGACTTGGTCTCCTTAGCTTCATGATCTCCGGGGGGAGTTTGGGAGGGGCAGGGAGGCAATGAGCCCTCACCTGGGTGTGCCCTCACCTGGGTGAATGGGTGTGCCCTCATCTGGGCGTGCCCTCATCTGGGCCCCTGCCTACCAGGCCCTGGGCGCCCAGGACTCCTTCACAGCCGCACTCTCTAGCCTCCTAAGGGCAGCGCATTCAGGTTGCCACATGGCCCTCGTGTCAGGCCTGTGTGCAGGCCGCCTCAGGAATGCCAGGAAGCCCTCCGGGGACCCTCCAACCCTGTACCACGCCCCCGGGCTCTGGGCCTGTCGCATCCCCGCCTCACACCTCAGGCCGGAATTACAAAGGCGAGGACTGTGCAGTCGGGGAAACCTAGGGCCACCGATGCCAGTTCCGTTTTCTGGGTGAGGAAGTCAGGGACGCGCAGTCGGTGAAGGGCAGTCGGGAGGCCTGGATGTCAGGCCCCTGTCCCCAGGGCTGGCCCCTCGCAGCTCATGCCCCCTCTGAGCCGGTTTCCCAGGTGGCTCCCCGTAGACGGTCTGGACCTGCTGCTCCTTGTCACCCGACTGATTAGACTGAGTTGAGCACACAGTGGGTGCTTTATGAACCCCTGTGGATGGGTCATTGGCATTGCAGGCTGGCACTGCGCCCAGAAGATCCGCTTTGGATGTGGGTTTGAGTCTGCCTTGGGGAACCGCTGGGACAGGCCTCCAGGTCCCCTGGCCTGGAAGCCAGGGGTACGGGGTGGGGGTGGGTTCGCGCGGTGACTGGCTCGTGAGGACCTGCAGGGAGGGGAGGGGCGTTCGCAGCTGTGCGCGGAGGCTCCCGTGCAGGTGGGCAGGGCTGACCCATGTCAAGGGCAGCATCCGGGAAATCACCACAGGCTCCGGGCTGTGCTGGGCTCCGGGCTTCGGCTCCTCCCCGCCCCCGACGGGACGCCCGGACCAGCGTGTGTGCGGATCCCCCAGTGCGACCCCTGATGGCAGAGAGCCATCCGCGCTGAGCCCAGGCCGCCATGCTTCACGTATTAAATCTGTTCAGAATATTAAATAACCCCTTCAGCGATCCCGGTAAATTTAATTAGCGCTGGGCCTCCTGACGGACTGCGCTGCCGGTTCGGAGATGTGTTCGGAGGGGGCCCGGGCTCCTGCAGGGCGCGGGCGGGCCGGCGGGGTCCCTGCTCCCACTCAGAGCTCCGCCTCCCGCCAGCACTTACGCTGGGGTCCCAGAGGGATCGGGGTCCCTCTGGCCCTCATGGCTGGGAGGTTACAAAGGCCGTGCCCTCCGGGGTTGCTGGCCCTGACCCTGAGCCGGCCCTGCTGGTCGGTGCGGGCAGCAACGCTGGTCTCCCGCCTTGTTCTTTTTGAAAATGTATTTTTATTGACTTCGGAGAAGAGGGGAGACGGAGGGAGAGATAGAAACATCCATGGTGAGAGAATCATGGCTCGGCCGCCTCCTGCACACCCGCTACCAGGATAAGCCGGCCTCCAGGCATGTGCCCTTGACCGAAATCGAACCCGGGACCCTTCAGTCCGCAGGCCGACGCCCTCTCCACTGAGCCACACCTGCTAGGGCCGTTTTTCCTGATTTCAAATACAATCCAGGTCCACAGGAAAACAGCATAAACAACACAACCCCAAAGGAGAAACTTACAAATGACCCCGTCCACGGCGCCGAGGGCATCTCTGCGGCCCGGAGGCGGGTCCCTGCCGCCGCGTCAGGGCCCGGGAGCGTGGTCCACGCGCCGCCTGACACACCGCCCCATGGACGGCACAGACGCCGCCATGGCGTGGCCTCCCCAGGCGGGTGTCACGTGGAGCCGCTTTCCGACCTTCGCCGTGCCGCGGTCCTCGTGCTTACATCTCGGGAGATGAGTCTTTGGGCCCGTTCCCGAGTGTCTCCTCGCGGTGAATTCCAACAAGTGGCGTCCCGGAGTTAAAGGTTAAACACATTTGGGAGCTCTGAGTGCCAATCTGCCTCGGGGCAGATGTCGGGGACCTCATCCCGCCCTCCGGCCCGCGCCCACGCCCACGCCGAGGGCCGTCCCGCAGCCCCGAACCCTGGCCTTGACCCATCGTTTCCACACCCTGCAGGTGGCAGCAACGGAGGCGGGTGTCGTTCTGATTTGCTTTGCTTTGGTGGCCAGTGACACTGGACGTTTTCCTGACTTTGGGGTCCTTTTTAAAAAAATCATTGATTTTTTATGGAGTACAGAGAGGAAGGGAGAGGGAGAGAGAACGTCAGTGATGAGAGAGAATCATTGATCGGCTGCCTCCTGCACGCCCCACACCGGGGATGGAGCTCTGACCAGGAATTGAACCGGAACCTCCTCGTTCATAGGTCGGCGCTCAAGCCCTGAGCCCCGGGCCGGGCAGGTATTAGGCGCTGGTTCTGGTGAGGGCAGCCCCCGGGAACGCGGGCATCCTGGTGCCGGTGCCCTGCGCATCGCAGAGGGCCAGGGGCTCGCGGCTCCGCCCTCTCGCTTTCGGAGGGCCCGAAGGTCAGATGGAAAATTCTCGTTATTTTTAACGATGCCACGCCCCCGCCTTTTCCTTTTAAAAGCATTTCCTGGTCATAGTCGATGTTTTCACACCCATGTTTCCGTGTGGCCCTGGTGGGGACTGAGCTGTGAGAACAGAGCAGGTGCGTCCCTCAGCCCACCCGGGAGGGAGCACAGCGCCGCCCCCCCCGCCCCGCCCGGGATCTCCAGCTCTCCACTCCCCCCCACCCCCCGGGGGCGCTATGCCACGCACCCCTCTCTCTCTTCTCCTCTGTCTCCAGCTCCCTGAACCTGCTCTCAGTCACCTCTCGTTGAAGATGATGAAGAAAACTGGGGGGGAGGGGGGGTCAGTGAAAATGCAGGCGTTTTGCCCACACAGTTCGGAACGCCTGGATGCTGGGAACACGGAGAAGTGGGGTGCATCTTCCTGTGTGTCCAGCTGTCTCATCCCGTGGCACCCCAGCGCACTCTCCGTCCTCTGCTGTCCGTCTGTCCTGGCGGCGCGCACCCTTCAGCACGGCGCCTGCCCCGGTCCCGGCGGTGCGGTGCTCAGAGTGCGGTGCTCAGAGTCGCCGAGCGCATCCACGCCCGGCCCAGAGCGCCATTTCCGTGCAGAGCTCGGCGAGGCCTCTTCCCACAGGACTGCCGGGGTTGCCTAGCAATCCGACAGCACTCTGCCTCGGCAGCACCGGCTGGGATGGGTTTTCCTATTTTTAATTTGTTTTCTGGGCGGGTATTATGGTGCACTCACAGGCTGAGCTCAGAGATATGCCGTGCGTCCCACTCAGAGCAAGCGGGGCCGAGGAGGGGAAAACCCCCCGGCCCCCGAATGCACCGCGGCGTCTGTGGTAGGAGGCGCCTGGGGACCCTCTGCTCAGTCCCTCACACCTGCCCAGGCCACCAGGCTCTCCAGGCCGCTGTGCGATCCCTCGGCCCGAGGAGAGTGAAGTGCGCCCTGCGGATGGGGCCCCGCGCCGCCCGCTCTCCCGCTGACATTCCCATCCCCGCGGGAGGGACACGGGCCGCTCTGCCAGCCTTCACCTTCCGCTCGCGGGGATAAATGTCAGGACGGCACGCCACCGGGGGCCCACAGAGAGCGGCTCGCCCTTAAATAAAAGATCGCGTCTGGGCTTGTGCGTGACACGGCAGACGCGTGACAGGCTCCCCTGCGTGGGAGATGTGGGTGTGCCGGAGCGAGGTCACGACCCGCAGGCGTGGTCGCTCGGCCTCGGTTTTCTCCTCTGTAGAATGGGCTGTACCAGAGGCCCCCTGGCCTCGCCCCGGCTCTGAAATGAGGAAGCAAATGGAGGCACAGAGAGTGGCCTCCAGGACAGGGCTGTGGTGAAGAAGGAAGAACTTTCTAGAAATGGAGTGGACAGCAGGGCCACCTGCTTGAAATGACCAAGGGCACTGAGGAGGGACCACGGGCTAGTTTGCCTGGCGACCCCGTTCCCGTGGGGTGTTGGGGAGGAGGGCGGGGGATGATGGCACAGGCTTGGCGGGGACGCAGCGTCTAGGGACAGTTCTTGTTCGTGTGTTTTATGGCTGCCTGTGGAGAGGAGAGCCGGCCAGCCACCAGGACCTGGTCCAAACCGGCCACGGCCAGGCGAGACCCCGGCCCGGTTCAGCTGGTGCTAACGAGCGGCACAGCGCCAGCAGCCCGTCTGTGTGCTGGACGGTGGACGTGTGACCTGCCCTTGTCTGGACCGCCGCCCTCTTGGTCGCCTTCTGCCGCCCGTGAATGGCCTCTTTCACGCGTGACTCCCTTGTGCTGAGCGCACCCTCCAGGAGCCTCCGGGAGGCGGTGCCTGGGGAGCAGGTTCATGTGAGCGCTTGCACGCTCACGCGTCTTCACTCGAATCTCACGTGTGGTTGCTGATTTGGCCCAGGAAGCGGTTCTGGGCCGGAAAGCCTGTCCCCCGGGCACGTGGAAGGCACCGCCCCGGCGGACTCCCCGTCCTGCTGAGCTCCGCGGCGCATTCTCCTCCCGCTGGTCCTCCGGGGCCTCACGCAGGGGACCGTGCCGGCCCCCGGGTTTTGTTTCCCCTGATGAGGGGCCTCCGTGTGGGTCCCTGTCCCTCCATCGCATGGAGGACGTGCAAACTCACTTCTGGGAGAGTTTCTTGAATTAAATAATTGAGGGCCCTCCCCCCACCCACACATGACCTTGTCCCCGAGTCCTGCACCCTCCTGCTCCCTTCCTCCACTGGCCTTTGGCTCTGCATCCGGACGTGCCCCGCGCTGTCGCCCCGTCTGCTGAGGCTTCTCGTGCTGTTCTCCCGCGTGTAACCCTCCAGCCGTTCTTTGTTCCCAGATGTTCTCCTTAAAGCAGCACCTGCCTCCCGGTCATCGGGTGCTGTGCGGAGGGCATAGAACAGCCCGTCCGAGCTGCCTCCTTCCCGGGTCCCGCCCCGGGGTGCGGGCGGCTCTTCCTCCGAAGGCTGTTTGCTTGGACGGAGGCCCTGACGGCCCGCGGGCTCCGAGGCGGCTGGCTGGTCTCCTGGGCGTCCTGAAGGGGGAGCTCCGCTGGGGGCTGGGGGCAGCACAGAAACATCCAGTTTCCCCTCCAACACACAGGAGCCGGGGAGACGCTGGGGGCTGAGCGGGTCCCTCGGCCTCACGGTGTGGACACCCCTCTGTCCCGTCTGTCCCCTCTGTCCGCTCTGTCCCGTGCACGAAATCCCCCAGGCACAGAGCCCCTGCGTCACCTTCCCCAGGACTCCCCCTCCCCCTGTGATCGGGGTGGGCAGCCACCTGGGATCTGGGGGCTCTTCCAAGGAGCTGCTCTGAGCCCCCTGACCCACCAGTTCTGAGCCTTTGCAGGGCCTGTCCCCCCCACCCCCCGCCGCGTGTCCTCCCCCCCTCCCCCCACTATGGGCTCAGGATGCAGCCCCGGGAGGCCCGTGCCGCTGTCCTTTGTACCTGGACCCACCTCGCGGGGTTTCCTTCCCGGTTCTCCAGGTCCTTGCAGTTTATAGCTTCAGCACAGCCTTTCTTGCCAGTGTGAGCGGGCTTGTCAGGGGGAGCAAAGTAGCTCCGTGTGCTCTGTCGTCATTTCGGGAACTGAATCTCCTTGTTTCTTCCCCAATTATTATTGCAAAGGACCGTTCCCGCTCCTCCGCCAGGTTTTCACTTTGAAAACAAGCATTCCAAATCCGACATTTGTAGAATTCTGCCCACCTCCTGGGCGGCCCTCATATGGGGACACACAGACGGCCCGACCCCTCGCTGGCCAGAAGGACAGGTTCTCTGGGCTTGTCAGGAGGCCACCCTGCGGGCTCTGTCCCCCCAGGGACCTGACCTCAGGTCCTGAGGCCACAGATGGCAACTCCAATCCACCTGCAAGGAGTCTGAGTGGCCCTACTGTGCGCTGAGCACTGGCTGGTCCTGGTTGGAGTTTGGGAACAAGGTGTGTGCTGTCTCTACGTGAAGAGGCCTCCTGAGGGCGGCAGTGGGTGATTGGGAGCGGTGTTCTCAGCCGCGTGTCCAGGCCCCGAGCGCCTGGACCACCTGTCGGCAGAGGACAGAGAACCGGTAAGCCTGGTGAGAGGGCCGTGCCATTTCAAGCACGGGGGCTGCCGAGTTCAATCCGCCGGCAGCTGCCTTGCTCTGAGACTGGGTGTTTACCAGGCTCAGCTGCAGGCCGAGCAGCTAACTCCAAATTCTGCGGCGCGATCCCCACTGGCCGACAGGTCAATGACCGGACAGGCCGGGGCTGGGCCCACAGCGCCAGGCTCCTCAGCGAGCAGTAGCCCCTCGTCTCGGGCGCTGTCTGGCCTCCGTGCTCTGCAGGGAGGCGGGGGGGGGGGGGGGGGGGGCGGAGGCCGGGCAGGGGGCACCGGGCACCCAGGAGCTGGGCTGTGACCCTCTCTTCACGGCTCGAATCTCTCAGGCCTTGCCAAACCCAGGCTCCATGTCCAGCTTTCGGCCTCACGCGGAAAAGCAGGGCGGTCAAATAGAGGAGGGATGTCCCTGTCCCAGGAGCAGCTTCCGGAAGTGGAACAACCTGGGCCAGTTTTCCATTTGTTGTTATTTATTTTAATTTTTTAAAAAAATATTTGTATTGATTTCAGAGGAAGGGAGAGGGAGAGAGAGAGGAACATCAGTGATGACAGAGAATCATGGATCGGCTGCCTCTGCACGTCCCACACTGGGGCTCCATTTGTTTTCAGATTGAGGCTGTCTTAGGGTGCAGCACCCCCTCCCCCGCCCTGCCCATTGGTGGCGGGTTCTGGGCACTGTGTCCGTCTGTCTGTCTTCTGCTTAGAAAACAGGACGGAGGCCCTGCCCGACCTGCCTCCTGTTTGGGACAGTCCGGGCCTCTGGCTTGCCTGGTGCGGGAGGGCGCCCTTGCTGCCCCTCACGGCTGGTCAGCCCAGGGTCCCCCGTCCATCGGCTTTCTTTCTGCTCCCCCCCCCCCCAAGCTGGAGACCCTCCCTGGCCCTACACCCGGCCCCTTCCCTGGGTTAGGGACGCCTGGGAGTGGAGACAGGAACTTCCCGCTCTTCCGATCCTAGGCAAACCCCAAGCTGACCTCAGACAGGGAGGGAAGACACGTTTAACCCCATTGATTTGGCACCTGGACTAACGCCCCAGCGAGGGACCCTGTGTGGCCGGCTCCCCCCTCAGGGAGGCCAGGGCCCCGGTTTCAGGCCTAATAAGGAGGCGAGTGCGGGCACAGTGACAGGAGGCGCAGACTGGCGGGCAGAGGCGTGGGGGGCTTTCACCCCGAGTCCGGAGTCCCATTTATGGGGCTCCCTGGGCTGTTCCTTTCTGGGCCAGCGCCAGGGGGTGGGAGGGCAGGGCCCTGACTGGGGTGCTGGCTCCCACCAGCGGCTGGAGGCGGGAGCCGAGGCGGCGCCGGAGGGAGACCCCCCACGACCCCACCGCCTTGCCCATCGCCCCGGCGCTAGGCTCTGCGGGGCTGGGCCGCGGCGCCTGGCACGTCTGGTGCAGCCGGCGGCCCGCCTCCCGCCTCCCGCCCCGCCGCCTCCCGCCTCCCGCCTCCCGCCCCGCCGCCTCCCGCCCCGCGTGAGGCCGCAGGCGGAGCCCCCTCCCTCGGGCGCCGCGCGCACAGCCCGCCGCCGCCGCGCGCGCCGTGTCCCCGCTCCGCTCCAGCCGGCGAGCCGAGGAACGAGGGGAGAAGCGGGGAGACGAGGGGAGACGAGGGGAGGAAGCGGGCGGGCGGGGCTGGCGGAGAGGCGGAGGCGGAGGCGGAGGCCGCGAGGAAGGCTCGGCGCGGAGCGGCGAGCCGCAGAGCCTCCGAGGCCCGCCGCCCGCTCGGCGGCCAGGATGCAGCCGGGGCTTGGCCGCCCGCACCCCGTCCCCCGCCGCGGGGAGCGCTGAGCCCGTGAGTACCGGCCTCCGCGCGGAGCTCGCGGTCATTGCCACGGGGGGGGGGGGGCACGGCCCTGGGAGCGGCCCCCAGGGCCCCGCCGGCGGGGGGCCTGGGTGCAGGGGCAGCCAAGGGGTGGCGCCCTCAGGTCAGGCTCTCCGCGTAGGGCCGGGGCGCCCGGTCCCTCCGGGGTGGGGTCCGGGCACGTGGCCCAGCGGGGCCGGAGGGCGATGCTGGGAACGGAGGCCGGCTCCATGGAGACGCTGGAGTCCCGCGTGGCGGCGGGAGGCACCGGGGACTCCGGGGCAGGCGGCAGGCGCACGGACACCCCGGCCCTGCCGCCCGGGACCCCGCGGGGGCAGTGGCTCCGCCGCCGGCGCCCAGGCCCGGGAAGGGGCGCCGAGTGGCCCCCCTGGAGGAGGGCTCACCGCGGAGTTGGTGACCCCAGGAGGGCAGCGCCGGAGGGGGCGGGAGGGGGCGGGCGGCGGCGATCCCGGCGCGTCTCCCGAGCGGCCTGGGGGGGCTGCAGCGGAACCCAGGCTTCTGGGGCGTGGGGTGACCCCAGGGGCAGGCACAGCCCGGGCCAAACTTTCTTCCCCGGCGGCCCCAGGAGTCGTGGGGTCTGGGGTGTCCTCGGAGGTCGCGGACGCCGGGCTCGGAGCCTCCCCCGCTGCGTCTCCGCAGCGCCCGGGGCGCGGGGGCGCGGGGGCGCGGGGGCGCGGGCTCGGAGCCCGGCGTGGAGGGACAGTGGGCTCCTGTCCTGCCCCAGCGGCCTGGGGTCCGGTCTTACGTGGGGTTGGGGGGTTCCTGGGAGTCACCCCGCCCCTGCCGGCGCCGCCGCTCCCGGGGGCTGGGGTGTCTTCCTCGCCACCTTACAAGGCGCTCCTGCGGCGCCGCTCCTCCGCGGGGGGTTGGGGGCGCATGACCGACGGGACCGGGCCTGCGCCCCCGGGTTAAGTGGCTTGTCCAGCGCGCAGGTCGCTAATGTCCTGCGGAAGCACCGCCGGCGTGGGGATGCCCTGGGCGCCAGGCAGGGGCAGGCGCAGGGCCGGAGCCGGCGGGCGGTGGGCTCCGGGCGGCAAACACCATCAGGAAACAAGTGCAAACATTTGCGGCAGAACCCGCGCCCCGTGCGCGCGCAGCTGCGGGCCGTCTTCATCAGCGCGTGGCTCCCGGGCTGTGACACCGCGTCCACCGGGCCCGCCGCAGGGAGAAAAGTTCAGGCGAAGCGCCGCCTGCCTGCCGAGGGCGCCTGGCTGCGGGGGGGGGGCTCCCCCTGGCGGAGAGGCGCCCCCTCCTTCCCCGCCCGCCCCCTACTCCTGGGCGCGAGCTCTCCCTGTGCTGAGGGCCAAGGCTGCCCTCGCTCCCTCCTGGAGCTGCAGGCCTCCGCGTGGGCACAGGTTAGGGGCGCAGGGCACACTCCTGGGGCAGCGCTGACCCCCTCATTCCCGCTGGAGCTTCTGGCAGGGGCAGGGCCGCCCCCCGCGGGGGCGAGGGGGAGCCCCGGGGGGGGGAGGCGGCAGGGGCGCAGGGAGGGGCGCGCTCGGCGCAGAGCCCGGGCCTGTGTGCCAGGGGAGGGTTGGCCATGGCTGGGGTTTGTGCTTGGCGGCTGGGGCTTTCGGCCAGAGTCCCCACAGGGTCCCCTCCCCCATAACAGGCGGACTCGGTGACCGCTCTGAGCCACCCTCCAGGGTCCACGCCGGGTCACCGCAGGGAGCCGCCGGGAGCCGCCGGGAGCCCAGGAGAGCCAAAGCCCGGCACAGGCCGCGCTGCCTCCCTGCGAGCGCCCCCGGGCCGGAGCCACTGCCCTTCCGCAGGGACCCGAGGCTGGGCTGCGGCGAAGCCTGGGCGCCCCTGCCACTGGGGGTGCAGAGGAGCCAGCACCAAGGACAGGGCCAGGGGCCTGCAGTCCGCCCTCCGCCCTGCTGCCCTGGGGCCGCTGGGGGCGCTGAGAGCTCCCCACCACCCTGCCGTCACCGTCACCGGGAGGGCCCCCGGGCCACGCAGAGCCCAGGCCCCGGGAGGCAGGTGGGCAGGAGGCAGGTGGGCAGGAGGCAGGTGAGCAGGAGGCAGGTGGGCAGGAGGCAGGTGGGCAGGAGGCAGGTGGGCAGGAGGCAGGTGGGCAGGAGGCAGGTGGGCAGGAGGCAGGTGGGCAGGAGGCAGGTGGGAAGCACCTGGGACCAGGTCAGAGGGGACCTGGCTGTCCCCACCGCCGCTCACTCAGCTCTGAGCATCGCATGGCGCTCGGAGTCGTGGAGAGAGATGCCCCCGGCTGACGGGGAGGAGCTGGGGTGGTGGAGGGGGAAGATGCCTTCTCCAGTCCGGTCCTCGCCTGCCTGGTCCAGGCCGGGGGCTGCCTCTCCCCTGCACCCCTCTCTCATAGCCCCCCCTCTCACCTGACTCGAGGCCCTGCTACTGGGTGACGCGTGGAAGTTGGAGGCTTGCTCGTGGGCGGGGATGCGGCGGGTTTACCCCGCCTGTGCACAGAGCTGTCCGATGCTTGTGCGATTAGGAGTGAAAGCAGGTCCCGCCCCACCCGGAGGTGTCAGGGTGGCGGCGGCCCCGGGGGCGGCTGGAGGGGGACCTGGGAGCGCATGCAGGCGGCTGCCACACACAGCGTCGCACTCGAAATGGAAATGTTTCTCCAGGTGGCAGCGCGGGGCTTGCCTCCTGTCCCGGCCTGCGGCGTGTGGCTCTGTGTTTATTTATGTCCTCGCTCCTGCTCCATACTCTGTTATCAAGACAAATGGAAGCTGACGCGCAGCTGACACGGGGTGAGGGATTTTTTATTTTTAAACAAGTGAAGGGGAACAGCCACCTCGCAGCTCCCCTGTCCCGCACCTGGGATGGGGCGCTCCCCCTGGGCACCTGCCTCTCCCCACATCCAAATGCAGGCCGTCTGCACCCAGTCTCTTTCACTGGCTGCCCCCTCCCCGCCTGCCCCCGTCTTTCACAGAGTGACACACTATCTCCATGGGCTCATGAAACATCCTGGCAGCCAGCGCTTTCTCTCTGCTGCCTCTCTGCAGAGCTTCCCCTCGAAGCTGCCGACTCCTTTTATTTATTTACTAGGGGCCCAGTGCACGAATTCGTGCACCTTGAAAGAACTGTGGGCCGTGAGGCTGTGGTGGGCACAGGGGCAGGTCTCAGTCCATCCTCCTCGCCCCCGCCCAGCCCCTCCTGCCGCAGCCCCTGTCCCCCGTCTTCTAGCAGCCCTGCTCCCACCACCATCGCTCCCATGGGCTGATGGCACTCGCCCCGCTTGCACCCCCTGATGGCACAGAGCAATTGGGGCCGGCACCAGCAGTGGTTCGAGTGGCGGCTGCTTCCCCGATCGCCCCTCAGGAGCAGTGGGAGGTGAGAAGCCCTCAGGGGCGATCAGGGCTGGCAGCTGCTGCTCACACCCAGTGATGGCACTGAGTGATAGGGACCGGCGCCAGGCACTGGCAGCGGGTGTGAGTGGCAGCTCTGGCACTGGCAGTGGGTGCAGGCAGGGCAGGACCACGGTGGGCAGGAGCAAAGAATTTTCAGTAACCACTAGAGGCTCGCCCCGATGACAGCACCCTGCCTTGGTCTGGGACCTCTGCTCACCTGCTCCACCATCCCACCAGGGCCGATGACTGCCTTGTTCCACACACGCCCCCTGGTGGTCAGTGCACGTCATAGCGACCGGTTGTTCGGTTGTTCCAGTTGTTCCACTGTTCAGTCTATTTACATATTAGCCCTTTATTATATAGGATAACGGCTGGCCCCATCCCCCTCTGCCCTGGCTGTCCCTGTCTCTCCTCCCCACCTCCCATCCTGTCTGAGTGGCACCTGTGCGAGGTGGGGATGGCCCTCAGGGCGTCACTGGACGGCAGTGGTACTGAGCACGCGGTGGGGTCTTGTTCTGTGTTGGGGATCCACAGACAGGAAGGTGAGAATCCGCACTTAAAGAAACACCTCGAGACGTGGACTGATCTGGCTTACAAAATACATCTTTTTAAGTGCCAGGCACTTAGTCCATTAATTTGGAATCACAGTGTCTCCAACACATGAGCCGACACGGGAATATGCCATGGAAGGTGACGAGATAATAAAGAGCCTAAGGCCTGTCACTTTATTATTATTATTATTATTATTATTATTATTAAATATATATTTTATTGATCTCAGAGAGGAAGGGAGATAGAACCATCAATGAGGAGAGAGGATCATGGACCGGCTGCCTCATGCACACCCCTCAGTGGGGATGGAGCCCGCAACCTGGGCCTGTGCCCTGACCGGGAATTGAACCCTGACCACCTGGCTCCTAGGTCGGGGCTCAGCCGCTGCGCCACGCCGGCCGGGCCGTCGCTGTGTGTGAAAGTGCTCGCGGTCTGTACGTCGCTCTTTGGAAGGTGTCGCAGAGTCTGGGGGGAGAAGGGGCCGCTCTCTTAGGAGCAAAGTGGCCACCATGAGGGACAGCCCGCTGGCGGGGTCCTGGGGGCCTGGGGAGGACTGTCCATTTCACTGGAGACGCAGGGGCCTGGCGGTGTGCCCTGTGACAGGGCAGCTTCCTGTGCGCTGAGACTCCGCGCTCTGTGGCTCAGGCCGGTTCCGGCTGCTCCGCCGCCGGGGTGGGGGTAGGGGTGGGGGTGAGGGGGTGGGCTCGGGCTGCAGGATGGGGGGGGAGGGGGCTGGACTCTGCGGCTTCCTCTGAGGACCAAGAGCACAGCAGTCCCCTTTGGGAGGCTTTTGTCTTGAAGGTTGAATTGTTTAAAGTCAGAGCGTGTTCCCGGCAGCGAAGACGAGGGAGCCTGCACACCATTTTAGCTGAATCTCCCCGCACGGCTTTGGTTAGTGGTTGTACTCAGCGCTTCCTCCCAAGATTCCAGAATAACAGCGGCGTGGGCGAGGCAGCTGCCAGGCGCCCTCCCGCATCCACGCCCGGCCATCGGCGCTGTGCGCAGGCCCTGCCAGGTGTCTGCCCGGCGCTCGGGGGAGTCGGCGGCCCTTCTGGTCCAGCGTGGAGCTGGCTGAGCCTGGGGGCCAGGAGGAGAGGCGGGGGCAGGGATGGCTGTTGCAGAAACCATCCGCGTGCAGAGGAGTGCATGGCCTGGGGATGGACAGACACCGGCTGCCGGCCGGCCGGCCGGCCGCTCCTCCGGGGGAGGCCTAGCGGGTGTGTTTAGTCTGAGGGCGCGGAGAATCCCGTGTGCCTCCCTCCGTCCGCGGCGTCTTGTCTCACCTCAGAATTCCCTCTCCGCCAAAACCAGCACGCCAGGGGGAGCCGACCCCCAATGAGCGCCTCCCAGGGCGGCTCCTCCGTGATGCAGGGTGAGAGCCTGCGATGCCACCTGGCCCGGCGACTCCACCCTGCCCCGGCCACTGTTCAGCACGAGGACGGTTTTGCTTCTCGCTCAGAGCGTGGTTCACCGAGGCGCGGCTTTGCAAACCCCATGAGACGTGAACAGGAAGTGTGCGAGTCTCAGGAACATTGACTCCCTCATTGGAGGGGCCACGTGATGCCGTCAGGCCTGGCTGGTCCCGCTGCAGGGACAGGGAACTCTGCCCAGGCCCCTGGGAGACGGGGGTGCTTGTGCCCACTTCTGGGGGTGCTGGCCACAGTGCATTCTGCTAAGATTGGGGATCCTAGCAGGACAGAGATGTGGCGGAGACATGGACGGTGCGGATTGTTGTTTTCAGGGGCGTGACATTGTCATCAACACGCAGACAGCCGGGTGTATCCAGTCTTAGCGCCCAGGCGTCTGTCTGATACATTGACAGCTGTGAACTTGGACCCGATGGCCCACGGGTGGGACAGGAAGCTGCAGGGTGGTCTTGTTCGTGGGGAAGCCGTCGCCCTTGTCCTCACTGCGAAAGCCTCGTGTTGGAGTCTGGGGAAACGTTCAGCGTGACTAAGGCCAGCTCTGTTGAGCGCGTTTTTCTCTCTCCCGGGCAGGTCTGCCCCGGGCCGATGCGGGAGACCACGCTGAGCCGCGTGCTCACTCTCCCTGCGTCCCGGCCGGGTCTGGGGCTTGGCGAACCTCTGCCTGCTGCTGGAGGGCGCCTGCCTCAGTGTGTGCGTCTGACAGTCCTGCCGAGGTGAGCACCGCTTCCCTGGCCGGCCCAGGCGCAAGCGGGGAGACGGACTGTCCATGGGGGCTCCCCCCGAGGGCTGACATCTCCTTTTTTTCATATATATATTTTATTGATTTTTTACAGAGAGGAAGGGAGAGGGATAGAGAGCCAGAAACATCCATCAGCTGCCTCCTGCACACTCCATACTGGGGATGTGCCTGCAACCAAGGTATATGCCCTTGACCAGAATCGAACCTGGGACCTTTCAGTCCGCAGACCGACGCTCTATCCACTGAGCCAAACCTGCTTCGCTGACATCTCCTTTTAAAAGTAGAACTTGTGCCCGGCCGGTGTGGCTCAGTGGTTGAGTGTCAACCTATGAACTAGGCCCGTGGTCGGCAAACTGCAGCTCGCGAGCCACATGCGGCTCTTTGGCCCCTTGAGTGTGGCTCTTCCACAAAATACCACGGCCTGGGCGAGTCTATTTTGAAGAAGTGGCATTAGAAGAAGTTTAAGTTTAAAAAATTTGGCTCTCCAACGAAATTTCAATCGTTGTGCTGTTGGTATTTGGCTCTGTTGACTAATGAGTTTGCCGACCACTGAACCAGGAGGTCCTGGTTCGATTCTGGTCAGGGCACAGGCCCGGGTTGTGGGCTCCATCCCCAGTGTGGGGCATGCAGGAGGCAGTCAGTAAATGATTCTCCCTCATCATTGATGTTTCTTTCTCTCTCTCCCTCTCCCTTCCTCTGAAATCAATAAGAACATATTTAAAAAAAAAAAAAAAAGTAGTAGAACTTGCGCAGCGCAGACGGGCAGAGCTGCGCCGGGCCAGCGGGGAGGGCGTTGGTGTTTGCGTGCTCACAGGCGGCCTCCGCCCTGCGCCCCAGGTGTCCGCTGTCCTTGTCACATGTCGCCACGGAGACCGACAGAGGGAGAAGTAACCGCCCCCCTGCCTGCCATGACGTGATCAGATGCTTTGCTCGGATCCTGAGAAGAACATCCATAAGACCAGACGGGGAAATGGGGACCCCAGGGTGATTTCTCAGGAAGCGATGAGCGCTGGAAAATGCGCTTTAAAGGAAGTGTGTCAGCCATAATCAGAGCTGTGAGGCTTGCTGCTTGGAGTGCATTAATGTACCCTAAAATTCCAGAAGGTGCTACGTCTGTTGGAGGGGAGGGGCTTGCTTTGGGGCCTGAGGCCCCACCTTCTGGGCTAGCTCCATCCCCGGGGCTCTGTGCCCGCCTCACATGGGGGGGTCGCTGTGCCCACAGCCGGCGCCCAGCTGCGCACAGTGAGGCCCGGGGATCCCCCACAGTGAGGGGGGAGGATGCTCTTTCCTCCCCACGGGCTTCGCGCGGGGCTCTGCGGCGGTCCAGCGAGGAGAGGGGGTGCCGGACGCCCCCAGGGTCTGGCTTTATGGGAGACTCGGGCTGCCTGCGAGCTGGGGCCTGGGAGGCAGGCACATAGACAGGGGCCCGGGAGGCCGTGGCCCAGGGCACCCCGTGCACAGCACCCCCTCGGCCACCTCCCCTTGAGGCTGCAGAGAGCCCTCTGCGTGTGCGGTCCCAGCACAAGGCCGCGCTCCCTGCTCTCCGCCCCGCTCGCTCTGCCCTCCTCCCCAACCCACCGGCCTCTCTTCTCCGCCTGTCCCCCTTTCCCCTCCGTCACCCCCAAAGCGGCGAGGGCTTGGCCATGGCAGGGCGGCCGCGCCCCGAGCAGCGAGCAGCGGGAGGGAAGGTTTATGGCCCCCCTGCCCTGCTGAGGGACAGTCACAGCTGCGGCCGGAGGGGCCGTCCGCCAGAAGTGAGGCTGTGGGGGGTCATTCACCTTCACCAGACGGGCTGGCAGCCTCCGGGGCCCCTGAGGCGGGAGCCCCTGTGGTGGGTGTGAGGGTCTGACGGACTCTGGACGCCGTCGGGGTGGGGCCGGGAGACCCCGGGGCCTCCTTCCAGGTGGGGGTGAGTGGTGGGGCCTGCGGGCAAGTCCTGGGTCACACATTTGAGGGGATTTGTCTCCTTAGCACAAAGGGGGATGTTTGTGGGTCAGATAGTGACCCCACCTGAGATTAGAGTGTGCACACGTGTGCTTGTGTGTACGCGTGCAACTGTTCATGTACAGATTTGTGTACATTATGTGTGCATGCTCAAGCAGTGACACACAGCATATGCGTGCACACGTGCTTGTGTGTGTGCAAGGGTGCAGTGCACATGTGTGCATATGGTGCACATGGCATGTGTGCACCCATGTTCTTGTATCTGTGTGTGTGCGCAGGTGTGTGCACATGTGTGTCATGTGTGCTTACACTCCCAGACTCCCCTGTATGAACGCACACTCCCCTGCCGGCTGCGGGCCGGGCCTCTGAGCGCCGCCAAGCCCCGCCATCCTCCCTCATCTGTCCTGTGTCCTGTGTCGGTGCCGGAGCCTGGCGGGTTCCCCAAGGACACGGGGGTGGGGGTTGGGGGGTGAGATGCCAGGCGCTCCGCGGCCCTCCTGCCGGCTGACGGGCGATCGGATCCGGTGGGAGCCTGGGCGCTCCTGGCAGCGATCTTTCTTTCCTGCGTCTCCCCGTCTCCTTCCCCGGCCCTCCCACCTCCCCACTGGGGTCTGGGTTCCCCGCGGTGGCGAGCGCGGGGCGGCATTAGCGGGCGTTCAGTGGCGGCCCGGCCTGCTGTTAGCCGCACACTACAATCACGCGCCGTGAGGCTGGAGGGACCCTTTAGGGTTTTCTGCCTTAAAACGAGGTTCCTCTATCCGCAGCCGTGCGCCCGCCCGTGGCAGCACAGCCTGACGCGGAGCCTGGCGCTGGGGCCCGTCTGGGGTCAAGGTTCACGCGGCAGACAGCGCGGGCGGCGGGCCCAGCACTGCCCTGCGGGCGCTGCTCTGCGGCAAGGGAGGCAGCGTGCGTGGGAGCCGCTGCCTGTGCGTGACTGCCACGGAACAACGGCGTGTGTGCGCGCGCGCCCCACCCACGCGTGAGCACGTCCCTGGCGTGGAGAGCCTGCTCCCGTCAGCTTCACGGAGAAGGTCCGTGCCCAGGGCAGCGGCTCCCAGGCGCACCCCCGAGGCCACTTGGGCCCGTGGGGGGGTGCGGTTCCAAGTTGGGCAGGACTTCGTCGGCGGGGGATGTGGTTTACCCGCACGTGTGCGTGTGAGTGTGTGCGACTGCGCGCGGGGACGACGGTCTTGCGGGGGCTGCCTGACCCTCTCCCGGGGCCGTGTGAACGGGTCTGTGCACCTGGGTGGGACTCTGAGGCCGGGGATCGTCACTGTCAGGGCTCCTGCGGAGGGGGAGGCGCGAGGGGGCCACGTGGGAGGCGCACTGCTCCCACGGAGAACAGCCCCACGGAGGACAGAGCCGGGCCTGTGCGGAGGATGCTCAGACGAGACCCCTGCCCCCTCGGAAGGTAGCTCAGAGGTCGAGGGGCACAGCCTGGGACCCTGTACCCCAAGCTCGTAGAGGGTTGCGCAGGGCGCCTTCTTACCCTAAACAGGAAAGAAGTCCCCAACCCACTCAGGCACCAAGTAGCAACCAACAGCTCACAAACTTACTTTTTTAACTTCTGGAAGTTGCCATGGTTACTCGCACGCGTGGTTCCCGTGGCCTCGCTGTAAGTGGGGGGCTTGGGGCAGGCGGTCAGCCCTCAGCCCTCCACGCGTGGCCATGGCCGGGGCGGTGCACTCCGTGGAGGGAAGGGCGGGGAACCATGAGGTGTCCTGGGCCCTTGCAATGCGCCGTTCCGGGAAGAAACTAGGAGGAACCGGAGACAGATTCTGTCTCCCACGCGAGATTAATTATAGCGGAGAGCAGGGACCACGCCACTCCCGGCCCACCAGCGAGGCGGCTGCGGTGCACAGCGCTCCAGCCCCTGCCTCAGCGCCCGCTGCGGGGGGCAGGGCGCTTGCTTGTACCTGGCCACGCGTGTGAGGGCGGGACAGCCTGCACCTGGCCACGCGTGTGAGGGCGGGACAGCCAGCACCTGGCCACGCGTGTGAGGGCGGGACAGCCAGCACCTGGCCACGCGTGTGAGGGCGGGACAGCCAGCACCTGGCCACGCGTGTGAGGGCGGCCGCAGCCCAGAGAGCATGTGCCCACACCGCACTATGGGGCGGTGAATCTCTGCAGGGGTTTGGGGGAGAATCCATAGGGATGGTGGGAAAAGGGGGTCAAGCAGGAGGAAGAAGCCAGGCCAAGATTCTTTCTGTCCGGACTGCTCCCTGCGCAGAGGGGGGCCCTCAGGCTGGTCGAGGGGTCCCCTGCCGGCCGTGTGGGGCCCAGGCAGCTGACTCACCAGCTGCAAGCAGAGCCCAGGCTGTGGCCGCTGCGCCCTCGCCCGCCTGGTCTGACGGCCTTTCTCACTCGGACGGACGGACGGCTCGGCCAGCGAGGGCGATGGGGAAGGCAAACGGGCAGGTGTGGGTCCTCGCAGGGTCCTGGGCAGAGCAGCACGCGTGGCCGTGCCGTGTGTGGGCGTTCGGGGCACAGCGCACACAGAGGACACGGGAGCCATCGCAGAGGCCCCTCCCGCCTCCTGGGGCCTGACAGCCCGGCTTCCCGGAGCCGCATCTGCCTGACGAGGAGGAACAGAAGCGCATCCTGGCGGGTGTGCGCCTGCTGCACATTAGGTTGTAGATGCTTCGAAGGCAGCGTCTCTGCTTCTCCAGAACACGGAGGATCCTCTCTACTCACGGGGGTCCCGGTCAGCACTGGGGGTGCCAGCAGCTGGTGGGCGGGTGGGGAGCGGGCTTTGTGCTGTGTTAGCCCCGTTCTGGCCGGTGAGGGACCTGGGGGGGTTACCGAGCCCGGATTGCGTCGCTAGACACATGCTGCACCCTGGTGGCGTCGGAGGGTGTGCCTGGGCCTGGGGCGGGGTGCTGCCAGAGGGACAAGGAGCCCGAGGCTCCATCGGAAAGCCTCTGTGGCATCCAGGCCCCGGTTCTCTCCCTGGGTTGGCAACAGTGAGGCAGTGCCCTGCAGGTGCAGCTGGGCTGTGTGTCCGGCCATATCCGCCTCCTTCCCTGCAGCCTGGATGTGAACCCTGGATTGTGTGCCACTGCTTTCCCAGAACCGGGGTCGGCTGCCAAGAGAGCAGCATGCCTCCAACAAGGGGGGTCAGGTGTGTGCCTGAGCCACTCTTCTCTGCTGGGCTCAGAGCGGGAAGTCGATGGAAGGGAGGGGAAATGCCTAGGAGGGTGCTGGACTATTCTGGAAGGTGCTGGAATGTTCTGGAAGGTGCTGGACTGTTCTGGAAGACAGCCTGAGCCTCCTCTAGATGCCCAACCTGGGGCTGGCTGCGTCCTCAGGGTGCAATGTAGCCCGTCTACAGGGGAGTCAGCTTGTGGTTATTGATGCTCATGCGGGCGGAAGTGGACGGGTAACTCGCGATGGCAGGGGAATCGATATTATTTATGTGTGGTGTGCGCTGCATACTTCTCCCTGGCAGAGCGGCCGCCACGATCATGCTTCGCGGGATCCAAGAACGTGCTGTCCGCGGGCCAAGGGCTGCCACCTTGGCTCCCTCCGGGAGGGTTTGGAACGCCCGAGAGCCCCTCGTGACTTGGCAGCCGGTGCAGAGCGAAGCGCCAGGGCCGCCCTCCCCAGCACCTGCCCGCTCCCCACCGGCGCTGGCACATGCCTCACAGCCCCCCACCCCCAGGGAGGGGGCGGGTTAAAACTGGTCAGAAAGACCGGGCTGTTGAGACGGTGGGCTCTGCGCAGCTGTTTCAGGCGGGCGAGGAGGGAAGGCCGCAGAGCAGTCTGCGCGCTTTAATCTGGAAGCACACATACACCTGCAGTGTCCCGTCCTTGTCCCGTGTCCTCAGGCTAACACAGTGCCCGGCGCACAGCAGGTGCTCAGTACGCAGTCACATTCCAGAGTTATCTGAAGCCACGGGCCACGGCGGTTCCCAGACATCAGGTGCCTGTGGCCTGCGTCGGGTCAGGGGAAGCTCCTCTCCCCCTCTGTCCCGTGGCCGCCCTTCCTCTCGCCCCTCCTCTCGCCCACCCTCCTGCCCGGCGAGACTCCCGGGCCCGTCTGGTGCTGTGAGCCGCTCGGGATCAAGAGGAGGCTCACTGGAATGAAGGCCGCAGCGCTAAGAGAGAGACCCTGCAGGATCAGGCCCCAGGGGGATGGGAAACGCTCAGCAAAGGCCTCGTTGGAGGCTTGGAGTAAAGACTCAGCACGCAGGTGCGGGTGCACGGATGGAGCGATCCCCGGAAAACAAAGGGAGCTTAATTCCAGGAGGAAGGGAGAAGCGGGGAGCGGGGCGGATGCTGGGGACTGTCCATGTCCCGTGCGGGACCTGCTGGGTGGTGCCTGCCGCACAGGCCTCTGCACCTGCACACGTCCTGCAGCTGCCCGGCCCCAAGGGTCACCCGAGGGCGTGACACCCACCGGGGCTGAGCCACGCCCACCCCGCCATTCCAGACCCAGGGGCTGGGGTCCCCCTCTCTCGGCCAGTCTCCAAGCCGTCGCCTTTCTCATCTGGCTGCACTGGGCAGGCTGTGGTTTGGGGTGCGCTAGGCAGGGTGCCGGGGACGTGGGCTGGGCCTGGCTCCTTCCGGGCAGTGAGGAGGCGGGGGAGGGAGAGCAGGGAACGCGGCCTCGGGGTGACGCCCAGGTGCTGCGGTCAGTGGAGGAGATGGTTCTGGATACGCCGGGGCCATCGGTATGTTGACCTCTTGTCTTAGCTCAGGGGCCGTCACACGTCTTCATAGACTGCAGGGCTTAAACAGCCAACGGTTCTGGAGGCTTGACGTTCAAGGGGCTGCCGACGCCGTGTCTGGAGAGGGCCCGGCTACGGGCTCACAGCCCTGTGGTCCACGGGTCCTCGCAGGCGCAAGGAGGAGGGAGCTCTGGCGTCTCTTTCCTGAGGGCCCTAAGCCCATCAGGAGGGCTCACCCTCACCCCCTCCGCTCCCCAAGGCCCTCCCGGCGCCAACACAGCGGCGGAGGGCTCCCCATGTGAATCCGGGCACAGACACATGCTCCTGGCAGGGACTGGGCTCAGGGCAGGGGATGCTTGGGAAGCTGGCTCTCGCCGGCCGGCGCGGCTCAGTAGTTGAATGTTGACCTAGGAACCAGGAGGTCGGGATTTGATTCCCGGTCAGGGCACAGGCCCAGGTTGCGGGCTCCATCCCCAGTGGGGGGCGTGCAGGAGGCAGCCCATCCATGATTCTCTCTCATCATTGATGTTTCTACCTCTCTCTCTCCCTCTCCCTTCCTCTCTGAAATCAGTAAAAATATATTAAAAAAAAGAAAAAGAAAGAAAAGCTGGCTCTCACGGGACAGGCTGGGGGCGGGGCTGGTGGAGGGCCCCCGCTTCCCGGAAAGAGACAAGCACTTGGTGGGGGCCTGGGGGGCCCTCGGAGACCTTGTCCCTTGGAGCCCTCTGGGCTAGGCTCTGTGGCCGAGCGGCAAACGCCTGCTGCTCTCTGCAGGGCTGGCGCCTCCCCAGAGCTGTGCACAGGCCCCTGTGCTCCTGGGAAGGGGCCGGGGCTGCTGGCACCCCCGCCCTCCTGAGCGCCTCCCGCCTTAGGAGGTTCTTGAAGATTTCTTTGTGGTTGGGGGCGGGTCCGCTTGAGCCCTGAGGTGCCGTGGGCCACCGTGGGAAGGGACCTCCAGGACTGCGAGGATGTCCCTGTGTCCCCCCCCCTTTCCTTCTGGTGGGAAGGGGGCCACCGGCCACCAGGGAGTGGGGCGGAGCTCCAGGGGAGAGAGGTGAGTAGGTCCTGCTGCCCGCTTCCCTGCCCGGGCTCCATGGCGGCAGTGACCTTCCTCGGCGTCCTTGACCTTCAGGGCTTTCCTGGGGAGGCCTTCCCTTTCTCGTAGCCCAGCGTTCTGGCCCCACAGGGTCCCCAGGGAGGGCAGTTTGCACTGGGGGCCGTTGAAGCCAATCCGAGGGGGTTGGAAAGGAAATAACGGACTCAAACTTGGCAAGGACCGGGCTGCGGTGTTCGGAAGCGTGTCGGTGTGCAGCGTGAGTCGCAGCTCTGCGGGAGGGTTCGCTTGCCTCAGAAAGGCCGACTCTGTGCAGCCCTCGGCTCTGCTGGAGCTTGGTCCCTCCAGCCTCCTCGCCCTCTTCATTCGACAGGGCAGAAAGTTTCAAAACATCTGGGAAAAGTTCAAAACATCTGTCCTGTCCAGCATTGGGGTGTCTGTCACCACCCAGGCCTGGTCACCTGGGGTCCCCATCCTTGGCGTGGCTCAGGGGTTGAGCATTGACCTATGAACCAGGAGGTCACGGTTGGATTCCCGGTCAGGGCACATGCCCGGGTTGCGGGCTCTAGTGTGGGGTGTGCAGGAGGTGGCCCATCGATGATTCTCCCTCGGCATTGATGTTTCTTTCTCCCTCTCTCTTCCTCTCTGACATCAATAAAATTATATTTTAAAAAAAAGAGATCAGGATGGTAAATGAGGCGTGTATGTGTGTGGGGGGGAGGGGGGGAAGCAGGGCGGTCAGAGGGAAGGCAGGGAGAGCGGTGGGGCAATTGGGGCAAAGGTGGGCCCCAAATGTGTGGGTGTGTTGCTCTCTGGGGGTTCCTGTGCCCCACCCTTGGGAAATTCTCAGGGAGGCCAGGGGAGGGAAGGGGTGGGGCCCAGCTGCACCCACCTCTTTCCTTCCCTGTTTAAATCAGGGCTTCTTTCTCCAAAGCTGCCACTCCCCACAACCCTCTCTCTGCATCACGTCCCTTCTCCCTACCCAAACCCCATATCAACTCTGCCCACTGACAGCGGTCCCCACCCAGCCAGGGGGAGGAGGCGCAGGGGCCGTGGGGGCAGCGCCCGCCAGCAGGACCCTCAGGGCTGCAAAAAGATGGGGTGACTGGAGCCGCGTCTAATGTGCAGCCAGCCCTCCCCCCCGCCCCCCCGCCCCGGCCGCGGCTATGGGGCGTGTCATGGACCAGGGAGTCGGCAGCTGGCGCAGCCGTAGCCACATGGTCGGGGTCCGTGGTGATGGTGCGCCCCGCTTGCTGTCAGCTGTGGGCACAGGCCCTGTGCCAGGGGGACGGCGGAATTCTGGAATGATCCCCGGTTTGCTCAGACCCACACACTGAGCACTCCCACGCCAGCTCCGGCGCCTCTGACTTTCTCGAAGGAGCTGCAGCGAGGGCTGCATTTTCATGTTTTTATTCTATTTTTACAGCCAAGCCAGGGACTTCCTTTCCCACAGTCGTTGTGAATTCGGAGGGCATCTCGCCGAGCGGGCCCTGCTGGGGATGCGGGAAAGGCAGGGTGGGCGCGGGTTTTGTGGCCCGGGGAGGGGGTTCCAGGACCGCGAGCGAGTCCTAGCCTTTGCCTCGGGCCTCAGGGACAGGGCAGTCCCGTGTGCGGGCCACAGCCACCTCCCCGGCCATGGCCACCGGGGGCGGAGTGCAGGGCCTGTGCTGCTCACCCTCCTGTCTGCCCCGGCCACGCCTGCTCTGTGCCCGGCCGGCCGTCAACGCTGCATTACGGACCAGCCAGGAGCGAAGCGAGGACAGGCCTGCGCGTGGCGCTCCCAGAGCCGCTGTGGGCACACAGCTGCGGGGTCTCTGGACCTGGAGGTTGCCCGGCATCACGAAACCCTGGTGGGCGAGGGAGACGAGAGGGAGGCACCGGAATGGCCAGGTTTCTGCTGCCCTCCTCCCCTCCGCCTGCTGCCCTCCCGTGAGCCAGCCGGCCCCTGCCGCAGGAAGTGGGGTGCTGAGGGGCCAGGTGCAGGGGCAGCGGGAGCTGGGCTGAGCGGATGCTTGTTTTAGGAGCTTGTGGGCAGTGCCGCCCACGCTGGGCCCGCACGGGGGCCCCGCAGAGCCATCCCCGTGGCTGTGGTCCAGAGGCACCCTCGTGCCAGGACCCTGGGCTGGCCGCGGTCAGAGCGTGGGCATGGAGGTGCTGCAGCTGATGCGGCCTCGGTCCAGGGAGCACCCTGCCCGGCCCCGGCCGCCCTCCTGCCCCTCCAGCTCCCCTCCCCCTCCCCTGCTCCGGGCCATCTGGGGAGGAGGCAGGTGACCAGCTGCTCCGGAGCCGGAGTCAATTCTGAACCAGCAGTGAGGATGCGCCACAGGGTGCATGCGCCGTGCCAGGCCGGGCTGGGGACGGGCAGGACACGCTGTCGCTGTTAGCACTGCACTTGGGGAAACATCGGCCTCTTGTCGAGGGACCTGGGAACTAGAAACACAAGCGCCCCCCCGCCCCAGTAACATCATTAAAATGGTTTAGCCCCGGCCGGTGTGGCTCCGTGGACAGAGCGTCGGTCGGCCTGCGGACCAAAGGGGCCCGGGTTCGATTCTGGTCAAGGGCACGTATCTTGGTTGCAGGGTCCTCCCTGGCCTGGGCCCTGGTCGGGGTGCGTGCAGGAGGCAACCAATCCATGTGCTTTTCTCTCATCAATGTTTCTCTCTCTCTCCCTAAAAAATTAATGGACAAGTATCGTCGGGTGAGGATTAGCAAACAAACAAACAGAAGTGGTTTTAAGTGGAGTCTGTGTCTTCAGTTGGATGGAGCTCAGAGCGCTGAGATGTGTGGGGAGAAGCCCCTTGCCCGCTGGTGCAGTTTCCTGGCCACCTGAGCCCCCCGGCCCTGAGGAATCCCCGCCACCCTCCTCTTCCTCTGGGGCGGCGGCTTCCCACCGAGGCCACCCCTCGGGGTCCTGGGTGTCTTTGGCGACCTCATGTGCCACCAGGTTCTCAAATGAGTCCCCGCTCGTCTGCTCCAGCAGAATTGTCGGGGGACCTGTTTGGAAGAAGGAGCTGCGGACATGGGGGGTGGGTGCGGCCTGTGGTCCGGGTCCTGAGCTTGTTCCGTCTCCCGGGGGCCTCTCTCCTCTCCCTCCCGGGGGGCCTTCTCCTCTCCCAGGGGGCCCTCTCCTCTCCTGGGGGCCCTCTCCTCTCCCGGGGGGCTCTCTCTTCTCCCGGGGGGCCCTCTCCTCTCCTCCCCCGGGGGGGCCCTCTCCTCTCCCGGGGGGCCCCTCTCCTCTCCCGGGGGCCCTCTCCTCTCCCGGGGGGCCCTCTCCTCTCCCGGGGGGCCCTCTCCTCTCCCGGGGGCCGGGCCTCTCCTCTCCCGGGGGGCCCTCTCCTCTCCCGGGGGGCTCTCTCTTCTCCCGGGGGGCCCTCTCCTCTCCTCCCCCGGGGGGGCCCTCTCCTCTCCCGGGGGGCCCTCTCCTCTCCTCTCCCGGGGGGCCCTCTCCTCTCCTCTCCCGGGGGGCCCTCTCCTCTTCTCTCCCGGGGGGCCCTCTCCTCTCCCGGGGGGCCCTCTCCTCTCCCAGGCCCCTGGGAGGCTCTGCTCCTCTCGGGGCGGGAGGGGGCCAGGCAGCGGGCAGCGAGGGTCCTTGGTCGGACGGCTCGAGGGGCGGGAGGAGGAAGCCAGGCCCCGCATGTCAAGTTCGCGAACCCCCACGGTCGGCTGAGTGTCCCGAACCCCATGACCAGCAGCCGTGGCCTGCCGCAAGGCAGCGAGGTAACGTGCGATGCCGCACGGAGACGGGTTTCATTAACGCTCGGCCTCTCGGACGGAGGAGCCCGGCCCAGCGCTGCGGGTGTGGTTATCTCACACGCGGTCTGTCGGCGCCGGTGGCGGAAGGAGAGTGGGCGTCCGAGTGGGATGAGCACCCGCTGCGTGATGTGTCGGCAGGCGTCCGGCGGGGGCAGGCGGGGCGGGTGAGGAGCTGACACGCTGGGGACAGGCAGGCTGGGGAGGGAGGGGCCAGGCCGGGGCTCCATGTGGGCCAGTTTCCAGGGGGACAGGGTTTGCCTGTTGTTCTGAGGTTAAGGGCACACCTGGCTGTCCCCAACCTCGGGGGGGGGGGGGGTGTTCAGAAACCACAAAAGTCTTCTTTTTTTTTTTTTTAATAAAAAATATGTTTTTATTGATTTCAGAGAGGAAGGGAGAGGGGGAGAGATAGAAACATCAATGATGGGAGGGAATCATGGATTGGCTGCCTCCTGCTCGCCCCCCACTGGGGATGGAGCCCGCACCCCGGCATGTGCCCTGGCCGGGAATTGGACCAGCATCCTCTTGGTTCCTGGTCGATGCCCCACCACTGAGCCACACTGGCCGGGCAAGGAGTGCCTGTCTTCATTGAGGAGGATGCCACACGAATGTGTGGGGGGGCGGGTAGCCAGCGGCCCTGCCCTTCCCCCAGGCAGACACTGCTCCCGAGGGTGCAGGCCCTGCTCGACCCCGCGGCAGCCTCGGCCCCGTCACCTTCCTCCTCACGGAGAGTTCGATTTTTTCCCGAAGGCTCGCTGACTGCGCTCCCACACGCGCAGGCCTCTTTGTTGTGGTGGTTTCTGCGGGTTATTGATCCCGGCGGCTTGTTTGCTCAGATCCGCATCGTCTCAGATGTTCCCGAGAAACGCCAGGCCTCCGAGGCCGGCTCGCTGCCCTCCTCCACCCACACGCACCTGCTCCGAGGCCGCGCCCGCGAGGCCGTGGGCGGCTCAGGGCCTCTGCTCAGGTGCGCACCCCAGCGCCGTCTCCCCACAGCCCGCTCTGCGGAGGCAAAAATCCCTGCCGCTCCCAAGTCTTTCCTGCTGGGATCCTGGGTGGGGAGCCCCTCACCTGGGCCCCGTCACCACGGAGCCATCCCTGGGGGCCCTGACCCTGGGACCTGGGGGTCGGGGGGAGGGAAGGCCCATTCCTGAGCGCCGTGCGGGGCCCGCCTCCCAGACTCCGCGCTGCGGGGCGGCCGGGAGGTGTCGTGCTGCGGTGTGTTCAGGAGCTGGGGGGATGCGTGTGTATGAAGTCAGCACGGCCTTGTGGGTCTCTTTCAGCCTCATTCGGAGTGAAATGTTTGGCCGTGGCGGCTGGTGCTGCCGGGGCGAGAACTAATCCGAGTCCCTCCGGCGGCCGGCAGCGCATTATTTACATCCCGACGGAGGCAGGCTCCTTGCCGCATCCTGCACGGCTCCACGTCACTTCCTTGATTTTTTTGGGGAAGAGAGAGCAGAGGAGACCCCAGTGCCTGTGAGAGGAGACCCAGTGCCCATGAGAGGAGGCGGACGGCAGGGAGAGCTGCTCGCTGGACCCCCCTCTGGCGGGGACCCCGAGGACTAGGGGGTCCGGACCTCGCGTCCTGGTCCCTGTCGGCTCTGGCCTCCCTGCCACTCCTCCACATGGGCATGGAAATAAAGAGTCCACATGCCCGGCTCAGTGGTTGAGCGTCGGCCTATGAACCAGGAGGTCACAGTTCGATTCCCGGTCAGGACACAGGCCCGGGTGGGGGCTCAATCCCGTGTGGGGCGTGCAGGAGGCAGCAGGTCCATGATTCTCTCTCATGGATGTTTCTCTCCCTCCCCCTTCCTCTCTGAATCAATAAAATAAAAAAGTAAAAAATAAAAGTAACCGCAGGGACTGTGGACGAGGACCTCAGCAGTGAGGGGAAGGGGAGCGCCCGCCGCCCCCGCCCCCCCGCCTCCCGCCCGCGTGCGGTGAGGTTTCTCCAGAACGAGAGGTTTTCTCTGTAGGCGTCTTTGTTCTCTCGCCCGTGGTGAAGTGGCGGGTGGCGGTGCACGTTTTATTTTTTGTCCCTTGCTGCGTGGGGGAGGCGACAGTGTTCGCGTTTGGGGTGCGGGTGTGGGGGAGGCGTGTGTTCTCTTGGGGAGAACGGTGCGAGCAGATGTTACACCCCCGTGTCTGGAAGGTGGGACTTGAGGACGTGCTGTGTGGGGTGAGGAAGGACCCGAGTTATGCAAGAGTGTCGGGGGGCTCGGGGACGCCGACGGAGCCAGGAGGCAGTGCCGTCCACCTCGGTCCCTCCAGGAAGGCGGCCGGGAGCCCGGGGCCGTGCCATGGCAGGTGCCCCCGCAGGTGGAATCAGGGTGTCCGTCGGCGTGGTGGTGGCGGCGTGGGGCGTGGCAGTGGTGGCGGTGGCGGCGTGGGGCGTGGTGGCAGTGGCGGTGGCGGCGTGGGGCGTGGGGGAGCTCCAATGGAGCAGCAGCCTCAGGGCTGTGGGAGGACCGTTCTTTCTGTCACTCCTCCCTTCTCCCTTCCTGCCCACTCCTCGTTCTCCATCTCAGTCCCGGCAGCTGGGGCGCCCTCCCCCCCATATGTCCTCGATCCTCCTCCCCGACACCGTCACCACCACGAGACCATGGAGCCGCACCAGGAGGCGGCACGTCCCAGGCCTCCCCAGCGCCCCCTTACAGGCAGGGCCTGCTCGGACCCGTGGGCTCTGAGGCCTGGTTTCCTGCGGACCCGTGTGCAGAGCGGCTGTGGCACCAGCCCCGGCTTCACAAGGGACACCCGTGTCCCCTCCGCCCTTCCTGCCCTCGAGTCACCGGAGCACCGGGAACAGCCACAGCCGTTCGCGGGCCGGGCACAGCACGCACCGCGGGCATGAGGCTCGGGCGCTGCGGGCACCGCTCGGTCAGGGCTGTGGGCGTCAGCCCCTCTCGTTCCATGTCCCCATTTGTGACCTGTCCTCCGCCTCCTCGCCCAGGCTCCCCGTGAGGCGGTTAAATCACTCCATTCGTTTAGCGCGCGTTTCCGAGGGCTCGTTTTCATCTTGGAGGAAACCAGGCTTGCTCACGGGCACGTAATGAAATTGCATAAATGTACCCCGAGCCCGGAATCTAATTTACTCCTCCTGTTCATTATGGGGCGGAGGCCAGTGTGAAATGTGTGAATTCTCTCCCAGCTGGGGCTGAGAGGCTGGGCCGGGCTTGCTCTGTGCTGAGGATGCGGTCCGGACTCCATTGGAAGCTGTTAGAGCTCACACACCGAGCGTCCGGACAGAGATCAGTGCGGCTGCGAGGCTGGCGTCCTGTCCTGGGCTCCCGGCACGCAGAGCCTGACACCACGCGGGTTAGGCGACAGTTCCCGAAGAGGGTGCCCGGGCCTGCAGCACCAAGGCCGCCCCATGCCCAGGGGCTGCGGGCCAGGGCTGCCTGTCACTCTTTAGAAGGGCACTGATCTCATCACGGGGTCCCCACCCTTATAACCTATGACCTCATCTAACCCTAATCCCCTCCCAAAGAGCTCATCTCCCAGTATCATCACATTGAGGGTTAGGGCGCCAACAGATGAATTTTGAGGGGACACGTTCAGGCCACAGGCGCTGTCGTGAGAGGTCAGCCCTTCGGACCTGTGGCGCCGTGTCCTGGTGAAGACGTGTCCCCGGCCGAGGGGTCTCGCTTTTGCGTGTCATGTCCTCAAGCCAGGCAGCATTTGTGGTGTTTCGATCTTGCAGAATCTGGACTAAAGAGAAAAATGGTTTTGTTAGCCCGGCTGGCGTGGCTCGGGCGTTGAGCATCAACCCATGAACCAGGAGGTCACGGTTCCATTCCAGGTCAGGTCACATGCCTTGGGGTCGATCCCCCATGGGGGGGCGTGTAGGCAGCGGCCAATCAATGTCTCTCTCATCGTTGATGTTTCTCTCTCCCTCTCCCTTCCTCTCTGAAATCAATGAAAACATATTTAAAGTTTTTGTTTAAGCCACATTCTCCTGCAATCGCAGAGCTGACTGCTGTGGGGTAGACCTGGCCTCATGGTCCCGGTCGCCGTTGGCGTGTGCGGGGCCAGGGCAGTCGTGGGGATGAGCTGCAGGACAGGCCTGACGGTCGCCTGAGCATACTTGAGTGGGAAAGGGAACGGAGGGGAACGGACGGCCTACGGCGCGGTCCGCGGGGACCACACGCATGCGCTCCAAGCACAGGGCCGCCTGGGAGGCCGCGTGCCGCAGCGGGAGCGGGAGTTATTTCGGGTGAGTGGGATTGCGGGCTATTTTAAATGTTTCTTTTCTGATATGTGTAGTGTCTGCATTTGCTACCACGAATGTGTTTTTATTTTATAATGAGGACAAAATTATAACCACGGGTCTTGCCAAAAGCAGCTCAGTCTCCCTGACCGGGGAGGACCACGGTCGCCCCTCCTACCCTCAGCACCTCTATGCCCTGCCCGGGTCCCGGGGGCCCCCCCCCTCCCCCCGCCGAGAGCTGCTCTCCCACCAGCACGAGCCAGGAGTGACCGAGGAGAACCGAGTCTGCCCCATCCTGGCCGTCCTCTCTCCCAGCCGTGACCGCGTGCCGTGCCGGGCGCCTTACCGTGTGCCGTGTGCGGGCGGGGCTGGCGAAGGGAAGCGTGTCCGGGATGCGGTGGGTCACGGAGGAAGGGATGGTTGACGAAAACTGGCCTGATGCATCTTTAGGCCACGGGGCTCGGGAAGGAGCGCGCCCCCCAGCCGGGCTTCCCGGAGCGGCTGTTCGGGGGAGGGGTGTTTTGCTGCCAGAAGAGGCTGTATTTTTAGCCAAAAGTGAGAAAGGGAAGGGGGTGGGGAGGATGGGGGCCGAGGTCCCGGGTGGGGAACAGTGTCCTGTGGGCTGGCCTGCGGGCTGGGCTGGGGCCAGGCCTCGGAGGGCCGTTCCCTTTCCGTGTGGGCGAGGCGGTCCCTTTGGCCAGCGCCCGTGTGGCTATTCGGCCCCTCCCCCACCCCGTGCCTCGATGAGTCGAAGCCACGGCCACTCTCCCCGCGCAGCCTGCTTGTCCTTCAGCGTCGCTGAAAAGCGGAGCAGCTCAGGTGCCGAGGACGCTGAGGCGGAGAGAGGAGGTGCCGCCTGGGGCCTCCGGCAGCAGTGGGAGGAGGGGCAGCCCCCGTGCGCAGGCCGGGGAGCAGCGCCCTCCCGCAGGGGCAGAGCACGCACAGAGTGCCGCCCCCCCACATACAACGAAACCCTGCACGCTAACCCCACGCTGCTTGGCGTCTGCTGCTAAAGGGGGGTCCCTGGGGCTGTCCTTTGTGGCCCCAGCACCGTACCCACACCGCCGGGGGCACACGCCCTCCAGGACGCCAGGCTGCTCTGGGATGATGATTGATGTGGGCTTTACCACTGTCCCCCCTGCTCCACCATGGGCACCCCGAGGCCCGACAGTCTCATTCGTCCCTGAGGCCCGGGCTGCGCAGGCTGGAGTGAAGGGTGCACCCCTGAGAGAGACCTCCCCCCACTCTGCCCGCCCTGGACGGCTCGCGGGGCCGGCTGGCCACTCAGCGCCAAGTGTCATGGGGGGGGCGGTCCCTGACAGCTTCGGTTCTCCCTGGGTTAGGTTTTGCCTCGACACGTTCTGGCCGCTGGGTTTCCCTCTGGACTCTGGATGGTCTTCGCTTGGGCTTCCTGTCCCAAGTCACCCCGGACGCTGACCCCACGCCTGGCACGTCCCCTTCCTGAAGACACAGGGTTAAATGGAGGTCACAGTGCGGTGCTCCCTGGCGACCGGCCTCGCCGAGTTCCCGGGGCAGCTCCTCCTGGCGGGGGGCCTCAATATCTGTGCACCCCGTTATAAGTCACCCCTCGGCTGCAGATGAGGGCAGACGTTTGGGGCAGGGACCTGTGCACGTGCTGGGTCAAGGCCCCGAGCGGGGTCCAGGCAGCTGGGCCAGACGGTCCCCGCGGCAGCGACAAGATCTGCGTGGTCACAGGGAGGCCACGCAGGGGACACGAGGGGAATACATGCGGCCGTGTCCTAGGGACACCGTGTGTATGGACAGGCGGCAGGCGTGTGATGGCAGCAGCGTCCTCGGGGCGTGAAGTGGGGTCTTAGAGGGAACAGTCGGGGGTCTGAACACTGAGCAGTGTTTCCCACGTCACCTCCACCTGCTCACTTCCTCCCCTCCCTTCCCTCCCTCCCCCGGGCGGCCGCTGAGCGCTTCTGCCTTCCTTCTGCAGGTGTGTTTGGAGCACCTTCCCCGAGGCCCTGAGGGGAGTGAGGGCACCGCAGGCGGGCGTTAAAAATAGACCCTGCCCCAGTTCTGCTGCACGTGGGAGGCCCCGGTGGGCGGTGGGCGGGGCGGCGCTGGGAGAGCCGGGTGGGCGGGGCTGAGGTGGGCTGGCTACAGCCCGGACAGAGCCTGGGGCGGGGGGTGGGGGGTGGGGGGTGGGTTGGGCAGGCTCAGCTGGTCTGCAGCCTCCAGGGGAGTTTCCGTCAGCCCGAGCCTCTGCCCCGGCCTCGCCTGGCCTCTCCCTGCGTGTCCTCTCTGCTTGCAAGGGCCCCGTAATATTGGGTCAGGGGCCAGCCTCTGCCAGCACCCCCTCATCTTAACCTGCATCTTTTTTAAATATGTATTTTTAATTGATCTCAGAGAGGAAGGGAGAGGGAGAGAGAGAGTTAGAAACGTCCATGATGAGAGAGAATCATGGATCGGCTGCCTCCTGCACGCCCCTCACTGGGGATGGAGCCTGCCACCCGGGCCCGTGCCCTGACTGGGAATCGAACCCTGACCTCCTGGTTCACAGGTCGATGTTCAACCACTGAGCCGCGCCGGCCGGCTTAACCTACATCTAATCACGTCTGCGAAGTCCCTGTTCCCACGAAGGTGCCGGGGTTAGGGCCTCACTTATCTTCCCCGGGGGGTGGGGGTGGGGGGAGGCACAATTCAACCCTTCAAATCCCGACAAGCAGAGGGGGCAGGATTCCAAGTGCTGCTCTGCCGGGACCCAGCCGCGCCCCCCTCCTTGGCCCCCCCTGCCCCCCTGGCTGGTCCCAGCGGGGGCCATCTGCCTGCAAGCCCCCAGCCTCGGTCCCAGGCGGGCGCCTCTATCATGGTGGCTGCCGGCGCTCCGGGACCAACTGGGTTTACAAAAATAAAGTCGGCTCATCTGCTGTGCGCGCTGCCCCCCGAACAGGGTATTCAGGGGAAGTGGGGAGCGTGGGAGCAGATGGAGGAGCCCTCGGATGGCATACGGCGCCATTTGCCCGGCTCGGAGCCTCCTTGGAGGGCTGGATGGGCACTCACCGCGTGGCCCCGTGGGGAATCAGGCCCCCGTCCGCTGCAGACACGCGAGAGACCAGCTGGGGACGGGGATGGGCGCGACGCACGGGACCGCCGGGCGCACGGAGAGGCCACCCTACCCTCCGCTTCGTGTACAGCAGGGGTGGGGAACGGCGGGCCCACGGGCCATAGGGGCCGAGAAGTCACTGGGTGTGGCCGTGTGCAGCAGCTCCCTTTAGGCTGCCCGTTGTGAGGCCTGGGCATGCGCAGCGCGTAGAGACGGCCTGGCCTCGAGCTGCTCAGTGCTAACGAGAGAGAAGCTCCGGCTCGGGAGAGCGAGTGCAGGGGGACGGCCCGCTGGGAGGCGGAGTGGCCGGCGGCCGCTCAGGTGGCTCCGGAGAGCACGGGGCACAGGTGAGGAGGGTGGCCTCCGGTTCCTCTCGATGCCGAGGGAGCGTTTGCTCAGAGCGCCTCTCCCTGGGGCATCCCCTCGTGGTAAACACCAACATGGCTCCATCCTCTCCTGCACCGCAGATCCAGCACCCCGAGCCGAGCATGTACACATGCGTGTTTGTGCATGTGTACACATATTCACACACACACACACACACGTGTACATGAGCCTATGCACACATGTGTGCGCCTCACTCAGAGGGATGTGCAGGCCCAGGGACACGGGGCTGGCTCCATGCCTCCTTCCGGCTGGACCCCGACTGCAGGAAGCTGGTCCTTCCCCGGCGGCCAAGCGGACTCGCCAGCCACCCCCTCGGCCCGGCCTCTCCTTCCTTCCTCCAGACGGCGTCTCCTCCGAATTTTCCAGCAGCCTGAAAGCCTGGGTCGGTGCGCTGGCGCGTGATGGATCGCGTTCATCGCCTGCCCGGTGATTAATTCCCATCATCGCCCGGCAGCAAGGCGAGGCGAGGAGGGAGCGGGAAGCCGGCGCTCCTCGGGGCCGGGAGCGGGAGGGAATTAGATTTAATTTCTGTTTAATTGTTTCCATAGCTCAGCCCTGCCGACGTCCGGGGTAATTTATTTTGCGGTCCCGGGAAGGGGAGGGTCTGCCCGTGGACGCGGTTTAATTACACCTGATCGTCTTATCTCCTTGTAATTACGGCGCTCGCGGCCGCTCCGCGCCTCCCGCCGGCACCGGGCGGATCCCTGGCCGCCCGCCGCTGCTCTCAGGCTGGAGCGGCCGTGAGCCTGGGTCCAGTCAGGACCGGCTGAGGGCTGACTCGTGGGAGCTGGGGAGGACGAGGGCTGTGTCTCTGGAAGGGGACGCTTCCTGAGGTTGCGGGGACGCTAACGTGACGATGAAGTCCCCGTGTGGGCACGCAGGCTTTCCCGGCCCGGCCTCCCAGGTGGCCCAGGGCTGTGCCCGCAGTTCCTCGGCGCTGGGTGCTAGGGCGGCCCGGACAGCACGAGGCGCCCTCCCGCACCCCCTCGCCCCTCCAGGGCCCAGCATGCCTGCTGGCTGGTCTACATTTATCGAGGTCAAACGCACGCAGTGTAAATGTACTGAGTGGCCGTGTTTACGGGCCCGGGCAGCGGCGTTACCGGAACCCACGTTGTGCAGCCACCACCCCGTCCGTCCCCCGCCACCCTGCTCCCTAGCCTCCGCGCCCCCCGCCCCCGCCCCCGCCCGGGCTCCGTGGATCTGACTGCTCCGGGGACCGCCTGTGCGTGGGATCGCCCAGCACTGGTCCTTGGTGCCTGGCGCATGATGGCTTTGGCCAGGGACAAGTGTGGGGCAGGAACCTCTCATTCGGACCCAGGCCTGGCCCCAGGAGAGGCGTTGTCAATGCCGTCGGCAGGACACAGGTGGGAGGGTCCTGCTCGCAGTGACACCGGGGCAGCGACTGACCAGGAGGACAGTGGGCAGGGCGTGGCGTCTGGGCCCACCTCCCCAGGCTCCACGCGTGCAGGGCCTGGCGGGAGGCAGGCAGAGAGGGGCCCCGGGGGACAGGCAGGTTTCGGGGTGCAGTTTAGCACGAGACGGCCATGCCCCCCCGGAATGAGTCCTGTTACATGCCCGCCGCAGGGGGTGTCCTCCACGGCGGGGCCACACCATCACGCCTCCCACTCGGGAGTCCTCTGTCCCACCTGCCCCGCCGCGCACTGCCAGGGAGACCTCGGAGCAGCCCACGGCCTTGCGCCTGGGAGGCAGGGCAGACGGACGGACAAGGCCCAGGTCAGCGGCCTGGCTCTGTGTGCCCAGGAGGGAGCTTCAGGGACCCCAGGGCAGGGGCCGTGCCCAAGCCTGCGTCTCGGTTCAACGTCGTCCCTTCCTGCTGGACCTTAGCCCCAGGGTGGACGGGAGCGTGTCAGGCGATGGGGCTTTTCTCCGTTTGCTGTGTCAGATGTCGGTCACGCCGGGGGTGCTGGCTGACGCAGCGGCAGCTGACCCTCCCGGCGGGAGCTCACTGCTGTCCGGGAGCGCTCTTGGCTGTGGCACGGAGCCTGGGCCAGGGCTGGTCTGGGGTCGGGGGGTGGGGTGGGGTGGGGGTGGGGAGGGGGAAGGCGGGGAGACCTCGGCTGAGGTGCTGGAGAGAGCACCTCAGCTGGAGCCAGGCTTCTGGAAGGAGGAGGGTGACGTGGGCCCGGCCGACTCAGAGCTCCTGGAGTAGGTGTGCAAGCTGGGGCGGTTCTAGAACCTTCCTCGTGGGTCGATGCGGGGTTCAGGGAAGTGCCAGGGGCACACTGGTGAGTGCAGCGCCCGGCACACGTGTGGTCGCCTGGGCCGGGGCTGAGTGTGCTGAGTGCTGTCTGGGCTCTTCGCGCACACAGCAGAAGGGTCCGGGGCACCGGGTCTCGGGGCCAGGCCGGGTCCGAGTCAGCACCGCCCTCTGCCCACCTTTGTGACTTCCGTCGAGGAGAGAGGAAAGGATGGGACGTTGGGGCATCGCTGGAGGCCACACGGCTTGTAGGGGCTGCACTGTGGCTGCGAGGCCTGCCCAGGCCGCCCTGCGGCGCCCCTTCGCTGTGGGTAGGGCCCGTGGGCCGGCTGGGCGTGGCCGTGGGGCGTGTGTGATGGTGACGGGCTTCCAGCAGGTGTTACCTGACTTCGTGGTTCGTCTCAGTCACCTCCGCCACCCGCCCCGCCCCTCCCGCCCCGTCCCTCCCATGCGGGCAGAGCCGTGCCCTGTGGGCTCCCTATGTGGCCCCATCCTCAGAGCCCTGGTCACGTGCCGGGTTCTCATGACCATTTGCCCCTGCAAGACTGAGAGCCTCTTAGGCAGGACTTTGTCCCTAAACGGTCTGCTTCCCAGCACCCACCACAGCGCTTTAACACCTGGATGAATGGGCGACGTGTCACGTTGCGTGTCAGCCTGTGACATAAACACACAGTGCTATTTCACCTGTGTGGATGCCAGAACATCCGTGTGCCTGCAAACGGCTCCCCACACTGCCCCCCGCCTGGGGGTTCTGCCCCATCATCCTCAGGAGAGTGCCCAGCCCCAGGCTCCCCAGAGCCCTCTCCTGGCTGGGCAGGTGTCCTGCTGACCTGGCGCCCTCGCTGGATGGCGACAGTCCTGGCCGAGGCCCCTGCCAGGGAGCGGCCTGGGCGTCGTCGGGAAGGGGAGGGCAGGGCCGTGTCTCTTGGCTCCCGATGCCCATGGCCCACGTGGATGTGGCCTTACCCTGCCTCCCCCTCTGGTTGGGGAGTCGCTGCCCGGGTGCACGGTGGCTGGGGGAGGTGGAGTGAGGCCTGCTCCTCCCTGGCCACCCCCGCACCCCCCTTCCAGGCCAGCAAGAGGAAAGAGCTCGAGACAGTGCCAGGGAGATGTCCCGCTCTCTCCCACCATTAATCACAGCCCCCGGGCGCCGGCGCTGTCTGAGAGGCACAGGAGGTCCGAGGAGAGCGCGGCGTGCCCAGCCTCCGCGGTTAATCTGCTCCCGCGTGACAGGCGCCCGGGGCCGTTCATCACTCGCTGTAATTACAGCCCCAACGCCGTGAATGCTAATGGATGCGCCGGCGGAGGGGCTGAGCGGGCACGTGTCCTTCCCCCGTGGCCCCGGTGCCAAGGTCGTGGGACCTGGCAGGCCCAGTGGTGCATAGACATCAGCGTGCCGTCCGAGGGCGGGGGCTGGCTGCCAGCCGCGGCCTCGCTCTCGCCCACGTGTCCTGCATGCTGGCCGGACCCGGGCATGGGTGCACTATGGGCCACCCTGGAAAGCGAGGGCCAGGGCTTGGCCGGCCAGGGGTCCCTAGGGTCAGAGCTGAGTCCCCGGGGGCCGCGAGGACCCCTGCCCGGAGCACGCCCACGGACCTCCTGCCAGCGGGGCGGGCGTGGCGGCTTTCCGTGAAACCTCTGACCACACCTGGCCGTTCTGGGGCTCCGTCCTCAGCTGGGGCGTGGCCGGCTGTGCCCCGGGTGCGTGAGGCCCCCACGCCATCATCGGGGGCTGGCGGGGATGTGTGGACACCCCTTTCATCTGCTCCTGGTGCGAGGTGGACGTCTCTCCGATTGTAAAGTACCATGTGCTCATTAGAAACTTCTGGCAAATGCCTCCTTTTCGGGGCTTTCGGCCCAACGGGAGGGTCAGAGGGGTTTTGCTGATGACCTCGTGCCGTGCCGCCTTCGCAGCTGGGGAAACTGAGGCTCAAGAGGGCTGGAGAGGCAGCGCTGTGGAAGCACAGGCCGGACCTGGCTCCTGCGGACGGTGTGGGGAGAGCCCGCCAGGCTCCGGCGTCCCGTCCTAGATGCCGCTTACTCGGGCACCCGCGGCGTGAAGGGAGTTGGGGCCGGGAGCCCGGGCTCGATGGACAGAAGCATCTGGCCACCGGAAGCATCCCTCGATTCGGAGGCCGCCGGCCGCCTCCCGAGGGGCGGGCTTCCGGAATGTCTCCGGCGGTGGCAGGGGGCGGCCAGGGGCGGCCCAGGAGTGTCCCAGGCTCAGCCCTGCCCGGCGGGCTCCTGGGATGGGGGGCGGGTGGGAACGTCCGCAGACCTTTGCTCCTCCCCACGCAGGGCCCGGGGCGGCCTCAGCTCCCGCTGGCAGCAGCGGGCAGGGTCAGCGTGGCGAAGGTCGGGCACATCTCCCCTCCCTGCCTGCCCCATTTCTCCTCTGGACCCGGCGTTTCCTCCTGCCGAGGCCTGCTGAGCTGGCAGCGTGGTCCCTGCCCCCAGCTTCCCGACCTGGGACAGACAGGACGGGGTGAGGGCCGGGGTCCCGCTCAGCGCCCTGTCCGTGCTGCCCTGGCTCGGCCTCACCCCGCCCGGGCTCAGGCCGCGGGTTGCTGTCCCAGAGGCTGTGAGGCCAGGCCGAGCGGCTGGAACGGGGGGCCGGCTCCCGCCTGGAGAGTTTGGCAGCACTTGGGAGCCAAGAGGGGCCAGGACGCGGAGGTCGCCCGGGCCAGCTCCCTGCCCAGCGGGCACCTGCTCCCAGCTCCCCCGACAGATGGCCGCACAGCGCTCCTCGCCCGGCCAGTGATTGATGGCTCAGTGACCCGGGAGCCAGGGGACAACGGAGAGTCCTGGACCTGTGCCCTGTCCTCCGAAGGGCCCGGCAGCCACTCCCACCGGGCTGGACCTGGCCCCGCAGGCCCCTCCCAGGCCCGCCTCCTCCTCCCTGCCCCCCGCGGCTCCGTGGAGGACAGCCGCGGGCACAGACGTCGGGCAGGGTCTGCAGGAACCGCGTCTCGGCGCCCTCATCCCTCCTCCGGGTTCCCTGTCCTTCCTCCAGGCTCTCTTACAGGTTCCAACTCGTGGCTGCTGGTGGCCTGGGCCCAGCAGGGGCCTCCTCTGCCGGACGCTGGTCCGTGCCCACTCCCAGGGGCAGGGCAGGATGCAGGGGAGGAGCCGCTCAGCAAGGAAGCAGAGCTGGCCCTCGCCTGCCCGCCCACTCTCGTCCACCCGTCTGTGCCAGCTCCTGCACCTGCAGCCGTTAGGGGGCCGGTCCAGGGCCGGGCCTCATCCCTCCGGAGTGGGAGGCTCGGGGTGTCTGCTTGGCGCTGACGGGGGCAGTGTGCCCCCCTACACTGCTCTGTGCCCACCTCTCCACACCGCCCCCCTGTGGGCCCGTACCCGTCCCTGCCTGGTGCCAACCAGAGGCCCGGCGTGGCTTCCAGTCCCTGTGCCAGGCATGCAGGGGGCCAGCGCGGGGGTCAGGGGTGAGGACGCCGTCCCGTGTCATCTCCGGGCCCGGGAGCTGACGCGCACCGATGCGGACGGAGGCTTTGGGGGCACGTGTGGCTGTGGCATTCCTGCCCCCAGGTGGGCCCCCCGGACGGGCTTCCCAGCCCCGAGCGTGGGCGCCTCGGCATCGTGACCCGATGGCGGCTTCCTCGCAGACATGGATGGGGCTGCTGTCGCCCACCCCGCCATGGGCGCGCCCGGGAGCCGTGGGGACGAGCCCTGTTTGCCTCAAGATCTGTGGCCTGTCCAGCGGTGGTTTCTTGTCATCGGAACATGGAGTCGTTTCCGCACGGAGCCGTCGAGGTCTAGGAGCTCCGACAGCATGGGCCCCGGTGACCCCTGCGCTGAGAGAGGAGCTTTCGTGTTTCTCCAGACGGTTCCTTGATCGGGGGTGGGGGTGTGTGAGGGACTGAGGCCCCTGGGGGGGTGACGCCACGAGGGCAGGTGACCCCGGGCTCAGGAGTCCGAGGCAGGAGAGGGCTGCGCGAGGTCATCAGCTCCTCCGCCGCCTCCACGGAGGTCACACACAAGTCACCGGGAAGGTGTCCACGCGCCTCCATGTGGCGATGCTCTCCCCAAGGGCTCCCAGATGCAGGGGCCGACAGGCATCCAGGCTGACGCTCTGCGAGCCCCCGAGGCCACACACAGAGGCCCGGTCGCCAGGAAAGGGGCTGTGATGCCGCCTGGGGGGGGTGTATGTCTCGCCAGGACACCCTCGGCCGCCTGTGCTGGGGTCGGGGGACAGCGAGGCCTGGTGCCCGCACGGGGCCCGGGCAGCTTTCTCTCTGGGCTGGAGGCTCGCGGAGCACGGCCCCCCGGAATTCCCTCCCAATCTCGGTGCAAAACAAAGGCTGAGACGGTAGCCGAGCCGCGCCAGGGTCTGCCCTGTGCCTGCCACCTCGCGCGGCCCGGCCCCGTCCCTCCGCCGTGGGCTTTTCCGTTTACATGTCCTCGCTCCCTCCACGCCGCGAGCCCCGAGGCAGGTCCGCGTAGGTCTGTGTCCCCCGCACGCAGCACCGGGGGCTCCAGGCATGCTTCGGGGGCAGGTGCTCGGTGGCTGGGGCCCTGCAGGCCCCCAGTGCTGGGGCAGCCCGGCCACCGCTCTTGTCGATTTCCGGGCGGCTTGGCGGGGTGGGCAGGCGAGCCTGGGGACGCTGAGGGTTGTGCCCTGGCCCCTCCCTCTCGTGGAGGCCGCTGGGACCCCACGCAGCCCAGGGACGCCCCCCCCGTCCCCCCCGTCCCCCGTGGCGGGGCTGGAGTTCTGTGTTTTGGGAACATTTTGGTTTGGGGCCTGCAGGCCCCCGGCCCCTGGTCCTGGCCTCCTGGCCCAGGACCCGGTCACACAGCCTCCAGCCTCTCCACCGGAGAACGCTCTCCCGACCTTGGGGAAGACCGTGGCGATTCGTGCCAACAGCCCTCCGTCCGCCAGCTTCGCACACAGCGCTGAGGACTGAGGACGAGGAGGTGACAAAGGCCCTTCCCATCCTGCTCCGATGGTCGGATAAGGAGCCGGTCCAGCAAGGCCTGGAGGCGCCGTGTGATTCACACGCAGATTAGGAAAGAAAAAACGGCGAGCGCTGCGCAGGGGCGGGTGGGTGGCTCCCCGACGCTGGGATGACACCGCAGAATGGTTTCTGCCGGAGTCGGGCTTCCTAGGCGCGAGGGGCGACGGAGGGAAGCCAGGAGGGAAGCCGGTGTTGGCGAGTGGTTGGAACACCGGAAGGGGCGGCTCTGTGGCAGGGATCTCACACCCTCCCCGCAATCCTGCCGCTGAGACTGAGTGCTGCGCGCAGGTGGATAAACAGAATCTCCTGTTTCGGTGATCAGCTTGGGTTTGGGGGAAGCAGAGACGGAGATGGAATCGGGGCGCTGGGGAACCGAGGGGGAGGCCGCCAGCCTCCCCGACGGGGGCCTGGTGAGGACGGGAGGGAGGACCTGGGCGAGGCCCATGGGAGGGGCTGCTTCCGGAGGAGATGTGTGGGTGGGGAGGTGGGAAGCCAGCCAGTTCTTTTTTAAAAAATATTTTTATTGATTTCAGAGAGGAAGGGAGAGGGAGAGAGAGAGAAACATCAATGATGAGAGAGTGTCATTGATTGGTTACCTCCTGCACGCCCCAAATTGGGGATAGAGCCTGCAACCCAGGCATGTGCCCTTGACCAGAATCGAACCCGGGACCCTTCAGTCCTCAGGCCGACGCTCTATCCACTGAGCCAAACCGGCTAGGACAGCGGTCGGCAAACTCATGAGTAAACAGAGCCAAACATCAACAGGACAACGATTGAAATTTCTTTTGAGAGCCACATTTTTTAAACTTAAACTTCTTCTAACGCCACTTCTTCAAAACAGACTCGCCCAGGCCGTGGTGTTTTGTGGAAGAGCCACACTCAAGGGGCCGAAGAGCCGATGTGGCTCGCGAGCCGCGGTTTGCCGACCACGGGGCTAAGGCCTTCTTTTTTATTTTTTTTTTTTTTAAGAATATGTTTTTATTGATTTTAGAGAGAGGAAGGGAGAGGGAGAGAAACATTGATGGGCTGCCTCCTGCATGCCCTGCACTGGGGATGGAGCCTGCGACCCAGGGACTGGGAATCGAACCCTGACGTCCTAGTTCATAGGTCGGTGCTCGAACACTGAGCCACGCCGGCCGGGCTGTTTGGATCTCATGATGGCTCAGCCCACCAGCCACCCGCTCCCCACAGCGGAGCCTGGGGCAGGCGAGCAGACAGGCACACCGATGCCACGCTCCAGCCTGCCCAGCGCGTGCAGGCCCAGGGTCAAGGCCACAGCCTGCAGTGCAGACTCGGGGGGCGGGGTGGTGGTCCTGGGGGGAGGGAGCGGCGACTTCCTCATTCTCTGACCTCTCTCCCGCCGTGTGCCAGGCACAGCGCCCACAGTTCTCCCCTTGGCGAGCGAGCCCCTCCCGGGAGCACACAGGAGCTGCCATCTGTTGACGGCAAGCTCTGGGGCCTCCTCCCTCACTTCAGGGGTGAGGGCCCCCAAATAGCTCGAGGCCTGGGGGCTCCTAGGATGGCTGCGCCTGGGCGTGGCACTGGAAGGAGGGGATCCCAGAGAAGGGCCCGGGCTGGACGTATCGGGTGTGGTCTGGCCAAGGGCGTGGCAGGACGGGTGGGGGGGCGCGTTGGGGACCGGAGGGCCTGCTGCTCAGGGTTTGCTTCGTATCAGAACAGACCTCTGTTCCGAGGCCTCAGCGATTTTCTTTTCTTCTCCTTCAGGTGGGAGGCAGCGGCCTTCTCTGAGCTCCTGAGCCTCTTCTTGCCGAAACCCGTCCCCAGCCACCCGCCACCGCCCACCCACCGCCCGCCCCCAGGCAGTTCCGTTGGGACCTGCGGGGCCTCCCAGGCCCGGAGGAAAGCGTACCTGCCCCGCCAGGTAAGGCTTCGGCCGCCACGCCTGTGCTGAGTCGCCGTTTGTGATGGACACGGTTCGCGTGCCGTTCTCTTCGCTCCGGGACCGCAGGGCGCTCTGCTGTGTCAGGGCGCAGACCACGTGGCTCCGGGGGCATTGGCAGGTCCCCGGGGATGTGTCGGGGAACTTGTGAGGAGTGGCTGCTCTCTGTACCCCGAAATCCGCCAGCTGGCCGCAGAGGAGCCCAGCGGGGATGGAGGGACCAGGGTGTGGTGCCCCCTGACTGGTGTCGGCACAAATCGCCAGGGGGCAGGGCGGGCCTGACCGCCCCTGCTCGTGGGCTTGGTGACGCCTTCGTCGGCTCAGAGGGGACGGGTGCTCGCCCATGCCACCTCGAGTGGGGCTGCCCTCCCCGCTGGCCGCGACAGCTGAGCTGGTGGCAGACCCAGGGCCTGTCCCCGAGACACTGGCCCAGCCACGCCTCCAGCCCCTCGTGCTCTGACCCAGTGGCTGTAAACTGGAGGGTGCCCACGCCCCTCGTTCCGATCATTTCTAGAAAGACCCGTGGAGCCCACGTGAGCTCCGCCCAGGGCTCTGGTTACTACAAAGGGGACGAAAGGGCAGGCCTGGGAGGGCCCGCATGGCGCCGCTCCCCACGGTCAGCACAGGCCACCGTCCCGCATGCAGCGTGGGGGGCTGTGGAGGGCACCCTGCGGGCGGTCATCAGCACCCCAACATTCAAACCTGTCTGTCTAGCCCGGGGACGGATCCACGCGTGGCGCCGGGCGACTTCCCGTAGGTCACCTGGGGTGGTCCGCTCCCGCCCATCCATCGCCCGGCCCTGGTCAGCAGCAGGCGCTCCCGGTGGCGGGTGGCGATGGCAGGAGGGAGAACAGGGCTTTTGGTGGTTACACCGGGGCCAAGGGGCTGACCCCTCACTCGCGGCGGATGCATTCCTGCTGCTTGGGGAGCCCGGGTGCCGCTGGTGGGACAGGTGCCCACCCGAGAGACCGACAGCCTCCTCCCTCCCGCGGGCACCCGCCTGCTTCCCCCGCCAGACGGAGCTTGGCGACCGGGTCCTTATAGAAGCTCCCGGCTCCTGCCCATGGCTACATGCATTGGAGAAGATTCAGGAAGCGTGCTGAGACCAGCTTTACCCCCCCGCCCCCCCCCCGCCGCCGTTTCTGTAAATTCGAGGCGGCCTGGACCGGCTCCTCATGGCTGTCCGCGCCCACGTCTCTCCACGCCCATGGCTCTCCGCGCCCACGGCTCTCCGCACCCACGGCTTTGACGAGGCCGGTTTGCCTCCAGACCCTCCTGGCTGCCCACAGGGACGGCCTGGACCTCGCTGGCACTGGTGACCTTTCGTGCGTCTGCATTCGGCACCTTCATCCCCGTCCTGGCCCCGCGTGGGTGGGTGGGAGGTGAAGCTGCGCTGGCGCTGGGGGGACATTGTCTTAAAAACGGGAGGCGGCCAGTGCTCTGTCTTGGTGACTTCTGGGCTCCGGAGCGTCCCGAGGCCCAGGGACGGGGCTGCCAGCACATCCCGCCCCGCCCCGTGCGCGGGCGCTGCCCCATTAGAGCCGCCAGTCACCAGGTGCTGGAGCATTAAGAGCAATTAAGGTGAGGAGAGTTTGCAGATGCGCTGGAGCGCTGGCTGCTGCCCAGATGGGAGGGGTGAGGAGAGGCCGTACCCACAGCTCATCAGAGCCGCCGCTGTGGGAGGGACCTGTGGGCGGGACCCCAATCCAGGTGCCTGGGGTGTGTCAGGGGCTGCCACACGGGACCACTGATGGGGGGGTGGGGGGCCTTAAGACAATAGAGATTTATTCTCTCCTGATGCTGGAGGTGGGGAGTCCGGGCCCAGGGTCACCTGCATCGCTGCCGCCCCCTCGCGGGTAGGGGTGTCCGTGCAGTCCTGCCCCCCTCATTGTGCGACCTCCTCACCTCTGTCTGTGTCCCCCCTGCCTGTGCCACATTCCCCCCAGAAGGACAGCAGCCTCGAGTTAGGGCCCGCCCACTGCAGGAGGCCCCCACCTGAGCTCCGAGCCGTCGGCAAAGACCCCAAGTCCAAATAGGGCCACGCCCGCAGGGGCTGGCGGTCAGGACCTGCTCCTCTACCTTCTGAGGACATTACCCACTCTCACCTTCGAGACTGCCAGAGGGGCCCGGCCCGCGTGGCTCAGGGGCTGAGCATCGACCTAGGAACCAGGAGGTCATGGTTCAATCCCGGTCAGGGCACAAGCCTGGGTTGTGGGCTTGACCCCCAGTGGGGGTGACGTGCAGGAGGCAGCCGATCCATGATTCTCTCTCATCATCAATGTTTTTCTCTCTCTCTCTCTCTCTCTCTCTCTCTCTCTCTCTCTCTTCCTCTCTGAAATCAATAAAAATATATTAAAAAAAAAAAAACGGGCCAGAAAGACGAGAGGAAGGGTGACCTCTGCATGACCCCCACTGCTCCCCTCCGTGTCCGCCTCCCCCCTGGAACTGACCTCACCTAGACCCTCCCTGCCGGGGGCCACCCGGAAGGCAGCGCCCGGAGACTCAGTGGGCTTTTCTCCAAAGGCCCCGAGGGCGGGGGTGTTGTCCTCCCTGGAGGTGGACGCTGGTCTCGCTGACCTCGCGGCCCCACGGGCACCCGGCTGGGCCCCTCGACGCGATGCCCTAGAATCCTCGCCGCGGTCTCTCCGCGGACACCCGGGCTGGAGGTGACCTCCACGGCGGGCAGAGGGGCCGGCAGGAAACCGTGTTTATCCGGTTCGCGCGGCGCATTGAGAATTCCCAGGCCCGGCGCTTTCAAAGGCACCTGTGTTCTGTGGGCAAAGAGAAAGCGCGTGTCAGCAAACGCCGGGGATGAAAAGGGAATTAGAAGTAAGTCAAGGTGAGCCTGCCTGTGTGTGTGTGTGGCGGGGGGGGGGCGCATGGGGGAGGCAGCGCGTGGGGGCGGAACAAAGCCATCTCTCTCCTCGGGAGGGGCGGGGGGCGGCGGGGGATGGCAGGCGCAGATGGTGTGGGCGTGCCGGTGACCTTGGCTCCTGGGGACGCTGAGCAGCGGCCGGAGGGCAGCATGCGCAGGGACGGCCGCCTGCAGCTACCGAGGGGCGACCAGGATGTCGACCTCGTGGAAGGACCCGGAAGCGCTCAAGGCACCCCGCGTTCAACACAGACCTGTGGTCCTGGGTCTGGGGAGGGTGTTCAGTTGGCGTCGCCCAGGCCCTCCCCCATCCTCTGCCCAGGGGCCCTGGAAAGTGGTGAAGCCGGCGGCGGGCAGCCGCTCTGCGTTCCCCGCCACGGCCTCCCTCCCGGGTCCCGTGTCCCCTTCGCTGTCTCCTGTCCCCGCGTGGCTTTCTTAAGGGCACAGGCTCAACACATAGTAGGTCTCTAAAGCTCAGGGGCTGCGTGTCGACCTGTGAGCCGGGGGGTCCCGGCTCAGTCCCGGTCAGGGCGCAGGCCCAGGGTGAGGGCTCCATCCCCAGGGGGGGGGCGTGCGGGATGATGCTCTCTCACCATTGATGTGTCTTTCTCTCGCTCCCTCTCCCTCCCTCTCTGAAGTCAATAAAAATGGTTGAACGTTGTCTCTTGTTGGCTCGGTCGTTATTCTAGATGATTCTGCTGCTCACAGCGTTCCCCGGGCAAGGGCAGCCTGTTTTTTAAATTATTTAGTACCTCACCGGCCCCGCACGCTCTTTGCAAAATGCTTGGCTCTCTCTTCCCCCGAGCACGCCCCCGGCCTCGGGCTCCGCCCAGCACCCCAACCGCCCCCACCACCCAGGAGCGTGGCACTGGGGGGGCCACCCCCACGGGAGACCCCCCACCACCCAGGAGCGTGGCACAGGGGGGCCACCCCCACGGGAGACCCCCCACCACCCAGGACCGTGGCACTGGCGGGGGCACCCCCATGGGAGCTGCATTGCAGGGGCGTGTGGACCCTGCACTCGCCTGCATATTGCGGGTGGAGACGCTGGCGTGTTTGCGGGGGAGGCACAGGCGCATGCGTCTGTCTAGGAAGCGAAGGAAGCGGCTGTTCTCGCTCTCTGGGCCGGAGGGAAGGGCTGGTTATAATTTTTCTCAACGTGATGGCGCCCTGGAGCCGGGGCCCTGGCGGCTGTGCTCGGCCGGGCGGCAGGGGGGTGGGGGGAGGAGGGCGGCTTGTGCCTGTGGACGGGAGGCCCACAGCGTTCCACGGCCGTGGCTTTCCCTCTGGGGCCGGGAAGTGGGGTGTCACCCACACGGCAGCCCCAGGGGCTGGTGAATCTGGTTCCCAGGGCGAGAGGATGGGGGGTGGGCCGGGCGGGTCCCACCTGCCACGGGGCACACCGCAGGGCGGCACACACAGGAGCGGGGCTGCCGGGCCGTGAACCCAGAGCCCCCCCTCCACGCGCTCGGGCGGGAAGCTTGGGGGGCGCCCTTCTAATTTGGAAGCTCTGGTTCCTGGGAGACGTGGGGACGCCCCGACTTTGCTCGGAGCCAGGCCGCCCCGTCCCCCTGGAGGAGGAGAGCTCTGAGGTGCGGGACGCCCCGTCTCCGCAGCGTTCTGTCCAGAGGACCCAACCCCATGTCCACCCCAGGGCGGGCGGGTGAGAGACCAGGGGAGGGGGTGCCACGGAGGGACGCCCTTCCCTTGCCGAGGGTCCTGAGGCGGGGCCCTCAGAGGAGGTGCTGGCCTCCGGCTGCTCCCACTGGTTAGCATGCGGTGAACGTGGCGCGGAGAAATGTAGATTTCCCTGCGTGTGCGCCGCATGTCAATGCGGGTAGGTGCCATCCTGATGGCTGGCAATTAGCGTGTTCTAACGGGAACAGATGTTCCGATTGCCAGGGGGCTGGTACCGAACGCCCACACGCCGTCTGCTCGCCGGGCAGGGCCGGAGGGAGCTCCGGGCCGCCCTCCAGGCCCCGGCCGCGGGAACCCGGCAGGGCCGCGGGCGGTTGTTTGTGGAGGAGAGAGGAATAATAATAAAGATGTCCGCGGGGTTATAAATAGTTCCTGCTGCTTGTGATGGGCTGGAGCGTTCCCGCGGAGGAGCAGCCGGGTTCCACGGGCGCGAACCAAGGCGGGAGGCGGGAGCGCAGGGCCAGCTCCCGGGCGGGCGGTGGGGCTGGAGGCCGCCTTCACGGAGACCTGAACCCATTAGAGGTTCGGAAGCGCAGAGGACGGAGGACGGAGGAGGGGGACAGGCTGGGGGGAGGAGGGAGAGGCTCGGGTGGGTTCTGCTCAGGCTGGCTCCTTGGGAACGACCCTGGGTCCCTCCCGACCGCGCGGTGGGCGGGCTCGGAGCTGGGCCAGCCCGCTTCCCCCTCACTGCCCGGGCCTCATGCCCCGGCCGGGCCCCAAGGCTGTGCAATTGGGGGAGCGACCGTCCAGCGACCCCAGGCTTTGCACAGAGCGGGAGGCACAGTGCCCGGCTGGTGCCCAGCCCATTGCCGGGGCCGCGTGGCACGGGCCGGCCCGTCCTCGGCCGTCGGGGGGCGGGAAGGCGGGTTCTGGCCTCGGCGGGCCTGCTCCTGGCCCCGCTCCTCGCTCCTCGCTCCTCGGGCAACCGTGACGGCCGCTCTGAGTGCTCTTCCAGGACAGCAGACTCACGCGCTCTCTCCTTCCCTTTTTGGCTTCTTAGAGCAAAACCGCTTGTTGTTTTCTTGCTATAAAAAGAGCCGCCTCCCTCCCGTCCTGCCCTCCCTCCCTCCCTCCCTCTCCCGGGCAGAGGTAACCAGCTTGCGGCCTCCCCCGGCGTCCACGCCTCGCACGCCGCCTGCAGGCAGCTGCCCGCGGGGGACTCTGTGCCTGTCCTCCGACCACCCGCATTTAATTGGGGCCGGGCAGCTGGCAGCCTCCTCTGTGGGCTACCCCCACCCCCACCTCTGCCAGGCCTATCTTTGTTCCTGTTCTTTTTAAAAATTTTTATTTTAATTGATTTCAGAGAGGAAGGAAGAGGGAGAGAAACATCCATGATGAGAGAGAATCATGGACCGGCTGCCTCCTGCACGCCCCACACTGGGGATCGAGCCCGCAACCCGGGCCTGTGCCCCTGACTGGGAATCGAACCCTGATCTCCTGGTTCATAGGTCGACGCTCAGCCCTGAGCCAGCGGCCGGGCCCTGTTCCTGTTCTTGTTCCCATTGTCGGTCTTGGTGGCGTTTTCCCCAAACCCGAGGGCCGGTGGCATGGCCCCCCCACGACCGAGTTCCCTCCTCCTTCAGTCCATCACTGACTCCCTGGCAGTGCCCCACGGCTTGGGAGTGCTTTGGGGGAGAGGACGCTGACTCATGGGGCGAAAGGGGGAGGTTTCGCGATGCCACCGCCCGCTGTGGGGTCTGGCGCCCTCCGGTGCGTCCCACTGGGTTTCCTGGTCGGAGGCCAGCAAAGCAGGAGGACGTTCCCGTCACAGTGGCTGCCAAGGGCTCAGGGCTCACCAGGAGGAGACCGGCTCACAGAGCAGCCTGGGGCGAGGCCTGGCTGCTGCCGCCTGTGCAGCCGTGGCCGTGGCCATGGTGGCTGTGGCCGTGGTGGCCGTGGCCGTGGTGGCTGTGACCGTGGCGGCCGTGGCAATAGCAGAATGCTAAGAGAGGCCCCGCCCTGCCTCCTGCCCACCCCAGAGCGCGTGGGCTGAACGCGGGCTGCAGAGGCAGAGGCAGAGGCCAGCACCCGCTCGGGCTGGAGAGTCCGGAGCCTGAGTGGGCCCGCGGGGGAGGCGTGGCCCCGCCTCGGAAGCAGCGCTTTCCCACGTGGTCACTCTGTGCTTTCCCTCTGTCGCTGGCCGATGTGGTCGCTCAGAGCCCGTGTTGGGCTTGGTGTCAGGGTTGCTCCACCTCAGCACGTTGACCTTCTGCTTCCTGGTGGTAGGGGCCATCCGGGCACCAACCCTGGCCTCCTCTTCCCGTCGCCCCATGCCCCTCGCCAGGGGAGAACCCCAGCCCTTCCTGGGGGCACAGCCAGCCTCCAGACCCTGGGCCGCAGGGGTGACACTGCTGTCCCCATGAGGCCATGAGCCAGCCTGGCCTGTGGCCTGCGTCAGGGGCACGTGTGGGGCGGGTGCCGTGTGTGCAAACGTGTGCACTGTGGGTGTGCTGAGACGTGTGCATGTGTGTGGGGTATGGGTGTGTGTGCAGGAGTCTGTGTGAGAAGAGTGTGGGTGTGTGCAAACGTGTGCACTGTGTGTGCTGAGATGTGTGCAGGTGTGTGGGGTATGGGTGTGTGTGCAGGAGTCTGTGTGGGAAGAGTGTGGGTGTGTGCAAACATGTGTACTATGGACGTGCTGGGACATGTGCAGGTGTGTGGGGTGTGTGCGTGGCCCCACCATGCTGGGCTCCCCTGCCTCGTGCCCCCAACCCCAGCCTGCACCCCTCCCGAGGGGTCTTGGGAACAGCCACAGGGCAGGGGGGTGCCCTCTGTGCTGGGGCCAGAGACCCCCCGAGGCTGGTGATGATGGGCAGAGACCCCCCCGAGGCTGGTGATGATGGGCAGAGACCCCCCAAGGCTGGTGATGATGGGCAGAGACCCCCCGAGGCTGGTGATGACCGGCAGAGACCCCCCGAGGCTGGTGATGACCAGCAGGGGTGTTGGCATCGCGGGTCAGCCGGGTACTCGGGAGGAGCGGGTCTTGGGGGTTCAGGCTCCAGCTCCCATGATCTCATGGAGCCACTCTGGTCCTCTGAGCCTCCATTTGCCATCTTTCCTCAGGAGGCACCTGCCCTCCTGTCCTCACGCATGCCTGCCCGCTCCTGGCGTGTCCTGCTGACTCATGTCGGGCCCAAGGTCACCAGAGACTGAAGAGTTAGGTCGGGAGTGGAGTGCAGGCTCGCTGTCCCTCCTTGTTGGCTAACCAGGCGTGTATGTGTGTGCGTGCACAGGTGCAGTGTGAGTGCGCATGTGTGCGCACATGAGTGTGTATTGTGAGCACACGTGTGCACAGGTGTGTGTAGTGTGCTGAATGTGTGGGTGTGCATGCAGTGTGAGCATCACGTGCACACATGTGCAATGTGAGCATGCACGTGTATCTGTGCACGTGGGTGCAGTGTGAGCATGCATGTGTATCTGCAGCGTGACTGTGCATGTGCGCACACACATGTGTGTAGTGTGCTAAGTGTGTAGATGCTCACACATGCGTGGCATGTGCTTACATGCACACATGCTCATATACTTGTATGCATGCTCACATGTGCACTGTATATTTGTGCACACATGTGTAAAGATGAGGGAGAGCCCAGACCTCCTAGAAACCTCTCAAAGGCCTGGCCCGTCCCCTCCGACGCCGGCCATTGCCACTGCCGGCTGGGTGGGGCCGCGGGCAAAGGAGAGGAGAAATGAAATGACCACCAGCTTTGCAGCGTTACCGCTTTTATCAAAAATCAATGGCACGCAGAGCCATTCTACTCCGTCTCCCTTAAACAGTGTCCCCGCGTGAGAGCAGGGGGCGCCTGGGCAGAGGGGGGGGTGCCTGGGCCCCAGCTCTGTGAGCCGCTGGCTGCTGTCCCCCCCCACCCCCAAACACCCACTCACCTCGGCCCATCAGAGCGGGATTTACGGCCGGGCCGCGCCGCCTGCGCCCGCTCTCCCAGCTCTATTCCCGCCATCCATCACGGCTGCCGCGGCGCCAGCGGGACAGTTAATCACGGCAGACTTTCCACCTTGTCATCCGGCTCTGCTGGGAGAAATGTGAACCGTAAAATTAAAATCCCGGGACTCGGGAATTGGGAAGAAAGAGATTTCCCAGCGCCCCCCAGCCCCCCCCCCCCCACCTCAGCCCCACACACACCAGGATCCAGAGCTGCAGGCCCCACCTGGATGGATTTCCTCCTCCTGCCCGGCCTCGGGACTGCCCCCACCCCGCTCCGCTCCCTGCTCCTGCTCCAGAGCAGCCCTTCGGGAGGGAAGACGGCGACGGCCTGGCTGACCTGAGAGGCAGGAGGGGGCACCTGGTGGGGGGTGACCGGGTCTGACTGGAATCTGAGTGTGGAGAAGGGAGGTCCCAGCATACGAGCCTCTGGTGGCTCCTGGAGGCCGCGCCCCGCAGGCCCAACCCCGCAGGCCCAACCCCACTGGCCCATCCCCGCAGGCCCATCCCCGCAGGCCCAACCCCACAGGCCCATCCCCGCAGGCCCAACCCCACAGGCCCAACCCCGCAGGCCCATCCCCGCAGGCCCAACCCCCCCCCCCCCCCCCCCCCGTGGTCCTGGGCCAGGCTCGGGGAGAGGGGAGGCCCGGGCAGGAGCGGCTCACATCTGTGCAGCAACACGCGTGTGGGCCGAGTTTCCCAGCCGTGTCTGGAGATCCAAGCAACGCTGTGTGGCTTCTGGGCGGGGACGCGTGGGCCTCACTCCGGTCACCCCAGGTCCTGCTCTGAAAGACGGGGTATCTTCATTTCCTGTTTAATTTTATTTGGTGGAGGAGCTGGGGAGAGGGGCCGAGGGAGATGGGACAGGAAACGCAGTGTGGGGCCTGGGCCCTGAGTTGCGGGCCAGCAGCAGAGAGGGGGCGGTGGGAGTTCCCTGTCAGCTCCCTGGGGCGCCCGGGGGGTGGTGTGTGTATGTGCACATGTGTGTGCACATGGGCATGTGCACGTGCGTGTGCAGAAGGATGGGGGTGGCAGGCGCTGGGACAAATATTTCCAGACCCCAGAGGGCACGGCAACCAGGCCAGAGGCCTGAAAACCCCTGCCCCCCCAGGCCAGGAGACCCAGGTTTCAGGGGTGCAGCCGGACGTCTGCCTGGGGTGGGGGTGTTTGGGGATGGACTGCTCGAGAGGCCCCCAAGAACCTGCCCTCTGTGACCCCGGAGCCCAGTGACGGCCGTGTGACGGAGGGTGACAGTGATTGGCAGCTGCTGTCAGAGGTGCCGCGGGCCGCCTTGCCTGGCGCTGCCCCTGCCCTCATCACTTATTTAACTGTCTCTTTCTGATTCTGGAGGAGTCGCGGGAGAGGAGGGACGTGGAAGGGGGCAGGGACCCCATCCCCGGAGGGCGCTCTGAGGGAGCAGTATTCACCCGGCAGCTGTCAGTCAAGGCCAGGCCCCTCCCAGGCCTTGGGCATGGCCCTGGTCATGGCAGACCTGGGGGGGGGGCGGGAAAGGGACACCCGACTCCAGGGAGGCTTGCGGGGAGCAGACAGCTGCAGGGGTGATGCTGGAAAATGAAGGGCAGGGGCTCCAATGCCCTGACCTCCCCAAGGCCCCTGCAGGGAGGGGAGTGGCCAGCAGGGAGGGGGGTGGCCAGCGGGGTGGGGAGTGGCCAGCAGGGAGGGGGGTGGCCAGCGGGGCGGGGGTGGGGCAGGTCACAAAATGACAAGCCAGGGCTGGGCGTGGCCTTGGCTCCGGGGCCTCCGTCTCTAACGGGGCTTCTCCCCAAGAGCAGAGGACGCGGCCCAGCGAGGACTCTCCTGCCCTCCCCGGGAGGCCGGGGCACCACCGGGCCTGGGTGGGGGGCAGCAAGGGGCCCAAGATCGTGACCTTCACAAACGGACCGCAGCTTCGAGGAGGGCGGAGGCTGGCCTCAGAGGGGCCTCTGTCCCCAGGATTCTGCCGGCCTGGCTTCCTCTCGGGTCCCCTCTTCCTCTGGGCGTGCCCGGGGCCACCTGCACGTGTCCAATAACCCACCCTCCCCGCTGCCCCCACAGAGGGCTGCTGCCCGAACGTGCCCCTCCCCCCCAGCAGCACCGGCCCCGGTCTCCATGCTGCCCACATGGGCAGATGCCCAGCGGCTGCCTGCTGCGTGAGCAGCCGCCCACATTCCTGGGAGACCCACCTGTGCGTGTACCCGCTGGGCGAGGAGAACGCCGCGCAGGCCGCGGGGGAGGGCGAGGGAGGAGCACGGCCAGGGGCGAGCGCGGCAGGGCCCCGGGGCTGGGGTGCAGGGGTGACTGGGCTGTGGGAGGGTCACCTTCCCAGTCAGGTTTGGCTCAGGACAGTGTTACTATGGTCTGGATCCCCAGTACACGGTGCGGGTGGGCGTGGGAGGAGAGATGGGGGCGCCGGGCAGGGAGAGGTGTGGCGTGGGGAGGCGCAGGTGGCCTTTATTTCCCATGGAGGCGCAGATGGTGGCTTCTGACCCTGATGGAGTCCACAGAACCTGCTTCGTTCCGTGGCTGTCGGCCTGGACTTCCTCACCTGGCAGCTGGGCCGCGAGGTCCCCGTCACTTGTCCCAGTCGCCTCTTGCTGTGCGACCAACCACCCGGAAGTCATTGGCTTAGAGGGTGATGGTGTGCAGTCGGACTCCACTTGCCACTTCGCCCACTTGCCGACCTTGATTTGTGACTCCGCGGGGGGCGCGGAGCGGCAGAGCCCCGGCGCCGGCTCCAGCTCGGGCGGGAAGGGGTCGCTGCCGTCGCGGTCAGTGCGGGTGTGAGCCGCCGGCTACTCCGCGCCCTGGTCTGTGCGTTTTGGTGCTTTCTTGGGGTGACTTCGGTGTTGACAATGGCCCCTGAGCGCAGCACCGGGGTGCTGTCCGTGCCCCCTCGCCCCCAGGAAGCACGCGGTGGGATGAGCTCCGTCCAGGCAGAGCGACAGTGTGGCCGCCCCTCTTCGGTAACGATCCCACAGCGTGAAGTGAACAGCGACTTTGAGCAGGAGCGCGTGCGGGAGACCGGTGCTGGTCGGCCGACGGGTGTGGTGACCAGGGTCCCGGACGCCGCGGGGCGACAGGTCAGTCCTCGCTGACGACTCTAGAGCAGGGGCGGGGAACGTCCGGCCTGTGGGCCGGAGAAGGCCGGGACATCACCTGGTCTGGCCCGGCCTAGGCACCGGGAGAGTTAATACAATGTCTGACCAGACGCAGCAGGCTGGTTGTTCAGTGGGAACTCCTGTATGGCCGCGATGCTGGTCCAAATAGCCACAGGGCCTGGGCAGGGAAAAGGCTCCCGCGTGTGGGGGAAGAACAGAAACCACGAGTCACTCCCACCGCTGCCTGCGCGTGGCCTGCAAGTGGCTGCGTGCAGCGTGCGCGGCTGGTGCCTGGCTCCTGGCTCTCAGTGGGCTCTGTGGGCTGTTCATTCAGGGTCCAGAGCTCCCGGGCACCTCACCTCCTAGCCGTGGCCGTGGCCCAAACCTAACAACACACAGGCCCCTCAGAGCCTCTGCCTGCAGGGCTGGGCCTCCCCTGGGAGTGGGTTCAGGTTCACTAATTCCGGGCGGTGACCCAGGGGAGCAGACAGGCAAGCAGGGAGACGGGGAGACGGTGGGACCGAGGGGCAAACGGTGACACTAACGGCAGCGCAGGCCCCCTCTCCTGGCACATTGGGGTTCATCCTCTCGGGGGATGCCTTTGGGAAGTCCTGTGCCCTCACCCATCTTCCTATGGGGAGCAGGGGATCACTCATAATTAAAAAGTAATAATGACCCACAGAAGGAACTTAGCTGTGCATTCCCCATGGAGGGGAGGGGGGGCAAGCTATTTTTAATGCTCTCCATGGCGACAGAGGTTTTGTTTACAATGATTTCCCCCTCTTTTTCAGCTAGGCGATCGCTGATGTGCATCTTGTTACAGAATGCCGCCGGCATGTCCGCGCTGTGGACAGGAGTGGGGCCTGGGGCCGGGAGGGGCGCTGAGGGCGCTGCTGAGCTCGGGTGCGAGGGTTCGAGGCTTCCCTCCAGCTGCCCAGCCCCAGCCCCTGTGCCCTCTGAGCGCTGTCCACGCCCATCCCTGCAGAGGGCCTGCCTCGCCCGTCCCTGCCGCGCATCTTCAGACGGCCCCTCCGTGCCCACTGCTCCCCGGAGTCCCCTTCTTCTTATTTTTTAAATATATATATATATTTTTAAATATATTTTATTGATTTTTTACAGAGAGGAAGAGGGATAGAGAGTTAGAAACATTGATGAGAGAGAAACATCGATCAGCTGCCTCTTTTTACAGAGAGGAAGAGAGAGGGATAGAGAGTTAGAAACATCGATGAGAGAGAAACATCGATCAGCTGCCTCTTGCACACCCCCTACTGGGGATGTGCCCGCAACCAAGGTACATGCCCTTGACCGGAATCGAACCCGGGACCCTTGAGTCTGCAGGCCGATGCTCTATCCACTGAGCCACACCAGTTTCGGCTATTTTTTTAATATTTTTATTGATTTCAAAGAGGAAGGGAGAGGGAGAGAGTGAAACATCAGTGATGAGAGAGTCATGGGTGGGCTGGCTCTGGCACACCTCACTCTGGGGATTGAGCCCGAAGCCCAGGCCTGTGCCCTGACCGGGGATGAACCGTGACCTCTTGGTTCCTGGGGGACACTCAACCGCTGAGCCACACCGGCCGGGCCAGAGGCCCCTCCTTGCTCAGGGCAGTCAAGCGGGTCACAGCATCTCCCCGTCCAGCACACGCGAGTCTGGCAGGGCCACTGGCTGAGGGCACACAGTAGGTGCTCAGCTAATGCACATGATAAGGAACAGCCCAGGGCTCCTGTTATCCAGTCAAAGCCTGCACACAGGGCTCCTTCCGGCCGCCCCTCGCCCCCCCCCTCCTGCCTGCCCAAGGTGAACCTCACCCCGTCCTCCTGTGCGATTCTCAGGGGTCCTCCTCCTCCCCGTCCCCGGAACCTCCTGTCTTCCTGTCACTCCCGCCTCCTGGCCGAACCCGACCAGACCCGGGCCTGATTGGCGTTTCCAGTGGTGAGTGATTGCCTGTTTCCATCGCGCCTCTCCAGAGAAATCACATGCTTCTGGGGAGAAGGCAGGACACGCTCCGCGCACATTTCCATGGTCCGCGTGCCCGGCGCCTGGAAGGCGGCCCCCCTCCCGACTCCCCCGGGGCAGCCCCTCACGGCGGGCGGCCGCTCCAGACCCTGTTACCGCGCTGTCACTGCCGGGCTCCCGTGAGAGGCTCGTGTGTTGCTCTAAGTGCCCGCAGGGACGCAGGGGCGTGCTGGGCGTCGGGGGCCCGTAGCTGGCACCCCGCGATCGCTGCCTTCCTTCGGAAAACCCAGCCTTGGGTCTCTCTGTGTCCCCCAGAAGGTGCCCCACGCGCAGCAGGTACCAACTAAGCCGCCACCGTGGCTTGGCCTGTGGTTCCGCGTGGGTGTCCGGGGGCCGAGGGCAGGGCCGGCTGGTGCTCGGGGGCGGGCTGTCCTCGCGGAGAGCTCTGGTGTGCCCTTCTAGAAGGACGCGGGTCCGCTTCGCACAGGGACGGATGGGGGGGCCTGCTGGGGGGCCTGGCTCCCCGGCCTTGCCCGCGGAGGCCTCAGGGATGGTCCGGCGGCCCCCGGGCCCTGAGGACGGTGAGCCCAGAGGATGCGTGGGCGAGGGTCCTGCTTCCACCAGACGGAGGCAAGGGCAGGGTCCGAGGGGCTCGAGGGACCCAGCTGCTTCCCCCTGTGCCTTGGGGGGTGGAGCAGGGCTCCTGGCTGGACGCTGGCCCTTTAAACGACAGAACGAAGGAGGCCTCCCGCTGTGGCCGGGCGTCAGAGCCCATCGGCTGCGGCTGCGCAGGGGGTACTGGTGGCTCCTGTGGGGTCCTGGCGGCGGGGCTGCCGCGTCCCCGTGTTGGAGGCAGGAACCGGAGGCTCAGAGAGGCCACGGGAGCTGGCCGGGGTCAGAGCCGCGACCCCAACCCTGCTCCGCACTCAGGTGCCAGGTGCACCCGGCTCTGCCCCCCGACCCTGCCCCCAGGCCCTGCCCCCTGACCCGGCTCTGCCCCCTGACCCTGCCCCCAGGCCCTGCCCCCTGACCCGGCTCTGCCCCCCGACCCTGCCCCCAGGCCCTGCCCCCTGACCCGGCTCTGCCCCCTGACCCTGCCCCCAGGCCCTGCCCCCTGACCCGGCTCTGCCCCCTGACCCTGCCCCCAGGCCCTGCCTCCTCTGCTCACCCCGTCGTCTGCCTCCCACATCCCCAACGAGGACACTGACAGCCAAAGGCGGCCCGGGCCCCAGGGCACCTTCTCCGGAACAGCCATGTGGCCCGCGGCACCCATAGCCCCTCCTTCCAGGTGCCCCCCCGATTCCTGCGCCCCCACCCCCCGCAGGAGCCTCGCTGCCTCCCCCTTCCGCGCAGCAAACTCACGCCATCTACTCCCCGGAACCCACAGTGATGAGGGGTTGGGTGCCCAGCCTCCGCCTGCCCCCCCCATTCGGCCAATCCCCCCTCAGACCAGGAGAACCCGTTTGCTCCTGCCTCACAGCCACTCCTGGTGGAGAAGAATTAGCTGTTTGCGCATCGGGCTAATGAATCTCACTCCCACTCGGGGGTTCGCAGGTCGTTTGCTTGCTCCACGCCGGCCCAGGAGGTGCCAACTCAGGCTGAGCAGCTGCCAATGGGTCCTGCCTCCCGGCCCCTCCCACAGCTCTCCGGAGACCCGCTGTCCGCTGAGCGGGGCTGCCCGCACGCGGCACACACAGCGCCCACGGCACCCAGAGCACCCACGGCACCCAGAGCACCCCCCCCAGCATGCACTCCCCACTAGCACCCTCGGCATGCACACCCCCTTAGACCCCCCCTAGGCACGCACGGCCCCCATCAGGCTCACCCCCCCCCCCGGCACGCACGGCCCCCACCAGGCCTCCCCGGGCACGCACGGCTCCAACCAGGCTCCAGGCAGGGCACGGCTGCACCTGCTTCTGCTCTTTCTCAGGCACCTGGCGCCCAGGTAACCCAGTGCCACCTGCAGGACACGTGTGGGCGGTTCCGTGCTGGCCCGAGGAATGCCCTCACACTGGGGCCCTTGATGGGCTGGCCGGCTGACTGCGTGAGCCCATGGTCCCCGGGGAGTCGTTTCCTTGGCTTTTCTGTCCTTTCTCCCTATTCTGGTTCCAAGTTAGCTACCTGTTTAGAGCGGTAGTACCCATGGTCGACCACCTGGTGGCGCAGGCGAGCCACCCACAGGGCAGCCTTCGTGCGTGAACCGCCCCGGCTGCCCCTGAGGATCCTTCTAGAACCCGCCCGGGGGGGGAAAGCACGTGGGGTGGCTGCTGTGAACACAGGCGCTGGGGCTGCAGGAGTGACAGTGAGCACGCCCACGTGCCTGTTGAGAAAGTCTGGGTTTTTAGAATGTGTTTTCCTCCCGCTGGCATGGCTGAGCGTGGACCTGTGGACCAGGAGGTCACGGTTTGATTCCCGGTCAGGGCGCACGCCCGGGTTGTGGGCTCCATCCCCAGTGGGGGGCCTGCAGGAGGCAGCCGGTCCATGATTCTCTCTCATCATTGAAGTTTTTCTCTCTCTCCCTCTCCCTTCCTCTCTGAAATCAATTTAAAACATTTTTTTAAAAAGAATGTGTTGCCTGCTGTCCTGGTTTGCCTGGGGCCGTGTCCTCGGTGTGGAGGAGCCTGTGGCCGCCCCCCCCCCCCGGCAGCTCCTGGGCCTCTGGGAGAGCGGGGCCCGCTCGGAGTGTGCCCGGGGGACTTCGATCCTGGCCCCAGTGTGGGCAAGGTCAGGGCCATGACGGGGCAGGTAGGGGTCCCTCCCCACAGGAGTTTGTGTAGCTGCTATGTGCCAGGCTCCCTGCCTGTGAGAGGGCCAGGGGGGGCGGTGTCATTGCTCAGCACGGGGGCCGGGACACCCCACATCCCATGTATTTCCTAGTCCCGCGGGCACTTGCTACCTCTGTCTGTCTGTCCGTCCGAGCCTCTGGTGTTCCTTATCCTTTACGAGTGGCCTGTGCGTGGACTCGTGCACATTGAAAGGCAATTCATTAGAAGGTGGCCAGTGGGATGGGACTGGGCGAGATGGCTGGACATGCCCTGGAGACAACCTCCGGCGGTCCCTCCCCGGCGTCTGCAGAGTGAGTGGGGTCCCCCGGCCTGGCCTGTGGGGATTGAGCCGAAACCAGCTCTAAGACATCCCCCGAGGGGTCCTGGAGTGCGAGAGGCCACTCTGCAAAGTTGCTGTCGTACAGGGTGTGGAACGTAAACGCAAATGTGCAGTAAACCAGGTTCGGGGCCGACAGCGCCCCAGCAACATAACCCATGGCCAAAGGTGGAATCGCGCGGCCCCACGAGGAATCGGGCTCCCTCCTCTCTGGTTTTGGGGTGCGTCACCCAAAAACCACCCTGCCAAGTCACTGCAGCTCGGCAGCTCCTGCATTGAGCGTCTGCCCCCTGGTGGTCAGTGCGCGTCATAGCGACCGAATGGACGGTGGGAGGACACGTAGCATATTAGCCTTTTATATAGATAGATTCCTTCCCGTTGCCCCCCTCCATTCACCTCCCGGGGAGCCCCGAGGTCAGTGAATGGGAGCTCGGGGCCCCTTACCTTGTCATTGCCAGACTTTCCCCCACCCTGCACTCTGTTTGCAGAAGGTCCTGCTCCAACCCCCACCCCACTGGCCGTGGCTGGGGGCCCTGACCCACAGATGTCCCTGGTCACGTATGGGACTCGGCCGCGCCTGTGGGCCAAGGCCAGGCTGGGTGAGTCTGGAGGCCTCGGACTTCTGACCACTGGTGACCGGCTTCTGCATCCCAGAAGCCGGAGTTGGCGAGAAGGAGGAGAACATGCAACGGGAAAGTAAAGGTTCTCTCTATCCGTCGGGCCTGTTGGGGAGGAGCCTGCACCGAGAAAGCCGAGTGGGCACTCGGAGACGTGGCGACGGGACTGTCTCTCGCCCTGCACGTTGCTGGCCCTTTAGTACTTTCTCCCCAGAATTAAAGGCGGGTGGTTCCGGCCTCTGTCCGCGGGGAGGGCGGCCCCAGGCTCCAGGTGGGGCTCAGGTTTACCTGAGGGTGGTGCACAGGTGCTCTGGTCCGGCCGGTGAGCTGGCCCTGCGGTACCGACCATCACCACAAGGCGACGCCAAAGGCTGCGGCACAGGGAGAGCGCGGTCTTCCCAGGATGCAGGGATGCGCACCTGGTCCGTTCCCTCCGCCTCTCCTTCCGGCAGGTTCCAACCACCGACCACGTTGTCTTCCAATAAGCGGGTCAGAGGCCGGCGGGGTGCTTGTTGGAAGAGGCGCCCCAGGCCTGTGCCTCCTGGCTGTCGGCAGGCGGTCTGAGGGGACGCCAGGACGGAGCCGGGAAAGCCCGGATGGGCCTCCGGACAGGCTGTGGGGCGTTGGGTTCATCTCTTGGTCTCGTCCTACGTGATGACGTCTTTGAGTTGCGAACATTCCTGGTGCTCTTGCTTGGAATTCCAATCCTGGAAAAGGAAGTGTGTGTGCGTGTGAACTCACACTTATTAGTGACTAAGCACCCATGGGGGCCGGTGAGAGGGGTCCCTTCCTTCTCAGAGGCTCGGAGGCGTCATCACGTGCCGGCACCGGCCGGGCCACGCTCAGGAACACGGAGCCCGGAGCGTGATCTGTGACAAGCCCGCTTGTTTCTGGCCACACTGCGTGTGCGTCATTGGGACGGCCCCACGTCACGGTCACCGAACTCCGAACTCCAGGACTCAGGCTCCCGGCAGTGAGCGAGGCGCCTGTACCCATCCAGAAGCTGTCAGGAGTGACACAACCCCCCCACCATCATTGCTTGAACTAAGTCCGGATGGTGAGGGAACCGCAGCCCGGCGCTGGGCCCAGCAGTGGCCGCCACGCACACGGAAGGCTGCCTTCTCCATGTGCCCGGGACTAGCCCGGTGCGGGCCTCGCAGTTACCAGCCCATGGATGGCCTGGCTCTGACGCACACAGGGTTCAATCACTCGCTCGGGGTCGCGCCGCCGGGACAGGCCCGAGCGGAGTTTCAGGCCGTGTGGCCAGGAAGTCTGTGCACAGAGGTGGGAGGAGGCCTGGGGGTGGCCAGGCTGCCTCGGTTCCCTCCGTTTAACCCCACTGTGTCCGCCCGCAAGCGCACAGTGAGATGGCAGATGTAGAGAAGGAAGCTGAAATCAGACAGAGGATGAGCGTTAAAACGACGATTCTCTAGCCTTTTAAATCAGCAATCCCCTTTTCTGTGGGTAAAAGCTCTGGCCTGTTTTCCAAAACGTATGCATGTATGTAACCTAAAATTGTCCACAACATTCTTTTCATTAAAATATTTTTTATTGATTTCAGAGAGAAGGGAAGAGGGAGAGAGAAACATCCATGATGAGAGAGAATTATGGATCGGCTGCCTCCTGCACGCCCCCCACTGGGGATCCAGCCCACAACCCAGGCCTGTGCCCTGACCGGGAATCGAACCCCGACCTTCTGGTTCATAGGTCAACACTCAACCCCTGAGCCACGCCGGCCGGGCCACTGCATTCTAAAACTGTAGACCACGGTGAAGGTCGCTGGTACCCTTTGTGGTTGTCTGAAGAGCACTCGCCATCCTTTGAAATGCCGCTGTTTTAAAGCAGAGGGCAGCTTTGTCTGTGTCTTGGCTTCTTATGGGTATAACTGACTTGGTAGCAGAAAATTAAAAGAAAAATATTTGCTGCTTGCCTTTTTTTTTTAAAAAAAGAAAACTATGGCAAACTTGAAAAGGAGGAGGGGGAGGAGGAGGGGTGGGGGAGGAGGAGGAGGAGGAAGCCAGTGGACAAATAAACCTACCTCGGCCAACACAGTTGCGGATGCTGGTCAGCAGCGTTGCCATGGCAGCAGGAAGCCTGGGACCAATTGGCCAAGGTGGGGAGCAGTGCCATACACGTTTCTTCCACCAGGTGGCAGCAGTGTCCTCTCACAAACCACCTGCCACCTGCCAAGGGAGCTTGGGCTCCAGGAAGGGGGCGGGGGCGGGGCCTTCCATTGGACCCCTTCTCTTACAGATAAAGAAACGGGGGGCGGGAAGGGAGGTTTGCTGCCCCAGTGGCCTGTGTCCCTACATACCTCCCCCCACCCCCACTCCACCCCACGGCACACACGTCGGCCTCGCAGTCGGGGCCTCATTTCCAATCCATCCCACCCCGTGCGGCCGGCATGAGCCCGGGGAAAGGGTGGCGATGCTCTGGCTGGGCAGGAGGCACCGTAGGGCAGAGGGAAAGGGGGGTAGCAGAGCACCCATGGTCAGGATGAGGAAACTGAGGCTCGGTCCCCCGTGGGGAGCTGGAGCGAGAGCCCGCTCCGTCCCTCGGTGTTGCTGCCCTCGGGTGGCAGGTGGCAGGTGCTGGGGTGGCTGGGGAGCCTGCTCTCCTCCTGCAGCGACGACAAAGCCTCGGAAGGTAGAAGCGGACGAGGGCCCGCGCGAGGACAGTGGTAGTTAGGACAACGGGCCTGGGTGTGCCGGAGAAGAAGGTGCCAGGCCGGGTGCTCGGTGTGCGGCTGTGACGGGAGGCGGTGTGAGGAGAAAGTGAGGGAGGCCGAGGGGACTCGGGCCGGCCGAGCAGTGCCGTCCCCCCTCCTCTGGGGTCCCCGAAGCCCAGGCCCTGCGTGGGGCTCCCCGCACAAGGAGCACTTGGTCGGATCGGGGGCAGCGCCGGCGTCTGGGTGGGATTCCCGGGAGCACTCCCTCTGTGCGGGGCGACGAATCCTCCGTGAGGAAGGCCCCGGCTTCAAGCGGGAAGCGGGGGTGGGGGGTGGGGTGGAGGGGGCGGGGGGACCTGGGAATCTCTGAGCCAACAAGTCTGTGCTGAAGGCTGAAGGCGTCCCACTGTGTTCACAGCCACTCGGCCGAGGGGAGGCGGGCGCCTCCACCCTGCCCGGCCCCGTGGGGAGGGTCGGGGGGGCCTTCGAGGCCACAGCTGCCCGGGGGGAAGCTGAGGACACGGTTAGAGGGGGCGCAGGTGAAGGGGCAGCTGGAGGCCCTGGGGGCTCTGTGACTCGGTGCCGCCCTCCACGCACACAGCCCCTCCCGGCCTCTCTGAGCCGTGGTCTCGGGACAGGCGGTGTCAGATCGGCAGCCAGGGCTCTGGTGTGTGCGTGTGTGTGTGTCCGCATGTGTGTGTGTGTGCGCGCGTGTGTGTCCGCATGTGTGTGCGCGCGCGCGTGTGTGTCCGCATGTGTGTGTGTGTGTGCGTGTGCGGGAGAGATGGACGGACTCAGAAAGGCGCCCGCATGGTCCAGCACGGCCGAGGCTGGAGCCCGTCAGGAGTTCATATCAGCCACTCGAGGAGCCGTCCTGGGCCCGCACCTCCCAACCTCGGGGCGACTTGGGGGCGAGTCTGAGACACTGGCCCGGCTCCCGCCCCTCCGCCCTGGTGTCCCCAGCGGATGCCCAGGCCCTCCCGGGGCAGCGCCCGGTCCCTGTGCCTCGGAGGCGAGGAGCCGTGGGGACGGCTTCGGGCAAGTGGCTCCCGGAAGCTGTCCGCACCGACACCAGCCTCGCAGGCTCACGCATGTGCGTGTGGAGCTCACGCGTGTGCATGTGGCGCTCACCCATGTGCGGGAAGGTGTTTGCTGAGGGAGGGGCGCTCACAGCTGTGGGGGTGGCTCCCAGCAAGCAAGCCTGCCCCCCAGTACCCGGGCGAGGCCTGTGCCCTTCGGAAGGGACTTAGTTTTTGCCGTTTGCGACGAGGGTCAGGCTGCTCCGGGGCGTGATGGGTGGGGCCCAGAGGGGGAAGGCTGCGCCCAGCCCCGCTCGGGCTAAAGGCCCCGGATCCCGCGCTTGTGGGAAGGCCTGGGCGGAGGAGACCCCGGGCTCGGATCTGAGTGTCTGCAGAGCTTGCCTCGCTCCACGTGACCGGCGGCCCCAGCGCTGGCATCATGGCCTCGAGGGAGTGAGCCGTCCTCCGGCTCCTGCAGCCCAGCGTGGGCGGCCCTGTCCCGGGTGGGAGCAGTGTGTACTGGCGTGTTGGGTCCTGTCCCGGGTGGGAGCAGCGTGGACTGGTGTGTAGGGCCCTGTCCCAGGTGGGAGCAGCGTGGACTGGCGTGTGGGGCCCTGTCCCAGGTGGGAGCAGCGTAGACTGGCGTGTGGGGCCCTATCCCAGGTGGGAGCAGCGTGGACTGGTGTGTGGGGCCCTGTCCCAGGTGGGAGCAGCGTGGACTGGCGTGTGGGGCCCTGTCCCGGGTGGGAGCAGCCGCCGGCTGAGGTCGGCGCGTCCTGGGCGGGACCCTCGTTGAATGCGCCACTGTCGGAGCCGTGGTGGGAGCCTCGGTGAAGTGTCCGCGAAGGAGATAATTGAAAATCAAAAAAGACTTTGTTAATTTGATTAGTCGGAGCCGTGGCTGAATTGTTCTTCATCAGAAGAGATTTAATTCTGACACGCAATTAAGTCCTTCTGCTGGGAGGCCTCCGCGGCAGCCGCCGGCTGGGCGGCGGGAGGGAGAGGGCCCGGCGGAGGGGGAGGGGGTGGGGTCTTGGGAGAGGAGAGGGAGGGGTACGGCCACCGGCACTCAGAGAGGCCAGACCGAGTGACCGGCTGGGGTCTGGGGGGCCGGGGGCGGCTTCCCCGGAGGAAGGGGGGGGCCGTGTGGGGGCGCCGAGCTGCGTGCCCAGGTCCCCTGTGGCCGGAGGGGCGGGTTGTTTCATTCTCAGGCAGAAGATAAGGGGGAGCTGGGTCCCAGGGCCCCGACGGCAGGTGGTGCCTGAAGCCAGGAGCCATCAGGACCCGGGCCCCACGTGCGTCCCGGGGGAGACGCGGGCCCGCAGGTGGCCCAGGGCGAGGGAGGTGGCGGCTCGGCCCTCTCCCCACATGGCCCCTGCGCCCCACGTCCTCACCCTCCCTGCGAAGGAAGTCAGTGTCATCTCTCCAGTGAGTCAGCGAGGTGGTGTCTGCTCAGACGTCACTCACGCCTCCCAGGGGGTCAGACAAAACAAAACGCGTTGGCGGGACCGGAATGGGCGCCCCGTCTCCGGCCGAGACCTGGGCACCTCTGGGCAGCGGGCGGCTGTCCGCAGTGCCTGTCCCCGAGGTCGGCCTGTGACCGCAGCCCGTGCCAGGCACCGGGGACACGTCAGGGAGCCAGCAACAGCCCGGCCCCGAGGGCTGCAGGGACACGAGCGTGTGGGACAGGAGACGGCCTCCGCCTGGCAAGGGTCCGAGGTGCTTGGCCGGCACTCGGGGGCCCCGCCCCCCAGGTCTCTGCTGGTCCCGTGTGGCCAGAGGCACCTCTCGGAGCCAATCAGACACACACATACACATGCACACACACACCCCACACACATATGCATGCACATGCACCCCACACACATGCACCCCCCCCACACATATGCATGCGCACACGCACACCACACACACACACACATGCACACACACCCACACATGGACCACCCACACATACACATGCACACACCCCACACACATACACATGCACACACCCCCACACATACACACACACCCCACACATACACATGCGCGCGCGCGCACACACACACACACACACACACACACACACACACACACACACACACACACACGGGGCACGCACACCCCGGATGAGCCCAGAGACCAAGAGTGAGGGGACTTTTCACACCCTGGCCTGCACCTGGCTCCGTGGTTGAGCGTCGACCTATGAACTAGGAGGTCACGATTTGATTCCGGTCAGGGCACAGGCCCGGGTTGCGGGCTCCATCCCAGTGGGGGGTGTGCAGGAGGCAGTGGATCCATGACTCTCTCTCATCATTGATGTTTCTCTCTCCCTCCCTCTCCCTTCCTCTGAAATAAATAAAAATAGATTTTAAAGACATCCAGGGATTTGCCCTGAGCAGTTCTTCTCAATTGGAACGTGCGATTACGTGTCTGAGTTCCCACGGAGAGGGCGTGGGGCTGCCACAGAATCTCACGTCCCCCGCGTGGCTGACGCAATGACCCTGCCAATGAACACGGAGGTGGGACCCCCCCCTTCCCCTGGTGGCTGGGCGGTGCCGGGCCTTGAGACGGGGTTGAGTCTGAGCGGAGCCCCTGCGGCTGCCCCTTCATCATCTCCGAAGCCGCCGCGTGGGTATCAGCTCCTGGGGAGGCGGCACGCACACGCCTTCACACACCCTGGCCTGGCTGGGCACCTGCACAGCCGGCCGACGGCAGCCCCGGGGCTGGGCGCCATCTGGGTGGGTGAGGAGGGTCCGCAGCGCCCGGTCAGTGGCCAGGCTGCAGTCAGATGGGTGCACCGGCGGGGCGCAGGGTTCCCCAGCTGTGGGCTTGTTTTAATATGTACTTAGCTCTCAGGCTCTGCCAGTGTGTCTGCCTGTGTGTCTGCCTGTGTGTCCGCCTGCGTGTCCGCCAGTGTGTCCATCAGTGTGTCCGCCTGTGTGTCCGTCAGTGTGTCCGTCAGTGTGTCTGCCAGCGTGTCCGCCAGCGTGTCCGCCAGCGTGTCCGGCTGTGTGTCCGCCTGTGTGTCCGCCTGTGTGTCCGCCAGTGTGTCCGTCAGTGTGTCCGCCAGTGTGTCCGTCAGCGTGTCCGCCAGTGTGTCCGCCTGCCGCCTGTGTCCGCCTGTGTGTCCGCCAGTGTGTCCGTCAGCGTGTCTGCCAGCGTGTCCGCCAGTGTGTCCGCCAGTGTGCCTGCCAGTGTGCCTGCCAGTGTGTCTGCCAGTGTGTCTGTCAGTGTGTCTGTCGGGTGCCTGCCAGTGTGTCTGTCAGTGTGTCTGTCAGTTTGTCTGTCAGCATGCCCTTCGCAGCATTCGACATCCTGTGGCGTGCTGGACCCGATGTGGCGAGCTCAGAGCAGGAGCCAGGAGGCAGGGGTCAGGCAGACCCTGGAGAGGCAGGTTCTGAGTCAGGGGCAGGTGCAGATGGGGGTGCGGATGGGGGGGGGTGCAGGTGGGGGGGTGCAGATGGGGGTGGATGGGGGCGGGTGGATGGGGGTGCAGATGGGGGTGGGGCGGATGGGGGTGCCGATGGGGGCGGGGCGGATGGTCCAGTGAACCCTGTGTGGGAGGAAGGACACTGCTGGCTCAGAGCTGCCCCCTGGTCTGTCCTTAATCCCAAATGAGGGGGAAACGGCTCCTGTGGCCTCAGCAAGGGGAAACCATTACCACAGGGAAGCAAGCAGCCCTCCGTGCGGCCGTTTTAAAAGGAAGCAGGTCAATGACCTTCCATTGACTTGGGAAACTGCACGTCAACCAAAACTGTGGAGGGAATAAAACGTTCCTCTCTCTCTTAAAAAATGTTCCCAAAGCGCCCCCCACCCCCGTGCTCCTCCACGGCCATGTCGGGCGCGGCGTCCTCGCTTGGCGTTTATGGCGTCTGCGTGGAGCTTTCCTCCCCTGCGGGCGGCGGCTGCATGATCAGGCTGCAGTCAGCGTCCTCCTTGGTTTAAAGGTGGCGAGCCCATGCGTGTACACACACATGCACACACTGGCACACACACAATGTGCACACACATACGTGAGGACACACCATGCTACCTGTACCGTCTCACCTGCTGCGGTGGCATTTTCGGGGTGTGCAGCCCGGAGGCTGGCTGTGCGGGGCGCGTGGGAGCATCGGCAGCAAAGCGGGGCTGGTCTGGGCGGGGAGGAGGGACGGGGCCTGCTCCCCGGGTGCCATCGCCCCCCTCCGCTTAGACGACAGCTTCTCAGGGAGGGGTGCGGGCGGAGGGCCGGTCGGGGCCGGAGCCGGCGGAGGAGGCGGACGCCCTGCAGTGGGAGCGGCGGCCTGGGGCCGGCCGACAGAAGTGGGGCTGCTCCCTGAACCCTCCTCACCGCTTCTCCCTCGGATTCCGAGCGATTCTCACCGCGCGCCTGTTTCCTAATCCTGGTTTCATGGCTCACGTTCCAGGAAATAAGTCGGTATTTTCCGAATCGCTGTTCAAACCCACCACCACCATGTGGTGTCTTTTCATGGTGCCATGGCAACCGTGGAAACGTCCCCGCTGGAGAGGTGCCCCCGGCCCCCGCGGGACCCAGGTGGGGGGCCCAGGGGCCCCCACTTCCTCCCCACCTGTCGTGGGTCCGCTGGCGCCTCCGGTCCCGGGAGAGCACGCCCCCTTTTCACAGAGAGCAGCGTCTGGACCACAGGCCCGGCGGCCTCTCCCGTGAGTTCTTACAGAGTCAGGAACGTCCGGCCGCGGGCTCAGGGGCTGAGCATTGACCTATGAACCGGGAGGTCCCAGTTGGATTCCCGCTCAGAGCACAGGCCCGGGTTGCGGGCTCCATCCCCACTAGGGGGCGTGCAGGAGGCAGCCGATCCATGATTCTCTCTCATCATGGATGTTTCTCTCTCTTCCTCTTCCTTCCTCTCTGAAACCAATAAAAAAGTATTTTTTTTTTTTTTTTTTTTGAAAAGAAGACTTGAGTTTGGAACTCAGCTGGTGAATACCCCGAAGCTGTGTCCCTGAGTCCTCACTCCAGCTCGGGGTGGGAGGGGCTGCGCAGGCCCGGGGACACCTGGACTGGGAGCGAGCCCGAGTGGGACCGGGAGCCGCCGCTCCGCGTTACACAACCCGCCGGCCCTGCCAGACTCGGGCTGCAGCTGCCTGCGCCCCAGGAGGCGGCTTAGAATAAACAGCCGCTCGGCCCTTTCCGCGCCTCGGTTTCCTCCGGGCGAAGGTCAGCGGCCCGGGAGCTGCTGCTCAGCCGGGGGCATCGGAGCTGCGAGGAGGTCCCGGCCCCTCTGGGCTCAGGGTCCTTGGATTCGGTTCGAGTGGAGAAACGGGGTGGGCACCCCAGCAGGGGAGAGGCCTGGGAAGGCCTGCGGGTGCCGAGAAGAGAACTCATCCTGCGTTGCAAACAAACCTGGGGCCGAAGCGCCCACCACCCCGAGGAGGGCTCGCTGTCCCGCTGCCAGACCCGGGGCCCCGTCCGTCCGTCGGGGTGACAATCCCCCGGTCTTCATTCCCGGCGTCCGGGTGTGCCGGGCGTGTGTGTGTGTGGGGGGGGGGGTGCACGCCGCTGTGCCCCGCTCGCTGGAGGCCCGGCTTTCCTGGCCCTTCCTCCTGGGGACGGCCATCTCCCAAGTCCCACGCGGAGTCCGATTCCGTGGGCCCCGCGCAGGGTAGACGGGCGTGGCAGCGGCGTCCTGATGCCATCGGCGTCCTGTTTGCTGATTCGAGCTCCGTGCGCTGCTGGGGCTCCGCTGCCGGTCTCCCCGGGAGCACGGTAAGGCGCCTCCGGGCGGCGGGCGTTTCTGGGGTCGCCCAGATGGTTCTCCCCTGGGCGCTCTGGGCCGGGACTTGCGCTGCTGGCACTGCATTTACCGCCGTTTGTGGACGGACCTCTCTCCGCCGGCGCGCCGTGTCGGAGAGGTTTTCTCGGATTCTCTGGGGCTTTCTCTGTACAGGACGCGTCGCCCGCAAAGGACCGTTTCCCTCCCCGCTCCCAGCCCGTCGCCCCCCTTCCTGCTCCTTCCCGCATTGCGCTGCGGGGGGGAGGGGGGGAGGCGCCGAGAGGGGCGGCGAGGCCTTGCTGTCCCAGGTTCTTCAAACCCCCTCTCCCGCACTTCCTCTTCCTCGCTCCGGCGGCCGCCGTTTCCCGGGTGCCAGCAGCTTTTTGTCTGCTCTCTCCCGCCTTCCTCCTCTCGGGCCGGTCCATCCAGCTGAGCGGGAAGAACATGTCAGCCACACACAACGGACAGAGGTTTGTATGAACCGAGAGAGCTGCCCGAGGCCCGAGCAAAGCACAGAGTCCCCGCTGGAGCGGGCCGAGGGCAGACGGGAAGGCCATGCGGATGTTCACATGCAACCAATACATGGGCGGGGGGGTTGCTTAGACTCCCGGGGGGCGGGGAAGGCAAACCAGGACGCCCCGGTAGCCTGTGAGGGAGGGTCATGAGGCCACCCCTTTGGGTAGCACCCCCCACACACATGTATTAGGGGGAGATGTGCAGCGAACCCTGACCCCAGGCCCCGGGGAGAAGCAGGAGGGACGCCGGTGTCCTGGGCCCGGTGGGGGTCGCGCCCACAGCCTCCAGCGTGGACAGAGCCCCCCCCCCACCCCCCGCCGGCGGGAGGACGGCTGTGCGGGTCTCTGTGAACTACGCGCCAGCCACACGGGCCCGTGCGAGGACACGCCGCATGCGTCACGGGCGCCGCCGACCGCGGCCTCCTGGGTGGAGGTTCCAGGCCCCTCTCGCGGTTCCTGGAAGGAAAGAGAGAGGAGAACTCAGCGCCCTCCCTGTGACAGGACCGCTGGCGGGTTCTCTCCTTGTTTCTCCATTGATTCCAGAGAGGGAGGGAGGAAGGGAGGGGGGCAGAGGGTGGGGGGGAAGAGAGAGGCATCCATGACGAGGGAGAACCATCTTACGAAGCGGTGCCGTACGCCCAGCGCCGTCAGACACCAGGGGTTTCCTGTTCAGCGTCTGCTGAGGCCACGGCGGCTTTCTATAGGAATGTATCGGGGCTGTCTTCTCTGCGTCTCTCCTTGGGATCAGACGCCACGCCCCTGCCCCGCCGCCGCCTGCACACAGGAAGCCGGGTCAGCGCCCCAGGTCCCTCTCGGTCCCGTTTGCCCCTTTTTCTCCAGAGCGAAGCCCCGGTTCACTGGTGGGCACGGGCCGGGCTGGGAGAGTGTCCCTTGGGGCCGAGGGGCAGGATGGGCAGTGCTCAGGGCTGCCCGGGCCCACCTCGCCCTCCTGCCTGCGCACCACCTCGCTCAGCAGGCAAAGGCCCCGCGTTTAATCAGAAGAGAGAAGAACTGCCCGGCGTGGCTCAGTGGGTGAGCATCGACCTAGGAACCAGGAGGCCAGCGTTCGATTCCCGGTCAGGGCACAGGCCCTGGTTGCGGGCTCCATCCCCAGTGGGGGGTGGGCAGGAGGCAGCCGATCCGTGATTCTTTCATCATTGATATTTCTATGTCTCTCCCCCTCTCCCTTCCTCTCGGAAATCGATAAAATGTATTTAAAAGAGAGAGAGAGAAGAACAGACTCTGACCGGCATCCTCCGGCTGAGAGGAGAAAAAAATACAGCAACAAATGCCAACAAAATACGAATAAACTTCCCCGGCAGCCGTGGTCGGGAGGAGGCCGTTCTGCAGGCTGACAGGGAGGAGCTCGCCGCCCGCCGAGCGCCGCGGCTCATGCGTTGTTCACCCGCCCGCCAGGAGCTCCCACGCGGGCCGTGAGTAACCCGTGTGATGAATATTACACGAGGAAAGGCTGACACGGCAGGAGCCCCAGACAGGAGCCGCGCGGCGGGGGGGGGGGGGGGGGGGGGGGGGGGCGGGGCTTCCGTTGCCTCTAACGGCGGGTGGCGGGTGGCGGGTGGCGGGTGCGGCAGCGCCGCCTGCTGGCTCGGGCTTGAGCGGACAGGCCCTCCCTCCTCGGCCTGTTCCGACGGGGATGCGCCGAGCGGGACCTGGCGAGGGAGTGAGGAAGAGGCGGCCTCCGAGCTCTGTCCCGGCCCCGGGAGGCCGGCGGAGGCCGCAGTGCGAGGCCTGCACGGCTCAGGTGGCCGGCGGGACAGACAGCGAGGGCGGAGTGGGGGCCCGCCGTCCACACCCCGCTCCGGCCCCTCCCCGCCTCCTGGCCCTCAGGGCTGGGCGCCCAGGGACATGGAGCAGAGTGGTTACACACCAGGAGGGCAGGCTGTGGAGCCAGACCGACAGAGGGGGTGCTCTCCGTGCCGGCGGTCTGGGGAGGCACCATGGGAAGCTGCAGAAATAAGCTGGAACCGGTGAACTTCTATTTGGATGTTCCTGTGCATGCGCGCACACACGTACATAGGCACACACACGTGTGCACACACTGCCATAAGCACATGCCTGAATTCCTGTGTGGGTAACTGCACGTGCCCACACGTGCAGGTGACCACAGTGCTGTGTGCATGACTCAGCACGTGCACACACGCACACGTTCACACATGCACACACACACACATCCATAAGCACATGCCTGAGTCCCTGTGAGGCTAACTATGCACATGCCCAAACATGTACAGAGGCCCATGGTGCTATGTGCATGGCTCTGTACAGGCACACACATGCATATGTGCTTGCCTGAATTCCTGTGTGCACAACTATGCAATGCACGTGTGTGCATGCATGTGCACCTGTGTGTGCAGCCATACCTGCGTTGCCATGTGCACAAGTGCACGCCGCAGACATGCAGAGGTACATTCCATCCTCCCTTCAGGTGACTTTTTGGGGAACCAACGGCCGCCACCCCGAGGCCGTCCTTATGCCGGTTGGCCTCCTGAGAGCGCCTCGCGGGCGTGACCCTCAGACGGGACCTGGGCTCAGTGCGTGGCCACCGGGAGCGCGGGCAGGAGGGGCGGGCATGAGCATTCTCTCCCGCGTCCGCACACGGCGTCTACCCCTCCCGCCTCACCTGCCTGCGACGAGGAGCTGGCTTTCGTGGTTAGCCGCGAACCCCAGATGTTCACACAGACATTCTCCTCTCTTCCTTTCCCTTATTGTTTTCCGTTCATCAAGCCCGGCGTCAGGAACTGCGGCAGGGCGCACGCCTCCCGGTGTGGGAGCGCCAGGCCCGCGTCAGGGCCCCAGGAATCACGCGCTCACCAAACCATGGTTCCCTTTTGCCGCCGAATCGTGCTGCTTGCCAGGTGTGTGGGGACGTGCGGCCGAGTCACACCGCCCCGTCCGGCTGAGGAGACGGGCAGGGGTGAAGGCAACAGGAAAGGGGGTGTTGAGGCTGCAGGGGGGTCCCAGGTTTGATGGGGGAGATCGGTGGGCGACTGGTGGGCAGAATTCCAGGTCATGGAGGGATGGCGTTTGCAGGGGAGAGAGAAGGCACCTGCGTGGCAGTCGGGGAGGGAGAGTCCTGGGAGCTGGAGCCGGGGACCAGGGAGAGCGAGCGGACGGCAGAGGTCAGCGGAGGCGTGGGGGCCGGCGTCCGGGGGAGGGCCTGCGTGTGCTCCTGTGGCTCAGTCCTCGGGAGAAGCCGTCCGCCTCGACGCCCTCTTTCCCGAGGACCTTTCCTCTCCCCCTGCGCCTCCCGCTCCGGGCACTTCTGCCCCCTTCCCCTTGTCTGTCGGCACTCCCAGCCTCTTAGACGTGTACTTGGAAAATCCAGCCCGGACCCCCAGCCTGCGTGTGCGGTGGGTGCTGGCGGCCCTGGCAGACTCGGGCGCCAACGTCAGGGCACGTGTTAGCAAAGGAGACGAATCCGAGTAAAATGCCCCCCCCCTCCCCCCACAGCCCCCGGCCCGGCCGGCAGACCTCCCCTCACAGCGCAAACTGCTTCCCTCCAGTCTGGCTCTTATTGAGGTTCCCTCCAGCTTGGCTCGGGGACGCCTCCCCGCCTCCTCTGCGAGCGCCGAAGTACCAGGACCCCTCGGCCTGGCTTCTCAGCGTCTCCACGGACATGTCGTGCATCGCTCGTCGCGAGCAGGCCCAGGACCTCCGGCCGCAGGAGCGCAGGCCGTGCCAACCGGTGGAAAGGTCACTGTGGACCCCGGCGGGGTCCCCTTCCCTGAGGATGACCTGGGGTTTGATCGCACGGCTTTTACTTTATTTTATTTTATTTTATTTATTTTTTAAAATATATTTTATTGATTTTTTACAGAGAGGAAGGGAGAGGGATAGAAAGCCAGAAACATCAATGAGAGAGAAACATCGATCGGCTGCCTCCTGCACATCCCCCCACTGGGGATGTGCCCGCAACCAAGGTACATGCCCTTGACCGGAATCGAACCTGGGACCCTTCAGTCCGCAGGCCGACGCTCTATCCACTGAGCCAAACCGGTTCTGGCGATCGTAACGCCGCAGGTGCCACCGTGTGAGACCAGGGCCAGAGCTGGGCATGCGGCTGCCCGCCGAGGCTCACGCTAGCCAGGGTGACGCTGAGCATTGTCCCCACCACGGCTCCGTCTACTCGAGTGAAGAGAGGGCGCTGGGGACCGTGACGCAGGCGTCCCGCCATCGGCCTGGTGTCCCCGCGTCCGTGTGTGGTGAGCCCCACCCCCGGAGCGGGCAGAGCTGGGGCCTCTATGCCCGTCGGTGAGGGGCGCCTCCTGCTTCCTCAGGGGCAGTGTTTGCAGGTGCCGTTCCCCTGATGCTCCATCCTGGGACTTTTTTACTGATTTCAGAGAGGAAGGGGGAGGGGGCGAGAGAGAAACACCAATGATGGGAGAGTCATTGATTGGCTGCCTCCTGCACGCCCCCTACTGGGGATGGAACCCGCAACCCCGGCCTGTGCCCTGACCGGGAATCATACCCGGGACCCTGCAGTCCGCAGGCCGACGCTCTATCCCCTGAGCCACACGGGCCAGGGCCGTCCTAGCACGTGTTTAACCGGGAGCACGGGCCGGGGCCGTCCTGGCACGTGTTTAACCGGGAGCACGGGCCGGGGCCGTCCTGGCACGTGTTTAACCGGGAGCACGGGCCGGGGCCGTCCTGGCACGGGCCGGGGCCGGCCTAGGCACGTGTTTAACCGGGAGCACGGGCCGGGGCCGTCCTGGCACGTGTTTAACCAGGGGCCGGGGCACGGGTGTTTAAACCGGGGCCGGGGCCGTCCTGGCACGTGTTTAACCAGGAGCACGGGCCGGGGCCGTCCTGGCACGTGTTTAACCGGGAGCACGGGCCGGGGCCGTCCTGGCACGTGTTTAACCGGGAGCACGGGCCGGGGCCGTCCTGGCACGTGTTTAACCGGGAGCACGGGCCGGGGCCGTCCTGGCACGTGTTTAACCGGGAGCACGGGCCGGGGCGCGTGATGCTCACCAGGCAGTCGGAGACGGAAACGGTGCTCTTGTGCTTTCTCCCCGCAGCGAGGCGTGGAGTCTGATCCGTCCGGGAGGAGCCGCCGCGTTTCCCCCGAGCTGCTCTGCGGCCTCGGCTGGGCCCGTCCGGGAGCCGCCTGCAGACAGGTGAGTGCCTTGGCCGCGCCTTCTCTCCTCTCCGCCCGCTGGCTCTCCGATCCCGGCCCCTCGGAGGCTGGAGGCCGGGCTGGGCCGGAATGTGGCTGGAGGGCTGGGGGGCCCTGCTGGGAAAGAGGCGGGCCCACCCCCGCCCCCGTCCTTCCTGGACCCGTTGCACTTCCCCCTGCCCTTCCTGGTCCCGTCACAAAATGCACATCGGCGAGTGTATCATAGATAATTAATAGATGATCAGCCAGCAGGGGAGGTGAGGAGGTAGATAATTTTGATTACCCTCGGGCTGCCCACAATCCCCTCTCCGCCTTTTCATTAAGCTCTGTTTACGGGCGTCCTGTGTTCTGTGTGTCATTCTGGCGGGTCCCTCCCCTTCTGCCCAGGGTCTCCCACGGGCCTGCCCTGGGCTGGACACGTGACCTCAGGGCCTCGCGGGGCAGCGGGCCGGCTCCGGCACGTGGCAAAGGGCTCGAGTGCCGGGGAGGCGGAGACCAGGCGGGTGGTGCTCAGCTCCCAGGCCCGCTCTCCGCCCGCCGTGACGCTGCCCGGATTCCGGCAGACTTAGCGACCTTTATTGGGCTTGGCACCTGGGCTGTATGCGCCAGCTCGCTGGGCTCCCCTGGGAGGACCTGGCCTATGAACAGCCTGGCTGAGGTCCCTCCCTGCTCCCGGTGCCAGGGCAGGAAGTGGGTTAACAAATTCCAAAGAAGAGTCCCTCCAGAGGGCCTGGCCCACTCTGTCCCAGACGCTCCCAGAGCGTGGCCGACGGGCCCGGGCGGGGCGTGGGCTCCTGTCACCCCCCTCCGGCTCCACCCCCACCAGGCCCAGCGCCCAGCGCCCAGCCGGCGGGTCTGACAGGGCTCGGTGTTCGGGCGGGGGGGCCACACAGCGGAGGCGTGGATTGATTTCACGGGGCCACGTGCCCTGGAGGCGTGTATGTGAGGTCAGAGGTCGGGAGCCTTGTCTGCCTGGGAGGGTGGATGACCGATGAGCAACAGCCGGACCCGTGCCTCCTGCCAGGCTGGGCCTCCTCCTGTGTGGCCCGCAGGCTCAGCACCGGCTGATGGTGAGGCCGCGTGGGGCTGGCACCTGCCCCAGCACAGGGGCTCGGCCAGTGTCTGAGGAATGAGTGTGGGGCCTGCCAGGAGAAATAGGGTGAGAAACAGCCACATGGAAGAGGGGGATTGGGGTGTCCTGCGGGCAGGGGGGTGTGAGTGCACCGGCCCCAGGACACAGTGCCAGGCCTCAGGGCGGCCGGCCTCGGTGCTGCGGGCCGAGGGCACCTGCAGAGACCGCGGTCAGGGCCCAGCACCGAGCCCTCAGGACGCGGCAGCAGGTGCTCAGGGTGGAAACGGACCAGAAAAACAGAGGGCGCGCGGCGTCTGGCAGGGGGACTCGTGCCACAGCCGTGGTCCGGAGCCTGGTGTTGCTGCTGCTCAACAGTATTTGGCAGACGTGTTTCCGGTGGAGGCCCACCTCCACGTGATGATTGGATATTATCTCATCGCGTAGAAGCGCCATCATTTACTTAACACCCCGCCCCCCGGAGGTTTCCCAGCACCAAAGCAGGCATCAGCCGCTGACCCGGTTTCCAAAACTGTGCCGCACTTGACGGATCGGAGGACTGATTTCCCAAACACGAATTAGCAGGTGATTGTTCGCACCACAGCGGCGTCGGCAGAGGCGCCCTCGGAGCAGGAAGAGCGCCTGTGAGAACCGGGCTCCTCCGGTGCTCGGGCTGCAATGGATCCACCCTGGGCTCAGTTCACTGCCCCCCTTCCCGGAGCGTTCCCAGCACATGTGCGCACAGTCATAGAGCACGTCACAGAGCACGTCACAGACCATGTTACATACACACATGTCACAGAGCACGTGACAGAGCATGTTACACCACAGAGCATGTAATATACCATGTCACAGACCACGTTACATATGTCACAGAGCACGTCACAGAGCACGTCACATACACGTTAGAGACCACGTCACAGACCACGTTACATACACACATAGAGCATGTCACAGACCACGTTACATACACACATGTCAAAGAGCACATGACAGAGCATGTTACACCACAGAGCACGTCACGACCACGTCACAGACCACGTTACATACATCACAGAGCACGTCAGAGACCACGTTACATACACACATGTCACAGACCACGTCACAGACCATGTTACACACACGTTACAGAGCACGTTACATACGCACATCACAGAGCACACCACAGACCACGTTACATACACACATGTCACAGACCACGTCACAGGCCACGTTATATACACATGTCACAGCACGTTATACACACATCACAGAGCATGTCACAGACCACGTTACATGCACACACGTCACAGACCACGTTACATGCACACACGTCACAGCACGTCACAGAGCATGTCACAGACCACATTACATACACAGTCACAGAGCACGTCACAGACCACATTACATACATACAGTCACAGAGCACGTGACAGAGCATGTTACATCACAGAGCACGTAACAGACCACATTACATACACACACGTCACAGACCACGTTACACACACACATCACAGAGCACGTGCCAGACCACGTTACATACGCACACGTGACAGAGCACGTGCCAGACCATGTTACATACACACACGTCACAGAGCATGTGCCAGGCCACACTACATACACACATGTCACAGAGCACGTTACACACACACATGTCACAGAGCACGTGCCAGACCACGTTACACACCCACGTCACAGAGCACGTGCCAGACCACACTACATACACACATGTCACAGAGCATGTTACACACACACATCACAGAGCACGTGCCAGACCACGTTACATACACACACGTCACAGAGCATGTTACATACACACACATCACAGAGCACGTGCCAGACCACGTTACATACACACACGTCACAGAGCACGTGCCAGAGCACCTTTACGCTTACCAGCGGTGGGCACTGGGGGGCTCCCAGCCCTCGGCTGTTGTGAGCAGCGCTGCTCTGGGCGGGGGTGTTTCTGCTCACTGGTCCTGGCCTGGGGGAGGGTGATCTGATGTAGAAACTCACTTTCCAGCGAGCCTTTCTCTTCCCTCACCTCTCACTCACACTCACACTCACTCATTCTCACACACACTCATTCTCATACTCACCTCATACACAATCATTCACATGCTCACACACACTCACACACATACACTCACCCACACACTCACATTCACTCTCACTCACACTCACACACTCACACTCATTCACTCAAACTTACACTCATTCACTCACACTCACTCATACTCACGTACACTCACACACACACAGTCACTCAAATGCTCACACATACACTCACTCACACACGTATACACACATACTCACAAATCACTCACTCACTCACTCACACACACACTCATTCGGGAGCAGTACCCCCGCCCCACGTCCTGCTCTCTGGTCTCTGTGTACCAGCCACCCCCGTCCCACACGCGGCCTTATTTATTAGCTCGTGTTCCACGCCTGCCGCCTCGTCTCGGGCCCAGCTGCCTCTGCTGTAGAAGCCTGCGGCCAGTGCTGACTCCAAGCAAAGCTCCCGCCACAGCGGGCGCAGAAATGCAGGAGGCGGGTCTCACCCTCCCACGCTCGCCCACTCCTGCCAGGAGCCGAGGACTGGCTGCGTCCTGGCCCCCATGCCCCGCCCGCTGCCGTGGCCCTGACCTAAGGCACGGCTTGCTTTTTTTTGTTTGTTTGTGAATCCTCACCCGAGGGTATTTTCCCACTGATTCTTAGGGAGAGTGGGAGAGAGAGGGAGAGACAGAGAGAAACATCGATGGGAGAGAAACACATCGATTGGTTGCCTCCTGCACGACCCCTGACCAGAGCTGGACCAAAGAGGAGCCTGCAACCAAGGCATGTGCCCTTGACCAGAATCAAACCCGGGACCCTTCGGTCCACAGGCCGACGCTCTATCCACTGGGCCACACCGGCCAGGGCTCGAAGGCTCAGCTTTCTGAAGGCCCCCGGGCGGGCTGAAGTCTGCACACGGTCAGTGTGGCTGGTGTGTTGTGACCCCTCTGTCCGGAAGGACATGCCCCCGTGTCCTGTGCGCCCAGGTGCCCGGGTGTTTGGCTGCAGAGGTCACATGACCAGGCAAGCCGGATTCCACCCCCCAATCAGGGGCCGACCTGGGATGTGCCGGATGCCCCCCTCCAGCACTGAGGTTCCCTCACAGCCAAGCGGCCGGCCCCCGGATGGACGAAGGGCACCCTGGCCGCAGAGGAGCCGGCGATGGGAGGCCCCTGGCCCCTAGGACAGTGGGGAGGTGCAGCGACTGAACCCCTGAGCGGGAGCCCAGAGACCAGGGCTCTGCTGGGGGCCGTTCTCATTCAGCTCTGACATGACCCCAACTCGGGAGGCCTCAAACCCGAGCGTGGCCCCTCAGGGGAGAAGGGGGAGCTTGGGCACCAGACAAGGAAGGCCGCAGGCCCTGAGCAAGTGAAAATGACAGAGAGACTGTCCCGGAGCAGAGGAGAGAACCAGCTGGTGGGGAGGAGGGGGAGGGGTGTGAAGGGGAGGGCTGGTGCCACGTGGCTGCGGAGGAGGCACCCCGCTGGCCCGGGCACAGGGTCCTCCTTGGGCCTTTCCCCGGGAGCCCAGCTCCCTGGGGAGGGGACCTGCGAGGACCACTGTCCTCCTCCTGGCCCGGGGCTCGCCCTTCACGCAGGGGTACCCCTTGCCGGCACCCTCATTCTCCTCGTTGGGTGTGCATGCACGTCTGGCACTTTTGTGTGGAGCACGGCATGACTCCGGCCATGATGTGGTTATTACATAGTGAGGCAAATGCCCTAGCCCAGTGGTCGGCAAACTCATTAGTCCACAGAGCCAAACATCAACAGGACAACGATTGAAATGTCTTTTGAGAGCCACATTTTTTAAACTTAAACTTCTTCTAACGCCACTTCTTCAAAATAGACTCGCCCAGGCCGTGGTATTTTGTGGAAGAGCCACACTCAAGGGGCCAAAGAGCCGCATGTGGCTCGCGAGCCAGTTTGCCAACCACGGCCCTAAACCAAGGGAGAAACTCCCAATCGGACTGTGTGTGTGTGTGTGTGTGTGTGTGTGTGTGTGGACAGTGGTAACCTTTTGGGGGGGGGTTAGAGTTTGTTACAGTATCTTGCAGATGGCAGGTCATTTTTGGAAAAGTTCTTTTGTGTTTTCTGTTTGAGTCTGCGCACTGGGGAGCCCCATACACCCCGCGCGGCGGATCTGGCTGCGTCAGCGCTCTGCGGAATGAACTGCTATTAAACGCGACAAAGGTCTCTCTAATTCACCTCGCTGGCTCTGCCTCCGCCCTCCGCCAACCCCTTCAGCACCCCCCTCCTGCCCCCAGCACCCTTCCCCCACCAGCTGTACCTGAACGCGGGGAGACGGAGATGGCCCTTCCGGGAACGTCGCGGGCTTGTTCGTTACGCGACGCCTCACGACTCAGGACTGTATACAGAGAGCTTGCACGGTCCCGCTGCCGCAGACAGACAGACAGACAGACAGGCGGATAGACGCGCCCGCCCATGCCGTGCACCCCGCACTCCCCAGCGTCTGGTAAAGGGCCGTCGCCTGACCAGCACGAACATGCTGGCTATCCTCGCACTCCACCGCTCTCGGCCGGGCACGGACGTGCCAGCTCACCCCCGAGCCGTGCCCGGAGCGGCCCCTTGGCCTGTGGCTCCCCTCCGGCATGGTGTGCCGTGGGGAGGCCGGGGTGGGGGGGCGGGCAGGGCACCATGTGTGACGTGGCAAGAATGGTTGGAAACACAACATGCAAACCAACACCTCTGGGTCCTGTACTCAGCGCGGTCCCTCAGGCTCAGACCCGCGGCTCTCAGCTTGGAGTCAGCCAATCTTCTCCGACTTTCCATGGGCAGGGCCCCCCTCCCCTCCCCCGGTTCCCTGAGCTGGAAGCCACTTGCCAGAAAGGAATTGGCTCCCGCTCAAATGCACGGAGAGGCCAGGGCTGCAAGCAGCCCTACCCCTCCCCCTCCCCCCCCCCCCGCCCAGTACACATCCAGTCCCCCCTTGCTCTCCCCACAGAACGAATCTCCATTTAGAAAATCAGTCCCGGCAGCAGCCGTGTCTCCTCCTTAACACGCTCCAGTTGCAGGGTCTGGAGAAAGTGCCGTGGGCAGGCAGGACGCCTCCACAGGCGTTCCCAGCGTGGCGGATGCACCGTGCACACACGGCAGAATTACCTGCGCGCTGCGCGTCTCCCGGGCCCCAGCCGCCGGCGCCGGATAAAACCGTGGCCTCTGAGAAGATCCCCTAACCCGAGCCCGTCCGGGCAGCCACTCCCTCGCGCACGGAGCCTCCGCCAAGGCCCCGGAGCGGGTGGGAAGGCGATCTGGGCTCGGGCACAGCTGTGCTCACCCTTTTCTCGGTAGAAAGAGGCTCAGCGGGCCCGGCCTCTCCCGTCACAAACCTCAGCCCCACCCGCCTCAGGGGCGACCGCTTCCGGTCATGGACAGAACCTTAGGAAGTTGTCCGAGTGGACGGGGGTCGCACGGAGAGGAGTGGAAACTGGTGACGAGCCGTCAGGTTCCAGATCGACGGGGCAGGTCCGCCGCGACGGGAGCCTCCCTGGGCTGTGGCTGTGGCTCCAGGTGGGAATGGGTGCCGGGTGCTGCTAGGCGCCGGACACAGACACACTGAGGCCATGGCACCAGCGCCCACCCTGGGGCCCGGAGCCAGGAGCCAGGAGGGGCCGGCCCCCAGGCACCCTGCAGCCGCTGTCCGTGGTGCTGACACGTTGCTCTCCGCATCCCCTGTCTCTTCCTGTTTGGGAGCAGCCAGGCGTCTCCGGCGTGAGGGGTGTGAGGTGCGGGATTTGCGGGCAGGGTGCCTGATCTGACCTGCCACGCTGCCCTCGGCTTCCCTTCTGCCGGCGGGGGTGTGTGTGTGGGGGGGCTTCCAGCGTGGGGGAGCCGTTAAGAAGAAGCGGCGACTTGCTGGAGACTTTATGTTTAAAAAGCCTTTATTACACATGTCCCTGTGTTCCCCCACAGGCCCCTTCCAGCCCCCCTCCCTGCCCCTGACCTTCCCGCCCTGTTGTCGGTCCGTGGGTCACGCGTGCACGCGCACGGGCCTTTAGTTGGTTACCCCCCACTGCGTTGCGTTTCTAACCACGTGAGGCCGCCGTGGGGAGCCTCGTAGCCTGCGCTCTGGCTGTTGGCCTGTCCTGGTCGCTGGATGGGTGGCTGCGTGTGAGACCATGGCATTGCCTCCCGAGTGAGGCCCGCCCGTGCCGGCCGAGGCTCCCATCAGCCCTGCCTCATTTCTCCGTCCTGGAGCAGCCCTGGGCTGAGGCCCTCCCCCGGACGGACCCCACAGCCCTCGCCGTGGGCCTTGTCTCCTGCCCCTGACGCACACCATGGTGACAGGTGGCCCTCCCGCCTCGTCGCCATCCCCCAAAGCAGCGGGTTACCCACAGAGTGACTTGGGGTGAGCAGCAGACAAGAACCTGGGACAGTTCCTGCTGACCCCCGTGTGACCTTGGGCGAGTCTTGACCTCCCCAAGTTCTCAGTTTCCTCCCCTGTGAAATGGGGATGCTGGGGCTGTCGGGAGGATCAAATGAGGCAGAGACTTCGTGTGGCTCTGAGAGGCTGGGGGATGGCGAATAAACGTAAGGCGTTAACGACAGCGGCCTCATAAAAAGGAAGTGGCTTCTGAGACCTCCGTCTCGTGTTCCCACCCAGCAAGCACTCTGGGGCCTCTTCGCGGGCAGTGGGGGAGGGGCGGGACGCCAAAGCAAGGTCCCGAGGAGTCCCTGTTCCTGAGACTTGAGTGGCCAGCTCAGCAGCGCTCGTCCGTGCCCGCAGATGGCCGTGTACCGCGGCCCTGCCCTCCCCAGCCCGCAGCACCGCACCGTAACTGCTGTTCCCTCGGGGCCCAGGAGGGGGTGGGGAGCAGGGGAGGGCCTGAGCACAACCTTCTAGACAGCGGGAGGTGGGGGGGCTGACCCCCCCTGAGGAGCTGCCTCACCCCAGCAGATTCCTCTCCAAGCCCCGGGGTCCCCTGGAGAAGAGGGAACAGTGGGGAGCCGCTCCGCCCACCAGTCTTCCAGCTCAGAGAGGAAGCCCTGGGCGTCAATGAGATGCACAGAATGGACGCCGTCCGTCCGCCTTGTCGCCACCAGAGCGTCTCTGACACGGTCGCCTTCCTCCGGAACATCCCTGCTTCCCTCGGCCTGGCCTCCCAGGCCCGTAGCGAGGGGCGCGCGCGTCCGTCCCAGACCCCACCCGCTAACCGCTCGCGGGAATCCCTCCTGGGACCAGGGCAAGCGTGAGCTTGGTCGTGCCCCGTGTCAACTGAGCTGCGTCCTGTGTGCCGGCCGGGGGCCACGTCCCTGCGTCCGTACCGGAGTCCCGTCCCTGCGTCCATACCGGAGTCCCGTCCCCGCGTCCGTACCCGAGTCCCGTCCCCGCGTCCGTACCCGAGTCCCGTGATGCTGGCGCTGTGTGAGTCACAAACCTCAGTTTTCCAGGGGAGGAAACCGAGGCTGTCCCCCCCCCCTGCCCCCGCCTGACCTCCAGTGCCTGGGGAGGTCCTGGCACCCACAGGCACCCACGGGCTTCCCCACCTCGCCTGCCGGGGCACCTGTGTGGAGGCGGGCCAGCCGCCCTGGCGCCCAGCCCCGTGCTGTCAGCAATCGATGCTATTGACGCCGCGTCCACGAGAGAAAGCCGCCAGAGAGCTGTTCCTCCAACTCATTCCACTTAGAGCTGAACTGTCCCCTTTTTATAGGAACCCTGGCACATAAAGATAAAATACGCCGCTCTCCGGGGCAGCTCCGAACCCGAGGCTGAGAGCGGGAGCAGCTTAAGGATAATTGGGGGCGGGGGGGTGGGGTCTGTCCTGTGAGCCAGGAGGCTGGTCAGGGTCAGAACCGCGTGTGGGGAAGAACGGCCCCTCGCTGCCCCCCGAAAGGAAGGAGGCGGGGGACGGTGGGTTCCACAGAAAGGCTAGGGGTGCTTCGGGGCCTCAGCGGTTCTGCCCAGAACACTCTCCTTCTCCCCACCGCGCCCCCCCCCCCCATGCACGCTGAGATCAGGGGGGTGCTGGGTCAGACAGGCCGCGGGGGCCATTGTGTGCAGGGGGCTGAGACGTGGGGTGGATGAGGTCGTCCGGTGGAGGGCACCGTGGACTGGGCCTGGGAAACAGAACGGGGAATGTCGGAGCGGTGCTGGCAGGCGGGGCTTCTGGGTGAGGGAGGGGCCATCCCTGCGAGGTGCTGTCAGTCAGGCCCGGGGTCGCCTCTGGCCACGGGGAGTCCATCCAGGCTGTAGCAGGTGGCAGTGCTGCATCCGTGTTTGTGGCCGAGCCCCACCCACCACGCGGGGGACCACGTGGTGTGTGCCCTCCTCTGTGGGTGGGCGTGCAGGCTGCCTCCGCCTTCGGGCCGGGGTGCGTGTGGCCGTGAGCATGCGGCTGCTATTTCCCTGCCGGCTGCTCCCCTCGTCGGGGCCCCTGAGCGCCCGCCCCTGCCGGTGGGGGGGGTGTGGGGCGGCGGTGATTGACCAGTGGAAACCGGTGCCTATCTCCTTAAGCGCAGGGCCACTTGCCGATGGCAACGCCCTTTGGTGGTTTAAAAGCCCCGAAGAGTTAAAGGGCAACCATCGCCCCGCCCAGCAGGTCCCCCACTGTGGTCACTGGGCAGGGCCGGGCTGAGCCAGGAGTGCTGGCTCGTGGGGCAGCGAATGCCGCATCCAAAGAGCCATGGGGGGGGGGGGGGGGTCCCAGCCTGGCCGGTGCTTGGCCACACGGGTGCCCAGGTGCCCGGGCCCCTGGAGCAGTGGTCGGCAAACACATCAGCCAACAGAGCCAAACATCAACAGGACAACGATTGAAATGTCTTTAGAGAGCCAAATTTTTTAAACTTAAACTTCTTCTAACGCCACTTCTTCAAAACAGACTCGCCCAGGCCGTGGTATTTTGTGGAAGAGCCACACTCAAGGGGCCAAAGAGCCGCATGTGGCTCGCAAGCCGCAGTTTGCCGACCACTGCCCTGGAGAACCCTCGTCACCCCCACCCCTACCAGGCCGTTCGCATCCACACACAGCGCAGCCCAGGTTGGGCGGTGGGGACTCGGTCCCCAAGGCCACACGGCGGGTCAGCGCCAGGGGCTGGACCGGTCAGCCTGGCTGAAGGCTCCGCTCCCTCCGGCCCCCACCTGCCCCCCAAGGTGGTGCCGTGCTCAGGAGGCCCTTCCAGCTCTCGGACGCTGGGTCCTGCCCCTCCCGGTTCACAGAGGGTTCTTCTGGAATGTTCCAAGGAACAGGCGATGGGCGGCAGAGCCGTGCCTCCCCGCCCGCCCCTCCCGTGCCCACAGCTTTTCTGTGGTGGAAACGTGAGGTCCCCCCCCCCCACACACACACACGCAGAGCCTGGCCTGGCTGCTGCTCTGTGCCGGTCTCAGGGCAGGAGAGGGAAGCCGGGATCAGCAGGGACGGACCCTGGAGCCCAGCGGCCTACGGCTCCGACCTCAGGGGCGACTCTGTCTCATCCGGGACACGTGACCGCCACAGGCCCTGACGCTGGGTTTGTGTTTGCGGCCAAGCCCCTCCACACGAGAACCCGCCAGTCCGTGTGCCCTGAGCTGGGGGGGTCCCCGCCCTCCGCAGGGGCGCCCTCGGGTGGCTCGGGCAGAACCCCCGGAGCCTGCATGGGTCGCCGCACCGAGCTTCTGGGGCAGCGTCGTCTGGAGAGTCCTGCCCGGGGTGGCAGGGCCAGGGCTTCTGATTTGCACACGGTGTCCCCTGAGTCCGGAACAGGTGTGTCCATGCGGCCGCCCACTGTGCCCTGCAGGCAGCGCCCTTCCCGCCACCACCTGCCACCCCCACCAGCCCCGCCCCAGACATGACCCTCAGAACTGGCTTTGCCCCCTGACCGGGACGCTGTCCGAGGCCCTGCACGGGCAGTCTGCCAGCTCCCCGCCGCACCAGGCCATGTGCTGGGGAGAGAGGGCCCAGGGCAGCTGTCCCCTCCGAGGCAGACCCCACCCCATCGTTCTGACCACAGAGACAGGGCTGCGGGGTGGTTGACGGCGTTGAGGGGAACTGGGTGCGGGAATTTCTTCTGGCCTTTAAATTAGTCATGAGGCGGATCCCACCAGCACAATTGGAGCCTCGCTGATGGTTATTTATGAGCCGGGAGCATATTAACCCGGTTGTATTAAATATTAAACCAAAGTGCGATGCTTGTATCTGTGTTTACAGCTCACGGTGCAGACTGAGCCCCAGCGGCCCCACCCCGGCCAAGTCCTCGAGGCCTCAGAGGGTGCGGGATCCGGACAGTGTGGGGGGGCAGCAGGGGGGACCAGGCTGAAACCAGGGGCCTGAAGCCGGCCGGCAGCCCCCAGGAGCCAGCGGGCCATGCCCGGAGGGCAGGGCCAGACCACTCCGTGGCAGGAGGTGGCTCTCTCTACCCCAGGGGGCGCACGGCCCCTGCAGCCCCCCTCTGTCAGGAGATGGGGACAGAGTGGGGGATGGAGCTGGGATGGTGTGAACCCTGTTTCCCCGCAGACAGGGGCCTCCCCACAGCCCAGGGACGGGCTCCACACAGAAGCTCGTCAGGTGACAAAATCGGCCTTGGCAGCCACGCTGAGCTGTGCAGACACCCGAGGAATCCACTTCCCGACGTTGGGACGGCTGTGCTCGCGTCCCAGCGGAGGGGCCTTCCCGGGAGAGGCCCTGGGGCGCGGGGAGGGGCACTGAGGGCCTAGCTCCCAGGACTCGGGCAGAGGCTGCCTGTGTGGAGGGAAACACTGATGATCATCCCAGCGTCATGCGGTTTCAAGCAAGTGCGGCCGTGGCCATGGCCTGGGAGCTGAGGTCACCGATGGTGCGTCAGGGTCAGAGGTTGGGGGAGCAGAGAGGGTGTCACACGGCCTGTGGAGAGGGAGCAGGAGCGTTGAGGGCGGCAGCCCTGGGTGGGGCACACTGAGCACGGGTTTGGGCGGGGGGCAGGCTTGGCGGCCGGGCCCCGGGGAAGCCATCTCCAGGCTGCCCGTGGGACCCCAGCCCAGGAAGCCTCCGGGACTGGCGGGGACTCACCTACTGGGATGAGCTCCTGGAAAAGAGCGGGACCTTGAAAGGGATTCGGAAGGGCGAGCCCTTTCTGGAAGTTGGAAAGTCGCTGACCTGGCCCCGGGTGGGTGGGGGGCATGGCCTGGAAGTCACAGCCCGGGTGGGGGGTAATGAGGTCCGACGGCTCCCATGTCCGAGAGGAAGCGGGCCCTGGGACGGCCGAGCGCTCGGCACAGCTATTCCCAGGAGGCACCCGCCAGCCGTGGCATCGCTCACCCGCAGCTCCAGCTGCCTTTGATGAGTCCTTCCCGCGAGACCTCGGAGCGGAGGGGGCGGGAGGGAGGACGGTCTCGCTGGGGGTTAAACCCTCGTTAATGGCGAGGCTCTGAGTCCCGGGCCGGCTGCTCCCAGAACCACCTGCAGACCGTTAGTAGCTGTGACCCCCAGGGCCCTTCGGGGAGGAAACCGCCGCTCAATTAACAGACCTCACAGCTCCCCGGGGCCCACGTGGCCGGGAGGGTTCCCGCAGGCGAGGGCAGCGGCTTTGTTGCTGGAATTGTTGTCACTCTGCTCGTGGTCCTTTGCGAACGGCTGCTTTCTGGACGGGTTCGCCGCTGTTCTTTGTTTGTTTTGTTTAAATGTATTTTTATTGGCTTCAGAGAGGAAGGGAGAGAGAGAGAAACATCAACCATGAGAGATAATCATTCATCAGCTGCCTCCTGCACACCCCCCACTTGGGATCGGTGAGCCCACAACCCGGCCTGTGCCCTGACCGGGAATCAAACCGTGACCTCCTGGTTCACAGGCCGACGCTCAACCCCTGAGCCACCCCAGCCGGGCTCGCCACTGTTTTTAATTGTTGTGCAGATCTGCCTTCTCCTGGACCAGGGTCCCCCAGGGCAGCAGTGACAACGGGCCGAACCGTACGCGGGGCCCGCCCGGATTCGCTGAGGCCGGGGAGGAGGACCCAGGACCGGTGGGCGGGGGAGCTGGGGAAGGCCGTGGAGAAGGAGCCCTGGCCAGGATTAAGCCCCAGGCCAGATGGTGCGGATGAGCTTCCTGTGGCCGCTGTAACAGGCCGTCACAAAGGAGACACATGAACTCGCCCCCAGCTCTGAGGACCAGAAGTCTGGGAGCAAGTGTGGCAAGGCCCCCCCAGGTCTGTGGGGGGTCCTCCCTGCCTCTTCCAGGTTCCGGGGCCCCAGGCGCTCCGGGGTTTGTGGCTCCATCTCTCCAGTCTCCTCCGCCTGTGTCTGACTTCCCTCGGCCTCTTCTCGGCCTCTCTTCCATCTCTCCCTCCCCTTTCCCTCCTCTTTCCCTCCACTATCCCTCCCCTCTCCCCCTCTCTCCCTCCCCTCTCCCTCCCCTCTCCCCCTCCTTCCCCTCTCCCTCCCCCCTCCCTCCCCTCTCCCTCCCCTCTCCCCCTCTCCCCTCCCCTCTCCCTCCCCTCTCCCTCCCCCTCTCCCTCCCCACTAGAAAACTCCTCTCCCCCCCCTCCCCCTCCCCTCTCCCCCCCCTCCCCTCCCCCTCTCCCTCCCCTCCCCTCCCCCTCCCCCCCTCCCTCCCTCCCCCTCCCTCCTCTCCCCCCCTCCCTCCCCTCTCCCCCTCTCCCTCCCCTCTCCCTCCCCTCTCCATCTCTCCCCTCCCCTCCCCCTCCCCCTCTCCCTCCTCCCTCTCTCTCCTCTCCCCTCTCCCTCCCCCATCTCCCTCCCCTCTCCCTCCCCCCTCCCCTCCCCCTCCCCCTCCCATCTCTCTCCCATCTCTCTCCCCTCTCCCTCCCCTCTCCCTCCCATCTCCCCCCCTCTCTCCCTCTCCCTCCCATCTCCCTCTCCCTCCCCCTCCCCCTCTCCCCCCCTCTCCCTCCCCTCTCCCTCACGGACACATGTCCTTGGATGGAGGGCCCAGACAGAACCAGGACGGCCTCCTCTCAGGCCCTAATTTCGTTGCATCTGCAAAGACTCTCTCCCTGTGAGGTCCCCGGTGCAGGTTCTGGGGTTAGGCCTTGGACACATTTTGTGGGGAGCACCTTGCACCCCACCGCAGTGTGCGTGGGTGCATCCACCCACTACACGGGGTTCTGCCGAGTGTCAGGCGCCATCCTAGACGTGATGAGTGGGGAATGTCTTAGGCCCCGGGGCTTTGGTTCGGGCAGGGGAGGCGGCATTGGCATCTGTGGTCCGCCTCCCGCGGGCCTCACCTGCACAGCCTGGAGAGAAGGTGGGCTCGCTGAGGCTCAGAGCGGCCCCTGCCTCCGGCGTCTGGGCGGGATTCTCCGCCAGGCGCGGGGCCGCGAACGGGTAACACCGACCCGAAGAGAGGGCGCCGCGTCAGCAGAAAGCCGCCCGCGTGCCTTTCAGCTCCGAACAAATGGCGTGAATCTGAAGCGCTCCGGAACTGACAAAGCGCCTATAAAACCCCATGTCCCCGCGGAGCGCCCCGGACCGTGCTGGCCCCTCCAGCGTGCTGAGCCGGGAGAGGCACCGGAAGGAAACCACGGGAAAGCCCGCGGCTGAGGCCTCGCTCCAGCCCGGTGTCTGCTCAGCTGCACGCCTCCCTGAGCCGCGGGCCCCGGGGAGGACGCCCCCAGGGGAGCCCGCGAGAGCCCCATCAGCCCCGGGCAGGGCACCCTCCCGGGCTCAGGCCCGAGCCCGCTCAGCCAGGTGGCAGCCACCCGGAGTGGACATGGGCCCGTTCTCAGGGCGCGGCCGCTGATGCCCCCCCCCGCCCCCCAGTGCCGCCTACCTGCCCGATCCTCGGTGCAGCCGCTGCCCCACGGCCTCAGCACCAGGGCCCCTGAAAGGACAGGAGGAGGCGGCACGCGGGCGCGTTCTGTCCCGTGGGAGCTCCGGTTCGGCTGCCGCAGGGCCAGCCTGGCCTCTCCCGTGGCCCAGTGGGCACGTCGTCGCCCCGGAACGCAACAAGGATCGCGGGGTCCTCCCCTGTGAGCAGCGGCGTGCTGACCCAACTTAGGGTCCTGCTCCACCCGCGTGTGATTCATGGAGATCTTTCCGTGACTCCCCTTCAGGGCAGGGCCGAGGTGGGACTCAGACAAACGCACTCGTCCTGTGAGCCCCGCCGCGGGACCCAGGAGGCCGGGGGTCTGTGGGTGTGGGTCGTGGCGGCTCCCCGCGCCGGAGCAGGGGGCCTCGGGGCTGGGGAACGGCCGAGATTTACCCTGAGAACGAACCTGTGATGCCAACCAGAACCTTCGCCCCCTGGCTTTCCCTCTCCGCCGGCATCTGTCCCCGGAGGGCGCGGGACCGTGGGCTGCTCCCACTGACCGCACCGCAGGCCCAGTGCGCTGGGACCAAGCCTCCCGGGGCCAGGGCCGCCCACCGAGAGCCTGCTCGGGCCTGCAGCCCGCGAGCCGGGCGAGGGCGAGCCCCTGGTTCCGGTTCCTGCTCGGCACAGGGAGCTGTGCCTGCGGGGAGCTCACACCACCCGCTCGGCACAGGGAGCCGTGTCTGCGTGCTCACACTTCCCTGCTCTGCCCTCCAGGTCCTCCTGAGTCCACTGAGCTCTTCCCTTCCAGGTTGCCCAGCACCTCTCTCCTGGGCCCTAAAAGCCCTCCCCCACCCCCACCCCCACCCCCACGCACCGCCTGCTGATGAGGCTGATCTGCACCGTGCCTGCTTCTCAGAAACAGGAGAGGCTCTTTCCAGGCGATGACCCTCCACCCGCCGTGACCTTTCCCATTAGCCTCTGTTCTGGGCAGCAGCCCTGGCCCGGGGCAGGGAAGGGGGGGAGGGCTGGGCACCCAGAACATCTCACCACACACAGGTCCTGCGGGGCAGACTCTGCTCGGGACGGGCGCCAGGGTGCCGGGTCGGGCCATGCCATTCGGCCCCTCCGGGCGCCGGGCAGTGCTCTGGGAAAGGCTGCGCAGGAAGTGGCCTTCGCACCGCACGGGCCCTGCCCCGCCCCACGCAGCCTGACCTGACGAGGAAGGAGGATTGTGACGTTTCTGGTTTCGAGCAGTGGCTTGTGGGTTGGAATGCAAAGCCAGCTGCAGCCACTAGGAAGAGTGGTCACCCAAGTTCAGCGCTGGGGGCGCGGGGGCCGGGGACGTGAGGTCTGGGGGCGCGGGGGCCAGGGGTGTGGGGGCATAGGGACTGGGGGCGCGGGGGCCGGGGGCTGCGCTTGCGGGGCACGTGTTTGGACGTGGCCTGGAGTGGCGGCTGCCTTCTTCCCAGCAGGTGGGCTGTGTGCCCGGCAGCCTGGTCAGGTGCGGGGTACCCGGGTGCCAGCCGCGGGTTCAGGACTCACACTCAGATGGTCAAGGTCTTCCGAGGCCCGAGGACAGGCCTTTGGGGTGCCCAGTGTTGACGACAGCGCTCAATCCTGCATCTCGGCTTCCTGGGGACTCCCCCTCGCAGTGGAAGGGGCAGGTCAACCAGCGGGGTCACGGGGTGGCGTCGGGGGCGCCCCACTTCCTCACGGCCAGCTGGACGACAGAGCGAAGTGCGTGGGCTCCCCAACCTTCTCCCACCCCCATAAGACCTCTTTCTCTTTCTTAGAAGGAAGGGGGAGGTGACAGCAGGTGCCTCCCGCCCGAGACACCCCCTCCCACAGCCTCGTCCCTGAGATTAGCATGAGGGCTGGGATGGGTCGGGGTAACTGGAGCAGGTTTGCAATTAGCTCTCCAAGTGCTGATCTCATTAAAGTAAATGAATTATTGATTTGGTGACACTCGGGCTTTTAGTGAGTGGCGCGGTGCCATCGCACAGTGCCATCGGCCTCGGCGCTGGGAGCGTGGCCGCCCAGCATGGCGCTCGGGGTAGGGTGGCGTGCGTGTTTTGTTCTAATGTCTCCTCCACGCTATTTAGCTTTGGAATTAAGGTGGACTCACACGAGACACGAGGGGCCGGTTTATGGGAACGGAGGCCCCGGAGGCCGCGCTCGCCTCCCACAGGAAGGAGCCGAGCCCACAGCCTCTGACCTCCCGGGCGGAGGGGCTGGGGAGGGGGTCCCCGGCTGGGACCACAGGTGCGGGTCCGTCAGCAAGCCAGCTCCCTTCTCTGGACCATGGAAGGTCCCGGCATTGGAAACTGCTCCCCACATTCTCAGAGGACAGTGACCGGGAGTTTGCGGGGTGTCAGGAACCTCAGCCCCTGAGGTTGCTGGGATGGCAGCTGAGCCCGTCCCTGGCGCTGGCAGGCGGAGGGTGCGGGCGCCCCGGCCCGAAGCAGAGATGAAAGTCGGGGGCTTGGTTTGGACTCTGCGTCAGCCCCAGCAGCTCCACTGTCCCCCCACCCAGGGCGTCCAGCAGGGGCTTCTTCTCCCAGGGGTCCTCTGGAGGAGGTGGAGGAGGGGATGGAGGCACCCAGCCAGCCTGCCCCGGAGCCTCTGGTGCCCTGGGGTGGGAGCGGCGCTGGGCCCCAAGGCCAGGCTGGTGTTGGCTGGTGAGGCCGCCGGGCCGCCCTGCATTGCTGAGTCAGCGTCTTCCCGCCTTCCCGGGAGACGCACCGCCCAGGGAGGTGAAGTGCCCATTAGAGGCCACGGCTCTGCCAGCCTCAGCTTCCGGCCCTCTCACTCCTCCCGGGGCCACGGGAACACGCCTTGCCCCGCGCGCAGCTGGGACAGCGCCCTGGTGGGGAGGTGGGGGCATGGCCGTGCCCCGTGAGGTTACGACTTTGCACGGCTGTCACAGGACAGATGCTGGAGTGCCCACGTGTCACTCAGTGTCACGGTGTCGGGCCACTGGCAGGGCGGGGCTTCACATCGGGTCTGGGCACCATCCCCCTGACCCCCCTCTGGGCTGCTGCGTCCTCCTCTCGCCCCGCCCCCAACCACACTATCACCTGGCTGCCTGCTTCCTCTCCTGGGTCAGGACCGGGACCAGACTGGCTGGGAGGGTGTGGGCTTGGGCAGGACCCGCAGGAAAGTCCTGGTCAGAGGTCCAGTCTCAGGGGATTGGCTAAGGAGGGCGGGGCAGGCAGGCAGCAGGAGGGGCAGGGGGTCGGCAGAGCCCGTGGTGGGCCCACGGGAAAGGCTGGCGTCCCTTGGGCCGGGCCGACGGTCCCTGCTGGGGGCGCAGAGCCCTGGGGACACAGGTCCCATCCAGGCCCCACGTGGAGTGATCGCAGGGGTGGGTGAGGCCCCAACAGAGAACCTGACTGCCAGGCCCCTCCCACCGGCCCTGGCGCCCAGGACACCCCCTTAGTCACCGATGACTGGGAAACGGTGGGAAGCAGGCTCCTGCCCAAGCCCATCCTCGGGGGGCTGCATGCGGAGAGGACAGAGTGTGGGTCTGGGAATCAGCCAGCCCCACAGTGAGCTCTCCCCACACCCCTGTGGCCTGTGCGGGGCCCTGTCTGGGCTCTGTCCGCGAGAGTCCCCCCTGCCTGACGTCGTTGGGGTCATCGAAGGTGCATCCGTGTGTCAGCCATCTGGGATGGGGGCTGGCACATAGAGGTGCTCAACACACTGCTGGGCGCCTCCCACCACCGGCCACACCGCTGGGCCTTCGTGGGGCGGCTGCCTCCCCAGCGGGGCCCAGACCCCCGGCCGTGGCCTGAAACCCCAGACCGCCCTCCTCCCGGGTCCCCTCCCCCGGTGACGCCACCCCAGGCCGCACATCACAGAGGAGGTGAACTGGTTTGGGTGTGGCTTTTACAATACGTACATGTCTTTGCGATAAAAAGAAATTTCATTTAATTAAAAATGTTGACATTGTGCCTGGACACTCCACCAGAGAAAGCAGCTATAAATCAAACATTAAACCTTTAATGGCCTGCAAAGAAATATGCGTTTCTGGTTATGCCTACACTGGATGTAAATAGATAAAGAGGCCCTTTCCCTCGGGGAGGGGCTGTCATGAAAAGTTAGGCGCCTCGGCGCTCCCCGGCTCTGGGCTGGGGTGCGGGCAGTGGGATGCGGGAACGGGACCAGCTGCATCTGCTGCCGCCTGTCTTCGGGAAAGGCCTGGGCCGGGAGGGGACGCGTGTCAGCCACCGGGTCCTGCTGGGCCGGCCCAGGCTTCCGTTTCCACGGTTCCTGGTCGGCACCCAAGGCCGCGCCCGGAGGCAGAGGCCGGGCGAGAGCACCTTTGCCGGGAGAGCGGGGGAGACCGCTGACGGAGGCCCCCATGATGGGTGGAGAGGTGTCAGCGGAGAAGGGAGCGGTGCTTCCGGGCGGGAGGGAAAGGGCCGGGCCAGGAGATGCTCAGCATGTCCATGCCGTCTCTGCCGTCCACCTCTCCCCGAAGACGGCGGGCTGGGTGCCCGAGGCCACGCAGGAGCGCCCCCACGAGTGGCCCGGGCTCCCCCGCCCGCACCCAGGGACAAGGGCTCCCCTCAGTGCGGCCTGTGCAGAGGGCTCCCGACCCGGAGCGCAGCGCCCGCTCACCGCGCAGGGGGCACTCTCATCGCCCACCCACCCCGCCCGACGGTGAGTCGTCCCCAGGGACAGGCCAGGCGTCATGCTGAGGCCTCATCCCATTGGGTCCTCACCAGGGCATCGGGCGGGAAGCGCGGTCATCCCTCCGCTTTGCAGACGAGGACACCGAGGCCCTCCGGGTGAGGAGCTCGCCGAGGGCTTAGGGACCGGGCCAGCGGGGCTGGGCGGCGGGCGAACCCCCGGGTGAGCGTCCTGCGCAGCCGGTGCCCCCTTCCCGGAAGAGGAGGGGAAGCCCTGCATGGCGTTCCTCGGGGTGCGGTGATTTTCCAGGGGTCACAGGGCACGCAGGCGCCAGGCAGGGCGCCCCCACCGTCCAGGGGTGCTCCTGGGACCCCTACCGGCTCCTGGGACTCGGCAGGCCACTCTCAGCTGTGACCATCCTCGGTGGGGAGGTGGGTGAGGCGGGTTTCTGACCGTCGTGGGGGCATGCGCAGTGCTGTTTCTGGGGATTTGCTCAGGAGGTGAGATTGTGCCCGTTTCCCAGAGGAGGGGGGCCACGTCGGAATTACTGACGGGCAAACGTGCTCAGCTCCGGGGCCAGCGCCCGGGTCGTCTGCGTGCGTGCTGCTGCCGGTCCCGCAGCTCCCTGCCCCCCCCCCCCCTGCCCCCACGGTGTGCTCCCAGCCACGGCGGGCAGTGCCCACCCAGCATCCCCAGCCCCACCCGCCTCTGCCCCGGGGCCGCGCTCCCCGCCCCGGCCTGGCCCTCTGCGCGAGGCCGTCCGACGTGGTGTGTCCAGGGGCGCCCTCCAGGGCACAGGGGGGGGGGGGGGGCGCCCAGGCCCAGGGCGGGAAGGCTGCGGTGACCGTGGCTCTGAGTGTCGCCGGGCTGGCTCGGACCCGGGCAGCGGCTTTTAAAGAAACAGCAGGGACGGCCGCCAAGACCCGCAGCCAGGGGAGCTGGACGGCCGCCCGGACCGGCCCCCAGCGGCTCCTTTTCCGCTGAGTGAGGACGGGAACGCCGCGGGCGGGCGGGCAGCTCCGCGGGGACCACTTGGCAGGCCGGGCCCTTTGGTTTGTGTCCGAGAGAACAGCCACCTCAGCGTAATCCGATACCCGCCGGAGGGGCCTGCACCCCGAGGCCAGGCGATCGCGGTCCAGAGTCCCTGTGGTGGCACCTGGGGGGCAGGACCCTCTCTGCCCTCCTGCCTGGACACGATCCATGTGTGTCACATGAATGACGAACTGTGACCCCGGAGCTGTGCCTCCCAGGGCTCTCCTGGGGGGGGGGGGGTCACAGCCTGGGGAGCTGTGGGGAGCAGCGTGAGAGACTGGCTGGGTGGCTGGTGCCCACCCCGTCCCAGAGGCGGGTTGAGCTGTGCCCATCACCACGAAGTAAGAGGGCGGTGGATCAGCAGACAGACATGGAGACCAGGGAGCAGAGAGGATGGGGCCGGGGCGCGGGGAGCTGGGACACAGGCCAGGAGGCGTTCTGACCACGCTGGCTGGTGGAGGCCGAGGCCGACGGGGACGCTGCCCATGAGCGGGTCCTCATGGTCCTCCGAGCCAGCTGGGAACCCCAGGAGCAGGTGCCCCGGGAAGGGCCCGGGACTGTGTCCCCACCAGCTCTTTGCTTGGACCCAGTAAGGACTGTGGGGCCGTGAATCATTGAGGGGATCGAGACCGTGGTGGGTGATCGGGTAGGAGGGGGCGGGGGGGCCAGCTCTGGGCGGTGCTGAGGTAGCTTGAGATTGGGGTTCCGGGGCCAGCCCCTCCCTGTGCTGAGAGGAAGCCATGGGCGGGGGAGAGAGCCTGGGACTGGGGGGACGGAGAGGGGCCAGGGGTGGGAAAGACAGGCACAGGGCAGGAGGCTGTGCACCCGCATCCTGGGACGGCGGCCCTCCCTCCTGCCCGCCCGAGGTGGGGAGGGGTGGGGAGGGGCAGGGAGGGGCGAGTGGGAGGCAGACCGCTCTGTCCACCCCGCCCCGCGCTGGCCCTGACCGCAGGCCGCAGTGGCTGCTGTTCGCTCCCCAGGCTGCAAGGATTGAATTCAATGCAACTAAAGTGAATTGAATTGGGAGGAGAAGTCGCTTTAAGAAAAGAAACAAGGAAAAAACCCAAACCAGCGGAAGGTGGTGATGGATGCAAGCTGATGGGCGGGCAGCGGGCGGGGTATCCCACGGGCACCGTGTGGTGACTGGCACCAACTCTGGCGCACACACAGGTCTTTGCACTAACGGTCCGCCTGCTGGCTCCATGTCTCACCCCCACCCGGGTGAGGGTGCCGTGTCGTGGCCACTGCCCGGGGCCCCGGTGCCCCGGGGCTGAGGCGCACTGGCTTCCCTGTCACCGGCCTCATTATATTATAAAGGAACAATAATAAAAACAGGGTGGTACTGGCATTAAAACAGACATGTAGGTCAATGGAATAGACTAGAGAGTCCTAAAATAAATCCTTACTTATATGATCAATTTAATCGATGACAAAGGAGGCAATGCTATACAATGGGGCAAAGACATTTTCTTTAATAAGTGGTGTTGAGAAAACTGGACAGATACATGCAAAAAATTAAATTTTCGCCCGGAAATGGGGTCCTCAGAAGGGTGCCCACCTCTCGGGGCCGTGAGGGCGAGCGAGGCATCGTCCTCGGCACCTGGACGGGGGGCGAGGGGCGGGTGCACGGGGCCCGGGACGGGGCGACCTGCTCTCGGGGCAATGGCGATGATGACAGTGACTGATTTGTCTGTGTCTCAGGCGAGAGGCCTGACGGCCTTCCGATTCCGGAGGGTTGCGCTTGCCGTTCTCTGGTTTGTGAAAAGGGGAAAAACGCGGAGCGCTGAGAAGGTTCTGGAGCCTGATGGCGGTGGCGGCTGCTCCACGTGGTGAACGTGCTCACGGCTGCTGAACTGCACCCGTTAAAACGGTGACAGGGGCCCCGGCCGGGTGGCTCAGTGGACAGAGTGTCGGCCCCGGACTGAAGGGTCCTGGGTTGGATTCCGTCAGGGCACGTGTGGGAGGCAAACAGTCACGTGTCCTCTCACATGGATGTCTCTCTCAGTCTCTGCCTCCCGCCCACGCTCTCCAAGAATCCATGGAGAGTACCCTCTGGTGAGGATTCACCAATAGAAACAAAACGGTTAAAGTGGTGCGTCTTCTGTGTGTTTTACTGCGGTAAAGAAATGCGCACACGTGTGCACGTAAAGCCATGAAATGTATTAGTAAAATAAGGAGAATTTAGTCCACAACACACACCCCTCCACCCCACACACACCCCCTACCCCCCACACCCCCCACACCCCCCACACCCCCACACACACCCCACTCCCTCACCCCCCCACACCACACACCCCCCACACACACACAACCCACACACCACACTCCCCCACACCCCCACTCCCCCCCACACACCCCACACCCCACCCCCCCACACACACACCCCCACACACCCACCCCCCCCACACACACCCTCCCACCCACACACACCCCCACACCCCCCCACACACACCCCCCACACACACCCCACACCCCACACCCCACACACACCCCCACACCCACACCACACACCCCACCCACACACACCCCACACACCCCACCCCACACACACCTCCACCCACACACACCTCCCCCACCCACACCCCACACACACACACACACACCCCACACCCACCACACACCCCCACACCCCACACACACACACCCCCCCACACCCCCACGCACACACACCACCCCCCACACACACACACACCCACACACACACCCACACACACCCCACACTCCCCCACACCCTCCACACACACACCCCCACACCCCACACCCCCACACACACCCCACACACACACACCTCCCCCCCCACACACATACACCCCACACACACCCCACACACACACCCCACACTCCCCCACACCCTCCCACACACACACACCCACACCCCCCACACACCCCACACACCCCCTCGCACACACACCTCCCCCCCCACACACACACCTCCCCCCACACACACCCCACACACACACCACACTCCCCCACCCTCCACACACACACCCACACCCCCACACACCCCACACACACCCCCCACACACACACACCTCCCCCCCACACACACATACATCCCACACACACCCCACACACACCACACTCCCCCACACCCTCCACACACACACCCACACCCCCACACACACCCCACACGCACACACACCTCCCCCACACACCTCCACACACACACCACACACACCCCACACACCCCACACACACAACACACCCCCCCACACACACACTCCCACCACACACACACACACACCCCCAAACACCCCACACACCCCACGCACACACACATCCCCCACACACACACACATCCCACACACACCCCACACACCACACTCCCCCACACCCCCCCTACGCACACACACGCACACACATGTCTAATCTCCGAAGTGAAGGGCAGGGTGGGGTGCAGACACAGGTGTGCGGCCCCTGAACCAGCTCTGCTCCTCAGGCAGGTGCTGGGCCTCTGGCGGGGCCGGGCGGGTCCCGGGTGTGAGACACAAGCCTGGCCCCTGGGAGGCTGGCGTCAGCCCGGAGCCGCCCGGAGCTGTGCGGGGTCCCAACAGCGCACGGCCGCCCCGCCTGCGTTCGGGGTCAGATCTGGTGACCCCATGCAGCAGGCCCTGGAGGGGGCGTCCACAAAGCAGGGGGGGGCGTCCACAAAGCTGGGGGGGGGACTCGCTGGGGGTTAAAGGCCACCCTCAGCCAATCTGACACCCGCGGGCGGCGAGGGGAGGACAGGGGTCCCTTGGCGTCCGGGGCCATGGGAAGGGGGCAGACACAGAGGGAGTGCGTGGGGAACCCGGGGCCCGGCGGGGTGTCCTGTCCCTTCGTCTGTCTGTGGGGAGCACGGGCTCCAGCCACGCTCGGTGCACAGGCAGCGGGAGGCTTTGACCTGGGCAGGTGCCCGGACCCCCGGGAGAGGCCCCGCCAGGCCGACAGGGCAGCCAGCAGCCAGGGCGGTGGGTGACGGTAACGCCCTCCCCTCTCTCTCCCCCTCGTGCCCGCAGTGCCGAGGGACATTGGCTGAATGAAAGGTAACCGGCTTTTGCTGAAACCGGTTTGGCTCAGTGGATAGAGCGTCGGCCTGCGGACTCAAGGGTCCCAGGTTCGATTCCAGTCAAGGGCATGTACCTTGGTTGCGGGCACATCCCCAGTGGGGGGTGTGCAAGAGGCAGTTGATCGATGTTTCTCTCTCATCGATGTTCCTAACTCTCTATCCCTCTCTCTTCCTCTCTGTAAAAAAATCAATAAAATATATATAAAAAAAAAAAAAAAAAAAGGAAGGTAACCGGCTTTCTCTTTTTCCTCCTGAATCGTCTTTGACGCGTGAGCCCGGTGGACGTCTTGGGAGCTATTGACAGGGAACATGGGGTTCCTGGGGGTCCCGTCCGTGGGGGTGGGGGTGGGGGTGAAGGTTTGCTTGCTGAGCCACGCAGACCTCTCCTCTGTGGTCCCAGGGGCCGGCCCTGCTGTGCTGCCAAGAGGCTGGATCCGGCGGGGCCTGGGGGCCGGAGGGCCGGGACTGAGCTCACAGCCCGAACAGCAGGATGGCCTCCCTCCTGCTCCCCGGCCCCCCCTTGCCCTACTGCCTCCCCCCCAGGTACTCAGCGCTCAGGCGTGCACCCCGGATGCAGGGCCATCGAGCCCAAGCGCAGCCTGGCTCACAGGTCCGACGGGTCCAGGCGGTCAGACTGCCCTCCATGGCCCGGTCTCCTCAGGGCAGGGTGGGGGTGCGGGTGGGGGACACGGACTCTGGCCCCAGTGCTGACCCTCACGGGGACTGGACGTTTCCGACCTGAGCCTTGGTCCGTGGGTTCCTCACAGCCAAGCCTCTGTCTCCCTCTCACAGCTGATCTTCTTAGATTCATTTGGGGGGAAACCTGCCAAAAAGTCGTGTGTGTGCATTCGAACACAGCTAGAAAGCGCGGGCTGGCCGCGGAGGGGCCCCTCGGCCTTTTCGGTTAACGCCCAACTGTTTTCCAAAGAGGTCGCCCCACCTCCTCACGGCCCCACTGGCCGCCTGTGGGACTGGCAGGCTCCGTCCTCGCCCACACCGGCTGCTGGGGACTTGCTGGCTTTAGCCGTCCTGTCGGCGCACCGAGGTGGCGCGTGGTGGTGTGCGTCTGCGTTTCCCTGGTGACGAGCGCCGTGGGGCATAGTTCATGTGTTGTTTGCTGTCTGCACGCCTCCGTGGTGGAGTGTGGGCAGATCTCTACCTGCATTCTTTATCGGGGTGTTGGCTTTATCGCTGTGCTGTTGAGCTGGGGGGCGGGGTTCTTTCTGTACCCCGGACACAAGTGGTTCATCAGGTGCGCGCTCTGCAGACGTGTCTCCACTTAACTCAGGACGAACGGGATCTCGCGATGACTGTCTGACGGTCCGGGTCTGCTCCTGCTCGCTGGGTGTCGGTGTCAAACGCTTCCTTCTCTCCCCTTTGGCTTAGGTGTCCCTGCGTCCTGCCTGCCTTTGATGGGACGCTGGGCGTGGCCAAGTTTGCCTGGCCGGGCGCCGGCTACTTTGGTTCCTGTGAACGTTCCTGTGCTTTGTTCTGGGGGGAAGTTGCGTGACTCGGTCCTCTCAGAGCGTATGTTTAAGGTTTGTTAGTTGAGACCCGGGCCGTGTTTCCTCCCGGTCTGATGACCCCACGGCTACGGCGAGACCCTCCGAGCGTGCCCGTTGCTCCAGGCCCCGGGAGGTCCCTGTCCGGCTGGAGTGTGGGTTTCTAAGCCCTTCCCCTTCATGCCGCCCCGGCCACACCCACGGAGCCCCGGACCAGCATGCGATCGGGACCTGGGCCTCCTGGCCCCTGTCATGCCCGCCCTTTGGGAAAGCTGTCGGTGGTCAGGGCGGTTGGCTGTCGGGCCCCAATACGCACGCACGTGGGGGTTCGGGCCAGTGCGTCACTCAGGCTGTCCCGGGGGAGAGAAGAAGGGTTGGGGGAGGGGAAGATGCCCAAAACACTAACCACCAAGGGTTCATCCAAACCACGGACGTTTCTTCGAAGACCAGAGCTGCGTCGCACTGCACGGGCCGCCCTGCCTGCCGGAAGCCAGCTTCAGCTCTCAGTACGGCCATGGGCCTGGGGAGGGTCCCCGCAGCCTCCGCGCGCGGCTCCCAGGGTCTATGCAGCCGCGTTTGGTGCTGAAACACTTAAGCCGGGATTGGAGGAGACTGAAGCAGAGCCCGTGTGCATGCGTGTGTGCGTGCGTGCATGTGTGCATGAAAGTATAAAGCCCCGGGCCTGTGTGTTCCCCGGGGCATTAATTACAGCTGGAGAGGAGGCCAGTCCGGGTGTGTTCCGCTCGGCCAGAGTAATTTATCATCCAGCTTCGGGGAGCGAGCGGGAGGCGGGTCACGGTGCAGAGAGCAGGACCCGAGTCTCTCGCACGCTTACTTCCCAGCCGCCCCACCTGCTCCGGGGTTGGGGGTTCGGGGCTGGGTGTGTGTGGGGGGGCAGTGTTGCTCACAGTGCGAGCCACAGGCAGAGGGAGAGCTCAGACGGGGCGAGAGGAGGGGAACAGGTGGCCTCGACACCACCGATGGGAGCAGCGTGTGCCCTGGGCCAGGAGGGAGGAACCGCCGGTCTTGTCTGGACGCCGGCCTCTGGTGGGGAGACGGGCAGACAGATGTGGGCACCTGGCCAGCCCAGCTGCCCACACCTGGTGCCTTCTGGTCCTGAGGCTGGTGGCAGGCCAGGGGGGCTGGTTCGGCACCGGGGCGGTGGGCTTGATCCCGATGGGTGGCTGAAGGGCAGCGTTTCCTGTCTGCGGGCATCGGCGCTGACTGGCCAGTTCAGTGTGGGGCCTGTCTCCGTTCCTCAGGCAGAGAGCGGAGCACAGACTGAGCAGCCTGCAGACACAGACGTTTGTTGCTCACGGTCTGGAGGTGGGACGTCCGAGGTCCGGGTGCCGGCGCTGCTGGTCCTGGTGAGGGCCCCCTCTGGCTGCAGACCCCTCCCCGTGTCCTCTAAGGGCACTAATCCTTTCACGAGGCCCCACCCTCTCGACCTCAAGCGACCTGATCCCCTCCCATTGACCCGCTCCAGGGGCCGTTATGTTGGTGGTATTTCAACATGTGAATCTGTAGGGACACACGCAGTCCGTAACAGCAACCCAATAATGTGTCGTCCAAGCTGGAGGTGCTGTCACTAACTAGGTGTCAGCCAGGGGTGCCCCGGCCAGCGGGAGGCAGCCCCCCTCCACCCAGGGGCCGCCCTGAGAAGCCAGTGCTGTTTGGGTTGTGTGAGCAGAGGTTCACCCCGGGTGGGGAAGGCAGACGCTGGCCCGGGCGGCCCTGGGACGCGAGCTTACTCTGGAGGCGCCCACCATGCGCCAGGGGACTGCCTGATGATGAGGTGTGAGCTGTCTGCTCAGAGGAGGGAGGCCTGGGCCTTCAGGGGGCACAGGTGACCGCTCCGTGTGGCCTCAGATGGGCTAAGGCCAGTGAGGGTCCTGGGGGGGGCGGTTCTGGGGGCTGCTCCAAGAAGGACTTCCCAGCGTGACAGCGGCTGGGGAGGGACAGCCGCCTGGGCTCCCTCCACCCCGGGGTCTGCGGAGGGCACGGGGGGCCTGGGACTCCGCTCCGGGCGGAGGCCGTGCCTGCAGTTGCCGCCAGTCACTGTGGGGAGGAAGAACCCGCAGGCGCCTCTTTAAATCAGGACGCAGAGCCGGGCGGGTGTGAGGGGCCGCGCTCAGCCCGCCTCCCCTCCGCCCGCCCGCCTTTCCCTTCTCCGCCAACCCCCTCTCCTCTGCTGAATCATTGAGAGTGCGGGGGGGCTCTGTGGCTGTGCTGGGGGGGCAGTGGGAGAGCCGAGCGGGACGGTGCCGCAGCCCAAGGGGGTCCTTCGGGTCCCCTGCACCCCCCGCGGTGGGGGAGCTGCTCCCCCCAGCGGTCCCTCCTCCTCCTCGTCATCATTCTTTCATAACTGCTGTTCCCACTGGAGGTCGCTCTGTCCTCTGCACGCCGCATGCCACCCGTTGGCAGGGCAGGCTGGCACGGAATTCCTGGCCAATGTCACCACCTGGCCCGGGTTCAGGGCCACCTCTCCGAGGAGGAAGAGCGGGCGGGGAGCAGGCCTGTGTCACGGGCACCCCAGCCTCCACCGAGTGGGCAGTGGGTGGCTTCGTAATTGACGGGCAACAGGCGGAGTTGGCAAAGCAAACCGCCTCCAAATTAGCAGTAATTGCTGCAGAAATAAAGCGCAAACTGGGCCGAGGAGGTTCCCTGTAAATGTTCTGTTTCTTAAAGTTTGCCCTGGGGCCACGGAAGCCGGTTAACCGCGAGCTAATATTCTGTCTGTGCAGGGAAAAGGCTCATCCTGAGGATTTGGGCCCCTCCTTTCCCAGGGCCTGGGATCCGGGCCCCTGGGTCTCCAGCTGCCTCTCTCCTGGGCGCCCCTCACCTGCCCGGCGCCTCCCACACTCTCTCCTCAGGTAGACCCTGGCCCCTCCCCCCCCCACGGGCCTCCATATTGCTTTTATTAAAAATTAGAGGCCCAGTGCATGACATTTGTGCATGGGTAGGGTCCCTAGGCCTGGCCGGCAATCAGGGCCAATCTGTGGGGCAACCAGCAGGGTGATGGGGGGCGCCCCCTGCTGGCACCTGCCTTGGCTGGCCTGGGGCCTGCGGCTTGGGGGCAGCTCCTGCATTGAGCATCTGCCCCCTGGTGGTCAGTGTGCATCATAGCGACGGGTCATTCTGCCAGTTGTTCTGCAGTTTGGTCTATTTGCATATCAGGCTTTTATTATATAGGATCGTTAAGCAAAGTGTTCATTCGTGCCAGCAACACCGGGCGCCATGTCCGCATGGTGAGGGGCAATGCTGTCGGAGTGGCATCAGGGCCCTAAACTCAGGGGCATCTCCCCTTGATCGCATTTATGGCGCACCTACCGTGTGCCCGGCTCAGGGGGCGCACAGAGCCCCTCCGGCAGCCCCTGGCACGGCTTTCAGAAACAGCGACGGGCCTGGTCGCTGGGCATTCGGGGCTGGCAGCCATCCGAGTGGGCAGACGCCCTGTCGAAGCTTCCACGGCGTCCGCAGGGCCAGCCCCCGGCAATTCCAGGTGCAAAGTGACAGGGGCAGGGACACCCAGCTGTGCTCGGGGCGTGGCCGGTGACAGCAACGCCGTGACTCCTGCTCCCTCCCGTCCTTGGGGCACACGGGTTGCTGAGGTGGCGTCAGGTGGAGGCAAGGGCCGGGGAGAGGCCCTCCCAGCGCAGCAGCCCCTGTCGGCCGCCCGGTGCCGTGTACAGTCTCCTGGGTGTGAGCGAGCGGTGCCGTTGGAAGGCCCAGAGCATCCACGTGGGGGACCCGGGAGTCCGAACCCCCCACCGCTCCATCCTCACATCACCGCCTCCATTCTCGGGCCCCGTCTGATCTGTGTCAGAGTAGTCTTCACCGCATCCTGGGCCGGTCCTGCCTGCCATGCCCGCCACGACATTTCGGACACCTTCCCCGTATCGCGCCATCCCGCCGGCGAGCAGTTGCCCCATAATTCACTCCGCCATCCCCGGCCTGGACAGGTAGGATCTGGCCGGCCCGGCTTCTGCCGCGGCTATAAATACCTTCGCACGTCAAGCGTTTCTTCTTCGCTTACGTCGTTTCCCGAGGACATGGGCCCGGCGTGGGGCTGGGAGTGAAGGGTCAGGACGGCTCTGGCACCTGCCAGGCAGTGCCTCAGGAGGGCGGGACGGGGCGGCGATGCGTGAGCGTCCACCTGCCCGTCCCCTGCAGGTGCGGGAGGAGACAGGCAGCGTGCGGCTCGGCAGCTGGGCCAGCAGGGTGACCCCACGCTTCTCCAGGCCCCGGTCTCACTGGCCACGTGCCCAGCACCCACGGGGGGACTTGTGGGCACACACAGGTCCCTGGGCAGGCGGAGCGACGTGAGAAGTGCGGGCACGCGGTCACCTGGCGGGGGCTGGGCTTCAGCAGGGGGCAGGGGGGGCAGGGCCGAATCAGGATCTCGTCTCAGCACGGAGCATCCGCATCCGAGGTCGGCAGGAGCCTCGACCGACCACCGACCGGGATGAGTGTCTGCAGAAGAAGGGGCACGTGCGGGGGAGGGCAGCCTCACCTGGCGGGGGTGGGGGTCGGAGCAAGGTCAAAGGAAGCGGAGACGCGGCCTGGCCAGTTCTCACTTAGGCCTGGCGTGAGCACAGTGCTCTCCGCCTTGTCAGGCCGACCGAGACCCTGCCGACGACCCCGTGCCAACGAGCCAGCCAGGGGTGGACGAGGGATGCGTGCGGCTGTCCTCCCGGGGGACAGCGGAGAGCGCCTACCCCTTCGCAGATGGGCTGGAGAGAGGGGGTCTCCGGGCGGCCGCGGTGCGGGTGGGAGGCTGTGTGGATGGTGCCGGTAATTCAGCACCGCCGCCCCGTCAGGGCCGCATGGCCGCCCTCGTCCCACAGTCACCCATCCTCGGGTTCACTGAACGGGGGATCGCTGGGAACCTCCCCGGCTTCCTTCAGGCCTTGATGGGGTCCAATCCCTGTGTTTTCCTGGGGGGAGGGGTAGCATTTTTTCTGACCTGAGAGCCAAGACGAGGGCCGTGCCCAATGCCAAGTGCACTCACCCATGTGCTCAGATGGAGAGCAAACCGCAGAGGGAGGGCCTGCGGAGATGGACGAGGCCAGGATGTCCTGAATCCGGCTTTCCATAACTCCCCACTCGAGGGGCCTCCAGGGGGTTCCGGCATCAGCAGTGTGAACGTCAGCCCTGCCCACGTACCCCACAGCCATCACGTCTGGATGCATCCCCTTCTCCAGGCCCGGGGTCCTGTGGGGCAGGATTGGGGGACCCCGCTGTGTTCGCGAAGTGGCGTTGCAAAGCCCTCAGGGGTCTCCCCGATCAATCGCGGCTCTGGTCTGAGCGCAGCCTTAGACGTAGAACTTAGAAAGCTGTCGAGCTCTGCCCCAGGAAGGGATATGCAGTCATGTGCATGAGGGGCGCCCTGGACGCACCCCCAGACTTCCCCTGGAGCTGCCCCTCCTTCCAGTAGCACCACGGCCCCGGCTTCTCCCGTTTGCCAGGACAAGAGGTTCCTGTCGGTGACCCGGCAGGAGGGAGCACCATGTATCTCAGCGCACCCCGGGGTCTGTGCTCCCGGGGCCTCCCCGCTCTGGGCGCAACCACCCCCGCCATGTCAGGGCTGCCTCGTCAGCGTCTCCAGCGGCACCCAGGGGTCCCGGGGCATTCTCCCCGGAACGACTGCTGATGTCGGAGACGTGTGCCTCCCGGGGCCCTGAGCGCTCTGGGAACAGCAGGAGGAGGGGACGGCGCCGTCTAGGAGGTGGCGTGGCGGGAAGCTGCGGAAGAGGCACGGGAGGGGCCTGAAGGTTGCAGTAACTTTTAAGGACGTTTCCCTAGTGGCCGCCCCCGGCCGCCATGCGAGTCAGGGATGTGGAGGGAAGAGGAAGCGCAGGGCAGGAGCAAGGAGGTGGAGGTGAGCTCACTGGAGGGAGGGGCCCGGGTTCCACCTCCGGCTTTTCCAAGGGCAGGAGGAGCTTATAATCGTAAAAAAAAAAAAAAAAAGGTGATAGGCTTGCCTGGCCGCGTGGCTCAGGGGTTGAGCGTCAATTTATGAACCAGGAGGTCAGGGTTCAATTCCCGGTCAGGGCACAGGCCCGGGTGGCGGGCTCGATCCCCAGTGGGGGGCGTGCAGGAGGCAGCCGATCCATGACTCTCTCTCATCATTGATGTTTCTCTCTCTCTCTCTCTCCCTTCCTCTTTAAAATAAAAAAATATATATTTTTTTAAAAAGTGATAGGCTTGTAGACTTGCTGAAGCATCTTGCATGTTCTGGAGAGAGGTGGGGGGAAGGGAGAGGATGAGGACAGAAATCTCTTGAGAGGGTGGACCAATCCCCAGCAGTGCCCCCGGTTAAGAGAGGCCCCTAACCGCCACCAGGCAGGGCCAGCACCCGGGACAGCCCCGAGGGCCGCTGTGCTGAGGGCAGGAGCCTGGCGCTCTGCCTCCAGCAGAGGTTGCCAGCACTGGGGTTGCGGGAAGCAGACATCCCGCCATCCCTCTCCCACCTCTCCGCCCTCACACGCCTCCCCACTCCCCTTTCCACGTCCCCAGGACCCCCTCTCTCAGGGGAGCCAAGGAGGGCGGGTGGGTCCACACCTGGGCAGCAGGAGAGCGCACCTGGGGGAGCGAGGGGCCGGGTAGGACACATCTGCTGGGCTTCCGGCCAAATGGGGCGGTTTTCCGCTCGCTCTCTGTGTTTGTTCTGTTGGAAGAGAAGGTGATACTGAAAACAAGGAGAGGAGAGGAGGCAGCTTGGGGGGAGCAGAGGTATGTGGGGCCGGATGGGGAAGCAGCGGAAGATGGGGTGCCCTGGCGGGTGGGCTGGGCTCCTGCTGGAGGAGTCGGACGGGCTGGCCCAGCTGCCCACTTCCAGGTCACGCCCAGGGACCAGGGCCGCCTTTGGCCGTGGCCGCCTCCGTGGCCCGAGGAAGGGCCCTCCGGACTCGCCTCTGCATTGGAGGGGTGCAGAGCCCGGTCGGGGTTTCTCCCGTCCCCAGCGAGTTCTCTTTGGTTTTCACGGTGGAGCGGATGTGTAGGTTTCCGCCAGCCCAGCAAAGCTTTCTTGGCTCTGAGGACTCCCCGCGGAGCTGCTCCTGCCTGGAACCCTTGCAGCAGCCTGCGCAGGCGTCCCTCCCCCGGGCCCGCTCCGAGCAGCCGGGAGCCCGCGGTGTGGACCTGCAGGGCTGCCCCCCGGGGGCACAGCTGCCCCTCGCGGCTCTGTCGGAAGCCACCTCTCTTGGGGCTCTGTCTGTGGAGATTGTCTCCCCTTTTTCCTGTATCTGCCCTGAGTTGGGGGCAGCCCGAGTGGCGTGGCTGGTCCCGTGATGCCTGCCCGTTGCCGAGGGCTTTGATTGCCCCTGGAGGCCATTCGCTGACCCGCTGGGACTGGCCACGGCGAAGCGCACGTGTCCCGTGGGCTCGCCACCCTCCTAGGGCCCAGTGCCCCCCCCACGCCCACGCCCAGCAGATGGGCAGCTTGGGCCGAGCCGCCTGCTCCTCGTTTACGCGGGCACCGTGCTTTGCCGCCTGCCACCTCTCTGGCCGCGGCGGGCGTGCGCAAGGGTGCTTTTCGCTGCGTTTGATGATCAGGAGCCTGCGACATGGATGCCTGGAGAGAGCAGCCCGGGGGGCTGTGGGCCGCGGGGGAGAGCTTCCCACCTGCCCTCGGAGCAGCCCCGTGTGCACCTGGGACGTGGGGGCGGGACAGAGGGGCTGGAGTCTCACTGCATTTCATTTTAAAGTGGTAGAGACTGACTTATGAGCATCTAATTCCTTTCAGAACTGGGACCCAACCAGGCCATTTTGGGTCACCTGTCCCACCTTTAAGGATGGAACGGACTCTCCAGCTGGGGGGGGGGGGGCAGTTAAGAGAGGTGCCCTAACTGCCCCCGGGCCGGTTTAGCACCAGGGACAGCGACGGGGGCCTCCAAGCGCCCTCCTGCGGGCCTCCTCCTCCCACCCGGCCCTGGGCGAGTTCCCTCCCTGGAGAGAGCCCGCGTGGGCAGCTCAGCTCGGTGGCTGCAGGGCCAGGATGCGGGGTGGGGGGCACGGAACACTCCCCGCCCTGGCCTGACTCCTGCACTTGCTGAAGGGGGGGCTGCAGAAGTGAGGGTTTGGGGGAGAACGGGTCCCACTGAGACTGAGGAACCAGCAGAGCAGGTGTGAGGCCCACCTGAGGGGTGTGGGCGCCCCCCCTGCCAGCTTGTTCCCTGCCCCCCAGAGTGGCCAGGGCTTGGCGGCCTTGTGGTCCTGCCTCTGCCTTCGAGAAGCTGGGGCGGCCACAGTCACCCCGTTAGCGCGGCAGCTCCCGTGTGGTGTTGGCTCCCCAGGGACTGCCCTGACGGTGCCCCTGCTCCTCCCCCTGAAACCAGCTCTCCGCTCCTGGCCCCGCCGCGGAGCGGTCGGCAATGTTTGGTTTCGTGGTCTCAGCATCTTTGGGGAGCAGGTTGAGTCTTACCCCTGGAAATGGCGGAATACAAGCTCTCGGAAAACTCGGGGGCTCAGAGGGGGTGCTGGCATCCCCAAAACCACAATGGGGGGCCAGAGGCCTGGGCGTTGGGCATTGGGGTCCCTTACCTTCTCTGAGCCTCAGTCTCCCCCCATACCCGTCTGTCTCACTGGGTTGTGTGAAGGACACTGAGGGGACGTAGGCGAACGTGTGTCATGAGCTGGCGTGTGGGACACAGGTGCGCCCTTGAGAGCTGGAAGGACACCCCAAATTCCCCCCTCCACCCCCCACGCACCTGCGTCTGAAGCACTGCCCCATTGTGTGGATGGGGAAGAGGCAGGGCAGGGCCAGGGCAGGGCTCCCCGGGGGCGGTCACTCTGGCCCGTGTGGAGGATGACCAAGCGTCCCACCACAGCACTTGGGTGCCAGCCGCCCCCCACGCTCCCAGCACAGCGCGAGGCCCTGGGAGGGCGAGGCCACGTGGCACCGAGGAAATCGGGCCCCTGACAGTCCTGGCCACGCGTCACCCGGCGGCCGAGTGAACGGGCAGGACCCCCAGACCTGGAGATTGCTGTGTGGGGAGGGGGCTGAGGAAGAGGCAGGGCCAGGAGGCTGGGTTCACTGTTTTCTCCCCCGCCCCCCGCCCTTCACTGGGAAATGGGGTGGCTGTAAAGAGGGGTGTCCAGTTCCACACGACCCCCTTGGCCAGCGAAGCTCACGGTTCCGGGGGAAGACGGCCCCCGCCCCGCCCCCGCCCCCGCCCCCGCCCCCGCATGGAGAGGTGTCTGTTGCAGGAGAGACCTGTTTCTGGGTTTGCCCCGAGGAGGGCGCTTGAAATAGAAACAGAACCCCGGGAGGGAGGCGGAGCACGTGACAGAGACGCTCACAGACAGCGAGGCCCGGAGAGAGACCGACAGCAGGTGGGCACCCAGGGGGGCTGCCGTGGGGACCCGGCTCCGGCGACGCCTCCCGGGACAGAGAACACAGCCCGTGGGAGCCCACATGGCCCCGGCCTCCGCTCAGCCCTCCCCGGCCCAGCCGCCCCCACAGGCAGAGCCTCGAAGTGGAAGCCGGTGTCCTTGTCATTCCTCCGGGGGGGACGTTGTCAGGACGCAGCCCAGCGCCCACGGCTGCATTCTCAGAGGGTGTCCGCCGCCCCCGGGGGGCCTTGGCTGCTGGGCCCAGCGTGCTCCTGGGCACAGCCCCTCCCCCCCCCCACTCAGCGGTGGGCATTCCGAGAATGCAGACAAGTCGGGGCATCGCCGGAACGCAGCAGTGGTGAGGAAGTTAACTCCCAGGAGAAATGAGCGCCGGCTTCTCAGAGTCCAGCAGGAGTCACTGTGGTCTCCCGCTCTTCCCGAGTGTCGGGGGACACTCCCTCCATGGGCGTAGGTACCGGGAGCAGCGGGACTCTGCCGAGGCCGGCCGGCCAGGCGCTGTCACCGGCGGTGGGTGACGATGACAGGCGGACGGTGCCGAGGCTGGGTGTGCAGACGGCGCCCCGTGCTGGAGCCCGTGCCTCCCGGTGGACATGCAGCCCACGCCACGTGTGCCCACGCGTGACTCCCCAGCAGCCACCTCAGAAAGGTAGAGAGGAACTGAGGAGATGAATTTACAGTCTGCTCTGTCCAACCCCATTATCCCAGACGCGCAGAGCACGTCCCACTCCATGGCCCCACGTCTCCCCAGCCCAGCGTGTGCCTCGCCCACGGGAGCCCGTGGCCCCGGCATGGACCGCCCGCCTCAGGTCCCGAGAAACTGCGCCAAGAACCAGGAGGCAGTTTGTGCCTGGACTCCTGGCAGAACTCCCTCCTCACTCGGCACCGGAGGTTCCGTCCCAGGTCCCCTCGGACCACCTGGCGCCTGGGGCCTGGCGGGGAGAGAGGAGAAGGCTGCACCTCGCTTCCTGTGCAGCAGCTGTGGGAGCGGAGGCTGAACTAGGGGGCGGGGGGGGGGGGGCAGGGACAGCGTTGGTGTCCGTACTAAAAACATTGATTTTTTTTTTTACCAATTTTTAAAAATATATACTTTTTTATTGATTTCTGAGAGGAAGGGAGAGGAAGAAAGAGATAGAAACATCAATGATGAGAGTCATGGATCAGCTGCCTCCTGCACGCCCCACACTGGGGATCGAGCCCACAACCTGGGCATGTGCCCTGACCAGGAATCGAACCCTGACCTCCCGGTTCATAGCACCCGGTCACCTCCCAGCCCAGCAGTGCCCCCGATCACCTCCCAGCCCAGCAGAGACCCCGGTCACCTCCCAGCCCAGCAGTGCCCCTGGTCGCCTCCCAGCCCAGCAGAGACCCCGGTCACCTCCCAGCCCAGCAGTGCCCCCGGTCACCTCCCAGCCCAGCAGAGACCCCGATCAGCCTCCCAGCCCAGCAGAGACCCCGGTCACCTCCCAGCCCAGCAGAGACCCCGGTCACCTTCCAGCGTGGGTTTCCAATGGCCCGCACCCAGCCAAGAGGCCGCCGTGCTGTGACGATCCTGTGGTTGCCGCACAGGATTCCTATCCATGTGCTGTTCGTTGTAGCCACTGCACTCTATGGACCATACATTTAAGTGGACAGACGCAGAGCGGGGGCAGGGTCAGTCTGGGGGGCGAGGTCCCGGGATGTCCTGATAAAAAGGCAGCAGGGGGAGGGGCGCAGGCGCGTGGGCGGCCTCCTTCGGCCGCGATGCGGACGTTTCTCCCTAGGGCCTGGCGTGTTGGTGGCACGGAGGAGGGCTCAGGCTCTGATCCAGGAAGATCCCACTCTCAGATGAGAACGGCTGTGCATGCCGAGCTGGGTTCTCCCTGCCCGCCCCGGGAGGTAATTTACAAGGGCGGCTTCCCGCGTAGCCTCCCCGCATTGTGCAGCTGCGCGGTGCCTTCCGGAATGGCACCCGGACCAGGTCTATGAGAGAGGGTGCGGAGAAACGGCAGCCACACAGGCTTCCTCACCCCCACCCCACCCAGCACGGGGACCCCCGGGTGCTCGCTGAGAAGTCAGCCTGCCTTTCGGGAGAGGGGATAAGACTGTGCTGGAAGGGAGATGGCTGGACCCCAGGAGCTGCGGGCACCAGGGCCGAGCAGGGGGCCCAGCAGGTAGCGCTAAGAGCAGCCTGCTTTTCTCTGGGGAGGGCTCAGGAGCCCGAGAAGGAAGAAGCCAGGCTGAGAGCAAGCCCGCCCGGCCAAGGCTGCTGGCGAAGGTGTGCAGGCTCCTCGTCTGGGAGGCTGATGTGGTGAAAGCCGGCCGTCTGGCCATCTGGCCATCTGCAGGGCTCGCCACGGGCCCCCTCCCCTACACAGGGAGGTCGTGACACCCCGAGGTTTGGCTGAGGGAGGCAGGGATGTGCCCGCTGGACGCCCTGGGGCCGCAGGAGCTGTCCCCGGTGCTGAAGGGCGCGATCCTGCCCAGTTGAAGGGCCCCGTCCTTCCGGCCCTGGCTCCCGGCTGCCAGGAGGGTTCCCGCTGTGGACATCCAGGTCCGGCCCTGGCCCCCCGCCCTGGAAAAGGGAGATGCAGGCTCGGGGCTGGGAGGGTTATCAGGCGGCAGCAGCGATGAGAAATTGGGCCACGGAGCGATTGGAAGGCCCGTGTTTGATCTATTGCGGGGCGGGCTCCTCGCAGCTTTCTGCTCCCCAGTCGGGTGACCGGGGAGAATTAAAGCTGCCTGAGCCACAGTTTCCGCCGGCGGTGTATTCATCAAGCGGGAATCAAAAGTCACGGCATCCCGGGGAAGAGAGAAAAGGAACCGCCGGTTCCCCTGTCCGAATGCAGCCGCCCCTGGCGGGGGGAGAGGCCGGGGCGGCTCCCTCAGTTCTGTTCTAACGGAACTTGACACAAATGCATGCCGGTCACCCGCCGAGCATCCCCCGCTGCCTCCACACTCGATGTGGAGTCCTCCCTCTCTGACACCCCAAAGCGGCAGGGCTGTTGTTGGGCCCGTCCCCTGGGGCACCTGCTTTGTTCTGCAGCTTCTGGGGGTGACCCTGCCCCTCCTGGGAGCCACTGTGCCTTCGGCTGCCGGTCCAAGCTCTCCCTCGACGCGCCTCTAGGCTTCTCCCCTTTGGGTGAAAAGAAGGAGGACAAGGTTTGTGTGAGACACCAGGCGGAATCTCTTGACAGTCAGGGCGATGAGACCTGAAGGGGCTCCTGGGGGGAAAAGGGAGCAAAGACGGCGCCTGTCCCCAAAGGCGGGCGACTGCTGGGCAGTGTCCCCCACATCTCCCTCCCATCCTGTCCCACCCCGGGTGCCGACCCCCTGGCCCCTGCGGGGCTATGGGGGTGACCTGTCCCTGGTGCTGACGTCTAGCCCGTAGAGGGGGCCACGGTCAGTTTTAGTGCTGGGGTGCGGGGCGGCATGGGGCAGGGAGTGATGTGGGTTTCCCGTGGCCCCACAACCTCCGCCCGTGACCAGCCTGTATCGTGAGCCCTGCCCTGGCGTGGGCAGAGGGTGCCCCCAGTCGCTGCGCACGGGGGACCTGGCCGCCAAGGGCATTTTGTCTGAGAGCCAGTCACCGCCTGAACGCCCCGCTGCCTCCCGTGCCTCTCTGTGGTCATCTGTGGTCATGGCACAGGGCGCCGAGTGGACACACACAGATGCAGGTGGGCAGGAGGGCTCCCGGGGCGCCAGGCTCAGAGTGTGGGGGGAGGAGCCAGGACACAGAGCGCCTCGCGGGGGATCCGTGAGGAGCCCCTCAGTCCGACGGAGCTGCTCTCCTCGGCCGGCCTCACAGCCCCACTGGGCTCTCTCCCTCCCGCCTAACGAGGGAGGAAGCGAGGCCATCACCAGCAGGACGAGCGGGCGGTGCGATTGGGATAAGCCGCGATATGGCGGACGGGGACGAGTTAACAGGTTGGGTGTGGGGTTTGGGAGGGGCAGCCCAGGGCTAAGGCCAGGTGCTCCCAGGAGGGCCCGGCCCAGCCAGCTGTGGCGGGAAGAGAAGCGATGCATCTCGCGTGGGTCCACGAGCCAGGCCTGTTCCGCAGCCCAAACTCGCCCCCTGCGCGCGTGACCTCGGGCCACCTCTGTGACCCTGGACGTGTCGACACTCTCCTTCCCGGCCCCCTTGTGAGGACCCGGCGGCCGAGACAAGGGGGTTGGGAGAGCAGCGAGCGAGCGGGTGCGCGGTGCCGCCCCAGTTAGCCGTCGGCAGGAAATGGCCCCGCGCGCCCGTCCTACTCTGTCCCCTCTCCCTCCCGGGGAGTCCGAGCAGGCGGCCGGCTCTGAGGCTCCAGAGGGGCCGCCCATCCTCCGCCGGCTTCTGTGGTTCTGGGGCCGGGATCCTGAAGGGTGGCTTGGCCACAGCTGGCACCAAGAGCGCAGCTCTGTTTTCGCCAGGCTCGCCCGCCGAGCGCCTCCTGCCGGGGGTAGGGGGTGCGGCCCAGAGGCCATGGGACCGTGGGGGCTTCCGGGCTGCAGCTGCCGCGGCCTCTCCCCCGCCGGCCGGCCTCACATGCTCCTCTGGGCCCTGCTGAGCTCCCCGGCCCCAGGAGAGGAGAAGGCGAAGTCCTGGGAGCTCACTGAAAGGAAATAAGGCCCGGCCGGCGTGGCTCCGTGGCTGAGCGTCGACCTATGACCCAGGAGGTCAGGGTTCAATTCCTGGTCAGGGCACGTGCCCGGGTTGTGGGCTCTGTCCCCAGTAGGGGGCGTGCAGGAGGCAGCCGCTCCATGATTCTCTCTCATCGTGGATGTCTCTAGCTCTCGCTCCCTCTCCCTTCCTCTCTGACATCAATAAAAATATTTAAAAAAGGAAAATAAACAAACTTGGCCCGGTACCAAGTGGAAGAGCAGGGGGAACACCACCCGCGGGCCTTCTGCGAGCACCGTCCTCGGTCCCAGGCCCCGAGGGGAGAGGAGCCTGGCGGGGAAGAGGTGCTCGTAGCTGTGAGCCTGCGCGGCTCTGGTTCTGCTCGTGTACCCCGAGTGTGTACCCCGAGCATCTACCCCGAGTGTGTACCCCGAGCGCGTACCCCGAGCATCTACCCTGAACGTGTACCCTGAGCGTGTACCCTTAGCATCTACCCCGAGCGTGTATCCCGAGTGTGTACCCCGAGCGCGTACCCCGAGCATCTACCCTGAACGTGTGCCCTGAACGTGTACCCCCGAGAGCGTGTACCCTGTGTACCCCAAGCGCGTAGCATCTACCCCGAGCCCCGAGTGTGTATCCCGACCCTGTGTGTACCCCAGAGTGTGTGTACCCCGAGCATCTACCCTGAACGTGTAGCGCGTACCCCGAGCATCTACCCTGAACGTACCCCGAGTGTGTACCCCGAGCATCTACCCTGAACGTGTACCCCGAGTGCGTACCCCGAGCATCTACCCTGAGCGTGTACCCCGAGTGTGTACCCCAAGCGCGTACCCCGAGCGCGTACCCCAAGCATCTACCCTGAACGTGTACCCCGAGTGTGTACCCCGAGTGTGTACCCCGAGAGTCTACCCCGAGATACCCCGTGTACCCCAAGTGTGTGTACCCCAACCCCGCATCGACCCTGAACGTGTACCCTGTACCCCATCTACCCCGAGTGTGTACCCCGAGCATCTACCCTGAACGTGTACCCCGAGTGTGTACCCCGTACCCCGAGCATCTACCCTGAACGAGTGTGTACCCCGAGTGCGCGTAACCCCAAGCATCTACCCTGAACGTGTACCCCGAGTGTGTACCCCGAGTGTGTACCCCGAGCATCTACCCTGAACGTGTACCCCAAGTGTGTACCCCAAGCATCGACCCTGCGTACCCCGAGCATCGATCCCCTGAACGTGTACCCCAAGCATCCCCGAGCATCTACCCTGAACGTGTACCCGAGTGTACCCCGAGTGCGTACCCCGAGTGCGTACCCCGAGCATCTACCCTGAAGGTGTACCCCGAGTGTGTACCCCGAGCGCATACCCCGAGCATCTACCCCAAGCATCTACCCTGAGCGTGTACCCCGAGTGCGTACCCCAAGCATCTACCCTGAGCGTGTACCCCGAGTGCGTACCCCGAGCATCTACCCTGAGCGTGTACCCTGAGCGTGTACCCCGAGCATCTACCCTGAACGTGTACCCCAAGCATCTACCCTGAGCGTGTACCTCGAGCGTGTACCCTGAGTGTGTACCCCAAGCACGTACCCTGAGCACGTACCGCGAGCGTGTACCCCGAGCGTGTAACCCGAGCATCTACCCTGAGCGTGTACCCCGAGCGCGTGGAGCGTGCCCTTTGCTATCAGCATCCGGCATTTATGTTTGATTTTGCTGGGACGTGGTTGTACCGGTAAGTGAGACGGGTGGACCGAACGCGGCGGGCAAACGCCTCCTAGTTAAGCAGATAAATAAGCTTCCTTCCCCGTTGCTATGCTTGCTGCCCCGGGGCTGGGGCCAGGGGCTGGCATCCGTGGGAGAGAGCCCCCTACCCGGCTGGACGTCGGTGCTGCCTGGGCAGCCCGGGCACTCGGTGGCGGCTCAGGGTGCAGAGGGGCTCAGGGGTGGGGAGCTCCCCAGCCCCCCTCCTCACAGGCCTGACCCCCAAGGGGAGGCCCTGGCGGGTGTGGGGCGCCCTGCTGGATGCCTCCCGAGTGACTTGGTCAGCCGGGGCGGCTCCCTCTTGCCCTGTTTCCTCTCTCTCCCTGCAGGGACTCCCCAGCCACCCTTTCTGCTGCTCTGGGAGAATCAGACACCCCAGGACGAGGCACAAACAGCCCCCCACTCCCTACGTTTTTCAAGAAGGCCACGCGCTTCTGTCCTCAGTCTGACCTCCCTGACTGGCTGTCGGAGGCGTCCCAGCAGCCCTGCCCATGCTCGGGGCTTCCTCCTGACGGCCCGCCCCTGGGCTGTGGAAGTGGGGCTCGAGCTCCCGGGAGAGGGCTCGGCCGGTGATGTGGGTGTCTGGCTGGTTCACACGAGAGAGGCTGCTCCGGTCACCCACACCCCTCACACAGCACAGGGACTGTGCCCACCCTGCCCCGCCCCCGCCTGGTCCCCGGCCTGTGCCAAGCAAGTGCCTGAAGTCCGGGCAGGATGGCCTGGCGCTGCGGAAGCCGGAGATGATGGCCCAGCTGCCACCGGAGACGGTGAACTCACCCCCCCGTCCTGGCACGCCTTCGCTGGGCTCCACGCTGTCCTCTCTGCGTGGCGGAGCCTGCGGATGCCAGCCTGGCACTCAGAGCGGGGAAGCGGAGCAGGCCCATGAGCAACTCGGCCCCCGCCCCCGCCTGCCCCCCTACAGGGACTGCAGGGCCTCCAGCTTCCCGCTGGCGGGGTCCGTGTGCAGCCGTGGGAATTCCCCAAGGGCGGCTGGGGTGCTGTCTTAGCAACACTCCCCCAAATAGTGATTTGGCCACAGAACTGCCCACATTATTATTTTTTAAAAATATTTTTTATTGATTTCAGAGATGAGGGAGAGGGAGAGAGGAACATCAATGATGAGATAGAATCATGGAACGGCTGCCTCCTGCACGCCCCCTACTGGGGATCAAGCCCGCAACCCAGGTACGTGCCCCTGACCGGAATCGAAACCGGACACTTCAGTCTGCAGGCTGACGCTCTATCCACTGAGCCACACCGGCCAGGGCCCCACGTTATTTTTTCAATCACAGGCCAGGCCGTTGTGAGCACTTTCTGGCACATTCTCTCGCCGGTGTCCCCTGTGTCATGGAGGTGCACACCAAAGGGGCCCAGGTGTTTGCACGGCTCCGTGGGCCTGGGTCTCCCAGCCGGCTCGCCAGGGAGGGAGGGACAGCCAGGCCCTGCCCTTGGAGGGGCAGTGGGGGGCAGCGCCTGCACCCAGCGGAGCTCCTCATGGAAGGTGACGCGGGTGGGGTGGGGGCAGGAAGATCCGGGCGCTCTCCGGAGCCTGGGAACCATCTGGGCCGTCGGCGGCGCGCCTGCCTGGTATTTATAGGGGTGCCCAGGAGCGCAGAAATAATTACAGCTCAGCTCCTGCCGCCCTAACAAGCCCTTCTCAGATTCAGGGCGAACGGGATATTTCTCTCCCTGGCTCTTTGCGTTCGTCGTGAATATGAGCGCTGACTGACAGCTCTTCCCGGCTCGCAGCCTTCCTTCCCCCAGAGGCGGGGGTGGCAGAGCCCCAGGCCGGGCTTCCCCACCTGCCACTCAGGCCGCCCACCTGGCCCAGGAGGCAGCAGGGTGTCCAGAGGGCTGGGGGAGGGGGCTGGAGACGATTGTATCCCAGTCTAACACGCCTCCCAGGCCAGGCCCTGGAGGTCAGGTGAGGAGGTCAGGTGAGGAGGGCAAAGTTGCCGACAGTGAATCAGGCTGGGCGGGGCCGTGCCCTGGGGGTGCCCAGGAGCACCGTTGGAGGGTCGAGGGGCACCAGTCTGAGGAGGAGGGCTGGTCCCGACACCGGACAGTCGGGACGTCCACCTCAGAGGCCCGTGCTGCCTGGACCTGCGGCCGCGGCCCACCCACCGCTGGGACAGGCCTGCGGGAGCGCAGGGCCCACCACACTCTCCCCTGCCATTTAGTCACCGGCTGCTGGTGGCAGTCCGAAGTCCAGGCCACCCCGCGGAGGCAGGCGGTGGGCACGCGGGCCCGTCCTGAGGCATGAGCCGGACACGCACTCCACTCACGTCCTTCCAGTCCTGGTGGCTGTCCTCGGGCTCCTGGAGCCGGGATGTGAGGAGCCGGCTGATGGAGGCAGGTGGCTGGGCTGAGAGGCCCGAGGCTGACCAGGTGCCGAAACCCATCCGGCATCAGCCCCACCCTGGTTTTTTGGGGGCTGGTGGCTGAGTGCAAGGGTCCCTCTGGGGACCCTTCCCTGACCGCGCCCCAGATCTGAGCTCCCATGACCCTGGGCTGTTACAGCTCTCAGCACAGCAGGCTGCAGCCTTGCGTGAGGGCTTGGTTTCCTCACCGGCCTGTGTCTCCCTCCGGGACAGAGACCACCATCGCTCCCACATGGGGCCCGGGGTCTCAGTCGGAAGCTATGTGCTGGGCACTGTTTGGGGTCCGCTCCCCAGCCCTCTGGCGGGAGGAACAAGCCTGGGTCTCAGTGGATGTGGGGTAGCGACGGGCAGTCCGTGAGGGAATGGTCCCAGGCAGGGTGAGTCGGGAGCCCGGGGCTGAGGGTGAACTGTCATGGCCGCCCCAAACTCCAGTGTCCGCAGGGCGGAGCAGTGCCGCCTGACGGGGCTGGCAGAGGGCAGAGCGGGAGGGGCTTCAGCCACAGGAGGGCAGAGCTGTGCCACTGGAGGGGAGGCTGCCCCTGCTCCTGCGGCCGGGCCGCTCTGGGCTGGCACACTCCACAGGAGAGCCCTCTGCCAGGTCTCCACTTGCAAACGCGGTGCCCAGCGGGTGCTGCTGCCCGAGATGCCTGGGCCTTGGCGCCAGGCCTCCCCACCAGCGCCTTAGGCTGTAGGGGCGCCACTCCAGAGAGACCACGTCGGTAACTGTCGGCAGGAAAGCAGGGGGTCCCCTGGCCAGTCCACAGCCAAGGTGCCCACCCCCGACTGTGTGCCCGAGCCACCCCTGGCGGCATCCCTGCCTGGATTCCAGAAAAAGGTCAGGCAGGTGCAGCGACCAGGCCAAGGGGGCCTGCTCTCCCCGGCGCCACTCCCTGGACCTCGGCCCTTCCGGTCCCCGCCGGAGGGCACCCCGGCTCCTCGCGCTCTCTAGGAGAAAGGGGAGCCGGGAGCTGCCTCCTCTGAGCGGCATGGGTGCCCGCGAGAGGGTGTCCAGGGGCACACACCCGCCTGCCTTGTTCAGAAGGAGCTCAGAGCTGGTGCCCAGACTGGGCGCAGGGAGCCAAGGGCACCCTCCCTCTGCCCTCCTCGCGGCTCCAGCCTGAGGGGCCATGTCTGCAGGCGGCAGTGAGGGCCACGCACACGCCTCCCGGGCCGCGTCTGCCCCTTGCCAGGGGGTCCCAGCCCTGCCCCCTCCAGAGCGGGGCTTGTTCTCCGGAGTGAGAAGAGGGGGATCCCAGGTGCCTGTAGGAAGAAGGGCGAGTCCAGAGTTGCTGCTGGGCACCTGAGACTCGCCCCTTGCCGGGGAGAAGTGTGGGTAAGGCGGGGGGAGGCATGTTCTGCTGCCGCTGCCTCTCACAGCCAAGCTCACCTGCGGCTGGTCCTGGTCAGAGCTTGGCCAGTGGGCATCTGGCGAGTGCGGCTGCGTGGCAGGCCGGTTGGGGCGGGGGGAGGACAGGTGAAGCTGCAGGTTTATGTGGGCACGCACACACCTGTCACGTGGTGGTGTAGGGACAGGCCTGGGCCCAGCGCTGACCGGCCGGGGGTGGGACCCATGTCCTCCTGCTGGGTGGACGTGTGCGCATGAGGTCAGGTCTGGCGTGGGGGTGTGGGGAGGAGAGGATGCATTGTAGCCAGTGCCCCTTGACCCCTAGCCCATATTAAGTATCCACAAGACCACGTGCTGTGGCAGGCGGGGCGGAAAGGGAGTCTGGGGCCAACGGAGGGCAGGGGAGCTCCCGGGGGGGGGGGGGGGGGGGGGCTCCGGCTGGGTTTCCAAGCCCTGGACGCCGGGAGGCGCGGCCCCAGCGGAGGGGAGGCCTCTGCGTAGCCGTCCTCATTGCACCAGCGCCATCCCGCCCCGCCGGGCTCCCTCCGGAGAGGGCTTCTCCAAGCCGAAGCGGCACAGGCGGCGCTCCTCCTCTCTGCAGTGGCCTGTGGACAGGGGGGAGGGGGAGGCAGGCTCCAGACCCCAAACCCAGGAGCAGTGGCGGGGGGAGGGGGGCTGGAGCAGGGCGGCGCTGGGGCCGCGGGAGGGCGGAGGGCGGAGGGCTGGTGGCCCCCGCGCCGGCGGGCTAGGGGTTAAGCGCCGGGTCCGCTGTTGTGCCTGCGTTCCGGGTCCCCTGCCCTCCGCGGGGCTGTTTGATGGTGGGGTCCCCCTCCCACCTACACACGCGCGCACTCGCACTCGCACCACTCTTCGCAGACAGGGCTGGGGCGCTCCGAAGTGGCGGGCTCCCCGCCCCCGCGCCCTGCCGTCCTCTCGTCTCGCGCACAGATCCTCTCTGGCCATATTCTCGCGCGCGCTCTTCGGCATCCGCGCCGGCTGGGAGCGCGGAGGAGCCGAGCGCAGGGCTTTCCCCTTCGGGAGCGCCGCGAGGGGGAGGAGGGGGGCGAGGAGGAAGAGGAGGAGGAGGCCGAGACCGAGAGGGCGCCCGGGAGGCAGGGCGCGCGCACTCGCCAAGGGACGCGCGGAGGGTGCCAGCGGCGCAGCGAGCGCAGAGCTGCCTCCGCCGCGGGGCGCCCCCCTGCCGCCCCATGCTGTGCTCCATGGCGAACTCCGGCTGCCTCCTGCTGTCCAACTCGGGCAGCATGCTCCCGCACTCCGTGCCCTGCCCACCCGCCTTCCTCTACCTCCAACAGGTAAGCGCCCCCGGCCTGGCGGGCCCAGCCCCGCGACCCTCCCCCTCCCGCCGCCGCGCCCCGCGCACGTGCGCCACCACCGCCGCCCACACCCGCACTTGCTCGCCTCCGTGTCGCGCAGGGTCCCCGCTGCGTTCCCCGGTCACGGCACGGGTTCCGGTGCGGGTAGCTGCGCCCCTGCGCAGGGGCCGTGCGTGGGGGTCGGCGGGGGCTCGCGCTGCGCTGGGCGGGGGGCGGGGGGAGAACCAGAGTTTGGGGCTTCGCTTGCAACTTTTCCGAAGGCGCGGGAGGGGGTGGCGGGCGGAGTCTCGGGGGAAGCCGGGGAGGGGGAGGCGTTCTCAGCGCCCTGGTCACTTTGGGGAACTTCGCGTCAGCCCGGGGGTGGGAGCTGGGGGAGCTGGGCCCCCTCCAGCCGAGTGGGGAGAGCCAGCGGGTGGACGGAGACGGAGGCGGAGGCGGAGTGGCTGCGGCGCGGACGCCAGCGCTGCTGCAGCGGGAACTGCGTGCTGGGCCTACGGGGAGGAGGGCCACCCGCCCGGTGGGGCTGGCGAGGGAGGCCCGGCAGCTCCGGGGGAAGGGGCTGGGGCCAGACTTGTGCCATCTGCGGGCTGCGCAGGAGGCTTGGGCTGGCGAGGAGAGCTAGAAACGCAGCCGCTCTGAACCCCCAGGCCCCCCGAATGCTCCCGGGCGGGTGCGCACCGAGCCTCGGCCGCCTCCTGCCCTCTGGCCCCGGTGTGGGGGCGGGGATCCTGCCCTCCCCCCCGATGCGGATTAGCTGTCCCTGCCCGCACCGGGACGCCAGGGCCTCTTCCCTCGCCTCCCCAGGCCCGGCCTCCGCTCTGCGTTTCCCAGCGCCAGGCTGGCCAGAGCCCGGGGCTGCAGCGCCCACCCTCCTGAGCCACCCTCCCTCCCTGCCCTGCGGGTGCGGCGCCTCCTTTATGGTTAGTCCCTCGGCCTCTGCGCGGGTCTGCAGGGGCCTGGGGGCGACTTGGGGAGGCCAGAGAGCTTAGGGCTGACTGTCCCGGGCTGGCCTGGCCCAGGGGGAACGCTCCCATAGGACCTGGTCTGCACCCGGCGCTGGGGGTGGGAGGTGGGGTGCCGCCTGAGCCGGTGGTCAGGGCCAGGCAGGCCTGGAGTCCAGGGAACGCCCCCTCCTCCCCTCCCCCGTGGGTGTGGGAGGGAGGAGCCGGAGTGGTGTTCCCTGGAGACAGTGAGAGGTTCCAGGTGCGGCCGGGCCTTGGCATGGCGGGTCCTTGTCTTTTGCGCCCCGTGGGCTCTCCTGGGAACCCAGAAAGAAGGGGCCGGGGGAGGTGGCTCAGGAGGCGCTTGGACAGATGGGCCCTCAGCGCTGAGCCAGGGCCCGGCCCCTGGGCTGCTGGGCGTTCGGGTCGGCCCGGTACCAGGACTCACGCAGCAGAACTGCCAGGCGTGTCCGGGACTGCAGAGGCCGGTCCGCACCATCCCTGGGGCCAACTGTGACAGCTGGGGCGTCCTGCACGCAGCTCAGGGGCAGTGAGAGCGGGTGAGGGGCCCCCACCCACCGGGCCAAGGCCGGCTCCCAGAATTCCCCATTGTCATTTGGGGGTGCAGACAGTCGGGGCACCTCCCAGGTCGGTTTCCTGGCACCTCCCAGATGTGGGTGATGGCAGGGGTCCCGTGGGGACCTCAGGTGGGGACTGAGGCCCTGCATGTCTAACCGGCTCCCAGGAGCAGCTGCTCGCAGGAGCCAGGATGTGCCCCACCCTACCCCACCCCCCACGGGGCTGCCTGGGCGGCGGGCGGCGTGCAGGATGGGAGAGGAGCCTCAGTGCGGGCTGCGCCCTTAGGTCACCTAACTCCCCCCCGGAGACAGGGCGGCAGCCTGCAGCTCTCCCGGCCCCAGTGGGAAGCCTGAGTTCCCATGAAGCGGCTGCAGGCCTCCGGGGGGTGCCAGGCAGGGGCGCTGTCTCAGTGGGGTCGGACCAGTGCTCCTGGTTGGGTGAAGGCACCCGGTCCCTCCAGGGCTGGGCGAATGCGTCCACGGTGGGTGGTGTTTGGAGCCATCCCGTCCCGTAAGGGCAGTTGTTTGGAAAAGACAGAGGTTGCCCGTCGGGCCAGGCTTCGAAGCCCCCAGTTTCCTTCGCAGCCGTCGCAGGGTGCCGTGTGTCAGCTGGGTGGGAACGTTCCAGAACCCAGCCACCTCCTGTCTCTTCCTGGGGTGCGACTGCATAGGCGCACACGCAGCTGTGAGGGTCCAAGGCTGACACAAAATAAGCGTGACAGTTGGTTTGTCCCCAGACCAGCTCTCGATGCCCGCAGCTCCCCAGTGGCCTGGAAGCGGAGGGCGGGTGAGGAGGGGCCCCGGGGGCCCCAACCAGGCCTCCCGAGCCAGGCTTGCTCCCCGCAGGCTCCCGGGGAGGGTGGCAGGTCTGCAGGCTGCGCATTGGGTCTCAACAGCACGTTCCGTAGCAGCGCAGGAGACCAGACGGGGTTTGCGCCCCTTGAGAGGTACGTCAGGCAGGCGCGCTTGACCGTCTCCGGGAATGAGAAAACCCAGCCCGGCCAGTAGCACTCCATCCTCCCGAAGCAGCAGCCTTCGCCGGCTGTGCGGGCCGCGTCCCCCCAAGACACAGCGGCTCTGAAATCAATTAGAGGCGCATGCTGTCAACCCTCCTCTCGGCTGCTCGGCCCTGAGAACCCTCACCAGGGGCCGGACTTCAGGTCCCCCACGCCAGGAGGCTCCGGCTGCCGGGTGGGTTGTGGCGTTGGTTAAGAGCTCACCTCCCCGGAATGGTCCTGGTGCCACTCAGGTGACACCCCGCAAGGCCTGGCCTTGGTTTCCCCACCTGCCCGGCCCACCTGGGGCTCTGGCTCCCTGTGACTACCTGGGTCATCTTCCAGGGCAGCCCAGGACACTGGTCCCCCCACATCTGGCCCTGGCGGGGGGGCCTGGGGTGCGACACGGGAGGCTGTGGTCCCTGCCGCACCGTGTCCAGTGAGGAGTGGAGCGGTCCTGGTCTGAAATGCAGACCCGTAGCGAGGCTCCCTGGGAGGCCTGGCTGGGCGCCCGTGGGAGACACTTGGAGAGAGGGAGGAAACCCCAGGCCCAGGAAACGGGGTTTGTCACGGTGATTACTTACCATTACGCTGCAGCGCCCTATAAAAGAGAATCTCATCGCTGCTTGGCGAAGCCGGGGAATTGCTCCCGGGGAGGGAGAGCCAGTGCCGTAAGTGTAAGAAGCCATGTTGGATGGTGATGGAGGAGGGGCCGCTAGCCCCGGAGCGGGGAGCTCCTGGGCCTTCCTGGGGGCTGTGCTTTGAGTTCTCTCCATCTTGTCATCTTTATGCTCTTAATCAGGGTGAAATCACAGGTGGCCCTGGCTGCCATCGCCGGAGTCTCCGGGAGGCTGTGGGGTTCCCATCCAGTTTCGGGGCGCAGTGCCGATTGTTTCTTGGAATCAGCAGAGGCAGGAAGTGTCATCTCAGGGAGTCGGACATCTCGGGGGGTGTTGAGGTTCACTAGGAAGCTCTGCTTTGGGGAGCCATCGCTGCCTTTGGGGAAGCAAAGCAGCTAATCCCAGGAGCGGTAGGAAAGGGTGCGTTACGGCAGCAAGGGGAGCCCCTCCCGGGAGCCTGCCGCCTGGCGCGGCGCCGGGGACTCTGGGGACCCTGTCTGGGACACACTTGCTCTCGGTGACATAGGCGCCTGCGAGAACACCCTGGCTGCCAGCTTGCCCACCCTCTTCTTCAGAAGTGCACGCAGTGGAGGTCTGGCCCATGGGCCCGAGCCACGTCCTTAAACGTATCCTATGGCCCTGGCTGGTGTGGGTCAGTGGTTAGAGTGTCCGTGCTGGTCAAGAGCACATACGCTAGTTACAGGCTCAACCCCTGGCCCTGGTCAGGGTGCATGCGGGAGGCAACCAATTTATGTGTCTCTCTCACATCGATGTTTCTCTGTCTCTCCCCTTTCTTTCTATTCTCTCTAAAAACCAATGAAAAATGCCCTCGGGTGAGGATTAACAAAAAAATAGTAAAATGAAATGACCCTACCAGTAGAGAATTTAACCAGGCAAGTAGGTGAGGTCTCAGCAACCTCATTCTCAATTGGCCCACCTGGCCAGGAGCCCTCCCGTCCTGCGGGGCCCCTTGGGGACCAGCCTCGCGGCAGCCGCTGGCACCTGGAGGCAGCCCTCCCCACCCGGACTGCGTCCTCTGGGTGCAGGTCACTCGGTTGTCTCCGCGGGTCCTTTCCCAGTGCGCTCCCTGTGGTTCCCGTTTGCTCCGGACTCAGCTGAGGGTTCGTGCACGCTGTACAGCTGGGGAGACTGAGGCACGAGGGCTTGGGTGACACGCTCCTCACCATGAGCTTGAGGTGAGCACAGCCCGTGGGAGCCCAGGCGGGGCCGGACCCACCTACCGTCCGGTGAGCAGGATGCGGGGGCAGGAGCGTCGCCTGGACACAGGATATGCTCAGGCCGTGAGCGTGACACAGAGCGGCGGCCGAGGCAGCTCCAGCCCCGGGCACAGACCGCAGAAGCGGCCGGATGCTCAGTGTTCAGGCCCAGCAGAGCTTGAAGGCTGCGCTTCGGGGAGCAGCCTCGGGCCCCCCAATGCCCTGTGGGCGTCTCTGCCCAGAGATGCGGAGTGTGGGGCTGGGGACAGGGTCCGCGCCGGTGGGGCATCCCTGGGCCCGAGTCAGCGCATCCTGACACGCGTGCCCCTTAGGGAGGCCTGCGTCCGTTTCCCGGGGTTACAGCTGATGACTAAGGTTCAAACCCCACACCCCGTTTCCCAGAATCACACAGGAGTGATGGTGGCTCGGCCATCATCCTTCCCCGCGCCAGGGACCTCAAGGCCTGGGCAGCGGGCCCCCGCACTGAGGCTCTGGGGCCCAGTGGGCACAGAGGAAGCTGATCCTGCCTGTCCCCCCAGAGGCCCAGGATTTGGTGGCCACGTGGGCAGTGCTGGCTTCCCCTCCCCTCCCCGTCGTTCCGCGAGTCGGGGGCGGGCATGGCGGGCCCTGAGGCGAAGCCCACAGCCAGCTGGCATGCTGGGAGGCCCGCAGAGGGCAGGGAGAACCCTGCAGCCGGCAGAGACTGGGCCCGTGGCCTCCCTCCCCCCGGGCGCAGCAGGTGCCCACGCCCGCCAACCGCAGGCCGCGCTGAGCCGCACAGCCAGGAGTCACCGCGTCGTCGTCCTTGGAGGCGGCGAGGCCGAGATCCCAGCCCAGGCGCCGGGATGCGCACCTGCACCCGCGGGCGGCTCACCGCAGAGGGTCGGGTTGCCGGGGAGGGCAGGAGGCTGGGGCCTCACCAGCTCGGGGGTGTGTCTGCCTCCCCCGGGCCAAAGGCGGGGTCCCACGGGCAGGGCGGGCATCAGGAGGGAGGTTGGCTGTTCCTGGCAGGTGGGTCTGACCCAGGCCCCAGGGCGGTGACCCAGCTGTGGGCCTGCAGAAGGGACGCCCTGCTCCTCAGGAACAGGGTGTGGCCAGCCACCCCAGGGGCCCCCAGCGACTATCCCTGTCCCCCCAGCACTGGCCTCTGTGCTTCCCAGCGAGCCCTCGGCCTCTGGGGTCCGCCTCCGTCAGTGTTGGCCCTAGAAGGTTCCTCGCTCCCAAGCCTCTCCTGCCTTCGCCCGTCCTACTTTCTCCCCGTATCCGTGTCCTCTCTGCTTTCTCCGTCACCCCCACTTCCTCCCAGATAATCCAGACCCTCCCCATCCCCTGCGCTCCAGCCGGCCAGTGCGCCCCCCCTGCACCTCCCCCCCCCCCCGTGGCCTGCCAGCCGTGGTCATGGCTGTGCGGTTCCGGCAGGGGCTGCGCTTGTGGTACAGACGCCATCTCCTCGGGACCAGCGGGGCTGACTCCCTCCAGCACCCCACCAGGTGATCCTGAGAGGTGCCCTCCGCACCAGCCGGGGAACAGCTGTGGGTACCACAGCCCCACCCCCAGCGAGTGGCGGGAGGGGGCCGACTGCCCGGGGCCAGTGGCCTAGAGCTCGCGCCTGGCCTCTGGGCCTTATCGCCAGAGCGAGGGGCCCAGCCCACGGCGGGCAGAGGGCACGTCCCTCCTGGGCCTCCTTCCCTCACCAGGGAGCGAGCAGAGGGACCGGGCCGGGCGGGGACGTGGGCTTAGAAATGGAGAGTGTGCGTAAGCGCTTGTCCCAGCGTCATGTCCTCGGGGGGGGGGGGGGGTCCTGGCAAGCGCGGCATGTTGAGGGAAGGGTGGCTTCAGCTGGGCTCTCCGCTGCTGCCTCGGCCACTCCCAGCTGCCGCCTTGGTTGTCGGGCGAGGGCGAGGTGGTGAGCTCCCCGTTGCCAGAGGGAGTCCAGAGGCTGCTGTCTGCCTCAGGCTCTGGGCGATGCTGTCTGTCGCACAGACACGGTGCCAGCCAGCCCGACAGTCGATGTTTGCTCGCAGCCACTTAAAGTGTGGAGAAGCAGGCGAGGCGAATTCGCTTTCTCCAACCCCGTGCTCCCGGATGCTACCCCCCGGCGTGCCGGCAGGAAGTGATGGCAGAGGGCTCGCGGCCCGTCCCTGCTCCGGCGCTGAGTCTGCGGAACCGGCGAAGCCTCTGCAGCGCCCTGTGCGCACTGGCCGCGCTCACGGGCTCGAGGCTCACACGGGTCGTGATGAACACGTCGGACCTGCTGCCGGGCGGGCGCAGCTCGGCCTCGCTGCTCAGAGCCCAGTCTGCAGGCTCCCCAGCCTCCCCCTTCAGAGTCAGCACAGAATGGGGGGGGAGTGCGGGGGGCGTCGTCGTGCTGCTCCAGAACCTCCTCCATTTCAGGGGGGCGCGGACGGGGTGCCCTTGAGACCCTCCCAACACGGGGGCTGCCTTGCACAGGGGCACAGAGCCTGGCTGCAGCCCGCAGTCTCCGCCTCCGTGGGGAAGTGGGAGAAAACCACGTGTTTCCATAGTAAATCCTCACGTGTGTGTGTGTGTGTGTGGATGCCCCTTTCACTCAAGTGGTGGTGGTTCCCGCCGTTCCTCTTGAATGTCCTCATTTGGCAAAATAAAAGTTTAGCAATTCGAATCAGTCCCCCTCCTCCCCCTTTTTATAAACACATTCTACAGCCCAGACCGGCGCAGAGATCCCCAGGCCGAACCGTCCGCTTGAGTAAAACGCTCTCCCGGCTCCCGGCCACACGTGCTCGCACACGTGCCGTCTGTGGCCGCCTCCATGCCGCCGTGGCTGCCTCCGTGCCGCCGTGGCCGGGCCGGGCCGTCACAGAGACCATATGGCCCGCAAAACCCAAGTATCTGCAGGAAAACGTGACAGGGAAAGTGGCGACCCCCTGGCCCAGAGCAGCCTGTCGGTGGAGGTACGTCGGGGACCACGCGTGATCCCAGCTTCCCCAGCAGCTGCGCTTCCCGGAGCAAAAAGAAGCGGATGAAATGCATGAGGGGTTTGTTACCGCGCCCGGCCCCGAACACTGTGTTTTCATTGCGACACTGAATCGCGCTGAACGTGACGGAGACACTCGGCGTTCTTTCCTCGCGCGGAGCCTTGGAAATCCACGCTGCAGTTTGCAATCACAGCCCTTCGCACACATGGGACCGGCCACGTTTCAGTCCAGAAGGAGTGAGGCTCGTTCCGTGGGGGGTGGGGGGTGGGAGGGCGGCTAGAGGAGGTGGCGCTGCCCTGGGCTTCTGTGGGCTGAGCCCCGCCGCAGGGGAGCCAGGCGCGGGCCGTCCTGCAGGGAGGGGGCAGTTCACATGGAGAGACACGCAGTGGAGTGGGTTCAGGGTGAATTCCTGGACAACCCGGAACCTGGGGCACGAGGGAGGTGCCGCCCAGGATGTTTTGGGGTCTAAGCTGAGAAATGTGGGCTTTTCCCAATAGGCAGTGGGGACCGTGGCGGGTCTGGGAGCCGGGCAGTGGCGTGGTCAGATGGGGAGGGGAGGAAGAGGAATCCGGACGGCAGAGGCGGCTGCAGACCAGGGAGCAGCCGATGCTACTTGCGTTTTGTGGGCCACATGGAGCCTGACGGGGCGGCGTGGGGATGAGATGGGGGGTGGGAGAGAGTCTGCAGAAGAGTGTCCCCAGGACGTGGAGAGGGGTCCCTGTGGCATCGGTGATCTCTGGCTGGAGGTTGGTGCTGAAGGGTAGGCTGTGCTGGAGGCCGTGGCCCCGACCGCGGCCCAGGCTCCTTGGCAGAGAGAGGCCTCCCCTCTGCCGGCACCGGGCAGGCTGCATGCCCGCCGGGACCCTGGCCCCACTCCTGCGCAGCGCCCTTTCCCGCCTGTGCAGCTGGACGAGGGCCAGTGCCCAGGCCGATGTGCACACCTGGCCACACCCTCTGGAGGCTGACCCTCCCCTCCTGTTCTCCCTTCACGTCTGCTCTGAGCTGGGCTTTGGCCCGAGGCAGCCCCTCCTGGGTTCTGCTGTCCCCGAGTGAAAGCCCCCCAAAACGCATTGGCAAGACAAGTGGGGTACGAACTCCCCCACTCCAGAGGGGGCAGTGGGCCCCCAGCCCCAGTGTCCCCAAGCCACCCTCAGACACCTGGCCACGTCCCCAGGCCACCCTCAGACACCTGGCCACGTCCCCAGGCCACCCTCAGACACCTGGCCACGTCCCCAAGCCACCCTCAGACACCTGGCCACGTCCCCAGGCCACCCTCAGACACCTGGCCACGTCCCCAGGCCACCCTCAGACACCTGGCCACGTCCCCAAGCCACCCTCAGACACCTGGCCACGTCCCCAGGCCACCCTCAGACACCTGGCCACGTCCCCAGGCCACCCTCAGACACCTGGCCACGTCCCCAAGCCACCCTCAGACACCTGGCCACGTCCCCAGGCCACCCTCAGACACCTGGCCAGGGAGGTGCGTAGCAGGGCCGGGGTGGAGGCAGTGGCCTCCTGGGAGTGCCTCCTGAGTGGTGGGCGAGGGGACCTGGAGCTTCTGTGGGAGGGGCAGGTCACAGGCAGGGAAAGCGGCGGCTCCTTCAGCCCCACCTGGGAAGGTCCCCTGAGGAGGAGGCCCCAGAGGCGGGGTGCTCTAGGCCTGGGCCTGTGGGGAAGCCGATCGGGAAGAACAGGGCTTGGGGATGACAGTCAGTCAGGGGTTACCTGATTCCTCCGACCTCCTTTCTCCTTCCTCGTTCATTATTCCTTCCTTCCTCCCTCCTCCCTCCTCCTTACCTCCTTCCTTTCTTCCTCCTCCCTCCTTCCATCTGTCCCTCCTCCCTCCTTCCTTTCTCCTTTCTCCTATCTCCTTCCTTTCTTCCTTCCTCCCTCCTCCCTCTTTCCTCCTTCCTTCCACCCTCCTCCCTCCTTCCATCTGTGCCCCCTCCCTCCTTCCCCCCTCCTGGCTGTATGGTTTATATCTGTGAGGGGCTCGTTGACATCTAACGCACGTATCATAAACCCCTTATGAAGTGGCTTTTAGTGTATTCACAGTTGGGCAGCCATAGCCTCTAAGTCCAGATCGGCTTCACCCCCCGCCCCCCAAAGAGCTCCAGGTGCGCTCAGCCTCCCTCCCCCTCCCCCAGCCCCTGGCCGCGTCCGCGTCCGCGCTCTGTCTGTGGGCTCACCGGTTCTGACCTCAATGGACAGAACCGTTGGGTTCAGGGCCGCAGTGACCCGTGGGCCCTGCAGGGGGGGCCCCTTTCACAGGACGGCGAGGGGTGTGCGCTCTGCCCCAGGCTCCTAGGCGGGAGGGGGCGCATGGCTCCCTGGTCCGGGGCTGGGCGTGACAGGCGGGTCAGCCTTAGCTGGTCCAGAGGGCCTTGTGGGGCCCCCTGATCCCCGTGGTCCCCGGGGCCCCATCACAGCTCTGTGCGTGCTGGGTACAGACCAGCAGCGCCCTACCGTCTCCCGCCCCAGTCTCCCTGTGTAAACCTAGGGCCTGTGGGCCATGGCTCCTCCCCTATCTGACCTCTGACCTCACCTACCTTCTGGAAGCCCACAGAACCTACAGGGGAAGGGGGATACCCTGGGTGCAAATCCCTAAATTACACTGGAGGGCAGGGCCCCTACTGACGCCAAAGGGGTCAGTGCCCCCGGGCAAAGCCAGAATTCCTGCAGGGCCCGAGCGGCCAATAGTCCGCGACGGGAATGGGCGGGAAGAGGCACCATCGCACCCCGGGAAGGCCCGTTGGGAGGAGCCGTGCCTGCCCAGCTCTGCCTCGGTGGGCCCACAGGCACCTGCCCCCCAAGAGAGGGGACCCCCCCACCAGGCTTCCCCCTCCGTCTCAGGGAGAACACAGGAGACCTGCATTGTGCTGGGGGCTCCTCACCGGGACCGAGTCAGACTAGTTAACTTCCACGCGGGGAACCGGGGTTTCCCTCCCTGCTCCTCTTCCGATGGCTTTCGCTGACCCATTTTGGAAAACGAAGCAGGGTAAATACAGGAATGGTTGGCCGCAGCCCGGGAGGGGAGGCAGCCTAGGGGGCGGGGAGAGGCTGGGGGTGCCGCCCTCGCCTCCTCCCTGCCCCCTCCCCCGCCCCATCCTCGGGTCACGTCTGTAAGCAGGCAGGCTGCATCCGGCTCCAGGCAGGTGAGGGTGCGGGTCTTCCTTGGGGGTAAAGCACATTGCGTCCTGGCTCCAGGCGTGGAAGAGGAGTGAGCCCTGGAGGGAGCCGGCTGCAGGGAGAAGCGGGACCAGAGGGCTGAGGGTGTGCCCGGCCCACCCGGGCACTCGGCCCCCTGCCTGCGACCCGCCCTCATGGAACCTGGACCCCACACATCCCTCCCCTCCCCCACCAAGGCCTCCCACCCCTGAGCCGAGGGGCTGTCTGTGTTTTGACCCCTGCTCTGCAGCCCCCGTGGCACCGTTTCCCTGGCACGAGGGGCCAGGCATTTAGCCCAACGCACCTTCCCCCCGAACTGGGAACAGACCCCCCCACTCCCAGACTGAAAAGGGGAAATGCTGCCCACCCCAAGGGGGGAGCTGACAGGAGGAGGGGCCTCTGTCCGCCTTCCTCCAAAGGCCACGCCCCAGCCCCCACCTCCCCTGGGGACCGAGGGCTGGCCAGCACGGAGGTCTGGGAGGATGTGAGGGGTAAATGGAATCGCCCCAAAGGAGCTTGGCCTGGGCCTGCATGGAGCTGCTGATGCAGGGAGCTGCCCTGCCCGCCCCCCCAAACCTCGCTTGGACACACACCCCCGCCCCCATACACTCTCCACCTGCAGCCTCTGCCCAGGACCCACGGGGCCGGTGGGGAGCCTGCGGATTGCGGCCAAGCCCACCCTCCCAGAGCCGGGCACGGGACCGTTCCTGCCGCCGCCACCTCCAGCGTTCTTGGGCTTTGCCCTCTGCCTCGGTCCCCGCTGCAGGGGTGAGGCCCTTGCCCGCCGTGGGCGCTGCCGGCGCAGAGAGCAGGAGCTGCTCCTGCTGATGGTCTGGAACCGGCTCAGGCCGGGGCAGGGGCGGGTCGCAGGGGCCACCCCCCCTTGGCGTTTGCATGGCTCAGCATAAGGGCCAGGCCTTGGCAAAGGCCCGGAGGAGGCCCGGGCAGGGTGGGCGCAGCGGCTTGTCGGGACGCCATGTGGCCGGGACCCGCGGGGCGCAGGGCACTGGGCTCTGCCTCAGGGGGGCCCCTGGCGGCCGGGGAGCGTGGGCACCTGTGTGCAAGGCTTTCGATTCCGTTGGACGGGAAGCAGGCCCGACGGACTGGCCCTCGAGCCGCCCTCCGGGCCCGAGGAGCCAGCACCGTGGGCACCGCCAGAGCGGCTGGCCCCTCGCGTGGGCTGAGCAGCCCCTCCTTCCTGCTCAAGTCCCTGCTGGCGCTCAGGCCCCAGCCACGTGCTGCTCTGCGGGGGTCCCCACTAGGCTGTCCCCCTGGTGGCGTTTCTGACATCAGAGGGGTCTGGTCAGAGTCAGAAAGAGGGTCTGTGGGGTGCCCCGCCTCTCCACGCCGTCCCGCAGCTGCGCCCCAGTCTACAGAGCAGAACTACAGCCTCGTTCCTGGGGCCTGGGGCTCCCCTAGAGCTAGCACCCGCAGCTGGTCTCGACACCCAAGGCCCTGGGGGTCCGTGCCCAGCCCTGACCCAAGGGGCCCAGCCAGGCGGCCTCTTTCCCCCAGAAAGGCCCCGGCCTGCTGCCACCCGTGAAACGCAGAGCCCCACTTTAGTGACCTCTGACCCCCCGCTATAGGGGGCCCCAAGGAGGACCAGGGAGGTGGAGGGAGGGGCGGCAGAGGTGGCTGGGCAGCGGGGGAAGTTGCCTCCCCCCGCCAGTTTGAGCCTCTGCGTTTGGGGTTGGAGGAGCATGGGACCCTGCAGTTTCTGTCCCCGCCTGTCACTCGCCCCCGCCAGCCCCCGCCGCGCCCGCACCAGCCCCGGCCGCTCCCGCACCAGCTCTCGCACAGGCCTTGGCGACTCCCACTCCAGGTGGCACCAGGGGCTGCTCCAGCACGCTGCAGTGGGAACCCCAGATCCAGGAAGCGTGTGCTTGGGTTTTTCCATCCCAGCCACCTGCGCCTCCCGGCTCCCCTCCCCCCCCCCCCCCCCCACACACACACACACACTGCCTCACACAGTCCTCAGGCCTGTGCCAGCCCTGCCTGGCCCCACCCCTCACACCTGGCCCTGCCTGCAGACCCCGGCCCCCACGCCAGGCCCGGCCCCCGCCCTGGCCTGCAGACCCCGGTCCCCACGCCAGGCCCGGCCACCGCCCCCGCCCCTGCCTGCAGACCCCGGCCCCCACGCCAGGCCCGGTCCCCGCCCCCGCCCCTGCCTGCAGACCCTGGCCCCCGCGCCAGGCCCGGCCCCCGCCCCTGCCTGCAGACCCCGGCCCCCGCGCCAGGCCCGGTCACCGCCCCCGCCCCTGCCTGCAGACCCCGGCCCCCGCGCCAGGCCCGGCCCCCGCCCCCCCCCTGCCTGCAGACCCCGGCCCCCGCGCCAGGCCCGGCCGCTGCGCCGCCCTCACCACCCGCAATACCCCAGGGCTCTGTTAGCACAACTCGGTTCAGAGTCTGATTGGTCCTGAGGAGATCGGGGGGTCAATTCTCCACAGCTCCTTCCTCTCCATTTAACTAATTTAACTGCACGATTGTTACAAATCTCATTTTTTTATAGCCCTGCTTCTCCGTCCAATTGAATCACTAAAACCTCATTTTCTCAGAAGCGCTGAACACGTAACTGGAGGAAAAATTATGCTCCCGTCTGCCTATTAGGACAGCTCAGGCATGCGTGAGCTGCGTGACATGTATGGGACAGCCACACGGTCAGCCTGTGCATGGTGGGCTTGGCGAGGGCGGGCCGGAGGCGGGGCGGGAGGCTCGCGTGTCCCATGTCAGCGCCGTAAAGGGCAGGGCCCCAGGCAGGGTCCTGTCCCTGTCCCGCCCTGTCCCTGAGGGTGAGATCATGTGTGTGCAGACAGACAGCCCCTCGTGGCAGGAGGGGGAAGCCACATTAACTCCCGATGACAAACACTCTGTGGGCCCTCGTCATTAGAGGGAAATTCAATTCGCTTCTAACGCCCCATGATGCCGGCTCTGCGAGGGGAGGCGGGATTGGGCAGCTGGTGTGATGGGCCCCGAGGTCACGGGGCGGAGCGGCTCTGGGGAGGGGTCGTGGAGGGGGCCTCTAGGGGGGCGGCTGTGAGTCATTTCTGACCTGCCGGTCCCAGAATTTCCTCCTGTCTCCACTCACTGTGTGGCCGCTCGGGGTCCTTGGGCAGCTGTGGGGTTTTTAAAATATTTTTACTGACTTCAGAGAGGAAGGGAGAGGGAGAGATAGAAACACTCATGATGAGAGAGAGTCGTGGATAAGCTGTCTCCTGCAGACTCCACACGGGATGGAGCTCACAGCCTGGGCCTGGGCCCTTACCGGAATCAAACCCTGAGCTCAGGTTCATAGGTCGACGCTCAACCACTGAGCCCCGCCAGCCGGGCAGCTGTGGGTTGATGTGGTGGCCACTGTCGGCCCTGCAGGAGGCCCTGGTCCCCGGGGTTGTCTGGGGCTGGGAGGGGCGTGGGCGCCACGGGGGCTGGGTGTCCTGCCCGGGAGAGTGGAGGAAGGGCGGCGGCCGTGAGAGCGAGCGTGTGCGCAGCGTCGTGGGCCCGCCTGGACGAAGCTCTTCACACCTTTTAACCACCCAGCCCCTCCCGGGGGCCCCGCGTCACCCCGTTCACGGCTGCAGAAGGGGTGCGGGGCAGAGCGGCCTCCCGTTGTCTGTAAGCGGCCGTATCAGTTTGCACGGACCAGGCAGCTCGAACAGCGGGCACCGGCGTCTCAGGCCGGAGGCGGGAGCCGGAGACGGGTTGTTGGCAGGGCCGCGGCAGCCGCTCTCCTTGGCTCGTGGACGGGCGTCCTGTCCCTGTGTCCTCGCTCTGGCGCCCTCTGGGTGTCTGTGTCCTGACCTCTTCTCACGAGGACGCCAGTCAGATTGGACGAGGGCCCGCCCGCGAGACCGCCTCTAACCTCGTGGCCTCTGAGCAGCCTCCCTCCGCTGCAGCCACCCGCCCGGTGCCGGCCTGGGGCGCCGCCTGAGTGTGAAGGGGACGCGGGTCAGCGCGGAACGGGGCGAGGCGGCGCCGACGCCACCTGAGCCCAGAGCCACCCCTTGCACGGTCTCTCTTGTCACGCGATTGCGATCAGCCGGCAGGAACTGTTGAAACATCTGGGGCTGGATGGCCAGCGCGTGGCAGTGCCCTCGGTCAGCACGGCCATCGTGTGCCAAGCCCGACCGGGAGGCGGAGGTGGACAGTCTGGACCTGTGGCAGCTGCCTGGGTGGGGCCGCTCCTGCCCCCCCGCCCCCTGCTGGCCTCCCCTGGGAGACGGCTCTCGTGGGGCTCGGGGCTCTGGGCGTCTGTGCTCCTGGGGACCGGTGCCGGCTCCTCCAGGCTCCGTGCCGACTCCTTGGGGACATCGTTAAACGCACCAGCCAGTTCCCCTCTGAGTTTGATTCATCAGCCCGGGTGGGGTCAGGCTTCTAGCGTTGGCGGGTCCCCGCAGGGTTTCTGATGCGGGTTCCTCCGGCCTCAGGGGAGACACGGAGCTGTCCCCGTTTGGGGAATGGGTGAGGGGCGCGTGGTGGCCTCCTGGAGGCTGGGCGGAGGGGCAGCCTGGTGACGGAGGGCAGGGACGCTGTCGGCCGGGGGCCAGCAGAAAGGCTCTTGGCCAGGAGTCAGTCCACTCCCAAGCCACAGGGGCCAGCTGCAGCCTGGACAGTGCCCAGTGCTGATGGCACCCGCCCCGGCCAGAGCAGAGACAGAGGGTGAGGACAGGCAGACAGGGTGTGGGGCGGAGATTCAGTGAGGACAGACCGAGACTGGACATGAGACGGAGAGAGACAGGGGGAGTGTCCACGGCGGGACAGGCTCCCCCCGGTCCTGGGGCCCTTCAGCCCCTCCCCCACCTCCTTGGCCCACACAGAGGGGCGGCGGGGGGAGGCCGCCCTTGCCAGGGAGGCTGCAGACCAGACAGTGTGGCTCTGTGGTTTGCCAGGAATGACATTCATTCTCACCCAGTGACCACAGTGGAGTCCGCCGCCGCCAGCTAAGGGCATTGAGTCCCCGCTTGCTCCCAGGGCCCTGCGTTCTCTGACTCCCGGGGAGAGCCAGCTCCCATCTGCAGAGGCCGAGGGCTCCAGCGAGCCAGCGCGCTGGGTCCTGCGGCCCAGCTCCGGGGCCCGGTGGGGTCAGGGGAGGGGCCAGGCCGTACCTGGGTCAAGCTGGGCCAGCTGTCCGTCCGTCTCTGTCACAGTCAGCTCTGCTGCTGCAGCGCAGAGACGCCCACGGACACTGCAAGTGAATGGGTGCGGCTGGGTTCCGATAAAACTTTATTTACACAAACAAGCCAAGAGCCAGCTTTGTCCGTGGGCTCCAGTTTGTCAACCCCTGGTCCAGCTGACCTTGGAACCCTAGGCCTGCCCAAAAGGGGTGGCAGGGGGCGGGACACGGAAACCCAGTCAGCAGCCCAGCCCGAGGGCTCCTGCCTCAGCAGGACATGGAGCGCCAGACCTCTGGGGTCCTTGTCCCTGCGGTGGATGGGGAATGGAGACCAGGGCAGCCACGGTGGGACCCGAACCCAAGCCTGGCCCAGGAGACGGACACCTGGGCCTCGAGGCCAGAGGGCACTGTGCTCACCCCCTGAGTGACACTGCAGCCTAGAGCCCGGCTGAGGTCCCAGGAGGCGTCTCAGAGCCATCAACGGGACAGGTATGCCCTCCAGACGTCGCGCACGGCGGGCCGGTCCCCAGAGCAGCAGCCACATCAGACCCCCGGTCAGGGGAGGGCTCGGCCAGAGCTGCCATCCGCCCCTCTGGGCAGGACCCTGACGGGTGGGACCCAGGTGGCCGCCTTGGGACTGCAGGACCCGCTCGAAACCCCCCAGAGGCGCCAGCTGCTCTGCGCCCAGGAGCGGCCAGTGCTGACTTGGCTGAAACCGGAGCTGTCTGGGCCACCGAGGGGAGAGGTGCGCGTGGGGACCCAAGGGACAGGAGGATGCCCCCTGCCTCTGTCCAGGGGGTGGGGGTGGGCCGGCTCCTGCCCGGTCCTGCAGCCCTCAGGGCTCCCCCGCCCCACCCCCCTCGCCAGGCCCTGCACGGGAGCTGGTGTGCACCCCGTCTCCTCCTCACCCTGTTCCCAGTGGCCTCCTTGCTCTGTGTTTGTGACGGGGATACCACCTCGGAACAGGGTGAGGCAGAGACGGGGTACACCCTCTCCTCCTTCACCTCAGAACTTCCCTGCCCCCCACACCCTGGCCCAGGCTCACCACCTCACAGCCCGGCCCCAATCTGGCCACCCGCAGGCCCGGGGTGCGCCCCCCACCCCGCCCGGGTCTCGGAGCCCCGGCCGCACATTACCATTTCATAATACTCTGAAATATACATGAAGTTGGCTGAATGCAGGCAAAACTGCACCACTTACCGCATGAATATTTCATGCTGGCTTCACTCCGAGGTGTCCGTCTGACAGAGCCGGGAGCCGCTGTCCGGACCTCCCCGCCACTCGCCTCCTGCCCGCGGGGGGCAGCGGGCCCTTTGCTGAGCTAGGGGCACCTGAGGAGGTGGGACCAGGCGCGCTGAGGGGTTCGGTGGCTGTTGGGGAACTGGGGCTCGGGGACGTGGAGTGGGTCCTGAGCTACTCTGGGGCAGCCACACCCCCACTTTGTGGGCTGAATGTTCAGAATAAAATCTCGGTGTGGTAGACAGCCCTGGGGAGGGGCGGGAACCACAGGCCCCGCTGGCTGATTTCCCAAAATGCTCTGGCGCGGGCCGCTGCCCGTCAGGGGGCGGGACAGACCCCTGAGGCCTTGGGAGGGAGGCCACCGTTCATGTCTGTGCAGGGCACCTCCACTTTGGGCCCCGGGAGCCTGGCACAGCGGCCTCGGCCTCCAGCAAGCTCTGAGGCCAGGCTGCCCGCCCCCCCGGGGGCTGAGGACAGGACCCATGAGCCTGGGAAGGGGCGGCTGCCTGTGGGTGTGCACACGTGTATGTGTGTGCATGTGTGTGAGTGCATGCATATGTGTGTATGCGTGTTTGCACGCATGCATTTGTGTGCGTGCATGCACGTGTGTGAGTGCATGTGTGTGTGCGCATGCATGTATTTGTGTGTGCGCGTGTGTGTGCAGGTGACACGGAAGTACGCAGGTGCTCTGAGGAAGGCGTGGGAGGTAGGCCCATCCCTCCCAGCTCTAGGGGGCCGGGGCCTGCAGGGGTCAGCTGAGGGCAACAAATGATGGTCGCGAAGAAGAGAAAGGAAAAGAAGCCGGCCTGTGTGGCTCAGTGGTTGAGCAGGGCTGCCTGAGGGGCCGGGAGCCCTGAGTCACACAGGCCAGCGTGGCCAGCCCGGGAGGTGGAGGGTCAGTGGGGTCTGCTCCCTCCCCCAGAGGGAGGGGTGAGCCCAGAACTCGAGCCTCAGCACGGCTGCCTTGGGTTCTGCCCTGTCTCGGCCTCACTCACCTCACCCCTCACAGTGTCCCGTTTCCACGGCTCCTGCGCAGCCCTCGTGGGGATGGGAAACAGGAGCACCGCCCCCCCCCCCCGGCAACGGGAAAGTGCCTGCCCTGCCAGGGTCCCCCCTGAGGACGTGGCTCCCACCCCCATGTGCCCCTCTGGCTGCAGAGATGCTCAGGGAAGCCCCGTGCCTGGCGACAGATGGCGGCCGTCCTGCCCCTTCTCTGCAGGACCAGCCTCCCCAGGAGCTGCGGGCCCTTGGTCAGCAGCCCGACCCCCTCAGGGCCCCAGGACCCCACTCGGTGCCCCGGGACCAGACTGGGCGTTGGGCAGGTGCGAGAAGGCTCCAGGGAGCACACGGGCTGGGCCCAGCGCCCCGGCTTCCTGGGGTTCTCCTGGCTGGCAGGGGAGGAGACTGTGTGAGGTTCTGCGGCAGAAATTTTCCACAGACGCCCCACGTCACGCCTCCCGGTGTCTCACGCCTCGCTGCCTCCAGCTCCTCTGTGCAGACAACCGCGTCCCGGGACTGCAGGGCCCTGCACGCCTCTGCGCTCCCCCCAGGACAGCACCTCCCGCTGCCCCAGCCCCGAGGCAGAGCCCTCCTGCAGCCCCAGCCAGCCCTGCACCCCTACTCCCTGCCGCCCTGCACCCCTCCTCCCTCCGCCCTGCACCCCCTCCTCCCTGCCACCCTGCACCCCTCCTCCCTCCGCCCTGCACCCCTCCTCCCTGCCGCCCTGCACCCCCTCCTCCCTGCCGCCCTGCACCCCCTCCTCCCTGCCGCCCTGCACCCCTCCTCCCTGCCGCCCTGCACCCCCTCCTCCCTGCCGCCCTGCACCCGCTCCTCTGCAGCCCTGCACCCCCTCCTCCCTGCAGCCCTGCACCCCCTCCTCCCTGCCGCCCTGCACCCCTCCTCTGCAGCCCTGCACCCTCCTCCCTGCCGCCCTGCACCCGCTCCTCTGCAACCCTGCACCCCCTCCTCCCTGCCGCCCTGCACCCGCTCCTCTGCAGCCCTGCACCCCCTCCTCCCTGCAGCCCTGCACCCGCTCCTCCCTGCCGCCCTGCACCCCTCCTCTGCAGCCCTGCACCCCTCCTCCCTGCCGCCCTGCACCCGCTCCTCTGCAACCCTGCACCCCCTCCTCCCTGCCGCCCTGCACCCGCTCCTCTGCAGCCAGACCTGAACCCGGGAGGGCCCTGACTGCTCCCTGCCCTGTGCCTGCAGGCAGAGGCCTCTGCGTCTGGTTTGGAAACACCCCCGCCCCCCACCATGGAGCCGGGCAGGGACAGCCACGCCCTCGCCTTCCCACAGCTGGAGCTGCAGGAGCCTCAGGCCCTGAAGGGTCTGCTGGTGTCTTAAGCTTAAAGGTGCCCCGTCCCCAGTTGGTGTCCAAGGGCCAGGTGCTTGGACCCCTCCCACAGCCCAGAGCAGCGGGGAGGGAGTGTGGGCGAGGAGGGTGTGTGTGTGTGGGGGGGGTTCTTGTTAGTGTTTCTTAAATGAGTTCCAGCCCCTTGCAATTCCTACAGAAAGGCCAGCCTGTCCCCTCCGCCCGCCAGTCCTGCAGACTCCGTGGCTGATGGTCCCAGCCTTTCCCGTCCTCTGGGGAGCCCAGCCTCCGCCTCCGCCTCGGAGGCCCCCGGAGGTGCAGGGACGGCCATGGGGGCCGCCCGCCTCCCTCCGTCCTCAGACCCTGCGTCTGAGTGCCTGAGACAGCGTCTCCCGTTAACATCACTGCCCGCGGCCGGCTCCTTGTCCCCAGGGCACCCGGATGCGGTTTCCTGTCTCGTTCCACCCTCAGCCGCCTGCGGGGAGCCCCGGTTTGTAGCCTCTTTTGGGGACTTGGAAGCGGAGTCCCAGCCAGCATTGGGGTGCGGCTCAGCAGTCACGTGGCCAGCCACTGCTCCCCCACCCCCTGGGGCCACAGAGCAGGGCAGCAGGAGCTTCTGCAAACATCTAGACCAGACCCGCCCAAGACAGAAAAGAACTGAGGGAGGCCACCGAGTGAGGCTCGGGAGGGACCCCGGCTGCAGACGGGACCCCAGATCTGGGGCTGGACGCTCGGGAGGTGCTCAGGGCCAGGAGTGTGGGTGGTCACCGCCCCACGGATGCGCCCAGGCCTCGGGCCCGTCACTCTTGTGCTGAGGATGTGCCCATGGGACACAGCCCGGAGGGGGGAGCCCGCCGAGGGGGGCGCCTGGTCCCAGCGGCTCCCGCGTGCCGCAGAGGCTGCTTTGTATGGGTGGCGCGGCGTTTTGGGTAATGAAATATTCACAGGTCAGTGATTCCTTGAGAAATGATGGGGATCAGTCAATTCCTTTTCAGGGAGTAATTTTCTCCCCTTGCAGCCGTGTTCCGTGTTGACTGTCATTAGCATGAGAGGGAGGCTGGATCGAAGACACTTGTCAGAGCTCAGGACGAGCTGCCGCCTCGTCACGGGCTGTGGCGCCGGGCCGGACACCCACGTGAGCGCAGGCAGGGTCCCTGGCAGGCTCCGAGCCCCGGGTGTGGGGCGCTGGCTGGTGGCCCCGGACGCCCGGCCCTCCCAGGTCTCACCAACCTGCCTCCCACGTGGCGGGGAACAGAAGGGGCCCCGGGACACCCCTCCAAGGTGTGGGCATGAGGACCCCGTCCTGGGCCTCAGTCCATCCCAGACCCAGCCAGCTGCCCCCGAAGAGGAAATAAACGGGCGTCATCCCTGTGCCGTGAGCCGGTCCTGGGGGCGCGTGGTGAGTTCCCCGTAGAAACGGACCCTTTCTGGCCGGCGTGGCCCAGTGGGTGAGCATCGACCTATGAACCAGGAGGTCGCGGCTGGATTCCAGGTCAGGGCGGAGGAGGCAGCCAATCAGTGATTCTCTCTCAGCATTGATGTTCTGTCTCTCTCCCTTGCTCTCTGAAATCAATAAAAAATACCTATTTTTTAAAATGGACACCCCTTTGCTCCAGGTCCCTCACCTTCATCCCCTTGTCCTGAGGCCCAGACCCCTCGGGACTGGGAGGAGCCGCTTGCAGAGATGCGGGGGAGGGGCCTGCAGGCTTTGGGGCGGGGCAACGCTCCCTGGGACCCTCCTGTCCCCTGTCCTGGCCCGTGATGAGGGCCCAGGGCCAGAACAGCCCATGAGAACCTGCCCCCCTCCCAGCAGGCCGACAACACGCCGTGCGGCACCCAGGCTGAGTCCACAAGTGGCCACTCCTGGCCTGTTCATCCCAGACCCAGCGTCCTGCCCGCCAGTGTTGGGGGGGAGGCAGGCCAGCTCCCCACCAGCAGGCCCCTCCCACCTGCACGCCCCTCTGAGGGTGGTCTGGCCACCTGGTCCTCGCCCTCCAAAGCCCCCAGGGACGGGTGGGGGGGCAATCTGGCGGCCTGGTCAGTCCTGCTGGGGTCAGCAGGTCAGGGAGGGGTGTCCACAGAGAAGGGGCAGCTTGGGGTAGAAATCCCGTCAGTGCTCAGCCGTGGGCAGCAGGGCCTGTTCAGAGAATACCTTCGATTAAAAATTGATTTTTCAGTTGAATCTCAATCGTAATGAGCCACATTCAGACCCCCCCCCCCCCACCTCCTGGACAGGGTTGTGGTCACTGCCGGCCTGGAGCGGGGGGGGCGGGGAGGCAAGGGGCCGGGGCAGGGAGGGTCCGTCCTTCCCCGCGTTTGGGAGTAATTACAAATGAGGTGCGGCGGTGGGGGGGGGGTGTTAGATGAAAGTGTCACGGCAGTAAGCCGAGTGCTTATTTACTGCCAGCTTGCGGCTGCCGTTAAAAGCTGCGATATTTAATTTCCCTGGATCCGGGCAGTGTTTCTAACACGTCATAAACAGCACCGCGTCTCTCCCGCTCCCGCTCCCCCAAACTCGGAGCCCTCGGGCCAGAACCCGCCAGGCCTGCGCCCCGCGCCTCTGTGTGTGTCTCTTCCTCGGAGGCAGGCGGGGCAGTGGGCGGCGCTCCGAAGGCCCCGGCGCCTGGGCAGTGGCATCACCACAAACACGCTGGCTCCCGGCCGCAGCGCTCACAGGCCAGGGCACGACACGGCCAGGCCGCCGCTGACCTGGGGGGCACCTCCGTCTCGTCCGGCCGCCCAGGTGGCCCTGTCCCCATACCTGCCTCACAGACGGGAGGGACCCTCAGCTTCCCAGGGCTGGAGCTCAGGCCGTCTTGACCCGGGCGCGTGGCTGAGGCCCTCCTGTACTTGGACCTCAGAACGCTCAGCCCCACCCTCTCTGTCCCCCCACCCCACCCTCACCTGCTGGTTTGCTGTGTGACCTCAGGCCCCAGACTCACCCTCCTGGAGTCTGTGAAGAGAGAAGCCCAGCGTGGCTGCTCGTGTTGTAACTGCAGTTTCAGGATCAGAGTGAGTGAATTGGCCACTGGTGCAATGAAACCAGTTTTTGAAAAAACAAAACAGCCCTGGCCGGTTGGCTCAGTAGAAAGAATGCCGGCCTGTGGGCTGAAGGGTCCCGGGTTGATTCCCGGTCCGCGCACATGCCCTGTTGCAGGCTCCGTCCTCGGTAGGGGGCGTGCAGAAGGCAGCCAGTCAGTGATTCTCTCATCATGGATCTTTGTTTCTCTCCCTCTCCCTTCCTCTCTGAAACCAATAAAAATACATTTTTTAAAAAGACAAAAGCCAAGCACGTGGCTGAGCAGGACCTGGACGTGGAGTCGGGCCAGTGAACGCCGAAGCGCAGGAGGCCGTTTGCGGCCGGCGGGACCCCTCTCCGCCGCCGGGAGCTGCCTGGGGATGAGAGTCGGGAGGCCCGAGCGCTGGCGGCAGGAAGGCAGGGGCCTTTTTATAGAACGTTCCGGAAGACGAGAGTTCCATAGCACGCGCCTCGGAAGTGCTGGCCCGGGAGTGCGGCCTGGGCGGCGGGTGGCCGCGCCTCTGAGCCGGGGGAGCTCAGCTGGTCTCTGAGCCCCAGATTCCCCGTCAAGGCGGCAGCACTCCCAGGGTCGTGGTGAGGTGACAGTGCCTGCGCGTGATAGGTGCGCAGCACGCAGTGTGCCTGGCCCCCTCGGGCACCGGGGACACAGCTGGACAGGCAACGTGCCCCTCCCCCCGGAGTCTCGTCCCCGCCGAGTGCGGTCCTGCCCGGCCGCAGCCTCACCTGGTCCCAGAAGTCCCATCTCTGCCTTGGGGCCGAGTCCTGGTCCTAAAGATTGTCCGCTCCTGTCCCCACCCACAGGGAGTCGGGGGCAGCTCGCCCCCTCCTGTCTGAGGCGCAGTGACCCCTGACCGCCCGCCTCCTGTGCACTGTCCGCCTCGTCAGCAGGAGACGAATGTCTTTAACTCGGGGAGCGTTTCGGGAGCCGGTGAGAGGGAGCGCACCACCTGCAGGCCCCGGAGCGCGAGCTGGCACCTGGGCACGGCAGGGCGGGCGCCGAGGGGCAGCCGAGCAGGGTCACGGGACAGCAGGTGGGCGGGCGGTGGCAGGGGGGCCTGCCTGTGTGGGGTTTGGGTGCGTGCGCACTGCATGTGGGAGGCGTGAGTGTGGACATGGGTGTGAGCGCGCACCAGGGCGGGGCTGTGAGAGCGCATGCCCTGTGTGTGCGTGTGGGCATGTGTGGGGTGCACATGGTAGCTGGATGCGGCGAGGCGTGGTGTGCGGGCGGGCGTGGCCGCCGGGGTGAGCGTGCACAGTGTGAGGGCCTGTGTGCAGGCGTGTTGTGTGCACGCAAGGGTACCGTGCATGAGCGCGTGCCTGTGCGTGCGCTGGCCGTGTGCACTCTGGGTCCCCTGAGATGACCTGGGACCACGCAAGCATGCCCACACGTGTGCATGTGCGTGCATGTGCTGCCGTGACGGGGCGGTGGGGCACGGGGGCCATGGCCGTCTGTATGTGCCAGCCCACATGTGCGTGGCTTCTGGAGAAGTGTTTAAAAATGGAGCTGTCAGCCCCGAGCTGACGGGCGCAGTCAGCAAAGTGCAGCGTCGGCAGGAAGGCGCTCCCTCCATTACCCGCGGAAACGGCTTTGTGCTGAGGAGGCAGAGCGGCTGGAGCGAAGCAAGTGGAGCAGACCCAAAACCTTCATTAATTAAAGAAGCTCATTAATGAGGGACTTTTAATCAGCCGAAGATTGGATCCGCGCTCGCCTCCACCATGAGCCAGCCGGGCGCCAAACGGGAAGCGAGGCCGCCTGCCTCCTCCGCCGGCCCAGCCTCCACGGTGCCCGCCGGGCCTGGGGCCAAAAGAGGGGCCGAGGCCGGGCTGAACTGGGGGGACCTGAGGGGTGTGGGGGTGCTGTGGAGGCAGGTTCCAGTGACCTGAGCGTGGAAGGGGTGTCTGGGTCCAGAGTGTCCATCGAGGGTGATGCTGCCCCCTGCCGGGGGCGCGTGGCAGTGCAAGCTGCACTGGGCTGTCATGTTGGGGGGATGCTGCAGGCATGAGCGGGTAGAGCCCATGTTGCTGAACACCTGCGGGGTGCCCCCACTCAGAGAATGGCCTGTCCCAGTGTCCGCAGGGCCCAGGCTGAGCACCCTGCTGTGCGCAGCCGTACCTGGGAGCGGGGAGCACGTGGCAGGGGTGAGCACATGTGGCTGTGGGCATGTGCAGAAGTGTGTGCGCACAGGGAGTGTGTGTGCACGGGGGGGTGTGCACAGGGAGTGTGTGTGCACAGGGAATGTAGGTGAGTGTGTGTGTGCACAGGGGGTGTGTGTGCACAGGGTGTGTGTGTGTAAACGGAATGCACGTGTGAGTGAGCACAGGGAGTGTGTGTGCACAGGGAGTGTGTGTGTGCACAGGGAGTGTGTGTGAGTGCACAGGGAGTGTGTGTGAACAGGGAGTTAGTGTGTGTGCGCAGGGGTGTGTGTGTGTGTGCACAGGGAATGCACATGTGTGTGCACAGGGAGTGTGTGTGCACAGGGTGTGTGTGAGTGTGTGCAGAGGGAATGTAGGTGTGTGTGTGCACAGGGAGTGTGTGTGCACAGGGGGTGTGTGTGTGTGCACAGGGAATGCACATGTGTGTGCACAGGGAGTGTGTGCACAGGGGGTGTGTGTGCACAGGGAATGTAGGTGAGTGTGTGTGTGCACAGGGAGTGTGTGCATGGGGTATGTGAGTGTGTGCACAGGGAATGCACGTGTGAGTGTGTGCACAGGGAGTGTGTGCACGGGGGGGTGTGCACAGGGAATGTAGGTGAGTGTGTGTGTGCACAGGGAGTGTGTGCATGGGGTATGTGAGTGTGTGCACAGGGAATGCACGTGTGTGTGCACAGGGGGTGTGTGTGCACATGGAGTGTGTGTGTGCACAGGGAGTGTGTGTGCACAGGGAGTGTGTGTGCACAGGGGGTATGTGTGTGCACAGGGAATGCACGTGTGAGTGTGTGCACAGGGAGTGTGTGCACAGGGGGGTGTGCACAAGGAGTGTTTGTGAGTGTGTGTGTGCACAGGGAGTGTGTGTGCACAGGGGGTGTGTGAGTGTGTGCACAGGGAATGCACGTGTGAGTGTGTGCACAGGGAGTGTGTGCACAGGGAGTGTGTGTGTGCACAGGGAGTGTGTGTGAGTGTGCACAGGGAGTGTGTATGTGCACAGGGAGTGTGTGTGAGTGTGCACAGGGACTGTCTGTGTGCACAGGGAGTGTGTGCACAGGGAGTGTGTGAGTGTGTGTGAGTGTGTGCACAGGGAATGGAGGTGACAGCGATGCTGCTGACAGACCGCTTGGCTGGGCGGCGCTCTCCCCTGCCGGCCGCCCTGCGCGGGGCTGTGGACAGAGCAGGTGCTCAGAGGTGCCAGCAGGTGAGGGAATGGGCGCCCCTCCCCCGAGGGTGTGGATTCCAGACCCGGATGCCACTGACACGCCCGGGATCACAGGGAGCCAGGCTCTCGGGACCTCATTTCCCTTCAGTGTCCCCCTCACTGTCGACGGGGCCAGACGGGGTCACCCACACAATCCCAGGAGGACACGCAGAGTCCTGCTGGCATCTTCCAGAAGCAGCTCGGCCGGGTACTGGGCCGCCCTGTGGACTCAGCAGCAAGCTCCTCTGGCTCCTCATCCCGGCCCCCCCCCCCCACCTCGGTGCTGCCACCGCCCGGTCCGCCCACGGCCAGTGTCCCCGCACGCGTCTCCTGACCCTCCCGAGCTCTGTCCTCCCGGGCCCAGCCGGCTGGCAGTGCCCCGCCCTGCTCCTGGTCGCCAGGCCCCCCGGCCTGCAGTCTGCAGGATGGACAGACCCTCCTCGGGGCTCCTGCAGGATCCAGGTGTGGCCCCCGCCCCATGGACGTCCTCCCTGCTCCGTCTGAAGCACCTGACTGGCGCCAGGGTCCCCGGCCCACGGGCCTCACTCAGCACGGCCAGGGCGCCCGCAGACAGGCAGGTCTGGTCCCTCCCAGGACATCTGTGGTCTGTGGTCAGTAGGGACCGTTCTCTGTCACAGATGCTGGGTCCGGAGCCCCGAGCCTGCATCCTAACAGCCCCCGATGCAGGTGCTGCTGGTCCAGGGGCCACTCCCACATCCCCGCTGTGTCCAGCTGCGGGGCGGCCACACGGACTGTCCCCACCGAGGGCTCTGTCCCCACCAGGGGCCTTGTCCCAACTGAGGATAAACCCGCGGTTCTCAAGCCCCCCCCCCCGCCCCCCGCGTTGACTGTGGGACGCGTTACGTAAGCTTGGCTGCCAGACTTCCTCCCGAATTCTGTTCCCCGACTTCCATGTGAGCTGCTCCCCAGAGCTCACAGCAGCCGCAGGGCACCGTGGGAGGAAGGCGGGGCGTCTGGTGCCCATTCTACCTCCCATCCACACCCCCACCTGCCCGCCTCATATCCTGGGCACCGGCTTAACACCCGGTTGGCTAATGGAGGCCCTGTTCCTTCATGAAGATGTAGGGGACGTGGGGACAGCTCCGGGGGCAGAGGCTGCCCTCCAGGCCCGCGGTCGGACGGGGATTCTCCTGGCACTCCTCCTCCTGGGAGTCACCGTGGCCGCTGTCCGTAGCTTTATCCTCACGGGCCCCGGGAGGGCGCTCTGGCCCCAACGCTGTGCCCTCCGCCCCACCAAGTGGGGGCCGCCGAGGTGTCACGGAGCCCACCTGCTCAGAGACGCGCGCCATCTCAGCGAGCCGCGGGGAAGGGTGGCGGAGGAGAATGCACGTCACGGGGGTGCAGAGCCTGGAAGGCTTCCCGGGGGAGGTGTTCTGCGCACTCCCTGGACGGAGGGGGCCGTCGGGAGAGGGAATCACAGCAGAGAACCCCTGGGCAGGGCCTGCCCCTGAGCATGGCCTGGGCCGTGTGGTGCACTGTGGGCCGGCAGAGGAGGTGCTCGCCAGCAGTTCCTGATGCGGAGGGCGGCGACACCAGGACAGTCGAGCTGTGTGGGAGCTGCGGGGAGACTGGTGGTTTGAGGCCCGGCCTCGCCCTCCTCAGGGACCCTGCCTCGGTCTCCTTATCTTCCTCCCAGATGTCACCCCCACCCCTGCCCTGACAGCCCACGGCCTCACCCACGAGGCCTCTCACCCACCAGGCCCCTCTCCCACCAGCCCTCACCCACCAGGCCCCTCACCCACCAGGCCTCTCACCCACCAGGCTCCTAACCCACCATCACTCACCCATCAGGCCCCTCACCCACCAGGCCCCTCTCCCACCAGCCCTCACCCACCAGGCCCCTCACCCACCAGCCCTCACCCACCAGGCCCCTCACCCACCAGGCCTCTCTCCCACCAGCCATCACCTGTCAGCAGCCACCAAGGCACACCGTGTATGCACCCCACGCCAACATGGGAGAGGCTTACAGTCATACTGGGAAAATGAGAGGCTGTGGACCAGGGGGAACGGGGAAGAAAGTTGGCAGGGGACACTCAGGGTTCAGGGCAGGGGCAGTGGGAACGGCCCAGGCCCGCCCCTCCTCCCCGGCAGGAGCAGCAGGCATGGCACTCCATGTAGGATTACACACTGGGGTGACTCAGGGTCCGGCCCAGCTGTGGGGTTCTGCCTGGATGTCCCTAAGGCCCCTCCAGGTCTCAGGGGTGGGAGCAGACAGTCCCCCGCCCCCATGCCCTCTGGGCTGTCCAGGCAGCCGGGCACCAGACGCCTCGTGGAGAAGGGGGAAGGGAGCCAGGCCAGCGGCTGAGAGCGCTTGACCTCCCCGGCCCCGGATGAAGTGATAAGGGGTGGACACGCCGTCTGACAGCACTAATTATAAAAGATATTAAGCGGCCTGCCAGGGACAGGGTGGGTTGGATGGACAGGAGGAGCGACCACCAGTGGGTTCTTGCCCCACCTGGGAGCCTTGCGCCTCCCTCCCAGCGAGCAGCTGGCTCTCCTTGGGCTGCTCTCTCCTGCCGCCTGGGCACCCTCCCAGCCTCCCGAGGAGCCCGCCTCCCGGACCTCCTCTTGCTGGGACACGGGGGGGTGACCTGCAGCCCGGCTGGGGCAGCCCCACTCCCCAGGCAGAGCCAGAGGACGGGTTCACAGCCCAGCCCTGCGTGTCCTGGCCGTGTGCACCTGGGCAGGTAACTTCCCGCCCAGCTTTCCGTGGGGAGATGCCAGGTCACGGTATCGACAATGACACGAAAGTCACATCTTTATTGCTCAGCGCAGGGCCAGGCTCTCGTCAGCCGTCTGCCTGCGGCGGTCACAACTGCTGTCAGCATTTACTGAGCACCTGCTGTGTGCCTGAGCCCTGTCAGGTGCTGCAGAGTCAGTGGTGAGCCAGACCTCCATGCCAGGGCCCAGACCTCCATCCGGGGCCCAGACCTCCATCCGGGGCCCAGACCTCCATCCGGGGCCCAGACCTCCATCCGGGCACCAGACCTCCATCCGGGCACCAGACCTCCATCCGGGCACCAGACCTCCATCTGGGGCCCAGACCTCCATCCGGGCACCAGACCTCCATCCGGGCACCAGACCTCCATCCATGGCCCAGACCTCCATCCGGGCACCAGACCTCCATCGGGGCAGCCCCAGTTGAGTCCCAGGCTTTGGCTTGTCCACAAAAACTCTCCTGTGACAGCTTATGTGGTAAAAGAGCCCCCTCTTCCTCACCCCTGGGCATCCCGCTGACCTGGCTGCTGCCACCTCCGCGCTGGCCCCACTCACTCTCCGAGGCGCCCAGGATGTTGGGGTGTGAGCCGGGCCCACACCGGGGCTGAGGCATCGCCTCTGGAAACCACACCAGGCTTTTCAAATTCAGTTATGCTCCGTGGCTCCGCGGGGAGCCTGCTCGCTGGTGTACCCCAGGAACCTAGATCCAGGCCACCCCCACCTTGGCCCCCTCTCTCGGGCACAGACATAACACCAGCCCTGCCGGCATCACCAGCGGGGCCGCTGGCAGGTCTCCCAGCGCCTCCTCACTCGGGGGCACCGAGGGCTCTCCCAGCCCCTTCCCGGCTCCCCGTCGTCACATTTCCCGTGGGCGCGCGGGGCCAGGCCCCTCCTCGGAGATGTTCAGGTGACGCGCGCTGTTTGCCCAGCGGGGCTAGCAGCAGGGCCGGAATCACCCCAGGACCAAGCCAAACCCGCCGCAGGACGGAGCAGCCTGACCTGGGCCCTGGGCCACCTCCCCTGGCGTCATTGTGTGTCAGCGTCACTCGGCCCGAATGGGACCCAGGCCAGAGGGGGCTGGGGACGTCGGGGTGAGTGAGAGGAAGCAGATGAGAGAGCCTCCCTCCCTCGGAGCCTGGGAGGAGGGGGCGCTGGGAAGATGTAATTTAGCGCAAGTTCTAATCAAATATTTATCAGCTAATTGATCTCATGGGCCGCCTCACCCGCACCCGCACCCGCACCCGCACCCTCAGCCCCACAATTTCCTCCGGCTCTCCTGCTCCTCCCTCCTCGCCTCCGCGTGCTCCTCCACCCGGGCAGCTCCCCCCGCCCCGCCCTTCTCACTGGGAGCTGGGGATGTGGCCAGCACGTTTGCTAACAGTGGGTCATGGGGCTTTGCAGGTGACTTTGGAGCAATGAAACGGGGCCTCTAGCATGGGGCGTGCATTCGTGTGGGCCATGCCACGTGTGTGTGTGTGTGTGTGTGTGTGTGTGTGTGTGCGCGCGCGCGCGCGCGCGCGCAAGTGCGTGTATCCCTCCCTGGGTCAGGAGTGTGAACGCTGCCCCAGTTTCTGCAGAGAGAGGGGGAACCCTCACCAGGGAAGAGGACAAGGGCAGGGCTTCTGCCTGCTAGCTGTCAGGGGTTCCCCAGGCGTTGGGGTGTCCGGCACTGAGATGCGGAGGTTGGTGTTGGGGAGCAGGGGACCTCAGGCCTCCACCTCCAGAGCGGTGGCACGGTGGCTGTGGGGCAGGGCCCGGGCCTGAGGGCCGAGCCCCCTGACTCCTGTCGCCCTGGGGGGGCCTCTCTGGGCGCCTCGCACTTTAACAGCTGCTTCGACTTCCGGGTCCCCGTCCAGATTCACTCTCCGATGGACTGCAGGCCCCGCAGCCCGCCCGGCGCCCAGTGGGCAGGCGTTGGGGGGTAACCGTGGCTGCGTGAACATCCCAGTACGCTCTTGGGAAGGGGGCGTCTCCTGGGGAAGCTGGACGAGGAGACAGGTGTCCGGCGTGCGGGTCGGTGTGAAGGGGGATGGTGGGAGCTCGCACAGGGTCCTCCCCCGCGTGGGGAGAAGCAGTCGTGTGTCTGGTGTCCACGCCGCACGAGGTGCTCCCACACACTGGGCTGCTCACGCGGGCTGACAGGCGAGGCGCTCTGTCGCCTGGGACACCGCGGGAGGCCGGAGCGCACCTCGCCTGCTCGGAGGGGCTGCTGCGGGCCTGCCCTCAGCGTGCGTCTGCCTCGGGGTGGGGACCTTTTCCGGCCCAGGGCCATGTGGCTATTTACAGTGTCATTCCCGGGCCACACGGAATTACCACGCAAACACGGGCCTGCTGGATCCGGTCCCACCTTTCCTTAACTCGCCCCTAAGGCCTTGGCAGGGCCAGACCAAGGGATTTCTCGGGCCGGGCGTTCCCCACCCAGCCCACCCCCACCCCCCGACACCATAAGGGACCCCAGTCCCTCCTCCGAGGCTGCGTGTATGCCCCACATCGCTGGTTCCCACAGCACCCCGATTTCAAGGGTGGGCAGAGTCCACGCCGACAAGCCCCCGGGGGCAGTGTCCGGGCCCCCCCAAGAGTCTAACCAGCCTTCTCTCTCTCCCTCCACAGGGCAGCCAGGACGCCACGGCTCCGCCTGAAGCGATGGCCCAGCCCTACCCCCCCGCCCAGTACCCCCCTCCGCCACAGAACGGCATCCCCGCCGAGTACGCCCCGCCCCCGCCGCACCCCACACAGGACTACTCGGGCCAGACCCCGGTGCCCCCGGAGCACGGCCTGACCCTGTACACACCAGCACAGACCCACCCCGAGCAGCCGGGCACCGAGACCAGCACGCAGCCCATGGCGGGGGCCCCGACAGTGCCGGTAAGGGGCCCCCCGAGACCGAGCTTCAGGGAGCGAGGCCAGCCCGTGGGTGGAGGGCCGGGGACTTTGTGGGGGGGCTCAGCCTCGCAGCTCTTGGTCCTCACACGGAGCCTCTCTCCGTGGCCCCTGCTCAGCCAGGCCCAGCAGCCCCCGCCTCCCCTGGGAGAGGGAGCGTGTCCGGCTGCCGGTGACTGAATGGGCAGCCGGAGACACGCGGAGGCAGGCAGCCTGGGCTCGCCCGGTGTTGCGGGGTGAGTGGGGGGGCTGGCGGCGGGAGAGGAGCCCAGGGCCTCGGAGCTGTCTCGGTGGCGGACGCTCCTCTCGTTTCTAATCACTTGTAATCTACCTGCTTGGCTGCCCTCCAATCAGATAGCTTCATTATGTGGTTGTCATGCAGCCGAGGGAGACAGGGCTGAGCCTGCACTTCCGATGTGAGCGTGTGGGGAGGGGTGGCTGTGCTCCGGGCCCCCTCCCGAGACCAGGACCCCAGCCAGCCCGGGCCCCCCTCCTGAGACCAGCCCTGGGATCCCAGCTTGCCTGGCCCATCCTGCACTCCCCCACTGGTCTCCAGCCTCCCCCCCCCCAACTGCTGTGCTGGGGCTATGGGGCCATCCAACCTCCCTGCTGGCTCCACGCCAGTGCTGGCAGCCCGGGCTGGGCAAGGGGCCAGCAGCTCCGAGCTGCCCAGGATTGGCACTGCCCTGCGGCTCCCAATGGGTGCCCCCTCCACGGTGCCCCTCAGCCCTCCATGTGATCCAGTCTGGCTCCCAAGGTGGATCCAATTGTTACCTGCCCTCCTCGCGTGGACAGCACCACCCAGCTCTGTGGGGAGAGCCCTCCCAGCTGCCCCCAGGCTGGACTGGACCCTCATCTGGGGCCCCACCAGGGCCCGTCCTCCCGGCTTGGAGCGTTGCCCAGCGGAGTCCGCGGGAAGCCATCAGCTCAGCGCCCTGCGTCCCTGGTGCGGAGTCTCCCATGGACGCCAGGGTTCCTGCCGTGGAAGAAGCCGGGCCCGGGGGCCGCAGACCTGGGAGGCCCCCACGCTCCCGCTGCTCCTGCTCCTGACGCTGCAGCCCCGTGACCTGCGCGCTCTGAGGAGGTGAGCGGAGCAGGGGGCTCGCGGGAGCGTGTTGCCAGCCGCTGGCCTCTTTCTGACGGACTGTGGTGGACGGGGCACCTGGTCAGGCCTCACGATCTCCTCACGGACGGATGGGAGCCCGGATTCGCCCGGAAAGCGGACACTTGGGAGACAAGAGGATCAGAGCGCAGCTGGCGCCCAAAGCCCGATGCCTGAGCGGCGGAAAGAGCCCGGCCTCCTCGGCTCCGGGGCCCCGACCGGGACCTGTCAAGTCTGCCTTCGCTCGGCGGTACGTGGGCACCTGCCGTGTGCCGGCACCGAACAGCACCAGGGCAGAAGCTTTGAGCGGCCCTGCCCGTGACGGCCATCGGGTTCACTGGCCACGGACATGGAAGTCGAAGGGGCCAGTCGTGGCCCCTGTGGCTGTGAGAGTCCGTGCCCTGAGGGGACCCCAGAGTCCCCGGTTGAAGTCCCCCTGAGAGAGGGGAGAGGCTCGGTGCGCCAGCGGAGTGCCCCCCTGGGGATGCGCCCGGCCTGAGAGGTGCAGCGACCCTCCTGCCTCCGCCCGGGGCTCCAGGTCCTGCGAGGGACCGGGCTCTGCAGGCCTCCCGCCGGGGGACCAGGAGGACAGGCCGTTCCCCAGGCCCCGGCCGGTGAGCAGCGCAGGGCACGTCGCCGGATGGCTGGTGACCTAGAGCTGCCGGAGCCTCGGCCGCCGCCTCGGGCGGAGCTGGAGCTGGGGCCACGCCCCATCCTGCTCTAGACTCCGGGAGCCGCCTTCTCCCCGGAGAGGCCGACCGCGCCGCCACCCGAAGGCTGAGCGCCTGCGCTGGTCAGCGGTCCCTGCCCCCTCTCTGAGGTCCTTCAGCTCAGCGAGCCTCCGGCTCAGATCGGGGGGGCCCGGGCGCAGGCCGCATGAGCCCCGCTTTTGTCCGGACCCACCTCTCCTGTGTGTGGATCCCCTGGTCATCTTCACGCTTTCGGCAAAAGGCAGCGAGGGACACGGGGTGTGGCGGCCAAGCCCGCAGCGGACACACAGCTCTGCCCCAGGAGGGGCTGCCCGGCGCCCCAGGGGGAACGAGATGTCGGAACGGATGGCTGGAGGCCGCCCTCGGAACACGCCTCCTCCGAGGCTGACTGGCCGCCCAGCGGGGTGAGCCACATCGGGCAGCCGGCTGACGGCCATCACACAGCACAGGGGTTTTGAAGGAGGGGCGAGGGCACAGGGCTGCACAGAAAGGAGCTCTGCAAGACCCGCTCCGTCTTGTCGCGCGTCGGCGAGCCTCGCTCATGGCGGCACCGGGCACGGGTCCGCGTCAGCCGCCCGAGGCCCTTGGGCCCACGGCCCCTGCCCAGCACCTTCTTGGCCTCCCCCCTTCCTGGCCTTGGGGAGGCCCAGGTGGAGGGGGCTGCAGACTCCTCGGAGGGTGGCCGCATCTGAGGTCCGCCAGGGCCGGGTCCTGGCCTCGGAGGGGTGAGGGGGTGATGGGGAGCTGACACAGAGAGGAGGGCGCAGGAGCAAAGCCACCGAGACCGGCGGCGGCGGAGGCAGGGGTGTCGCTGGTGTGGTTCCGTGCCCCCTGCATGTGGGCGGTGGCGCAGGCTGCCTGGGCCTCGGTGATAAATGGTGGGCCGGCCGCGTCTCCCCACGGGCAGCCAGTGTACCGTGACACGCCGGGGCTTCTCAGCACATGGTACAGTTTTACACTCACTGAGCCCCTTTATCTGCCTGCGCGCAGCTGCTGGGGCCCGGCGCCTTCCTTCCCGGTGTCCTGACCCTTCCCGTGCCTGTCCCCACGCCCCCCTTCTCCCGCCTCGCCCTCTCCTGCTCCCCTGGGGACTCTGGGGGGACCTGGATCTTGTTGACACCAGTGGCCTCCTCCTCCTGTGATCCTCCCCGCACTCCCCGCCCCAGGGCTCCCATCTCCAGCCAGGCCTCCTGGCCGAGTGAACCACTGCCCTCTGCTGGCCGGACGTCAGCACTGCTTTCCCTCTCCAGGCCACCAGGGAGACCACAACCACCCGTTTGTACAAATTCCCTGTGGGCTCAGGGGACCTACCCTCCGCTTTTGCTCCCTCCAGGCAGGGCAGGAGGCCCGGGAGGCTTTGCTGGAGGCAGGGGTCCGGGAAGCCGACCCCAAGACAAGGATGCATCCCAAAATAAGGGGGAAGCCGCAGGGGGGGGGGGGGCGCAGACAGGCATGAATCGAGACAAGAAAGGGAAGGAGGAAATAGAGGTTATGTTCTCGTCTCGTTACCCCCTCGGTGCTGAGCTCACCCCCACGGTGGGGTGTGGGGGCCGAGGACCCCCATGACGTCTGTCCACCGCCCTGTCTGTCACCGCTAAGGATGGCTGCTGGGCGGAGACGCCCCGTTTGCCTTGCCCGTGGGCAGAGCCAGGAGAGTGAGTCTCTGGCGGTCACTGGCGGTTCTGGCACGTCCCTGTGAGTGGCACACAGCGAGCCTCGGGCCCTGGCATCCCGGTCCTGGTGAGCTGGCTGGGCATCTCGGTCAGCAGCTGATGGAGCACCCACTGCGGCCTTTGGCATGGGCGCATCTGCAGGGAGGGACCGGGCTCAAGGCCGGCCTGGCGGTGAGCTGGCGCCCGTCCCTGGAGGAGTCCCCCAGGCAGGCCTCGCCTCCTCGGCTAGCGCCTGCTCCCGCCAGACACCGAGGTGCCTCAGACCTCATCCCAGCCCCGTCCTCACGGGGAGCTGGGGGGCGGGCGCGGGGTGGCGGGGGGGAAGGGCTTAGCGGCAGCATTGCTTCCTGAGGTCAGGCCTTCCGGAACCCCTCTGCGGAAACAGTGTTTGAGTCCAAAGTGAGGACCAGCTACCCAGGACAGAACTGGTCACTGTGCCTGGCCCCCAAAGTGCTGGGAGGCAGCCCCCAGGTGACCGTGGGGGGACAGCACCCCCATGATGTGTGTGCCGGCGGCGGGTTCGGAAATGCCCACTTTGTCATCAGGCCTTGAATGGTCCCGTCGGGGAACAGGGCAAACGTGGGACCCTGAGACCCAATGGTCCCTGGAGCTGAGGGACCACGGTCAGACCTGGGGCGAGCGAGGAGGGGACACAGGGCCAAGGAGGCCTGGCGTGGTGCTGGCGTCCGGGCACAGCTGGGCACAGGCCTGGAGGGCGCCGCGCTGCGGCCGAGAGGCTGCTGGGCCGTGTCCTATGAGCGTCTCAGCCCAGTTTCCCTGGCAGATGCCAGCCCGGGAGGAAGGGTCCGAGGGGCTGGGAAGGACCTGGTCTTTGACCTCCCCTGCCCCCCCCCCCCCCATGGGATGGGAGCTGAGAGAGGCCCTCACACCCGGTCCTCTCCCCACAGCAGACAGACGAGGCGGCCCAGACCGACAGCCAGCCGCTCCATCCCTCCGACCCCACAGAGAAGCAGCACCCCAAGCGGCTCCACGTCTCCAACATCCCCTTCCGATTCAGGGACCCCGACCTGCGGCAAATGTTCGGGGTGAGTGTGTGCGGGCCCCCCACTCCTGTCCCCGCCGCCTCCTGCCTCCTGGTCCAGCCAGTCCCGACCTGAGCCTGTGGGAGGGAGGGAGGGACGAGGGAGGCCCAGCACCTCCTCCTCCGGCCCTCGGGCTTCCTGGGTCCCCTCAGGCCTAGGCCGCGCCCAGCAGGTAATGAAGGGGTGAGGGCACAGGGCTGCAGAGAAAGGGGACGCGCCCGGCCTGAGGGATGCAGCGACCCTCCTGCCTCCTCAGAGGGCACCCCTGCCTTGCCAGCAGGTACCTGCTCCCTCTGCTGTTTGGGGGGGCTGGGCACCCGGCCTCTCTGGGCTGCGCCTCTGGGCTCCCTGATGATACACAGCTCACGGGAAGCAACGCCTGACCGTGTCCTTCCTGGCTTCTCCGGGGCTGTCCCGGAGGCCGTGCCGTCGGGTCCAGCCGGCCGCGGGGCTGCTGGGAGCCCGGGACCCTGTGGTGAGGGACGTGGAGTCCTCAGATGAGGAATCTGCCCTTCCCCTGCACACACACCCCCCGCTCCTGGCCCTGGAGCTGAGCAGCTGCCAAACCCCCTGAGCCCGGGCCCACGTAGAGTCTGGGGGCCCCGGGCCCCAGGCCACCCTTAGCTCGCCGGCCCTGGGGGACCGTCACTCACTCAGGGCGTCACCTCCCCCCTCTCAGTGGCAGCCTTGGGGTTGCCTTGCTGGCTGGCTCCACGTCGCCTCAGTGACCCGTGACACCACCTCCGCGATGTTTCAGGGTGAAGGGGAGCCCCGTCATTTTACACATTGAAGGCCTTGGGACCTCACTGGCATTGGGGGGACCTGGTCACAGCTTGAGGGTCTCACGTGCCAGCGAGCGAGACAGGGCTGCCGTCAGCTCCGGGCAGCGAGAGGGCAGGAAGGGGAAGGCAGAGAGTCTGGTGCCCTGGCCAGTGTGCCCTGGTCGGCTGAGGGGCCTGGGGTCCAGTCACCGCGGCGCCCCCAGCCCGGCCCAGCCAGCACGGGCGGCAGCCACGCAGAGCCCCACCGTGGTGCCCTCTCCCAGCCCCTTCCCTCAGGGGAGGGCCTTCCCACAGCCCTTTACCCGTTGGTGTGAATTCGGGGGCCGGCAGCAGCTGTGGCAGAGAAGAGAGGGACACGGGTGACGGCGACGCCCTAACCTGTCACCAGGCACAGCCCTGCTTGTGGGCGGGGCCTCGTTTTGGCGGGAAAACCCCTCCATCAGAAGGTGGGTTAGGGTCCCTGTCCCCCAGCTACACGGAGGAGGGGTCCAGGGCAGAGGAGCAGCGGTGAGGGTGTCCGGGGAGCAGGCTGCCCGGCCAGCAGCCCTAACCCACCGTCCCCTGTCCCTCCCGACCCCCTCTCTGTCTCTGCAGCAATTCGGAAAAATTTTAGACGTGGAGATCATTTTTAACGAGCGGGGCTCCAAGGTGGGTGCCGCCCAGAGGCCGCCACCATTACAGCGCCGGCTGTAGGGCCGCCAGGCTAGCGTGTGACATGTGCGTCCCCTTCCTGGAGAGCTGCGCGCCCGCCCGAGGACCCCTGAGCGACACGGGTGCCTGTATGCCCTCCTCCACCCCCGCCCCCTGTCTGTGTCTTGTCGTTGCTGCCGCTGCTGCCGCTTCCTTCTCTTTAAGCTGCCGGGACCTCTCTGTCCGCAGGGCCGCCCTGGGGCAGGGCCTGCCTGGGCCAGCCGGAGGCTGGGGGGGGGGGGGGTGGTCAGCAGGGGGCAGGGGAAGGGCAGCAGGGGGCACGGGGAGGGTGCCCGGCAGAGATGAACCCTGCTCCCTGCTGTGGGAAGAGAAGACACTGCCCCCCCCACACTCCGGCTTCTAGGGTGAAGGTGGTTGGGCTGCCCCTCAGGTCCTGAACCCCAGCCTCAGGCCCCCCAGGTGGGCTTAGGGCGACAGGCCTGGACCCTGGCAGGACTGGACAGTGTCCCTTGCAGCCTTGGCCTGTCCCCTGGGAGAGTCCAGGTGGTAAGCTCAGGCCAGGCTCAGGCCAAGCCAAAGGCTGCCCCTCCTGGGCCGCACCCCCTGGGCACCCCCTGGTGGTACCAGGAAGATCTCTGGGCTGCCGTCTCTCCTTCAACTCAGCCGACTCAACCCCCCTTCTCTCTCCCTCTCTCCCCCCGCCCCCCTGCCCTGCCCCCACACCTCCTCTTCTTCCTTCTCACCCTGTGTCTCCCCGTGTCTGTCCTCTCTGCTCGCAGGGCTTTGGGTTTGTCACGTTTGAAACTAGCTCAGATGCTGACCGAGCCCGGGAGAAGCTGAATGGGACGATCGTAGAGGGACGGAAAATTGAGGTGCTCAGATAAGTGTGCTGTGGGGGGACACCCACCCAGTTCTCTGCCACCCTGTGGAGCACCAGGCCAGGGTCTCCCCCACTGCCCCCCCAGAACAGGAAGTGGGGGGGCAGGGCCACACTGAGCCCAGAGCCCAGCCCATCCTGTCCTTGTGGGTCTAGAAGTCAGGCTCCCCCAAGGTCCCCCCTCCCTTTCCTCTCTCCTTCCTGAAGGAGAACCCCCAACTTGGGGGGGTCAGCCAGACTCTGGGAGGACCCCAGAAGTTGTGTGTTGGAGGCTTGGCAGCTCCAAGGACCACGGCCAGGCCAGTCTGCCCTCCAGTTGGGAAGGGCCATTGGTCCCCGACCCCCTCACAGGGAGCAGCAGCTGCCTCCCGCCCCCCCGCCCTCGCTGCCTGCCCTCACCCCACAGGGTCAGCAGCAAGTGGCCAGGGCCTAGATGGGGACCCAGCCCAGAGGAGCAGCGGGAAGAGGAGGCAGGGTCCCCCGACAGACAGCCAGGGTGGGGCCGGGAGGGCTCAGCGGCCAGCACGCAGCGCCTAGGAAGGGCCGGGGGGAGGTCTGGGGGGAGGGTTCCAAGGAAGGAGGCATGGGGGCACTGACCTTGGCCAGGCCCTGGCCCAGCCCTTGGTGGCACCTGAGGCTGTGGCCCAAGGCCCCCCGGGGCTGACGTGCGCCCCTTCCTGGGTTCCACGCCCGGCTTCTCTCTGCTCCCTTCCGAAGAGGCCTTCCTCCTCCTGGGCAGGGACCGGGCCTAGAGGCCTGGAGAGTAGGACCCACCCCCGTGGCACCCGCCTGTCCCGCCCTCCCGGGCCTCGTCTCCCGTGGGCACAACAGAAAGCTCTGTCCTGGGGGGATGGGGGGAAGGTGGCCGCCTTGGTGCCTGCAGCCTCCTGGGGTGAAGACTATCTGAGGCCACCAGCCAGCGTCTCCTGTGACCTAGGGGCTTGGCTTGTGGAACAGCCGTGTGAGGTCAAGGGCCAGGTCCAGAGGCAGTGCCTGAGCCAGGGCCGGGGCCAGGCCGGGCAGGACAGTAGCCAGTGCTGGGGCGGGGGTGGGGGGGAAGGCTCCCTGGAGGCGGTGGCACCGCAGAGAGGAGGCCAGGCTGGCGCAGCGGCTCCTGCGCCTCCACCTGGTTCCCTAGGGCAGGACCTCCTTCCCACCCCGGCCGCCCCCTCCCGGCGGGGGTGGGGGGGGAAGCGCAGAGCAGGACTGGGGTGGCCCGTGGCCCCGGGAAGCTAATGTTCCCCTCTCCCCCCCCCTTGAGCAGGTCAATAACGCCACGGCCCGAGTCATGACCAACAAGAAGTCGTCGAACCCCTACACCAACGGTAAGGCGCCCGGGACCCCGGGAGGCTGCGGGGCCACCGCCGGCCGGGACGCAGGCCCTGGAGGCTGACCTCGCTGGATGCTAGGTGCCCTCCATGCTCTAGCTCGCCCTGTCGGAGGGGGGCGGCACCCCACGCATGCATGGCCGCCAGAGGCCACACGGACAGGCTTCGGCACCCGGGCTCAGCGGCCCTTCCTGGGGTTTCATTTCCGAGCTCTGAGGGCGGCCCGGGCGGAGGCGCGCCGTGTGAGTGTGTGAGGAAGGCGGGCAGGCCCTGGCCTTGGGAACACTGCGAGGTTGGGGCCGCCAGAGCGAGCCCTGCTGGCCCCACCGAATCGTCCCACTATGCACCGGACCCTGAGCTGAGCAGGCGCAGCCGGTCCTCGTTGGAAACGCAGCGGCTGATGCCAAGTGCTGGCTGCCAGGGAAGCTGAGGGAAGTTCGCTGTGGCTAACAAGCTCGCCACGTTTGGGCACAAAACAAGGGACCACCCAGGTGGGTCCTGGCTGCCTCTGACCTGGGGCCCTGACAGTGCACTGGGCCAGCGTCGGCAGGCGGAGGCTCCAGGAGGCCAGAGTGACAAGTGGAGGCTCCAGGGCTCCAGCATCAGCAGGCGGAGGCTTCAGGAGGCCAGAGTGACATGTGGAGGCTCCAGGGCTCCAGCATCGGCAGGCGGAGGCTCCAGGAGGCCAGAGTGACAAGTGGAGGCTCCAGGGCTCCAGCGTCGGCAGGCGGAGGCTCCAGGGCTCCAGCGTCGGCAGGCGGAGGCTCCAGGAGGCCAGAGTGACAAGTGGAGGCTCCAGGGCTCCAGCGTCAGCAGGCGGAGGCTCCAGGAGGCCAGAGTGACAAGTGGAGGCTCCAGGGCTCCAGCGTCGGCAGGCGGAGGCTCCAGGAGGCCAGAGTGACAAGTGGAGGCTCCAGGGCTCCAGCGTCGGCAGGCGGAGGCTCCAGGAGGTCAGAGTGACAAGTGGAGGCTCCAGGGCTCCAGCGTCGGCAGGTGGAGGCTCCAGGGCTCCAGCATCGGCAGGCGGAGGCTCCAGGGCTCCAGCATCGGCAGGCGGAGGCTCCAGGGCTCCAGCATCGGCAGGCAGAGGTCCAGGGCTCCAGCGTCGGCAGGCGGAGGCTCCAGGGCAGCTGAAGCGCAGCCTGGCCTCAGAGCGGGCGGAGAAGAGCCGCTGGTGGAGCTGGGGAGGCAGCTTGGGTCATTGCCTCTGGGACTCTGCTCCGTCCTGGATCCTTCCCCGAAAGACAGTCCTCGGGCCTGGAGGTCTGCCCCGGAGACGGGACGTTTCTTCCCCCCTCACCGGAGGTGTATGTGTGTCTGACCCAGCAGAAGCGATCAGGCACAAAGTCTGCCGTCGTGGGATGGGACCAGGGACGGCGGCCCACGGACAGTGTGGACAATGGCCCGGAGGAGGAGGGCACCGCCCAGCAGTGGGGCGCGCTGTCTGAATGCCTGGGCCAGAGCATGCCCTCACCCGGAGGCCTCCGTTGTGCCCCGGGTCCCTGGTGACAGAGCAGCCAGCCCTGAGTGGCCGGCTTGCAGGAAGGGAGAGGCTGGTGAAGGTACCGCTGGGCCAGAGAGGCAGGAACGCGGGCTGGCTCTGCGACGCACCAGCGCTGTGACGCAGGCTGCTGCACCTCGCAGCCTCCACTTGTGCATCTGTGAAATGGGAGGGTGGCCACCGGCCTCGGGGTGGGTTCTGAACAGCGGCTCGCTGCCAGGTGCCCGGGAAGGGCCAGCTGGCCTTCTGTCCTCATTACCTGAAGCCAAAGGCCCTCCTGCCCCAGCACCTCGCACTGGCTGCTCGGGGACACACACACAGGGGGACAGTGGGAGAGGACTCGGCACGGGGAAGAGGGGCCCGGGGAGCTCATCGCGGGACAAGGGGCTGGGGCAGGTGGTGGGAGGGGGTTTGGGCAGAGGCCAAGCACCTGTCTCGGCCTCTGACCCTCCAGGCAGGCTGCCAGGTGCCCCAGGAGACAGCACCCCCGGGAATGGGCTCTGTCGTGCCCCCCCACCGAGCCCCTCGTCCCCGCGGGGTCCTGCAGGCACTTACACACCGTGATCCACCCTCCCTTCCTAATCCTCCTGCAGGGACGGCAGACCCCGCAGGTGGCGCTGGTCCCCTTCTGGCAGGAGAGGCCCAGGGCATGCTGGGAGGGCCATCATTTAGAAAAAGTCAAGAGGACACCTAGCCGCATGGGTGGGAGTGGTCTGGGCCCTGTGATTGGGGAGCAGGAAGAGCCCAGCCCGAGGCTGCAGCTTTGGAAGAGGGGCGGGGGTGGGGATGGGGGTCCCACCTCCTGTGCCCACCCAGATTGCAGAGGGAGGGGCCCCGCCCTTGGAGGGGGGGTGTCTCAGGTGCAGTGTGCGGTGGGGGGGGGAGGGGGAGATGGTGATTGGATTCTTGCTTCTGATCTAGGCTGGAAGCTCAACCCGGTGGTAGGCGCAGTCTATGGGCCTGAATTCTATGCAGGTAAAAGGCTGAAGCAGCGGAGCGGGCTGCTGGGGGGCGGGGCCTGTGGGTGTGGTCAGGCTCGCGGGGGCGTGGTCAGGGCAGGGCGTGGTCGGGCGGGGCCTGTGGGTGCGGTCAGGCTCGCAGGGCGGGGGCGTGGTCAGGGCGGGGCCTGTGGGTGTGGTCAGGCTCGTGGGGGCGTGGTCAGGGCGGGGCCTGTGGGTGTGGTCAGGCTCGCAGGGCGGGGGCGTGTTTGGGCGGGGCCTGTGGGTGTGGTCAGGCTCACGTGGGCGTGTTTGGGGCGGGGCCTGTGGGTGTGATCAGGCTCGCAGGGGCGTGGTCAGGGCGGGGCCTGTGGGTGTGTCAGCCTCACGGGGGCGTGGTCGTGGTCGGGGCGGGGCGTAGTCGGGGCCTGTGGGTGTGGTCAGGCTCACGTGGGCGTGGTTGGGGCGGGACCTGTGGGTGTGGTCAGGCTCGCGGGGCGTGGTCGGGCCGGGCCTGTGGGTGTGGTCTGCCTCGCGGGGCGTGGTCGGGCGGGGCCTGTGGGTGTGGTCTGCCTCGCGGGGCGTGGTCGGGCGGGGCCTGTGGGTGTGGTCAGCCTCGCGGGGGCGTGGTTGGGGCGGGGCCTGTGGGTGTGGTCAGGCTCGCGGGGGCGTGGTTGGGGCGGGGCCTGTGGGTGTGGTCAGCCTCGCGGGGGCGTGGTTGGGGCGGGGCCTGTGGGTGTGGTCTGCCTCGCGGGGCGTGGTCGGGGCGGGGCCTGTGGGTGTGGTCAGCCTTTGGGGGCGTGGTCGGGGCGCGGTCGGGGCGGGGCCTGTGGGCCACCCGGTCTCTGCCTGCCCACTCACGCCGCCCCTCTCCCGCCCGCTCTCCTGCAGTGACGGGGTTCCCCTACCCCACCACGGGCACGGCCGTGGCCTACCGGGGCGCGCACCTGCGGGGCCGGGGCCGGGCCGTGTATAACGCGTTCCGGGCTGCGCCGCCCCCGCCCCCCATCCCAACGTATGGAGCGTGAGTACCTGGGAGCGCAGGGAGGGAGGCCTGGCCGAAGGCCCAGCGGGTGTGGGGAGGGAGGCCTGGGCAACCAGACGGGGTAGGCAGCCTCACCTTATATGTGGGGGGCCTTGGAAACCCCCAGATCTTGGCACTGCAGCCACGTTGTGATGGGCAGTACCCCCAGGCCCACCCTGCCACGGGGAAGGAAGGTCACTGGCATGTAGGGGACGCCTGGGGCCCCAGCGCGTTTTCAGTGGGGTCCTGGCTGGCCCTGGAGTTCAGTGCGGCCCTCTCAGCCCAGCTGCACCTTTTCCCTGGGGTCCAGCCCCCGCCCCATGGGGGGACCTCTGCCTGGGGGTGGGGGGAGGGTAAGCAAGGTGGGCCGAGGGCCCCTGGGTTTGTGGGAGAGAGGAGCTGATGGCAAGGGTGTTACTCTATTGTTATACCAAACAGGGCACTGGAGCAAACGCTTGTTAAAATGCCAGTCCCATGGGCAGGGCTGGCACCCTGCCCCCTCCCTCCTCAGCAGCCTCCGGAGCCGGCCTACCCCTCTCCAGCGTTCCCACCACTCTCTTGTCCGTTTGCTTCCAGGGTCGTCTATCAGGATGGCTTTTACGGTGCTGAGATTTATGTAAGTGCAGCCGGGGGTGGGGGCGGGGGAGGGCCAGCCTTACTCCTCTCCTGGAGCCGGTCCGTGGCTTCCGTCCCTGCCCGCTCCCTGCCGCTCCCCCCAACCCGGCTCCTCTCCCCCTGCCCCTCTCCCCTCGGAATCCAGGAGGGCGAGGGCACTGCACCCCTGGGACCTCACACAGCCACGGCGGGGCTACCTGTGCTCACACAACAGCCCGATGAGCCACCGGCGTGCCCCCCCGTTTCACAAGGCATTGTGTCCCTAACCAAACTGGGGTCCCTGAGGAGCCACGGGGTCAAGGCCTGAGAGGAACAGGAGGCAGGGGCTCCTGGGCAGACCCTGGGGGATCCCTCTCCCCGCCCCCTTCATGGGGCCGCACTCGTTGTTCCTCTGGCTCAGAGCCCCGCCCCACACACGGACCTGGCCCAGCACAACACACATTAGTGCCCGGGCGTGGTCGGAGCTACTGCCCTCCACCCTTCCCCTCGGCCAGGATGGCACCCCGAGTCAGCCGGGGCTCCCCGTGCCCCTCGGGCTCACTGGCCTGGTGGCAGGGGTGCTACAGCCCCGCACACACCGACACATAGCGGGCGCCCACCTGTGTGTGTGGGACACGAGAAGGGATGAGTGAGTGAACGGATGACGCAGGCGGACACACTGCCTCCCCACCCCCACTCCACCCCGCACCCTGTTGCCGGGCAGTGTGTGGTCCTCGGGCCTCCCTTAGGCCGCCAGCTAGGTGCCCCCAGCCCGCACCTGCTACCCAGCCAAGGTGACGGTGGGAAGGCCGTGGCCGCCCCCCTAAGCCCTGTGATCTCCCTCCCCTGTGCCCCGCAGGGAGGCTATGCCGCCTACAGATACGCCCAGCCGGCCGCGGCCGCGGCAGCAGCAGCCTACAGCGACAGGTACGCCTGGGGACGGTGCCCACACAGACCAGCAGCCCCCCGCTGCTCAGGGGCCTGGGGATGGCTCCCTACGTGGGCACAGGGTCTGGATAGAGGAGAGCAGGTCTGAATGACCTGGCGACCCCAAAGCAGCTCCTGCCATCCCTCCCTGCTCACGATGGGGAGGTGGTGGGCCCCGTTCTCAGGGAGCAGACAGCGCCTCCCCCGAGCTCGGAGGCCCCCTCGCCTGCCATCCTCCGTGCTTCCTGGTGGAGGTGGCTGTGCCCGCTGCCTCCGGGTATGACGGGACTGGGTGGGGGAGGGGCGTGACCCTGAGAGCAGCGGCCTCCGCAGGGGGTGGCGGGGAGGCGCTGTGTGTTCTGTGGTCAGGGCCAGGGGTCCCTCACCACAGCCCAGCGGCACCCTTCCCCGTGGGCACTCGGCCCATTAGCCCCAGAACCCCGGGGGGAGGGACATGGCCGCACTCTGAGGAGGGCAGCCGTTGCTCTTGTCTGGGGGCGGCTCTGGCCTGGGGACCGCCTGGCCCTCCCTCCCGGTGGGCGGTGGCACCCGTCCCAGGCCACGCCTTCCTCACGGCCCTGGGCTCTGAGAAGCTGGCATTTCACCCACGAAACGTACTGAGTGGGAGGAAGGTCATCGAGGGGCACGCTGCCGCCTGGTGGCCAAGTCCCTGCCCTCCCCCCCCGCCCCCGCCGCGTCCCCAGACCTTCCCATCTCTGAACCCCGTCCCCGAACATGGCCTCCTTCTTCCCGGGGCCTTTCCTCCACGCGAGCTGTGAGGCCCCTTTCTGGTCCTGGGCACCTTGCCAAGCAGGTCCCCCCAGATCAGCACAGTGGGGGCGCCGAGAGGGTGGCAAGCATGTCCACCCCTCCTTCCAAACGGGCAGGGAGGACAACGGGAGGGGGCGCCAGGGAGGGACCCCGCCCCACGGCAGGTGCTCAGGACATGTCTGGGAGGAGGTGGGGGTCTGCTTCCCCCTCAACTGCCTCCCTCGACCCCACCCCTCCCTGTGCTGTCTCCCCAGTTACGGCCGAGTCTACACAGCTGCTGACCCCTACCACCACCCCATCGGCCCCACAGCCGCCTACAGCATCGGGACCATGGTAAGGAGGCTGGCGGGCCACGGTGGCGTGGGGTGGGGGGGACACAGCCAGGTCCTTGGGAACCTCCCAGACCACAGGCCAGGGCTTGAGCCTGGTGGCGGGAGGACCAAGGCCTGCATCTGAGCTGGGGGTGGGGACTTGCCCCTCATGCCCTCGTAGAGAGAGAAGGAGGCAGGTGTGTCCTGCCGGCCAGCTGCCCAGGGACGATGTCCAGCCCCTGACGCATCCTGGTGGGGCCCTCAAACCCGGCCGGGCCTCCCCTCCCGCCAGGAAACCCAGCCCTTCCCACAGCCGCTCCAGAGGCAGGCAGTGCCCTCCTGTGGGTGTGTCCATGCCCCCCCCCCCCCCCCGTCCTGTCTTCGCTGCTGTGCCTCTCCTTGCATGGAGGTGGGGAACAGGGCTGCCCGCTGTTTCTCGCCCCCTCCGCCGGCTCCTGCCTGGAGGCCCTCCCTGGGAATGGGGCGCTCTCCCGGCCTCTGCCAGCTCCCGGGACGGCGCACCCCTGAGAGCCAGCGTGTCTGTGTGTGTACATGTCTGTGTGTGTGCATGTCTGTATGTGTCTGTGTGTACGCCTGCTGTCAGCACATAGAGCCCGCTCACTCTGCCCCGCAGCCCGCTCCCCGTGGACACCTGCCCCTGACCGCCCCTCCCCCGGCAGGCAGGGCGTTAGCTAGCTTGGGGTCCAGCATCAAAGATGAAACGCCTGGGGTGCGTGGGGAGGCTCAGCCAGGTGGGCGTGTTTTCACCTCCTCTGGCTTTGATGGCGCCCTCCCGGGTTTTGTGTTTTTGATTTTTAACAAGCCTCAGACACCCCAGCCGGCGGGTGAGTGCTGGCAGCAGGGGAGCGGCCCCTGGGAGGCCACCCCCTCCCGGATGGAGCAGACAGAGCCCTGCGCTGGGCTCCCAGCCCCTTGGCTCCGGGATCGGCTCAGCCCTCCACGCAGCTGCTAGCTAAAGGCCCTCATGACCTCTCAGAGGGTTCCCATTTAGGTTTTTTCTCTTTTTAAGGTTTTTCTATTCCCCCCCCAACTTTCCTGGCTCTTGCCTTTTCTGACAAAACTGGTGGGCGGGGTGAGAGGTTCCTGTAGAGGCCTCCCTGGCCCCCCCGCCCCCAGCCCAGGAGCTGAGCTGGGACAGCGAGAATGTCAGAGCTGTCGGGCCCCCCTGCCCGAGGGACCCCAGGAAGCCAAGGCCGGGGAACCCTGACAGGGCCCGCCCCGCCCCCATGTCTGGAGGGACTCAGACCCCACAGCAGTCCTGAGACCCCAGGAGTCGGGCTCCTGCTCAGACCTCCCGGCTGAAGGAGAAGGGGCAATGAGGGGCCAGGCCAGAGCCAGTCCCCAGGACACCCCACACCTCTTACCCAGGAGCCGTGGCTGCAGACGCCCGCCCCAGCCAGAGACGAGACCACCAGCACCAGAAACAGGCCCAGCCCCCACACACACACATACCCTTCTGCGGCCGGAACAGCCACACCCACCCGCCCCCAGGCCGACCGTGAGGGGGGCAGAAAACGGGGTTCGCTATTTCTCTTTTTGTTCGTCCTTCTTTTTTTTTCTTTTTGCTTTTCCGCCCCCTCCCGGAAGGCGGTACTGATTGGCTGTTCTCCATCTTTGATGTTGCAGGCAGGCCTCTGCCGAGGAGGGCACAGCCGCTTCACCCCCTACTAGCAAGAGGCCTACCCCTAGCAGCAGTCACAGACTCCCACACACCACACCCAGCAGCCCCGAGCCAGGCCCAGCCTCAGGAGGACAGTGCGCCCTCCCGCCAGCTGCTCGCTGGCCGGCCCCACGATGGCGTGTGTGTCTGACCCTGGTCCCCCGTGTGTCTGAACCCTGGGTTCCGATTTTGGCTTTGTTGACGTTGTGTTCCCCACCCCCAAGCCGGTTCAGGTACAGTACCCACAGAGGGACGGGCTAAGCTGGCAGAGGACCCTCCCGAGCTAGCAATAGAGGCACGCCCACCAGGGGAGCCACGCCCACCCGGGGTGTGCAGAGCCACAGAAGATGCCGGGCTCAGGAGGCCAGCTGGGGCCACAGTCCTTGTCCCCTCCTGCCAGGGTGTGGGCAGGACAGGGCCCCCTCTCCACCAGCTGACTCAGTGCTGATCCTGTTTTATGGGCAGTGCCCGCTGCCTCGGAGGCGCCTTAGCCTCTGGCGTCAGAAACCAAAGCGAAGGGAGAAATTCCCCACAGGAGGCCTGGCTGCCCACGGCTGTGCCCCTGCAGCGCCTGCCTCCCGCTGTCCTCTGGGACGGGGTCGCAGCCCGCCGGGCCCTGGTGTTTACTGGAGCCACAGCACCTCCTTCCCTGCCCCCAGCTCAGAAATGCCTGTCTATCAGGGTCTGTTTTGGAGGGGAGGCCTGAGCCAGAGCAGGTCGGGAGAGCGGGTGGGAGTGGGTGATGCCCACCTGGGCATGGCGCTCCGTGTTGTCCGGTCATCTAGGGGGGCGCCGGGCTTAGCTCTGCCCCGTGAGCTCACACCCTTCCAGGGCGCGGGCCCCGGGAGGAGGTGCTGCTGCAGCTGCAGCCCAGGGAGCCTCCGGAGCGTCCGCCACCCAGGCCCGGCCCTCGCCACGCACCTTCGTTCCAGGAGCAGGCGGCGTGAGCCGGGGCCTGGTGTGCTGCCAGAGCTGCCAGACTGGCTCCTGGGGCTGGGGGTCCGCGAGAGGGTCCCCACCAGCCAGGCCTGGCTCCCTGCGGTGGGTGGGCAGATCAGGCCCAGAGCACCGCCTTCTCAGCTGCCTCCTGCCACGCCGCCCACGTGGCCACACCCCTCACCCCCTTCCTCCTGCCAGAGCCAGCCAGGCCCCTGACCCCTCAGCAGAGCCCCGCTGCCACCGGGTCCCCGGTGGCCCTCCATTCCCGCCACCTTCTGCCCTGGGGGACAGCCGGCCCCTCCAACTCCAGCTCACGAGAGGATGGGTCCTGAAAGCTGGGCCGGAGGACAGGTGGGGGGCTGGGGGCCGGGGGGCCGGGCAGGCCCTAGCACCACCGGCCCCACCGGTCTGGGCCTGCCCTCGCAGCGGCCGTCCTCCAGCGCCCGAGCGGCTTCCTGGAAACTGCCCGTCCTTTTCTGTTTCTGTTGTAGTGAAACTTGCACCGTTCCTTCTCGGACCGCGAAGGGCAAAAACAAAAACAAACAAAAAAATCACAAAACAAAAAACAAAACAAAAAAAGATGTTAAGATCCAAGCAACAACAAATCCAACCAAACAAGACATCCGCCACGCCCAGGTCCCGCGTGCTGGCGTCAACGAGAGGAGCCGTCGGCGGGCCCAGGACAGCTGGCCACGCCCTCCAGGAGCGAGCGAGTTAGCGGGAGGGCCCGCGGCTTCTGATCCAGTCTTCCTTCCCCACCGCTCCGCAGTGTGGGCCGCGCAGAGGGCCTGGCCTCGAGGGGAGGAGCCGGCAGGATGTCTCTGTTGCCGACTCTGGTGGAGGGGACGGCGGTCGCAGGCCCAGGGAGCGGGCAGCTTTCCATCCCCGGCTCCGGCTCCGGCCACGCCCAGTCACCCTGTGTCGCGCTCCGGGCCCAGCTCTCCCTCGCGCCATGCCGCCAACGCCCGTGTCCTACAGACCTGGGGGAGGTGTTTGCAGGCCGCTGGGGCTGTCCCACCAGCAGCCCTGGGGTCTGACCCCCACACCAAGGGCTGACGTGGTTCCAGAACTAGGGGGCACCCAGGCACCCCGCCCTCCGAACGTGAGGGGGCTCCCGGGCAGCCAGCCAGGACTGACTCCTGCACCTGAGAACGTGGGACCGCGGGGGCCTAGAGGCCAAGGACGCGCTCCGACTGGCTGTTTCTGGAGGCGGCTCTGAGCCTGGTCTGGGGAGGGACGGCTGGCCTCGTGGTTCCTGCGGAGGGCCAGGTCTGCGAGGGGCCGAGGGACGGGCTGGCGCCCGGCTGCACCTCGAGGTTGGGGGTCACGGTGCTATGGGGCTAGACGGCCAGGCCAGAGCAGGGATGGGGTCGGGGGGTGGGCAGGAGAAGGACCTTGCGGGGGCGGGTGCGCGCAGATGGCGGGTCACAGGATAAAGCCCCAGGCCAGGCAGCTAGCTGGAGTCTGGGCAGCAGCAAAAAATAGCAAAAAAAAAACAACAAAAAAACCCAGGCTCCCGACTGGCTCCCTCTCACGAAACAGGAGGGGAAGGACCACACCTCACTTTGTATCTGCATCCGCTCCCAAAGCGCCTCCTTTTCTACTCCGTGTACAGAGCCCCGACCCCCGAGCGGGCCCTTTTCTCCCAGCCGCTGCGCCCCCGCCCCGCCCCGCCCCAGGCCTCAGCCAGGCCCGGCTTCCTTTCTTACCATTCTGTATGCTTCCCAGGCGTGACCATTCAGATCCACAGTATTATTGTTATTAAGATTATTAATAAAGATTTCTTTCTTCAAACCAGGACAGCTCTGATTGGGCAGCCCCTGGACACACAGGGTGGAGGGCAGTGGAGGGCAGGCGGCGTGTCCCGGGAGACAGCCTGGCTGCGCTGAGCCCCGGTGGCCAGAAGGGGGTGGGCGAGAGTCCAGCGCCCAGTCCTCTCCTGCAGGCTGACCCAGTCCCACCATCCCAGGCCCGGCGGGGCAGGCTCACGGGTTCCCACAGCCCTGCCTGGCCTCTGAGCTGGGCACAGGGGGGCAGGGTGGCTGCAGGGGGCGAGAGGCGGGGGGCCTATTGTCAGTGGTGCCGGGCAGGAGGTCACTCAGATCCGCCCACAGCCCCGGCTTGGCTGGTGTGACTCCGAGCTGCGGCCCCAGGAGCTGCTGCGAGGTAAGCCCTCCGCTCCAGCCACTGGGTCCGTCCTGGAGGCCCGGCGTGAAGGGGTGCGGAGGGGCAGGGCCGCCATCCCGCCGCCCAGGGAAGAGGAGGGGTGACCAGGAGGGGAGCAGCAGATCCTGGGCCATGAGCTCATAAGCCCTGGGCGTGGGGGCGGGGGGGGGGGGGCAGGCCGACTCTGACGCCACGGAGGCCGAGCCTTCCCACAGGTGAGTTCTTGGCTTCCTCCAGGCGGTGCTTTATTTCGGAGCCGTTACACCCAGCAGGGACGGCGGGGGGCAGGCTTCAGTGCCGACCCGTAAACTTGCCTGCGTAAGAGCCCTGGCGGGTGGTGGGACGGGGACCGCGCTCCTGGGGCGCAGGGCTGGAGGCCTCCCTGCCGCCAAGCTTGGCGGAGCCCCCACTTCTGCTTGCTCACCAGACAGTGAGGAAGTAATTGCCGCTATAAACGTCCCCTCCTCTGCATCAAGCATTCGGGGGGCCGGCACTTTAAGAAAAAGGGCTTCGTGAAATAAGTCCCAGCTGTGTGGCCCACCTCGGGTGCCCAGCCGCCCGGCCCCCCGACCCGGCCCGCCAGGTCCCACGTCAGGACAAAGGGCAGGAGCCCCCTGGCTCAGAACGAGGGGCTCAGGCGCTGGGGGGAATGGTCAAGACCAAGAAAAGCCGAGCCAGCCCGGGGTCTTCCTGCCGGCCGGGGCCCTCCCCCAGCCCGAGCTGCGGGGCCACACGTGCGGGGCATAAGTAGATGTTCCCAATCGGGAAGGACGCGGAACCCGAGGCTCCCGTGTCGCGCTGTGGAGGAGGGGCGTGGGCACCTGGGACAGCGGGCAGGTGGGGTGGAGGCCAGCGTCGTCCCGAAAGCCCCGAGGCTGTCCCCCAGTCTCAGGTGCTGCCAGCGACCCCAGCACCCTGCACTGTACCCTGCACCCCTCCTGATGCGGTTGGGCCTGAGCAGAGGCAGAGGCTGCACTGCCACCTGGTGGCCTCCCCCTCACTACAGTGAGAAGCCACTCTGCTGACACCCCCCCACCCACCACCAGCCTGGACACAAGGCAGCTGGGAGGGGACCCCAGTGTCCTAGCCTAGAGCCACTCCGTCTCGTAGCAGAGGTCGAGGGCGATAGGGATGGGGAAGTAACCCCATGGCCTAGGGCCGTGGTCGGCAAACTCATTAGTCCACAGAGCCAAATATCAGCAGTACAACGATTGAAATGTCTTTTTTTTTTTTTAATGTATTTTATTGATTTTTACAGAGAGGAAAGGAGAGGGATAGAGAGCTAGAAACATCGATGAGAGAGAAACATCGATCAGCCGCCTCCTGCACACCCCCTACTGGGGATGTGCCCGCAACCAAGGTACATGCCCTTGACCGGAATCGAACCCGGGACCTTTCAGTCCGCAGACCGACGCTCTATCCACTGAGCCAAACCGGTTTCGGCTGAAATGTCTTTTGAGAGCCACATTTTTTAAACTTAAACTTCTTCTAACGCCACTTCTTCAAAATAGACTCGCCCAGGCCGTGGTATTTTGTGGAAGAGCCACACACAAGGGGCCAAAGAGCCGCATGTGGCTTGCGAGCCGCAGTTTGCCGACCACGGGCCTAGAAATACATATGTGTAAAAAAGACTTGTGAAACCCCATGAATCCCATTCTAGCCTCCCACCACTGTCTATCATCATGATGGTGTCTGTTTGTATCTGATGGTATCTATTCTCAGGCACATGGTTGGGTTATCGTACCTAAACTGGCACATATGTCTGGCTGTCTCCAAATAGCTCAGTGGGTCAGAGAATCATCTCAATAATGTGAAGTTTGCAAGTTCCATCCCAGGTCAGGACCATTCCAAGCATCAGCCAAAGAAGGTATAAAAGTAATGGAACAAAAAAAAAATTCTTTTTCTCTCTACATCCCTATTTGTATCTCTCAAAGTCAATATATACGCTTTAACCGCCCAGTCAGTCCACACACTTGTGAACACCAGAGCTGCCCAGGCCCCGTGGTGACCAGCAGCCAGGGTTCTCCTGGGGGCAGAGCAGGCAATGACCCCGGGACCAGGATGGGCGGTGCCAGGGCTGTCAGTGCAGCAGGTGGGGACCCGGGCTGAGCGTCACAAGCACCCACAGGGGACAATGACATCAGGGTGCTCCCTGGACTAAACCCAAAGCAGCTGGGAGACGCTCTGGGCCTGGACGTGCCCCTTGTGGTCTCTGCACCTGCCAGCCGGGGGTTGAGCCTGGGCTATTGCACCTTCAGGGGGTGGAGGAGCTCAGGTTCCTCTCAGGTGTCAGGGCTGGGAGCAGCGGTGGCAGCTGGGCGGGGGGGGGTGGGCCTGGCCACCTTGGCCCTCGGAGGGAGCAGGGAGGTGCCGGGGCGGGAAGGAATCGACAGGAAGGAGCCGCAGTGCAGAGGCTGCCGCCCACACACCCCTGCTCACGCCCCGCCCCGGAGAGCTGGGGGGCTGTGAGGGGACAGGGAGGCAGCGGACTGGGCCTCCTGCTCCCAAGCCTGGGGCCACACTCAGCGGGCAGAGCGGAGCCCAGGTGCAGACTGCCCGGGCCAGCGTCCCCCATGCCCACCCGCTGGAGACGTGGCAGGCACAGCCCAGTGGAGTGCTCTGGGCCCTGGGGGACAGTACACGGAGCGCTCAGCCCACGGGGGACAGTACACGGAGCGCTCAGCCCACGGGGGACAGTACACGGAGCGCTCAGCCCACGGGGGACAGTACACGGAGCGCTCAGCCCACGGGGACAGTACACGGAGCGCTCAGCCCACGGGGACAGTACACGGAGCGCTCAGCCCACGGGGACAGTACACGGAGCGCTCAGCCCACGGGGACAGTACACAGAGCGCTCAGCCCACGGGGACAGTACACGGAGCGCTCAGCCCACGGGGACAGTACACGGAGCACTCAGCCCCGGGGGATAGTACACGGAGCGCTCAGCCCACGGGGGCAGTACACGGAGCACTCAGCCCACGGGGACAGTACACGGAGCACTCAGCCCACGGGGACAGTACACAGAGCGCTCAGCCCCGGGGGATAGTACACGGAGCGCTCAGCCCACGGGGGCAGTACACGGAGCGCTCAACCCACGGGGACAGTACACGGAGCACTCAGCCCACGGGGACAGTACACGGAGCGCTCAGCCCACGGGGGCAGTACACGGAGTGCTCAGCCCCGGGGGATAGTACACGGAGCACTCAGCCCACGGGGACAGTACACGGAGCGCTCAGCCCACGGGGACAGTACACGGAGCGCTCAGCCCACGGGGACAGTACACGGAGCGCTCAGCCCACGGGGACAGTACACGGAGTGCTCAGCCCCGGGGGATAGTACACGGAGTGCTCAGCCCCGGGGGACAGTACACGGAGCGCTCAGCCCACGGGGACAGTACACGGAGCGCTCAGCCCACGGTGGCCTGCAGGGGCCGCCCTGCTGGCCTGGCCCTGGGCTCCCACCGCTCCGGGGGAGGGGCTGGTCCCGGCACCATCTCCGGGGACACCCCGCACCCACCCCTCACTGAACCCCATGGGCCTCTGCTGGCGTCTGCACCCGCAGAAATGCCCCCAGGCCCACTCCGAAGCCTTCCTGCCACAACTGAAGCTCGCCTGATTGCTCCGCCGGCGGAATAAAGTCCCCGCACTCAGCACCAGCCTGTTAGGAAACGCCCTTTATGGAGTTTTCTGGACTCAACTTTCCCAAATCCTCCCATTTTCCCCGGAACTGGTTACTGCAGAGAGGGACTAGACAAAGCCGGGGGTCCGGGCACCCTAGGGAATCAGCGCCCAGCACACCGCCTCCTCGGTGTTCCTGTCACCAAGGCCCCACCAGGAAAGCCACGGCCCCAGGTCCTCGCCGCTGTCTGCAGTCCACACCCCGCGTGCAAGGAGCCCCGGCCGTGCGGCGGGGCCAGCGTCCGGCTTCCGTGTCCGCTCATGTGCTGGGCATGGAGTACAGCAGGGCCGCCCGGCCCCATTCGGCCTGCGGCACCAGGAACCCCTCCCTGGGAACCGGCTCCACCAGGAACTCCACGCGGCCGTCCTGGCCAGGCCGGGCCTCAGCCACCGCCAGGTCCACGACACGGTACTGGTTGGCAAAAGCCAGGCCCAGGAGTGCAGGCTTCTCCGGCCCCGGGGGCCCCGTGCCGGGGGGGCCACCCCCTGTCCCTGGGCGACAGTGGATCCGGAAGCAGCGGGCGTGGGGCAGAGGGTAGGACCAGTGCAGGGTACAGCCGAGCCGGAGCCCGGCCGGGGGGGCCGCCCGCTGCCAGCTGATCCTGGACACGGAGACGGCCTGCACCTGGGGCAGAGGGCTCAGCAGGCTGTTGGCGTCCACCACCTGGTGGGAGAGAAGGCACAGCACACTGGGAAGCCCCGGGGGCTCATGGTGCCGCCCCGCGCGTCCCACTCCCGGCATCCCCACCCCGCCTCCCTGAGCCTGAGGAGAGGACGGCGGCATTCGGCCTGCTGGGCGTTGGGGCAGACGCCCCAGCTGAGCCCCCGACAAGGATGAGGCGCCCCGGACCCTGACCTGGATCTCTCCGAGGCGACAGATGAACTCCTCCTCCTCCCGGCTGCCCGGAGCCCGCGAGAAGCTGACGAAGAGGTCCTGCAGGAGGCAGCCGCGCAGGCTCAGCTCGTAGCAGCTGGAGGCCAATGGGACGTGGGTCATGGGCGGTCACGGCCGCCGCGGCTCAGATGCCCAGCTGCTGTCAGAGGCCCGAAGGCAGACCCACCATGGCCTACAACTCCCTCACACAGAGACTCTGCAGCCCCTCCACCCCTCCAGTTCTGGGGTTTCTCACAGGGGCCCTCTCACACCTCAAGCCCCCACCAGCGTGGGGCCCTCCCCTGTGGGGGACTGGACGGGGAGGAGAGGGACTCACCGCTGGACCCAGCCCCCGCCGAGCTGCTGGCCACAGCGGGCCGCCCACCTGGCCAGCTTGGTGGGGGGCACCCGGAGGGGCCGGGGTCTGTGCCTGGCGCTAGTTTCTCCTGGAAGAGGACATGGGGCTTGAGGAAGAGGAGCCACCACACCAGGAGCCCCTGAGCGGGACCCGGGGCTGGGCCAGACCCCGTGGGCCCGGCGCTCACGGCCTGCCCGACAGGCTGAGGCCGCAGGGGAGAGCAGGGAGGAGAGGAGGCAAGTGTGCAGGTGGGTGCTCAGGACAGGCCTCTCCGCGGTCTCCTGGCCTCTCCCTGACCCCTGGGTGTCCTCCCTCTCAATGCCACGGCCAGCAAGATGCTGAGAGCCAACCCCCTGCCCTGAGCTGGGCCACAGCGGCGCTGTCCCCCACAGAGGCGGGTGCCGGGCACTGCCCACACCAGCTCCCTGCACCCCCAGCACCCTACTGGATGCCTCCTCCCCCAAGCGTCCCGAGAAGGGAGAGGCCTGGAAGGCAGGCAGGAGCCCGGTCCCCTCACCATTCAACGCCGAGATGCCACCGACATGGCAGCTGCCCGCGTCCCCTGTGGTGAGCTCCAGAGCCACCCTGACCTTCGCCGTCCCCTCTAGCTTATACACCAGGGACAGGAAGAGCTTGGGGGGCACAGGGACCTGCAGGGAGAACAGCCTGGAGAAGGAAGGTCCTGCGATGAGAGGCCACAGCTGAGAGCCAGCCGGCCAGGTGGGCCCCCTCCCGCTCCAGGGGCAGGGCACTGGGGCGGCACAGGCTGCCACGCTGGGGACGGCCACCCCCCCAGGCCAGATCCCCTCATGACTGGGAAATCTCTGTTCTGAGGTCCTCGCTCCACGGGACCAGAGAGCGGGCGTGGGGCGTGGGCTGGGGTCGTGGCCCCGGGCTGGGGGGGTGGGGACACTTCTGGTTTTGCAAGCTGAGGGGTGTGGAGAGGTCGCACACAGTGCACAGAGCCCACCCTGTGGACCCTCAGAACCGGGTCAGGTGGTCAAGTGTGTGGGACGTGCTTTTTGCTGCAACAAAACCACCTGAGTTCCGCCCTCTGTCCTCCCCGGCTCCGCCCCCAGCTGCCCAGCCCAGCGGGTCCACGGGACGACGGGGGAAGCGGAAGACCCGTGCGTCTCCTCCCGCCCAGGCACCTACCTCACAGCCACGTGCCCCACCTCAGGCGGGATCATCCCCCGGACGAGCAGGGAGCTGCCCCCGTTCCAGGCGTCGGCCAGGCAGCTGTGCGTCTTCACCCAGCCCCGCCCGGGCCCCTCCAGCCTGTGCTCCCCAAACAGGGGCTGCGGCTCCTGGGCGCCCGGGTGGTACCAGGGCCCCACCGCCTCCTCCTGGAGAGGAAGCAGGATTGGAGGCGGCGGCGGGCACAGGGTGTGCAGGGAAGTGACGGGAAGAGCGGAGCCGCCATCAGCCCCTCACAACCCCAGGCCCCCCTCCCTCTCCCAGGCCCAGGGCATGGAGAAAGGGAGCCCACTGCCGCCAGGTGGCACCGTCGGAACCCCACTGCCCAGCTACCCGGCGTGGGGACCACACACCTGGCCGTAGCAGACCCTGCGGGTGCCCAGGCCCAGGCAGAAGGAGGTGATGAAGGGCAGGGAGCAGATGCTGTGGGTGGGCAGGTAGCGCGTCAGCAAACTCCAGAACCTGCGAGAAAGGCAAGGGGCGGCTGGAGTCCAGAGTGGCGGGCGCCCGACGCCCTCGAGCTCTCACTGACAGGGCGCTCCCGCACCCCCTGCAGAGTGACTGCAGCCCCCGACCACGGACCAGGACGTGTGGGAGGTGCGCACGTGGGATGCAGCCCCTCCTGGTCTTGGGGACCCTCTCCCTGGAAGCCGCCAAGGTGGTTGCCGCTTGTCCTGCCTTAACCAGCGCCCGAGAGCCAGGCCGGAGCCACGTGGAGAGGCCAGCGCAGTCCCCTGAGCCCCCGCTGCCGCCAGCCCCCGCTCAGCCCCGGGTTGGGTGGGACTCACTTGTCCTGGTTCTGGAAGAACTCCGTCTTCTCCAAACACTCGTACACCCAGCCGGGCGCGAACAGGGCCGCCGAGAGCCCGTGCTTCCGGATCAGCTCCAGCGACTGGGGAGACAGCGGTCAGGGGACGCTGGGCACAGCAGGACACACCGGTGGCCAGACACCCCGGCGTCCAGGCACACCAGCGTCCAGGCGGGCCTGGCCCGGAGGCAGGGCTGCCCTCCCCCCAGCTCCCTGGCTTTCCAGGTGGGTCCCTGTCATCCACAGACCAGAAGTGGGCGCCGCGGCGGGAACAGGGGTGCAGGTGGCGTGCCCACAGCTGCCTGTCTCACCGCCCCCATCATGTGATCACACGCACGGCGGGAGGGGAAACTCCCCAGGTAACGCATTAATGGAGTCACTCCAGCTCGGTTAATGAGTGGGACCGTCGCCGTGGCACCCGGCAAGGGGCAGGCTGGCAGCCGGGAGCGGGCTGACTCCATTTAAGTCGCAGCAGGCACGGCAGCCTGGTGCCCCGGCCGTCTCCCCTCTCACTGCCGACAGGACTCGACCTGCCGGAGCCTCGCCAATTGCTACAGCGGCTCCCACACTGCAGGGGGCGCCTCCGTCCTCGGCCCCGAGCTGCCGTGAAGGGAGGCACCGTGACGTGATTGCTGTTCCCGCGTCACCCAGTGGTTATGATGCCAGGCAAGCGAATCGTCCAACAGGAGGCAGAGGGGACCCTGGGCACAGGGCCCGGGCACCTCCAGGGGACGTCCCATCTGACCGTAGAGAGGGGTGGCGGCTAGGACGCTGGGGCCCAGCGTGGCCCCAGGGCAGGTCACCCATGTTTCCTGGTGCCTCGGTTTCCCACTCTGGGAAGGACAGCGGTGCCTGCCCCTCCCTGGAGGGGCGCTGGGATGAACGGCCCTCAGCCAGCGAGGCCTCCGGGGGGCCACTGCCCCCCACCCCAGCCTCAGGGTCACCACCCACCTTGTTGGTATCAAACCGGCCGCCCACGACGTTCCCCCGGGCGAACACGTCCACTCCCACGTAGACGTCGGCCAGGCGCTCCCCGGCCGGGCCCCGCATGCGCTCCAGGTGCTCCTCCCCCCAGTTGTAGTTGGTGAAGATGCCGTCACAGGAGTCAAAGAACACCCTGAGACGTGGGGAGGCCGAGGTGAGGGCCCGCGGGCTCCACCGTGTCCCCCCGCCCAGCACCTGCATCCACTCACAGCCACAGGCCGTGGGCTGCCTCCGGACCGCCAGCAGGGGCCGGCCCATCGCCATGACCTACAGCCCCGCATGGCGCCGGGCGACCAGGCAGCTCGCCCGGCTGAGGCCAGGGGGCCGGGAGGCTCTGCAGCCGTGTGCGCCATGTGTGTGCGCCGTGTGTGTGCGCCGTTTGTGTGCGCACACGGCGGGAGGGGCACCCCGAGGGGCTCACCTGTTGTGCTCGTTCAGCTCGTCCTGCCACTTGAGCTGCCCGCTGCTCACCACGCTGTCGTACCAGAGCACCAGGCCCCCCGGGACCTGCTGGTGGAGCTGAGTGGTCAGGTACCGCAGGAAGCGGGGCGTGTTCCCCACGGCGGCCGACTGCAGAGAGGCGGAGACAAGACCCTTGTGAGGCCCGGAGGTGTTTGTCACGGGTGCCTTGCGCAGGACAGACTGGACCCCGAACCCCCAAAACAGCCGGGGCCCCAGAAGCCCTCAACCCCACAGCCACCCGAGGGTGGGTCCAGCCAGACCTCCGCTTTCCTCTCTGAAGCAGGAAGGACACGGACACAGCGGCCAGGGACGATAAACACCAAGAGAAAGGAGGGTGTCGGGAGAGGAAGCCACACACAGCCCAAGCCACGCAGAGATGGAGGAGGAGGAGGAGTGGGGCGGGGGAGGGGGGGGAAGAGGAGGGGAGGAAGAAGGGAGGAGGAGGGGGGAGAGGGAGGAGGAGGGGGGAGGGGAGGAGGAGGAGGGAGAGAAGAAGGGAAAAGGGGGAGGAGGATGGGGTGTCCCCTGGAAGGAGCCAGAGAAGCAGAGCTCAGCCTCCCGGGGTGCCTGGACGGGAGCTGGCTCTCACTGGGAAGCAAAACGTGGCCCCAGCTGCTGTCAGGGGAGCCGGGGAGCCAGCCTGGGTGTGGGCAAGGGGAGAGAGCACACGGCGGAGGGGCACGGAGGCGGCGGAGGCTGGGCCTGGTGGCGCCGTGCTCACGCTCAGGGAAAGGCTGTGCTCACGCTCAGGGAGTTCTCGATGTTGATCAGCCAGCCGTCGAAGTGCAGAAACTGGGCCAGCAGGACCAGCCGGTCTGCCACCGCCTGGTACGAGCGGTCACCTCCGGCCAGGAAGGCCTCGCACAGCTGCCCCCCTTCTTTCCACTCGGTGATGAAAGTGCCTGCGGGGCGGGGGAACGCGGTCGGGCGTGGAACCTCCCCTTCGGACCGGCGCCTCCCAGCGCGCAGGTCCCGGCACCAGCAGCGTGGCTGTGACTCAGACCCGGGGGCAGGCGGTGAGGGTGTGACCCGCCAATGAAGGACCAGGTGGGGAGGCCTGAGAAACACTGCCGTACCCAGGGGTCAGACCCCCCTGATTTTTGGGTTGTTTTTTGTTTGTTTGTTTGTTTGTTTTGGATTCCTCATCTGAGGATATTTCTCTTCTCCATTGATTTTTTTTTTTTTGAGAGAGAGAGAGAGTGGACAGGAGAGAGAGAGAGACAGAGAGAGAAACATCGATGTGAGAGACACACCCACCCGTGGCCAACCACACGTCCGGACCAGGGCCGGGGATCAAGCCCGAAACCAAGGTACGTGCCCTGACCAGAACCAAGCCCGGGACCCTCCGCCCATGGCGGACTCTCTCCACTGAGCCAGGCCGGCCAGGGCCCCCCCATGTATCAACAGGACTTCCCTGCAGCACGGCCCCCCTTAGGCTGCTGTCGTCTGTGGGGGCTACTTACTGTCTCAGCAGCAGCTCAACAGCGAGCCGGCGGCCAAAAAAATAAAGACATTAACCTGCTCCCAGCACGAGTCTGCCCCCACCTGTCCCCCCTATCAGGGCAGCCCCAGGCACGGCTCTCTCCCCGGCACAGCCAGCCCTGTCGCTGCGGGTCACCGGCAGGCGCAGCCTCGGCTCTTACCCAGCACCCGGACCCCGTGCCTGTGCGCTGCGTTGGTCCAGCCCACCGGGGGGACGGTGACCAGGTGATGGCTGAAGTACACGAAGATGTCGATGTACTGCCAGTGGTAGAAGGTGTAGGGGCTCTGGGCCGCGGAGCCCTGGATGAACCTAGGGAAGAACAGAGCCACGTCAGGGCCCAGGACGCGGGAGAGGACTCGACGGCCTCCAGGTCAGATCAACCTGAGTGACCTTCTCCTGGGTCCCGCCCGTCCACACCACCCCAAGGCCTGCTGTGCGCCGGGCACCCGCCGACACTGACCGCGCTACCGTCCTGAGGGCAAGCTTTCCCAACAGGCCACGTTCCCCTACGTGCGTTCCCCTATGTGCGTTCCGTGGAACCCTAGCTCCGCAGGGAGGACTGTGATGAGGTGTAGCACAGGGCTGTCATGGAGGGGAAATATCCCATGAGGCTGTGCAGCCTTCGCTGTCAGAGGAACACAACAGCAGGAAACAGAGGCAGAAGGATCCGTGCAAAAGCTCCCAGTGTCGGGCGTCCTGCTGTTGGAGGACGCAGCACCTCCCGGATCATGTCCCGCAGGGGAGGCACCGATTTCGTCAGCCACTTCCGCGCCCCCGCCCCCCATGGCCAGCTCTCCCGCAAGCCTCCCCGGCAGCTGTTTTCTGGAAGGTGGAGATCTGTGAGCTGATGGGGCAGCAAACGCCCCTGGCTGGGGCGGGAGGGGCCTGTGATAACTCAGGCATGCGAGGCCAGGGCCAGGGGCAGGACGGAGTCAGAGCCCAGGCAGGGAAGAGGAGCCCTCGGGGGAAGAGCCAGGTCTCCAGCCAGGCTCTGAGGAGGGTGCCCTGCGGCTGAGCCACGGCCAAGCGGCCGGATTCAGGTGCAGGCAGAATGGGATGGCTACCCCCGAACCACCCCCCACCCCCCCACAGAGGCCTGGCTACCCCCGACCCAACCCCTCCTCTTCCATGCACAGCACCCAGGCCTGCGCTGCTCTCCGCCCGGCTCCAGCCTCCCAGCCTGGCCTCTTTCTGCCCTGCGGCACCCTCCCCTCCCCAGCCCGTCCACCAGGCGATCCTCGCAATGCCCTCACCTGTCCTCCAGGTACCCGCCCATCATGTCATGGCAGAGCAAGGTGCGGGGCCGCCGGCTGCTCAGAGGGGGCTGCCGGCACTGGGCGGGCACCAGGGCCGCGTTGAAGCCGTCCTCCGCGCCGGGCGTCCATGCCAGGAGCTCCTCCAGGGACGCCAGGTAAAAGCTGATGGGCGCGGTGGTGTCCTGGTCATAGTACCTGACTGGTCCGAAGAGGAAGCAGCGGGAATGACGGGGTTATTCATGAGAGAGCCTGAGGCAGGAGTGGGGAGCCCACCGGAAGCCCCAGCGTGACCTCAGAGACTCCAGGGAGCGAGTGCCTCGGGGCGTCTTACCTGGCAAAGGGTCCGGGGCGAAACGGACCACCTCCCGAAAGACTGCTTCCTCTTGCGCCTCCTCGGTTCTAAGCAAAGAGGGACTTTTTACGTTTTTTCTAAGCGAAAGGGGAAGAAAAGGAACGCTCAGAGGCGCGTGGACCAGGCCCCGAGGCGAGTGGAGGGAGACGGTCTCTGTGTTTTTTAATGCAAACAAACCACGGAACGTGCCTCGAACCGAGTCCAGCAGCCGCGTCAGCCACGGGCGGGGCCTCCTTTTGGCCGGACGGGCGCCCCCCCACCCCTCTCGCTGTGATGAGCGCCTCACCCTCCTATCCCCACCCCTCTCCACCCCCCCCCACCCCCGGCAGAAACCAGAAAGACACACCTCCAAGGGTTTGCTACAGCCCAGGAGCAGGACAGCTCCGAGAACTGGAAAGTTGAAGGGCCTGAGAGAGCAGGGGGCCAAGCTTTCGCTACCGTCCACATTTCCCTAAGTATGTTCCGTGGAACCCCAGCTCCCCAGGGGAGGGCTGCTATGGGGTATAACACAGGGTCCTCATGGAGCTTGCTCTGGGGGAAAGAACCCCTTTGCGACACTGAGTCAGAAAACCCCGGTAAACACACAGCTTTCATTTTTGAAAGTTTTTATTCTTTCCAGAGCAGCAGCTGCCATTCACCGGCCTGGACTTCAGCGCTGGTTCATTCACCAGCTTGTATCATCTGCCCGGTCAGCAAATGGCCCCAGGAAGGAAGCCCCGGCCCAGGGGGGCACGTCCCCCCTTCCAGGCCCCGGTGCCTTGGCCCATCCTGGTCCCTAAAACTGGGGAAAGGACTTCACCTCTGGAGGCCGCTTGCTGCCCCGGCGGCTCAACGGCGCCCAGCGCCCAGGTCCCTTCGGCGGTCCTCCCCTAGCGAGGCCGGCCCCTCCTGCCCCTGCTGCCCCGCTGACACCTCCCTCCGCCCTGAACGCCCGAGGTGCCCGCTCAGCCAGCACCGCTTCCTGTCCCGCACGGACACCGGTGCGCCCGCAGCCTGTTCGGCGGCTGCCCGGGTGCAGGCGCCTCGCCAGGACCCACGGCCCAGCGGCGCTGGCATCGTGGGCTCAGGTCACAGAGGGACGCCCGGGCGTCCGGAGACCTTGTCCCGCGCGCGCTGCGGTGCGAGGCGTGCAGGACCCGCGGCGGGAGGCGTGGGGTCCGGAGACCGCCGCCCTGAGCCCGAACCCGCCTGCCCACCGACTGCGGCCCGACTGCCCGGCCTCCGCACCTCCTCCGCGGCCGCCGCTCGCGCCGCTCCTCCGGAATCGCCGGTGCGGGCAAGTGAGGTCCCCGCGGCACCCAGGGCGCCTCCATGACACCGCGCCTGCCGCCACCCACAGCCCGCCGCCGGCCAATCGCAGGCCCGGGCCCGCCTCGGCGGCCGCCCGCCGGCCAATGGGAACCGTGCGACGCGGCTGTGCTGCTCCAACCGGGCTCCGGGGGCCCCGGGCCAGCGCTCTAGGCTGTGCCGGCGCGAGGATGGGACCTTATAGCCAGAGGCGAGCCGGGGGCGGGGCCTGGGGGCGGGGCCTGAGGGGCGGGGCCTGAGGGGCGGGCCGGGGCGGGGCCTGAGGGGCGGGGCCTGAGGGGCGGGGCCGGTGCAGCCTGGGCTTTCTAGTCCGAGGAGGGGCTGGGGGCGGGGCCTGAGGGGCGGGGCGGGGGCCTGAGGGGCGGGGCGGGGCCTGAGGGGCGGGGCCTGAGGGGCGGGGCCTGAGGGGCGGGCCGGGGCGGGGCCTGAGGGGCAGGGCAGCGGGCTTTCTAGTCCGAGGCCGGGGGCCTGAGGGGCGGGGCCGGCGCCTCAGGGGCGGGGCCGGCGCCTCAGGGGCGGGGCCGGCTGGAGTCGGGCTGTGGCCGGGCGCGGAGCGGCGGGGCCGGGCTGAGCCCCTGGATCTCCATTGAGCGGATTCTCCGGTCCTCACCAGCCTCCTTCTTCAGAGGAGCGTCCTTCCGGAGGTCCCGAAGTCAGTCAGCCACAGAGGTGAGATCTGAACTCAGTTCTAATCCCTGTTCACAATTTTCAAAAACGGCGAAATCGTGCTTCTCGTGGAGGTATACATCCGGGCAAGTGCTCAAGGCTTGATTCTCCTCGTTAGCACGGAGCCAGGCACGTCACCACCTGTTCAAAAGAGTCGTAGAAGAGACCTGTGTGTCGATCAGGAGCATTGACATAACCAGGTAACCCGAGGCCGAACTCGGTTCTTCCACGGGGCGGGGGGGGGTCCCGGACCCCTGGACAAGGGAGTTTGCACCTTGTGAACAGATGAGGATGTGCGAGTCCATGGGACACAGCTTTCCACTGTGCCCCGAGGGCCTGGAGGCACCCAGCGCTGGCATCTCGGGACCGGGGAGGCCGGACTCGGGCCGCCCCCCTCCTCACCCAGCCCACCGCCTCTCTGACAGGCCAGTGTCCCCCTGACAGAGATCCCCTGCCATCCTGACCGAGCCTATTGCCTTTTTGCATGAAGAAGACACCCGTGAGATATCAGGGTCGCGACCCCTCAGGACACAACAAGTGGCGCCAGGGCGGAAACCACCAGCCCCCTCGCCGTGATCGTTGTGGAGCCACCTGTCCACTGTTAAGGATCCTGCGCCCACCTGTGTAGAGAAGTGTGTGTCCATCATGCCCCTCTATCCAATCCCAGAGGTCCCCCGCTTTGCTGTCTCCCGCCTCCCGAACCCATCACCAGTGGATTCCATGTGACCCACTTATGGCTCCTCCTTTGAGGGTAATGTATAAGACAAGGTGAAAAGCTGCCTTCTCCGGAGCATTAATCCTCGCACGGTGAGATCCTGCTTCCCGGCATTGTCGGAGCATTAATCCTCGCACGGTGAGATCCTGCTTCCCGGCATTGTCGACAGTTTGGCTCAAATAAACTCACAAACATTCTTCACAGGTTTGAATGCTTTTGCGTTAACACCGTCTTGTGAATAAGGGGGTGGGGCCATGTGAACATGGGGGCGTGGTCACTCGAAGAGGGGGTTGGGGTCCCATGAACTTGGAGGAGGGTCATGTGAGGACAGAGGATGAGATTGAAGGGAGGCGGCCTGGAGCCCCCAGAAGCTGAAGAGGCAGGAAGGACCCTCCCTGGAGCCCCCCGAGGGAGCACAGCCCCCGACACCCTGATTTCAGATCCTGGCCCCAGAACGGGGAGCCCCTGTCCCTGCTGGGTAGGCCAGTCTGCAGTCATCGGAGCAGCAGCCCCAGGAAATGGACCCTCCGTGCCCCTCCTTTTGGGGCTGTGAGCGGGTTCTGGGAGCAGCTGAGCCCTGTGCCCCGGCAGGGGGACCCCTAGACCTCTCCCTGCGGGGCTCACAGGGAGACCCATCCCTGTGTCTGTGCCTCAGCCCTGCCTCCCGCTCCCCGGGGGCTCCTGGGCGGTGGCCATGCAGTTGGCGCAGCAGGCAGGCTGCTGGGTGGGAAGCAGGCCACGTGGCTCAGGTCCCCCCGAATGAACTTGGCCCAAGAGGGGCCTGGCGGCTGAGAGATGGACCCCTAGGCCCTGCTGGGTGTGAGCCTGCACCTCTGCCCAGCTCTGAGGCCAGCTGGCTGGCTCTCTCACCCTGGCCTCTCTCCAGGAAGCTGCGGGGGTGGGGGGGCAGGAGCGGCGAGGGGAAGGGGGGCCAGGAGCTGCCTGTCCTCAGAGCTCCGCTGGGAGGACCCAGAACCAGGAACAGGAGGGGGGTGGGAGAGGCCCAAACAGACAGAGGGTCAGAGGGGACCACAGGGGAGGGGAGGAAGGGGCGAGGAAGGCAGGGGAGGGGGCAGCAGGGGAGAGGAGGTTTCAATACTTGCGGCCTGGATGGGGGAAATGGGGAGGGGGAGGAGGGGTGTGTCTGGCAGGAATGGCTTCAAGGAGTGGCCAGTGTGGTTGTGAGAGGGCACATGTGTGGGTGAGTGTGAGAGTGAGTATGTGCACACATGTGCATAGGCGGGGGCAGGGTGGGGCCCATGGGGACCCAGCTGGCCGGCATCCACCGCCCACGCCGATGGCCTCTTTATTACCCTTGTGGACTTTGAACTTTAAAAGGCCCAGCGCTTCCATAAACCCTGAGCCGAGCATGGGGACGCTAAGGCTGTGGAGTAGGGGCCTTGGCCAGGCTGCGGGGAGGACCGGCCACTCAGGAGCAGGGGACCGTGGTCCCAGGGAGGACAGATCGCAAAGACCCGGCAGTTTGCAGGGAGCCGGGGCGCGGGGCGTCCAGTCGGCGCCGGTGCTCAGGTGAGCACAGAAGGTGCAGGTCATTGTTTGGGCTGCATCGAGCCAGGTGTCCGAGCGCTCGCCTGCAGGTGAGAGGTGGCCGTGAATCAATAAACATGTCCTCCTTAGAACTGAATCATCGTCTTTAGAGAGACTTTAAATGGGCCTCCAGCCCTGGCTGGTTTGGCTCAGTGGATAGAGCGTCGGCCTGCAGACTAGGGGGTTGGCAGGGGGCGGGGGTTCCCAGGTTCGATTCCAGTCAAGGCCACATTACCTTGGCTGCAGGCTCCTCCTGGGTCCGGGCCCTGGTCGGGGCTCATACAGAAGGCAACCAATCGATGTGTTTCTCTCACATCGGTGTTTCTTTCTGTCTTTCCCTCTCTCTTCCACTCTCCTTAAAAATTAACGGAAAAATATCCTCGGGTGAAGATTAAAAATAATAACAACATAAAAAATAATAATAAATGGCCCTCAGGTCATGCTCCGTCTCTGGGGGAGTTGGCCAGGGCCACCCTTCTCCCCTCCTCTCAATAGGCTGGCCTCTGGTCTAGGGGAGCAGGGAGGCCGCCTACACCCTCCCCCCCCCCCACCCCGCCCCGGGACAGGGAAGAGTCGGGCCTCTGCACGGGCCCATTCCTGTCTGCCCAGCCGGCCCCTGTGGCTACTGGTCTCTCTGGAGATCAGGATGAACCTGGAGATCCCACACCTGCCTTGAGCTCACACTGGTCCCCACGGGGCTCCAGACCCCGCTGAGGCCTGGTTGGGCCCCCAGAGCCCGAGACTGGGAGGGTTTCCAGGGAGAGCCCGGGACACCCAATTACATTTGGATTCCAGATAAACAGCGAGCGGAACCTGGGACACGCTCACACTAAGCCATCACTCGTTTGTCTGAAAAGCCAAGTGAGCGGGATCCTGTATTGGCTAACCCTGGCCGCCCTCCCTGTACGTCCACACCGCGGCCTCGCTGCAGGCCGCCCTGCCTGCTACGGGGCTCCCCATTGGGCCGGGTCCCCGCTGGGCGGGGCTCTGTCCACCCAGTGCAGGCAGCGCGTTGGCTCGAGAGAGCTGAGCCTGGAGGCCTCCACCGTGTCACCAGCCTGGGGCTGTGGGTGGCCTCGAGAGAGCTGAGCCTGGAGGCCTCCACCGTGTCACCAGCCTGGGGCTGTGGGTGGCCTCGGATTACCTGATTTGGCTGCCACGCCTGCCCCTCAGCCAGGCCCAGCTGGGCCGTCTGGGCTCCCATCTGCCTGTGCTGCCTTCCCCCCTGCCTCTCCCTCGGCCTCCCACGATGTCCGGCCGGAAGCTGAAGCAGGTGGAGTGGCTGTCACCGTCACCTGCTCCACAGGCGGGGCTGTTGATAGGGGACAGGTGTGGCAGGAACTAACTGCTCCCCTATCCCTCCGGCCCCCGCTTTAGGGAGAGAAGCCTCACCATTGAGTAGCGGCTGCCCACTGGCTGCCCAGCTGGAGACAATGTGCCCAGCAGCCCTGGCCGCTTAGAGGGCCCATTTGAGCAAGTCCTAACTCAGACAAGTACGGAGTGACTGGCGGGGTTGTGGTGGGGTGTGCCCTCCGCTTTCCCTCCTGCTTCCTCTGGCTGCCAGCTGGGTGTGCGGAGGCGGGACCGCAGCGGCCATCGGAGGCGATCAGAAAGCCATTATGTGGAGGACGCAGAGCAACCACAGAGAAGGGGCCTGGGCCCGGAAGCACAGACCCAGTGTTGCCCTGGGCAGTGTGTGCCTGGCACCGACGTAAGGAAGGGAAACTCCCGCTGATTACACCAATACGGAGAACCCGTCTCAAACGGGAGCCTGTCACCTTTTCTCGGCAGATCTTTCGGCTTACTCTTGCCCGTGCCTTCCTTCCGCAAGCCGCCCCTTTCCCTTCGCTCAGACCGACGCCTCAGCAGCCGGCCAGGGCAAAGGGCGGTTCCAAGGCTCTAGAGCTGTTGCTTCCTTTGGAAGAACCCGCTCCGCCGCGGCAAAGGCTGGCTGGGTGCGCAGGCTGGGCCGGCCGGGCTGCGGCACGCTCACCTTTACGCCCACCTCAGGCTGTGCCCAGGCACCTGCCCCAACATCCTGCGCAATGACTACCTCCCCCGCCCGGCCTGGGCGCCTCCACCTGTGAGCACAGACTCGCTCCACGATGCACGGCAATCTGTCATGCTGCACGGCAAACTGCCATCTACACGGCAAACTACCATCTACATGGCAAACTACCATCTACACGGCTAACTGCCATCTACACGGCAAACTGCCATCTACACGGCTAACTACCATCTACACGGCTAACTACCATCTACACGGCAAACTGCCATCTACACGGCAATCTACCATCTACACGGCAAACTACCATCTACACGGCAAACTACCTTCTACACGGCAAACTGCCATCTACACGGCAAACTGCCATCTACACGGCAAACTGCCATCTACACGGCTAACTGCCATCTACACGGCAAACTACCATCTACACGGCAAACTGCCATCTACACGGCAAACTACCTTCTACACGGCAAACTGCCATCTACACGGCAAACTACCTTCTACACGGCAAACTACCATCTACACGGCAAACTGCCATCTACACGGCAAACTGCCATCTACACGGCAAACTACCTTCTACACGGCAAACTACCATCTACACGGCAAACTGCCATCTACACGGCAAACTACCATCTACATGGCAAACTGCCATCTACACGGCAAACTACCATCTACATGGCAAACTACCACGCTACACGGCAAACTGCCATCTACACGGCAAACTGCCATCTACACGGCAAACTACCATCTACACGGCTAACTGCCATCTACACGGCAAACTGCCATCTACACGGCAAACTGCCATCTACACGGCAAACTGCCATCTACACGGCAAACTGCCATCTACACGGCAAACTACCATCTACACGGCAAACTACCATCTACACGGCAAACTGCCATCTACATGGCAAACTACCACGCTACACGGCAAACTGCCATCTACACGGCAAACGGGATGCCTGCGCTCGCCGGGTACCTGCCTTAATGCTTTAACTGCACCAACATTTCATTCCCTTTCGCCTTCTAATGAGGGAAAGCCCTGCAGACAGAAGTGTCTCTTTAACCCCCTCCCTCTTGGTTTCCTTGCCCACTCCCCACCCTCAGACCCCTCAGGGTCCCCCCAGTACCAGCAGCTTGGCCCGCGTCCTTCCCGATGGTTTAACGTTATTGTATGCGCATGTACGGACCCGAACTATGTAACATTGTGCTTTATAACAACGGTATCATGCCCTACACAAATATATTTTTATTGATTTCAGAGAGGAAGAGAGAGAGAGAAACATCAGTGATGAGAGAGGATCACTGATTGGCTGCCTCCTGCACACCCCCCACGGGGGATCGAGCCCGCAGCCTCCGCGGCCGGGCTGCTGCTGTTCTGCCTGAGACTGTAGAACTTCCAGATGCCTCACCGGGCCAGGGGTCCCGAGCTCGCCTGCAGCTGAGAGGCGGCCGTAAACAAGGAACATTTCCTCCTGGAACTGAGGCGCCTCCTTCGCGAGGCGTTCCCCAGGCCCCAGGTCAGGCTGGCCTCTGGGACACGGGCCAGGGCCGCCCGCGCGGGCAGGCCTCTCGTGTTTCAGCTTCCTGTTTGGTTCTCGGCCCGTTCAGACTCCCCGCTTCTTCCTGGGCCGAGCCCATGGACCCCTGCTGTCCTGGACGGTGTCCGCGCCCCTGGGGTGGCCCGCGGTCTCTGACCCAGCTTTCCATCTCCCGGTGCGGCCCTTTAACAACGCCCCGTGGTTTGTTTGTGCCTCTTTCTTCCTTCCTCCCTCCCTCCCTCCCTCCCTCCCTCCCTCCTTTCTTTCTTTCTTTCTTTCTTTCTTTCTTTCTTTCTTTCTTTCTTTCTTTCTTTCTTTCTTTCTCTTTCTTTCTTTCTTTCTTTCTTTCTTTCTTTCTTTCTTTCTTTCTTTCTTTCTTTCCTTCCTTCCTTCCTTCCTTCCTTCCTTCCTTCCTTCCTTCCTTCCTTCCTTCCTTCCTTCCTTCCTTCCTTCCTTCCTTCCTTCCTTCCTTCCTTTCTTTCTTTCTTTTTTTCTTTCTTTCTTCCTCTTTCTTTCCACCTTTGGCTGGAGGGCTGTCTGTGTTACCCGTCTTTTCAAAGCACCCATCTGAGCTTCCCTCTGTCTTCTCGTGTGTTTCCGTGTCCGTGTTCTCCGCATTCGCCGCCTTTGGGTTTATGTTGTTCCTTTTCGGGTTCGGCTAGCTGATGGCTAAGCCTCTCTTGTTTTGCCGTGAGGGCCTGCGGGGGGGGGGGGGCACTGCCCTCTGAGGGTGACCCCTGTGCCCCCGGGTGTGGCTCCGCGGCACCTGGTTCCCAGTACCCGTGAGGCCGAGGTGGTTGCTGTGAGTCCCTCCCAGCCCCTCCAAGCAGCCCCCCGGGGCAGCGGGACGCACCCGCTTCTCTCTCCGCCCGGATTGTATGTCTTTCACACGCCGCTCCCTGCCCCGCAGCCCTGAGCACGTGGGCTCCTCGGCCCGCTGTCCTGGCCCTGGAAACGGGCTGTGGCCTTTCCCCTTCGGAGGCACGGCGCCCGGGGTCAGGTTGTTTATGTCAGGGTCACGCTGCGCTTTTAGGGTGTGGACCTGGCTCCTCCTGCGCGTTCCGGAAAGACCCTCCCGTTGCTGCGAGTGCGGTGTTTGGGGTTTTCTGTCCACGTTCACGGGCGAGGTGACCTGCCAGTTCCCTTTCCTGCCACGTTCCCACGGGGTTTTGGGTGCGACTTTGATAACCACGCGTCCGGAAACGGCCCCTTTTTCCTTTTCTGGAAGTGTGTGTGCGACGTTGGGGGTATTTCCCTACAAACACTGGGTACCGTTTACTCACCCACCAACCTGAGCCTCGGAGTTCACTTTGCAGGAAGCTCCTTAATGGCGGCTTCTCGGTTCTAAGACTCGTCAGGCCTCCGTTTCCTCCCGAATGTGAGGCGTGCGTTTGGAAAACAGGAAGTGCTCATGGCCTCGGTGCTCCAGCTGACGGCCGTAAAGTTCGTCCTGATATTTCCCTCCTCTTGTCTTCCGCTTCAGCTTCCAATTCACCGGTTGCCGCGGCCGCTCCGTGCACCCCGCTGAGCCCCCGCTGAGCCCCCGCTCCCGTCCCGCGTCCCGACTTCCCATCGGCCCTTCATCGCTGGGACCGGGCCGAGCTCGGCCACCTGCTCAGTCCTGTGTTTCTCTCTTCAGAGGCGGCGGGCGGGGGCGGGGGGTCTTCATTTTCGATGGGGATGACTCCGCTGAGTCCCCCACGTGCGGGGCATGGAATCCCTGCTCGCCGGCGCGTTAGGGAGCAGGTCGCAGGCCCAGCGGGCAGCTAGCGTGGCCTCCCCGCGCAGTGGCAACGTTTCCTCCATCGTCAGGAGGGGGGCCCCGAGTTACCTGGAGCCTAGCCTCTGGCCCCACGAGTGCAGCTCTCTCCAGGGGGAGCCCCTGCCCACTCTGCCCCTAATGGTGTCCCTTGAAGCACAGAATTTTACATTTTTAAAATATATTGTTTTATTGATTTCAGAGAGGAAAGAAGAGAGAGAGAGAGAGAGAGAGAAACATCGATGATGAGAGAGAGTCATGGGTCGGCTGCCTCCTGCACGCCCCCGACTGGGGATGGAGCCCACAACCCGGGCCTGTGCCCGGACCAGGAATCGAACCCTGACCTCCTGGTCCATAGGCTGCTGCGCAGCCCCTGAGCCACGCCGGCCGGGCCAGAGTTTTATGTGTTGGTGATGTCGGTTTAGCTGCTTTTCCTCGGTGACTTGGGCCTGTGGAGCCATATCCGGGGCAGGGCTGAGCGCGGGGCAGGCGAGGCCACTCTGCCCCCCCCCCCACTGGGGCCGCCCTCCCGCTGTGCAGGGCCGTCTGCTGCGCCTCTGGAGCGCCGCCCTTGGCACCTGCGCTGGGTGATCTCATCCGCCAGGCGGTTCCAGCATGCTCGCTCGGTCCCCCTTTGGGAGAAGTTACCCCGATGCTCCCGTCTCCCTCCCTGGCCCCTGACCCCTGACCCCAGCCTAAGCGGAGCCCAGAGCAATGGGACTGGCTCTGGGGGCGAGGCTTCCGGAGCTCCCCGCTTTCCCAGACCCCAACGGAGAGAGACAAGGCAAGCCTGTGGGGGCGTTTCTTCTGCGACGGGCTTTCTGGTTGGTGTTGGGCCCACGCCGGAGGGGGCTGCCAGGTGGCTGGTTAAAAGGACGCCTCGTAGCCCTGGCCGGCGTGGTTCGGTGCTTAGAGCGTTGGCCCGTGTACCAAAGGGTCTTGGGTTCAATTCCTGGCCCTAGTCGGGGTGCATGCTGAAGGCAACCAATCAATGAGTCTCTTTCACATCAATGTTTCTCCCTCTCTCTCCCCGCTTCCTCCCCACTCCTCTCTCCATGGGAAAGAGTTCCCTCAGGTGAGGATCGACAGCAACCCAACAAGCTGCCTGCCTCGTGTCTCAGGGAGAGGCTCAGGCAGGAGCCGACTCCAGGGCCGCAGAGGGGCTCCGGCTCTTTCGAGGAGACACGCCCAGCACAGCCCCGGGGCGGGGAGGGGGGAGGCAGGGGCCGCCCATCCTCTCGATGAGTTTCACCTGCTCACCCAGGAGCGGTGCCCAGGGAGTGAGAGCAATGGGCCTGTGCAGGCAGCACCGGGGCCTGGCTCCGGGTCCTCTCCCGGACAACGCGGCTTCCCGGCCTCCCGAGGGCCCCCTCCCCGTTGTGGGAAGGCCTCCTCGCGGCCACCCCCACGCGGGGTTTGCACCTTCAGGAGCCGCTGGGCGCCCTGGGCCTCTCCTCGCCAGCTCTCGGGAGGGGCCTGCGCTCCAGAGCCACAGCCGGGGACACAGAAGCCCCCAGAGAGGTAGGTGGGGGCTGCGAGGCAGGCGGAGCGGGCGAGGGGCCTGCCCCTGGGGGCGGGGGGCGGGGGGGTAATTCTGACGCATCTGGGCTCAGGTTTGCTGGGCAGAAAGGAGCTGGCTGGTCTCAGAGGCCGAGGGAGGCGAGATGGTTCAAGGCGCGACTGGAAGAGAGGAGGGCAGCCGAAGCCGGAAGAAGGGGCGTCCGGGTCTGCTCTGTCCACACGGAGGAGGGGAGACAGGTCAGGGTGGGGGTGGGGTGCCGAGGGGTCACCTGTTGCTGTTCCTTTGTAACTACGTTACTGAGATAAACCACATACCACACAACTCACGCCCTTCATGTGTGCGACTTGGTGGTTTTAGTGGATTCACAGCGACCCAGCCGCCACCACATGCGTCTGAGGGTGCTGAGGCCACTCCCAGAGGAACCGGGGGCTCCCCAAAGTCCCTCCCCTCCCCCCTTCCCCACCCCGGAGCCGCTGACCCCCGTCTCTGTGCGTTTGCCTGCGGTGGGCACTTCCCCTCAACGGGGCCGACAGCACAGGCCTTCAGTGCGTGGCTCCTCCTGCCCAGGTCGGTCTCCGAGGCCGTCAGGTCTCGGCAGGGCCCGCCCTCCCTCCTTCCCGTTGCTCAATACCGGTCTGTTGCTGGAGAGACCGCGTTTGTCTGTCCCTCAGCTGACGGACAGATGGACGTCTGGGTTATTTCCACATTTTAAAAAGAATAATAAGCCTCCTCTTACTTCCTTTTTTAAAATATGTTTTTATTGATTTCCGAGAGGAAGGGAGAGGGAGAGAGAGAGAAACATCAATGATGAGAGAGAATCACTGGTTGGCTGCCTCCTGCATGCCCCCGGCTGGGGATCAAGCCCTCAACCCGGGCATGTGCCCTTGACCGGAATCGAACCCGGGACCCTTCGGTCCACAGGCCGACGCTCTATCCGCTGAGCCACCCCAGCCAGGGCTCCACGTGTTTGTTTATTATGAATATCGCTGCGTGCGCGTGCTGGGCGGACGGGTTTTATTTCTCGGGGGTCTGCACCTCGCCGTGGCCTTGCTGCGGCACCTGGGGCTCCCTGGCCGGCACTCTGCGGCTGTGCCCGCTGCTTCCCGCAGCAGCTGCCCCCGGGACCCCCGCCAGCAGCGTGCGGGAGCGCCACGTCTCGGTCCTCGCCAGCACCGCCAGCACCGCCTCGGGATAGGGCCGTCCTGGGGGTTGTGAGGTGGTGTCTCCTGTGGTTTTGACCTGCGTTTCCACGGCGACTGATGATGCGAGCGCCTCTGCCGTGTGCTCATTGGTCGTTTGGACCTCCTTCCTTTGGAGACTGTATTGAGGTCTGTTGTCCTCTGGGTTGTCTCTGTGTCTGAGGCACAGAAGTGGTTCGTGTTGGCAAGTGGCAACCCCTCCTCAGGTCCACGATCTGAAAATGTTTTCTCCTCGGAGGTGCCTTTTCGCTGTCCTAATGGGTCCCTTGAGGCGCAGAATTGCACATGCTGAGGACACCCCATTTATATTTTCCTCTGTGACTTGTACTTGTGGTGCCATGTCTAGGAAACCGTGGCCCAGTCCAAGGTTATGATCATTTACACGGAGCTTTTCCCCTACACATTGTATAGTTTCCGCTCCTGCGTGTAGGCCTTCGATCCGGTTCAGTTTACATTTTGTGTACGGTGTGAGGTAGGGGTCCAACTTCCCTTTTGCACATGGAGGCGTCTTGTTTTCATCGTTTTCTGCAACTTCCTGGGTTTTTTGTGGTTTTTTTTTTCCATGAGCTGGGCAAGCAGGCCTCATTTTATCCCAGTTCCTACGCCCCAGGGAGCCAGCCTGCCGCCCTGCGGGGGCGTTCCCATGGAGACCCCACAGAAAGCTAAACACACGGACGGACACACACACGCTGACCCCAGAGGACGGGGAGTGCCCTCTTCCCGCCCCTCCCTGGCTGCGTCCGGGAAATCCTCACGGAGCCGTTCTCTCCCTCGGCTGAGTCACCGCCTTCTGAGTCCCTCTGCTCCAGCCCTGATGGTTGTGCTGCACCTGAGTTTGCAGGTCGTTTCCAGGAACGGTCCCCGCTCCTTCATGGGCGGGGGGTGGGGGGGGGAGTCAGAGGGTGCAGGTGACTCGTGAAGGCTGGCACCAACGTCACCCTGCAGTTAAAACCCAGAAGAATCCCCTGGCGGGCCAGTCCCCTATGTGTGTGTGACCATGCCCCCAGCGCCCGGCAGAGGAGCGGGTGATACTCGGAGAAAGAGGGGGCGGGAAGGGAGCGGGAGGTGCGGCTGCCAGGAGGGGTGTGGGAGCTCAGAGGGAGGGACATCAAAGGGGCAGTGGGCCCGGCCACGTGGCTCAGGGGCTGAGCATCGACCTGCGAACCAGGAGGTCACGGTTCCATTCCCCGTCAGGGCATATGCTGGGGTTGCAGGCTCCATCCCCAGTGGGGGGCGTGCAGGAGGCAGCCGGTCCATGATTCTCTCTCCTCATTGATGTTTCTATCTCTCGCTCCCTCTCCCTTCCTCTCTGAAATTAATAAATATTTTTTTAAAAAAGGGGGGCAATGGGCGGGCCCCGGAGCAAACACGGCCTCCTCTCCCGAGCTGGCGTGTTCGGGGTTGGGTCAGGGGTCCACGCTCTGTGGGACTGTCCCAGGAGGGAGGGCTGGCGGCGGCACCTGGGTGAAGCTGACTCCTCCGCTCAGCCCACCTTGGGGAATGATGCCCACCCAGCTGCCAGCGCGTGGAGAGGGAGCCCCTGCCCCGTGGCCTCACTTGTGGGGGGGACGGGACCTGCTCTTTGTCTGCAGGAGGCAGGATGGCAGTGTCTGCCCAGGTCTGGCCCCAGCCCAAGGCTGAGCGCCCACACAGCTCACCCAGGACCCGGCGAAGGAAGGACACCCGCCGTTGGCCAGGGTGCGGCCCAGAGGGAGTGGGCGGCCTCGGAACTGCCCGCTGGCAGCCGGTCAGGCCCTGGCTGAGCACCCGGCCGGCAGGCGCCAGGGAGAAGCAACCTCTGCTCTCGGCACTTGGTGGCAGGGGCTATGGGCTGCGGGGGGGCAGGCCTGAGGAGGGGCGGGGGGTGCGAGCCCGCAGGTGGTGTCCCCCCTGAGAGATAAGCCTCATCCTCGCCCCGTGTGTGTGCGTGTGCATGTGCATGTGCCTCCTCTGGAGCTGCGGGCTTTGCGGAGATCACGGGCTTGAGGGTTCGCGAGGAGGCCGTCCTGGTCCTGGCTGGGCCCCACGTGAGGGACCAGTGCCCGGTGGGGTGGGGTGTAAGAGACCCGAGAGGAAGGCTGTGTGCAGACAGACACGGGCGGAGACGGCAGTGACGCCGCCACAAACCCCGGAGCGCCGGGCCCCGGACCTGGAAGGGCAGGGAAGACCCCCCACAGGCCTGGGCGGGGGCGCGGCCCTGCCCACACCTCCACTTGGGACTCTCGGCCTCCGGGGCTGGGGAGAACTGGTCTCTGTTGTTGGAAGCCACCAGGCTCGTATGGCAACCCAGGAACCAGATGCAGGGGTCCAAGTCCCACCTGCCACTCACGGCTCCTCCAGCACAGGGCACCCCGCAGGCTGCGTCCCCTGAGGCCAGAGGCAGTCCGGGACCCAGCCAGTGCCCACTGGGCTCCCACGTCCCCAGGACCCATCCGAGGGCCCCCCAGGCACCCATCCGAGGGCCCAGGCCTCCCACAGTGGTAGGGGGCTCAGGGCTGACGATGGAAGGTTCAGTGACCACACGAAGGAGGCCGCGCTGCTGAAACACACGATGCCGAGTTTAATGTTTTCTGAAAGAGCGTCGGGGCAGCGGGAAGCGGCGGCGGGCACCCTGCCCGGGGACACCCTGCCTGGAGCACGCGTGGAGGCACGGAGTCGGGCGTCTGACCAGCAGAACTTCAGGGGGGACGTGTGGGCCCCGGGCCCCATGGGCCCCGGATGGTGAAGGGGAGACTCCCGGGGGCTGAGGGCCGGCAGGTAGGAGTGGCCGGCCCTGGGCATTCACGGCGGGGGGACGGCTGCCCGGCCACAGTTGGCCGCAGGCCAGAGCACCGATCCCGGCAGCAGTCCCCGGGCGCCCCACACCCACCCAGAGCGGGTCTGACCCCAGTGGGTGGGACATGCCTTTCCCTGGAAGCCCCAAGACAGGTGGGGGCCTGAGCCCTCCCAGCTCCTCCCGCTCCCATCTGAGACGGGGAGCGGGTGGGGAGCGGGGTCCGTAGGAAAGTATCTGACCGCCAGGGCTGCTGCCGATCAGAGGCCTGCTGCGCCAGGCGCCGTGTCTGAGGAGGGTCAGAAGGTGATGACCGGGGACAGGCCGGAGGGCTGGGCGAGTGGAGCAGGGCCAGGCCAGGCTGCGCCGCTCTGCTTTGGGGGTCCTGAGCTTTGCTCCGCAGAGAAACATCTGCAGGTCCGGGGCCCTGAGGTGCCAGCTGCGTCAGGAGCCCGTGGGCGACAGCGAGCGAGCTGCGTTCCCGGCACAGAGCCCACGGCCAGGGCTGGGCTGTCCCTCTGCGAAGCTGACATTTGCTTCCCCAGCCTGCCCCCCCTCACTGTTGTGGCTCAGAAAGACCCCTGAACCCGCGGGGCCACGGCCACCGGCCACCGGGCTGTCCCCAGGAGGCGGACATCAGTTGGGCTGGCCCGTGGGAAGGCTGCTGCGTGGCCTAAAGAATCGAGCTGGGTGTGGCCCGCTTTCTTCCCCCCCCCCCCCCCCCCGCCCTGGGGCGGCCTGGCTGTGGGAAGGCAGCCCCCACCCTCCTCTCCTGCGTTCCTGGGCTCGGCTCAGCTTTCAAAATTTGCATGATTATTTGGAGCTACAGGAAGAGGGATGGCTGGGGGTCACGTAAGGATACTCCCACAGCGGGGAGCGCTGGCCAGTCTCATGCGCCTGCTCCGCCCGAGATTTTACCTCCAGAGACAGCAAGGCCCGGGCCCCCACGGCTGCGTGTCCCTCCCTTTCCTGTGCAGGGCCTCGTGTCGAACGCCAAAGCGGGGGACGTGGGGACCCGGTGACCCAGAGTGGGGAGGAGCTGACGGAGGCGGGCGGGCTGGTGCTGGGCCCGGGTCGGCGTGGGGCGGAGCGGGGAGCAGCGGGGCGGCGCTAGGGCTCGGCCGCGGGCTTGACCAGGTAGCCGCTGAAGGTGATGTAGGTGTCGAACTCGTCGCTGAAGATGGCGTTCTCGCGCTCGCCCTTGAAGAGCCGCACCCACACCTCGTCCTGCTCGCGCAGCACCAGCATCAGGCTCTGGCTCTGCATGATGCTGCGGTCGCTGACCTGCGCGTACAGGATCACCACCTCCTCCGCGTTGCGCATGACGTGCAGGTACGTCTCCTTCTGGTTCCACGTGTGCACGTTGAGGCTGAAGAAGTAGACGCCGGGCACGTAGCAGTAGAACTTGCCGGTGAACATGTTGAAGTGGCCGTACAGGTTCACGAACTCCGTGTCGAAGATGACCGTCTGGTAGTAGTCGTTGCTGTGCAGCGGCTTCTTCCTGCCCACGGAGAAGGCCGCGTAGTGGCTCTTGCAACGGTCACCCGGGGCGCCCACGGAGCCCTTCTGCCCCTTGGGGCCCGTGTGGCCGCGGACGCCTGCGGCGCCCGGTTTGCCGTACTTCCCCTGCAGGCCCCGGTAGCCCCGGTCGCCCTTCTCCCCTGAAAGCGACAGAGAAACACGCGGCGTCAGGCAGGGCCACCCCGCCCCAGGGCGGGGCCGCGTCCACCCAGAGGCAGCCGTCAGGGTCCCTGCTGGGAAGCCCTGGCCGCGGGACGGAGCGCAGGGGTTTGTCCGAAGGCAGCGGCGCCGTCCAGGCCGCGCTCACAGCGCAAATGGACGCAGATGTTCGGGGCGCAGGCCCAGCCCAGCCTCGCGTCTTCCCGGCAGGGTTTTGCAGGGTGAGCCACCGTGTGCAGCACCCGGGCACGCAGATGGCTGATGGAGGGCGGGGGAGCACCAAGCCCCTAAACAGGGACCCCAGAGGCCCAGCGTGTGAAGCAGGTGGGGGAGTCCTGTCCCTCCTCTGGGAAAGGGGCCAGGAGCCTCCAAAACGGCACCTCCTCTCCTCCCCCAGGACAGCCGCCCCCGCTCCGCGCCCCGAGGGAGCCCTCCAGGCCCCCCCACCCTGTCTGGACAGAGCAGCCACCCCCCCCCCCCCCCCGGGGGACAGCCCCTTCGCCCAGCTCTGCAGCCCCGACCTTTCAGGATGGTGATGTTGATCTGTGGCACCGGGACCGTGGGGTACAGGGGGGCGCCGGGGTCGCAGCAGCGATAGCACCGGGAGGCCGGGGGCTCCTCGCCCTGCCGGGGGCTGTACCCGCCATGCTTGTCTTCTGCCCTGAGGGAACAAGGACATGACAGGTCACAGTGACAGCCACGAGCTGGGGGGGCTGGAACCCCTCCTCTGCCAGGCCCCGGCGTCCCTGACTAGCCCCCTCGCTCGCCCCGACACGCGGGGCCCCCACGGGGCCTGCAGTGAGATGTGGGAGGGAGCCCCCTGCCCTCTGCGAACATCAGTTAATAGTGATGGACCCTGGCCGGTGTGGCTCAGTGGATAGAGGGTCGGCCTGCAGGCGGAAGGGTCCCAGGTTCCATTCCGGTCAAGGGCACTTGCCTTGGTTGCAGGCTCGATCCCTGGCCCTGGTCAGGGCGCGTGCGGGAGGCAACCAATTGATGTGTCTCTCTCACATCCATGTTTCTCTCTCTCTGTCTCCCCCCATCTCCCTTCCACTCTCTCTAAAAACCAACGGAAAAATATCCTCGAGTGAGGATGAACAACAACAAAAAAAAGTAGCGATATAAACAGTAATAAGAAAAGCAGCAATAATCGGAGGCTTTGCAAGAGGGAGGCTGCTGGGAGAACAGGCCTGGAGGACCAGGCCTTCGGGCCGTCCCCTTCATGCACCTGTGCTTCTGGAAGGTGCTCTAGCTTCTAAGCCGACTCACTGTGAGCGACAGGGTCCGGCTAGATCCTCGGGGTCCGGTGGAGCCACAGGAGCGGGAGGTGCAGGAGTACAGCCTGACGCTGGGAGACCTGCTCCTGGCTGAGTGGACGGTGGCGGCCCCGTGCTGCCACCATGTGGCCATGTGATGCGCTGCAGTGCATTCTCATTTCCGCACCCGGCTCTGGGGCCGGGACAGGACCCTCTTGGAGGTGACACGGTCCCTCACAACGGCCAGGTCCTTACCTACCCCGACTCCTGCTTCCACACCCCAGAATACCCAGGAAGCTGGACCATAGGCCCTGAGCTCAGCCACCCACAACTCTTGCCAGGACTCTCCATCCAGAGACCCAACAAGCCCCCGAGGGAGGTGTGTGAACGGGTGGCCGGTCATGGTCGCTTCGTCCCTAGAACCTCTTCTTTCCACGCCCCCTTCCTAGCATCTTCGGTCACCCCAGATGCAACGCTCACCTCATTCTAGACCAGGGTGGGGAACGCTGGGCCCGGGGACCCTCTTAGGCAGTGGTCGGCAAACTCATTAGTCAGCAGAGCCAAATATCAACAGCACAAGGATTGAAATGTCTTTTGAGAGCCAAACTTTTTAAACTTAAACTCTATAGGTAGGTACATTGTTACTAACTTGATTAGGGTCCTCCTAAGCTGGCCTTTGCTGAAAACTCAAGGGGCCAAAGAGCCGCATGTGGCTCGTGAGCCGCAGTTTGCTGACCACTGCTCTAAGGCCCCGAGAAAGCATTGGGTCTGGCCCTGCCAGGCGTTGGGGGTGCGTTAAGGAAATGTTTGACCGAATATAGCGGGCTCGTCTTTAAGTGGGTAATTCTGTATGGCCCGCAAATGAAGTTATCAATATCCAAATGGCCCTTGGCAGGACAAAGGTTCCCCTCCCCCCGTTCTAGATGCTTCTCTGGCCTCACCACTACCCTCCCAGGATCACCGAGGTCGGAGGAGTTGGCCACCCGCCCCCCCAGGTGCCCTCAGAACCAGGGCCCTGGCCCTCCTCATCTCTAGTGGACCATCACCTTGTAACTTCTCCCCTGGGATTCCGCCCCCACCCCCACCCCCGGGCCAGTTCATCTCAACCTCTTTCTAGGCCTCGGTCAAACCTGAACCTCTCCATGGCTCCCTGTAGGTGACGTTCAGCACAGACCCTTCCCCACCAGACGCCCTCCCCTCCCAGCCTCGCCCTCCAGCCCCCAGCCCTCTGCCCCAAACCCAGGTGGGCCCCGCCTTCGACGCACCACTGTCCTAGCTGCAGGCCGGCTGCCCTGCTCCTGCACCCGAGGCTCCCTCCGTCCCAGGTACAGCCACTCCTCGGCTGAGTCTCCCCAGGACCCCACCCTGGCACTGTGGGCCCCAGGCTCTGCACTGGTCATGCGTGTCTGCCCCCCACAACCTGAGAGTCCCTGGAGGCCAGGGACTGAGCCCTGTGTGTGTCTGCCCCAGTGCCTAGGAGATGGCCGGGCCCACAGCAGCCACTCAATCAATGTTTGTGGAATGAAAAGCAGAAGAAGGGGGCAGGGAGGAGGAGGAGGGTTGAGAGGGGGTTCCTTTGCCCAACTCCCCCCCCCCCCCCCCCGTCCCAATGTTCTCTGAAGAAGCCGAAGCCTGGGGACCAGGTCGCCCAGGGCTCCAATGAGTGAACACGCTGAGCCGCTGAGCCGGAGTCCTCTGTCACCTGGGTGTCAGGACCGCCCGTTTGACAATGACAGTTTCCTGAGAAACCCTCCACATTCCTGCATTCCTACCACACCCCAAAGAGCCCGAGGCTGCGTCACTGAAGGTCAAGTGCGGAGACAACCCATTGGGAAGTTTCATCACTTCTCCGTGGCCGTGGACCTCCCCCCTCCTTCCCCCTCCTCCCCCTTCCTCCCCCATCCTCCCCCCTCCTCCCCCTTCCTTCCCCCTCCTCCCCCCTCCTCCCCTTTCTTCCCCCCTCCTCCCCCTTCCTCCCCCTTCCTCCCCCACCTCCCCTTTCCTCCCCCCTCCTCCCCCATCCTCCCCCTTCCTCCCCCTTCCTCCCCTTACCTCCCCCTTCCTCCCCCATCCTCCCCCATCCTCCCCCTTCCTCCCCCTTCCTCCCCCTCCCTCCCCCCTCTTCCTCCCCCCTTCCTCCCCCCTCCTCCCCCTTCCTCCCCATCCCCCCCTCCCTCCCCCCTCCTCCCCCCCTCCCCCCCCCTCCCCCATCTTCCCCCCTACCTCCCCCCCTCCCCCATCCTCCCCCCTCCTCCGCCATCCTCCCTCATCCTCCTTAACCCCCAGGGTCGTCCCCCGGCTCTGGTCCCATCGTCCTCCCCCATCCTCCCCCTGGGTTGGGCCGGCTGTGCCCCTCCTCCTCCCCACCCCCCCCGGGCCGATCCCTCTGGGGGTGCAGTGAGGGTCCCTCCAGATGAGCTGCCGCCACTGAGAGGAGAAATGGCTCCTCTGTCCTCCCCACCTCCCCGCGGCCTCCTCCTCTGCATCCTCCCCCCTCCTCCCCGGCTCAGGCCCAGCCATCCTCCCTCATCCTCAGCTTAACCCGGTGCCAGGGTCGTGGGGACCGGCTCTGGTCCGGCATCGTCCTGCGCCCACTCCCTAGGGCGAAGGAGGACGAGAGACTCTGAGGCTGGGTTGGGCCGGCTGTGCCCCTTAGTTAAAGCTGAGGCTGCAACACCCCACCCCGGGCCGATCCCTCTGGGGGTGCAGTGAGGGTGGTCCCCGTTCTCAGCTCCAGATGAGCTGCCGCCACTGAGAGGAGAAATGGCTCCTCTGTCCTCAGGCCCACCTTCCCCGCGGCGGCTCCTCAGCCTCCTCAGCTCCTCTGCATCAAGACGGGAACAGGCCCCTGGGTGCCGGGACCCCGGCTCAGGCCCGGCCAACCAGAGCTCCTACAGCCTCACCTGCTCCCTCACCTGCACCCTCACCCGTACCCTCACCTACACCCTCACCTGCTCCCTCACCTGCACCCTCACCTGCTCCCTCACCTGCACCCACACTGCTCCTTCACCTGCACCCACACCCGCTCCCTCACCTGCACCCGCACCCGCACCCTCACCCACACCCGCACCCGCACCCACACCCGAACCCAAACCCGAACCCTCACCTGCACCCGCACCTGCACCCTCACCCGCACCCACACCCACACCTACACCCGCACCTTCACCTGCACCCACACCTGCACCCTCACCTGCACCCTCACCCGCACCCTCACTTGCACCCACACCCACACCCTCACCCGCACCCTCACCTGCACCCTCACCCTCACCCTCACCCGCACCCACACCTGCACCCTCACCCACACCTATACCTACACCTGCACCCACCCTCACCCTCACCCTCACCCACACCTGCACCCACACCTGCACCCACACCCGCACCCACACTTGCACCCTCACCCGCACCCTCACCTGCACCCACACCTGCACCCTCACCCGCACCCTCACCCGCACCCACACCTGCACCCTCACCCTCACCCACACCCATACCTACACCCACACCTCACCCTCACCCTCACCCTCACCCTCACCCTCACCCACACCTGCACCCTCACCCTGCACCCTCACCCACACCCTCACCCACCCACCTGCACCCTCACCCACCCGCACCCACACCTCACCCTCACCCTCACCCTCACCCACACACCTCTCACCCGCACCCTCACCACCCACACCCTCACCTCTCACCCATCACCCAGCACCCCTCAGTGCCCTCCTGCCCACTGTTCCTCCTGGCACCACGCGGCCCAGCACCGGGCCACAGGCAAAGGCCAGCAGCACCAGCACACGTCCGCACCCGGGAGCCCATGGTGCCGCAGCGGCTGCAGAGACACCTCACCCTGCGGAGACGCACTTGCACCCAGGACACTCGGCAGTGTCCACGGCTCCTGCTGGGAGGGCGACCACACACACGCTGTCTGTCTCCCACACACACTGACACACACACGCCGTCACACACTCTGTCTCCCACACACAGACACACACACACCGTCACACACGCTGTCTCCCACACACACCCTCACCCACACCGTCACACACCCTGTCACCCGCACACACACACTGTCACACACCTGCACCACGCTCACCCACACCTATGACACACACACGCCGTCACACCGCTGTCACACACTGCACCCACACCCGTCACACACGCTGTCTCCCACACACACTGCACCCACACCTGCACCCACACCACCCACACCACACACTTGCACCCTCACCCGCACCCTCACCTGCACCCACACCACCCACCGTCACACCGCACCCTCACCGCACACCACACCTGCACACACCTCACCCTCACACACACACCATCACACACGCCGTCTCACCTGTCACACACTGACACACACACACACGTCACCACGCTGTCTCACCACACACCTGCACCACACACCTGCACACACACGCTGTCTCCCACACACCTCACCTATACCCTCACCCGCACCCACACCTGCACCCTCACCCTCACCCGCACCCTCACCTACACCCACACCTGCACCCTCACCCACACCCGCACCCTCACCTCTCAGCATGCTCATGGTCCAGCAGCGGCTCCTCAGTGCCCTCCTGCTCCTGCTGTTCCTCTTGGCCACACTGACGGCACACACGCGGCCCACACGCTGTCTCCCACCACAGGCACACACCACCGCAGCACGCAGTCTCCCACACACACTGCCATCATGCGTCCGGGTCCGCGGGAGCCCATGGTGCCGCAGCGGCTGCTGGGAGAGACACACCGGAGGATGTGGTTGGCAGGTTTCTGCGGAGACGCAGCACACAGGTCACACAGGCTGTTCCCACACCCAGGACACACACACACGCGGCAGTGTCCACACACACACCGGCTCCACACGCTGCTGGGAGGGCGACACACACACACGCTGTCTGTCTCACACACTGTCACACACACACTGTGACACACACACCCACCCGTGTCTCCCACACACACACACTGACACACACACGCACACACGCTGTCTCCCACACACACTGACACACACACACCGTCACACACGCTGTCTCCCACACACACTGACACACACACACACCGTCACACACGCTGTCTCCCACACACACTGACACACACACGCCGTCACACACGCTGTCTCCCACACACACTGACACACACACACCGTCACACACACTGTCTCACACACGCTGTCTCACACACACACCGTCACACACGCTGTCTCCCACACACACTGTCACACACACACTGTCACACACACACCATCACACACGCTGTCTCCCACACACACTGACACACACACGCCGTCACACACGCTGTCTCCCACACACAGACACACACACACCGTCACACACGCTGTCTCCCACACACAGACACACACACACACGTCACACACGCTGTCTCCCACACACACTGACACACACACACCCGTCACACACGCTGTCTCCCACACACACACTCACACACGCTGTCACACACACACACACACACCGTCACACACGCTGTCTCCCACACACACTGTCACACACACACACACACACCGTCACACACACTGCTGTCTCCCACACACAGACACACACACACACCGTCACACACGCTGTCTCCCACACACACTGACACACACACACCGTCACACACGCTGTCTCCCACACACACTGACACACACACGCCGTCACACACGCTGTCTCCCACACACAGTCACACACACACACCGTCACACACGCTGTCTCCCACACACACTGACACACACACACCGTCACACACGCTGTCTCCCACACACACTGTCACACACACACTGTCACACACACACCATCACACACGCTGTCTCCCACACACACTGACACACACACACACACACACTCCCACACACGTCACACACGCTGTCTCCCACACACACACACACACACACACACCTGTCACACACGCTGTCTCCCACACACAGACACACACACACCGTCACACACGCTGTCTCCCACACACACTGACACACACACACCGTCACACACGCTGTCTCCCACACACACTGACACACACACGCCGTCACACACGCTGTCTCCCACACACAGACACACACACACCGTCACACACGCTGTCTCCCACACACACTGACACACACACACTGTCTCACACACACACTGTCTCACACACACACTGACACAACATACCGTCACACACACGCTGTCTCCCACACACACTGACACACACACGCTGTCACACACACAGTCACACACGCTGTCTCATACACACACTGTCACACACACACTGTCACACACACTGTCTCCCACACACAGTCACACACACACACTGTCTCACACACTGTCTCCCACACACACTGTCACACACATGCCGCCACACACGCTGTCTCCCATACACACTGACACACACACACCGTCACACACGCTGTCTCCCACACACACTGACACACACACACTCTCACACACACAAACAGTCTCACACACACACACTATCTCACTCACACACTGTCACACACACTGTCTCCCACACATACTGACACACATGCTGTCTCCCACACACACTGACACACACACACTGTCACACACACTGTCTCATTCACACAGCCAACACACACGTGCTCACACAGTCAGTCACGCATGCAACACACACATGCACAACCCTCAGTTTCCACTCACACACATAAGCACACTCTCACAGACTCACAAGCACACACTTACATGTTCACACTTGACACACCTCGGTCCACTTCTACATGCACACTCACACCCTGTCACAGTCGCACACTCATGCGCATACACTCAGCACAATCACACACTCAGAATACTCACACTCAGCACACACTCAGCACACTCAGCACACTCACACACTCACACTCAGCACACTCGCACACTCAGCACAGTCACACAGTCACACTCAGCACACTCTCACACTGCAGCACACTCACACTGCAGCACACTCACACTCACACACTCAGCACACTCACACCGCAGCACACTCAGCACACTCACAATCAGCACACTCACACTCAGTACACTCACACTGCAGCACACTCACATTCAGCATACTCACACACTCAGCACACTCACACACTCACACTCAGCACACTCACACTCAGCACACTCACACACTCAGCAATCACACTCAGCACACTCACACACTCAGCACACTCACACACTCAGCACTCACACTCAACACACTCACACATTCACACACTCACACTCAGCACACTCACACTCAGCACACTCACACACTCAGCACATTCATACTCAGCACACTCACACTCAGTACACTCACACACTCAGCACACACACACTCAGCACACTCACACTCACACTCAGCACACACACACTCAGCACACTCACACACTCACACACACACACACACTCACACTCAGCACACTCACACTCAGCACACACACACTCAGCACGCTCACACTCACACACTCACACTCAGCACACACACACTCAGCACGCTCTCACACACTCACACTCAGCACACACACACTCAGCACACTCACACACTCACACACTCATACTCAGCATACTCACACTCAGTACACTCACACACTCAGCACACTCACACTCACACACTCACACTCAGCACACACACACTCAACACACTCACACACTCACACACTCACACTCAGCACACTCACACTCAGCACACTCACACTCACACACTCACACACTCACACTCAGCACACACACGCTCAGCACACTCACACTCAGCACACACACACTCAGCACACTTACACTCAGTACACTCACACACTCAGCACACTCATACTCAGCACACTCACACACTCACACACTCAGCACACTCAAGTCCTCCCACGTGCCCTCCCAGAACCCATGTGCACACAGCTCGCCCCTGGAGCCTCAGCCCCAGGGGGGCCTGGGAGCACCCAGCTGCCCGAGCCCACAAGCCGCCCAGGAAGGGACCCCGCAGCCGCTGGGCCCCGCGGAGGGGCATTTATCGCCCTATTAGCACGATGAGCAAAACCCAACCCAGGGAGTAACGAGGTCACTGCCCGTCACTCTGCCTCAGTCTGCACCCGGAACCAGTGAGCAGGCAGGTGGCTGCACGTCGCTCTGTGGCCACCGGGGGACGCCACCAGCAAGCATCCCGGAGCATCTAACTGGGAGAGGGGCTCAGGCCCAGGCCCGGCCCGACGCCCGCAAGTGGGTGGCTGTCTCCTTGGAGGCCAACCCCGCGTCTCGCTCCCGGTGCTCTGGGGTCTCGGCAAAGCGCGGCCAGCCCTTCAGGAAGAGCTGTCCCCTGGGGTCCCCCGTGAGCCCACGAAGGGGTGGTGCTCAGGCTCAACACAGGCACAGCCCCCACAGGGGCTCTGTCGGGGTCTCTGCTGCCTGTGCGCCAGCACCCATCTGGGCTCACAGTTTAACTCCGAGGACCTGTGGCCCGAGTGCCGCCGGCTCGGCTGCCCAGCGGGGAAGCGGCCGTGGGAACAGGAGCCGCCCCCTTAGGGGGGGGACCAGCGGGGGGGGGGGGGGCGCGGAAAGGGGGGACAAGCTCCCTGCGTCCAAGCCTTTCTTCTTCCTCTGATGTTTGGGGGAACACTGAGGCGGTTTCTCATGCCAGTGACTGTCTGCCCCGGGGAAGGCGGCTGTCACTCGCCTGGCCTCGGCTCCTCACCCCCCACAGCGCGGAGGCCTGGTGGGGGCCAGGGCGTGACCCCCGGCACTGGGCCGGCCAGTGGGAGGGGGCCTCTGGAGGGACCCCGTACCAAGCCAAGGGGATCTGGGGGAGGCGCAGAGCCTGGGACAGAAAAGGCAGATGTGACGAGCTCAGATCCAGAAAGGCCACCCCCAGGAGCCCCCTTCTCCCTGCCACCCACACCTCCGCATGACCCCCCCTCCTCCGCTGGGCGTCCAAGTCCCCTACCCGCCAAGCATCAGGCCTGAGACCTTCCCATGACCCAGACGGCTTGGGCCAGCCCCCCACCCCCTGAATCCTTGCACCCTCCTTCCACTGCCAAAGACAGTGTAATTTATCAAGTGCACATTAAAACCCCTCTGTCCAGCCCGGCCGATTGGCTCAGGGGTTGAGCGCTGACCTATATGAACCAGGAGGTCACGGTTCAATTCCCGGTCAGGACACATGCCCGGGTTGCGGGCTCGATCCCTAGTAGGGGGCAGCCGATCAATGATTCTCTCTCATCATTGACGTTTCTATCTCTCCTCCTTTCCTCTCTGAAATCAATAAAAATATACTTAAAAAAGAGAGAGAGAGAGACCAAGATGAGCCGGTTAGCCTAAGATTGCCTGATTTTTAAGCGCCGGGGGAAGGGGTCGGGATGCGGACTCCACAGCTGCCCTCCTGTCCCATCAGAATCTTACCTGCCCTCAAGCCCCGACTGGGGCCTCCGGTCCCTCCTGACGCCTCCCCCACCGCCGCTGGCAGAGCCCTGCCCTCCTCCTCCTCACGTCTGCTCTGCTGTCTGTCTGTCTGTCTGCCGCTCGCCCTCTCAGCTGCGCTTCTGCTCTGCCTGCGGCTGACAGCGCACGGACCTCTCCGGCCGGGCCTCCTCGCGTTCCTCCGGACCGGACCGGCCTGAACTGACTGCTATCAACAGGCGTCGTCCGATTGAGTTCTCCGCAGCGTCCTATCTCCGAATTTCCTGTTTTCCTGTCACCTTAATAATCACTCTTTTTTTTCCCCTTTTAAATGCCAAGCTTGCATCCCTTGAAAGGAAAGAGGTTTTCCTTTCTTTAAACTTGTGTTTTGTTGCGGGGGGGGGAGGCCAGGCAGGCAGGGCGGGGCGGAAATCCAAATCATTCGCTTTGGAACGGCGGGAAAACTGCAGAAGTTCCCCCATCCGGCTCCTCAGCCCTCGGGCCGGGCCACCCTTTGTTGTGGGACCGTCCTAGGCGACGTGGGTGGTTGAGCAGCATCTCTGGACTCCACCCCTAGGAGCCCTCAGCACCCCACCCCCAGCGGGGACCCCAAGACACGCCTCCCACGTTCACCACGTGTTCCCAGGGGCAGCCCCCCACCCCCTGAGAATCGGGGTTCCACCTTCAGTTCCTTTCTTCCTTTCTTTCTTTCTCTCTCTTTCTTCTTTCTTTCTTTCTTTCTTTCTTTCTTTCTTTCTTTCTTTCTTTCTTCTTTCTAATATGTTTTTATTGCTTGTCAGATAGAGAGGAAGAGAGAGAGAGAAACATCAATGATTGGCTGCCTCCCTCTGGGCATCGAGCTGCAACCCAGGCATGCGCCCTGCCCAGGAACCGAACCGGGACCTCCTGGTCCACGGGGCGATGCTCCCCACACCAGCTGGCTGGGTATCTCCTCGTGGGGAAAGGGTTTTCTATGCCCGGAGGGAGGGGGGGGCCAGCTGCGGTGGGCTCGGGGTGACGGCTCGGTGGGGTGGGAGTGTGTGACGGCCCAGCGGAGAGTCGGGGCGCCGGGTGACCGTGAAAGCAGGGGCTCCGCTCTGGAAGCCTCCCTTCTCCAGAAACGTCTTCGGAACCGTTGCGCTGAGGCCGGCAGCGGAGTGCATCGTGCTGCCTCTGTTCCCATAGTCACGGGCGGCCCGCCTGGGACCGGTCAGCTGCAGACCCCGCTGAGCCAGTCCCCCCACAGGCGTCGCCGCCAAGGGACAGGCCTGCCCCCGGGAAGGTGGCTCGCAGAATGCGCCAGCTCAGGGGGGCGGGGCAGGGCGGGAAGCAGCTCCCGGGAGACTGGCCCCGCGTGGCCTCAGCATCTGGGGTCCCTCCCAGCATGACTCAGGTCTGGACTCGCCTCCCCGAGCCCTGGGAGGAAGTCCGTTTGCCAGGTTCCAGGGCACCCCAGGAACGCCCTCTCCTTCCGCCTCCTCTCGGGCGGACCCGCAGCTCCTCCCCCTCCATGTGGCCCCAGCTCACGGTCCCCCGAGGAGGAGGAACGACCCCCTCCCAGCAGGAGGGCGGGCGGGGGGGCCAACCGCAGGGTCTACAGGAGGCAGGAGGCTGCAGACACCTCCTCGTTCACAATCTGCCTTCTCGGTCCTGCGAGGGCCTGGGTGCACGCCCTTTTTCTTTTCATCCTCACCCCAGGGTATTTTCCCACCGATTCTTAGGGAGAGTGGGAGAGAGAGGGAGAGACAGAGAGAAACATCGATGTGAGAGAAACACATCGATTGGTTGCCTCCTGCACGAGCCCGACCAGGGCCCGGCCCCAGGAGGAGCCTGAAACCGAGGTACATGTCCTTGACGGGAATCAAACCCGGACCCTCTGGTCCGCAGGCCGACGCTCTATCCACTGGGCCACACTGGCCGGGGCTGGGTGCACCCTTTGAGGAGGTGAAGCTCACAGTCCCAACGGAGCTTTCTTCTGGTTAAAACCGCCCGGCACCTTTGGCCCCGCCCACCTCCATGTGGTCACCCCGAGGCTGACAGTCACCACCCCCCCTCGGGGGTGGGGAGGCTCAGCACCACATGTTGGAGCCACACCCAGCCCAGTGCCTGGGACAGAGCATCTGGTGAACATGGCGCTCCCACTTCCGCCGCAGTCGGCACCAGCTGCTCCGCGGGAGGAGCCGGGACCTCCGGATCAGTAGCCGTCTAGCAGACGCGCCAGCTGCCCGCGTAGCGAGAGCCCCCGCAGGAAGGCCGCGGCGGCGTGCTGAGTGCAGCCTGCACAGCCTGGGAAGGCCCGGGAGATGGGGATCGACCACAGACTCCCAAGGGTCGCAATCTCGGAAAGGGGACAGATGGGCCGAGGACAGCACCAGGCAGATGGCATGCGTGGCATTGAAATGGCGAATGGGTGGCATTCGAGGCCGGCGCTGCCCGACGCGGGTGCTATTTCATGGCAAATGAATGACATGGAAACAAAATTCAAAATTCAGTTCCTGGGTCACGCTAGCCACGTCCCAAGCTCTCGGGAACCACGCACAGCCGGGAGCCACCGCGTCGGGCAGGCGGCGCGGCAGGAAGCGCCCCGTGAGCGGTGTTCTGGCGCCATGCGGCCGGCGGGGCGGGAAGGAGGCCGCAAAGCAAGAGCAGCTGGAAATCTGGAGTCACGTAGACTCCTGCCTGTCCTGCACCCCAATTGCATCGGCCAACAGCCCCCTCTGACATCCCCGAGGGTCTCTCACGTCCCCCCACTGGCCCCATCCGAGGCTTTCCAGGAGGCCTGGCTGTGCCCCAGACCCCAATCCAGCCAAGACCCGTGTCTCTGCCTGGCTCTGATAGGGCCTGGACGTCGCCCCAAATTCCACCTGCGTCTCCCGAGGACGCTTGTCCGCTGGGACCTCCGCCCACACCTCGTGTCTTCTGGGTCAGGAGCAGTTCAGCTCAGCGTCCCTCCCAGCAGCCTCGTGTGCACAGGCCTCGCCGCCCGCAGCTGCCCCCGCCTCTGCCCCTGCCCCTCGCTGCCATGGCCTCCGCCGAATTCTTTGCCGACATCGGCGCCCAAGCTCTCAGGGTGCTGCAGGAGGTCTCCTGGATTCAGGTCCCGGGGTGCCCGGGAGGGAGAAGGCGTCATGTTGGGGTGTCGCTCTGGCCCTGATGACCATGGGGGTTTTCTCCCCAGAAGCCGATCCTCACACTCAGGCCCTGGCAGGAGGGGGCAGGGAGACGCCAGCTCGTGAACGACGGGGCCCCCAACTCCAACGCCCGTCTCGTAGCTCATTGTCCCTTCTGGGCCCGGCAGCCCCAGCTGGTCCCGGACCCTCTCCCGTGCCCCCCAGTCCTGTAGAGGAAGCGGAGGTGGGAGGGTGGGGGTGTGGGGGCTCAGATCACCGGGAGGTGAGCGGTGCTTTCCTGAGAGACGGGGTGTCCCCACACACTGAACGCCCCCTTTCCAAGAAGCGGCTCTCGGGGCTCCGGGGAGCATTTGCTTCTGAGGGCCGTTTGTTTTCCCCGGGCCCGCGGCCAGGGTTGGGCCGGGGCTTTCTGGGATAAGGAGGGACTCGGAGCCGCTCTGCTGGGGACAAGACCCCCTCACCCTAAAACATCTCCATCCTCTCCTGGGGCAATCCCGGCCAGGAACGGCTCACCTGGGGCAGAGAACGGACACAGCCGACCTTGCTGCCCAGGCCCTGCCCCGGGGGCCGCGGGGGCTGCCGGCGCCAGGCCTCCGGGGGCACCTGCCAGCCCGGCCCAGCACTCCGCTCCCGGCCCAGCGCAAACAAAGGCTTCCTTGACGGGCCTGTCCTCAGCTGACCTCGCGGCTGTGGTCTCAGCGGCGCTGGCCGTTGCTTGGAGAGCCCGCGGGAGAGGAGCCGGGGAGAGAGGAGCCCAGGAGCCGGGGAGACAGGAGCCGGTGCTGCGCCCTGAGCCGCCTGCAGGTGGCTGGCCCCGGCGCCTCCCCGCAGCCCACACCCTCGGGAGCCGACCGCGTGCCCGACGGGGAGGAAGGACGGGGGCCGTGCTTGCATCCACCGCCCCATCCTCTCACAGCAATGCCACCGTCTTTGCGTTTCTGGAGCCTGGACATCACCTTCGCGCTTTACAGCCGCCTCCAGGGGAGCCCGGCAGAGACAGGGCCCTGAGCCATGCCCACCAGCTTCCGGGCAAGACGAGGATTCAGCTCAGCGTCCAGTCAGCCCACTGCCTGGCCCGGCCCCCCCCCTGCCCCCCCAGCTCTGGCTGACAGCGCGACGGCCCTCCATGCCCAGCCGTCCCGCCTCCATCGGCCACGAGCGCAGAGTGGCTGCCAGCGATGGCCACAGCCCCCTCCTGCCCAGCGCGCCCTCGCCCCCTTAGAGACGTGGCTCTCCCGCTGTGTCCTGGGCCCTCGGCGCCTCCCCCAAACACCCGCTGCCTGTCACTTCCCACGCGGTAGCGGTGGCCGTGGCCATGGTGTCGGTCCCCACCCGGCCTGGGCTGTGTTCTCCAAACAGTAGTCCGAGCCCCAGGCTGCTCACTGAGTCAAAACAAACAAACAAAGACGGAGCACAGCGTGGACGCGCTGAGTGGACGTGGCGCGGGAAGAGGGGGCGCTCACTCTGCAGAAAGCTCTGCTGGCAGCTCTGGGCTGGAACCAGGCCCCGACCACCTTCTGAGCGTCTCCCGGCTCTGTGTAGACCCTGGACCCCACGCCCACCGTACCCGCTGCCCCTGCGGCTCTCAGCTGGGGGAAGACGGTGCCAATGACACGGGGCCCAGGCCAGAGATTGGGGAGTCATGCAGGCCAGGCCTCTCGTGCCCCCGCCACCTCTGACCCGTCCCCATGCTCCGGAAGATCTCCGTCCTCTCCCGCCTCGGCCTCTGTCGCTGCCTCCCCACCCCGCGTCTCTCGGCTGCTCACCAGGGGCGGCGTCCACAGCGGCAGAGCTGAGCCCCGCCCTCGGCTTCCGAGGAGCCACATGGAAATAAAGGGGCGTCTAACCCCCAGCTCCCGCCTCACCCTGCCGGCCCCCCGGCACCTGTGTCCTTCGCTCGGGCCACCTGGAGCCCCTCGCAGTCCCCACACCAGTCCCAGCCCCCCGCCCCGTGTCTCTTCCTCCCCCGCCTCCTCCATCCAGGCGCTCTTCAGACGCCAGCCCGATGCCACCTCCTCCGGGAAGGCCTCTGGGACAGGCTGTCCGTGAACGTTGCTTCCTCGCCCAGCCCCTCGGACCAGGCGCCCCTCCTGTCGCAAGCTGGGCCTCAGTTCCCGCGGCCCCGGCGCGGGCGGCTGCCTTTCGACTCCGGGGGACCTCCACGCGCACCTCCCGGCCATTCCTGAGCAGAACCGTCGTCCCAGGGGACTAGGGAGCCCACACATTTGGCTGGCCCCCTCAGGGCCGGGTGGCTGGACGGACGGGGGCAAGGGGGGCGAGTGACGCAGGCACAGGACTGAGTGTCCGGGGACATGGAACCCTGGTGCGGCCCCCTGGCCGTCTTCAGACGCGCCTCTCCCCACTCGCAGAAAAGCGGGCGCTTCGGAAAGCCACTCAGCCCACGCCCCGTGAGCCACGGCCACAACCCCCTGTCGCCTGACGAACAGGCTAATTACACAAGTGTCCCCGGCTGGTGCGGCATGGGGGGGCGGCTAGCTGCGAACCAGGACACGCACCTCAATAAACAGTAAATGATGCCGGGAGGGGTTCACCCTGCCCGCAGCCCCTCGGTGGCCTCTGCAGACAGATGGCTGTTTGGGGATGGAGAGGCATTCCCAAGTGGCGACGAGTGAAAGCACGGGCTGCAGACACGCATGCGCGCACATACACACACATGCACACACGTACACACACATACACACACATACGTGCACACACAGGACCCGGAGGCCACCCACCTGGCTGCTGGGTGATGCAGCACGTGTGTGCCGTGGGCCCCCATCGCCTCCCTGGGTCCGGGCCCTGTACCAGGCCCAGCTTTTCCCCATTAAGTCCCCGTTGTTTTCCGTTTGGAGAAGGACAAACAGACCCCACCCTGGGGCTTGCAGATCCCGGGGAATTCGCCTCCAAGCTCAGAACAGCAGGGTGGAGGAGGGGCTCCGGGTCCCCAGGCAAATTCGGGGCTCGAGCGGGGCGCATGGGATATAAATCACCCAGGGCCGCGTCCCACCGTCTTTCCGAGTGTTTGGTGTGTGTGTGCCAGTCAGGGGGCGGGCTCTGGGGCGCGGAGCAGACACCCTGGAGCTGTGGGCCCGGGTCAGGCCGGACGGACACTAACAGGACCAGAGTGGGGTGGCCGCAGCGGCCCCTGCTCCTGCGGAGCTGCCCGCAGCCACGCGACGGCGCCACGGAGCCCGCCCCTGCGCCCCCGACAGGGCTAGCAGCCCTGAGCCACGATTAAGCTCCGGCAAGGGGCTGAGGCAGCGGCGCGGGCGGCTGCATTTTCACACACATGTCGCCTACTTCAGTTTCTCCCGTGGGCCCCTCACCCCAGGCCCCACAGTGGGGAGGGGCTGGGGCTCAGGTGAGCCCCAAGATGTCTGACCCTTCACCTTGAGGGGTTCGGGAGAGATGGAGGTAGGGCCGGCTCAGCCCACCCCTACGGTCCCCAGCGCCCGCCGCCGGCCTCCAGCGGCGGAGACTGCGTGGCTCCACCTGGAGCAGCAGCTGCACGTTGGGTCCCGAGGAGCCCGCGCCCACCGGGCCCTTGCCTTCATTCATTCATTCATTCATTCACTCACTCAGCAGATGGCGGAGTGCCCCCCTCTGCCGGGCGCTGAGATTTCTCCGGAGGCCAGCCCACCAGCACCTCACAGCCGCCCCTGGGTTTGGTCCCTCGGCCTCAGGCACAGCATCACCGGGACGGGCCCCTCGGCACATAAGGGCACGGGCAGCGTGGCCGTGGGACGGGCAGCGTGCAGGGCGGACAGAGCCCGCGTTGGTAGAGGGAGGAGGACAGGCAGACCGCGTCCTGCGAGGCCGCGATGGTTCCGTCCGGCCCCCAATGTCCTCCGGTGGCCAGCAGCCCATTTAGCGGGGCCGGGGGTTGACCTGGGGACCCCTCATAGGGGACGGGAGCAGGAGACGGCGGAGCTGGAGCGGACAGTCGGGGGCGGGCATCGGCCTCTAGCCCACGCCCCCAGCTGCCCGGCCGGGCCCGGCCCCCCCACAGGTGCCATTCCCAGTCCCCTCGCCCCGTCTCATAACCGTACCTCCAGAGGGAGGGGAGCCCCGAAGTCTGAAGCCCCAGGAGCCCCACAGACCCCCGACCCCCCATCCGCCCTCTCTTCCCAGCACCCACTTGTCGCTTCCCAGGGGGGCGGCCTGAGTGTCGGCAAGCACCTCCCAGGCCCCACCCCGGAGTCCCAGGGTCGGCGTTCCCAGGCGAGGCCCTTCCTTCCCGGTGCCCAGGGCAGAGGGCGGCAAGCCGATGGCCACACTGGGGGCGGGGGTGCCCCCCGAGGGAAAGGGTCGGGCATTACCAATGGCAGCAGCTTCCCGGGACCTGGCCGGGCCCAGGCCCTGGATTTCCTGATGCCCCCGCCCCCCCCGCCCCCCCCCATGCCGGTCACCCGCCGGGTGCCTCATTGCCCTGCCCCTGCCCGCAGCCTCTTGCGCGGCTTTATCTCGTTTCAAGGAAAATGCCTGCAGAAGCCAGGGAGCCAGGGAGCCAGGGATGGTCAGACACCAGGGCAACCTGCCGGCGGCCATCCCTGCAGCCTCCTGGACGGGCGGATGCCCAGGCGGCTGTGCCAGTCCCGTGCCCAGCTGAGGAGGATTGGCTCAGGGGCCTCCAGGGCAGGCGAGGAGCACCCATGGGGGGCGGTGGGGAGCCTCCTGTACCCCTGCCCAAACTGACCCTCTCGGAGCCCAGCTCTGGGAAGCGAGCGTGGGCAAGCGTGGGGCCTGCCCAGGACGCTGAGGGCCACTCGCGCTCCCCTTTCATGGGCATCTCTCCATTGGACCCGGAGATACAGAGGTCCCCAAAGGGGCCATGAGACCCCACTGCTCTCACAGCCTGAGCCTATCCCGGGAGGCGAGGGGGTGTCAGAGGTCACAGAAGCTTGGCCGTGGCCTCGGGGAGAGGGGAACCCCAGTGTGCCCGGCCTCGGTGTCTGTGGTTCCGGTGTGCAGACCGGCCCTGCCAGGCCAGGGACCCGGCATGGACCTGGGCAGGCTCCTGAGGGTCCCAAACCCTGGCCTCATGGGACCAGCTCTTGGGGCTGTTCCACCCCCCGCCCCCTGCCGTGCAGGCTTCGACGGGTCCTGTCCACACCGTCCTCTATGCGGCAGACTCTTGGCGCTGCGTGAGGCTGGGAGGCGCCCGAGATCTTGTCCAGGGAGCCGCCTGGTCTCGCTTGACCTTAAGAGAAAGCAGAGTTCACCCAGCCAGTGTGGCTCAGTGGTGGAGCGTCGACCTATGAACAAGGAGGGCACGGTTCCATTCCCGGTCAGGGCACGTGCCCGGGTTGTGGGTTCGATCCCCAGTGAGGGGCGTGCAGGAGGCAGCCAATCCATGATTCTCTCTCATCATTGATGTTTCTCTCTCTCTCCCTCTCCCTTCCTCTCTGAAACCAATAAAAATATTTTTAAAGAGAGAGAGAGGGAGAGAGAGAGAGAGAGAGCAGAGGGCAGAGTTCTCCAGGTAAAAACAGGACAAAAATAACACCCCGCAGCCCACTCGGTCCTTAGGCACCGAGATGAATCGCTGTCGAAGGCCAGCCCCCAATTAAATATCTCTGGGTCTCGGGCAGGGAGACGGGCTCTCTCCCCAGTGGAGTGGCAGGCAGCGCTGCCTGGGGCAGTGGGCTGGGCTGGGGACCCGGAACCTCCCCGCCTTCCAGTGCCAGGGGCCCCGGCCCTGGCCCGGCACAGGGACCGAACTGGCCTCCAGGCCCAGAAGGAAAAGGGCAATGAGCCGCGGAGTCCCCGGAGGGCACCAGCAGCAAGGCTCTATCTACCGAATTCTTTTCATCTTTGCTTTGATGGGTGACGTTCAAGGCCAAAATATTTGGTTTGTGAGTCATGCTAATTACAGCTGGTGGCTAGGGGCGGGCGAGAGGACCAGCCAGAACAACAGAAAGCAGCAGATTCCAAAAGAATCGTGCTGAGCTGCTCCCTGAACAGGGAGGGGCAGTCCTGGGGGGAGGAGCCTGGGACAGCCCCGGCCACGTCGGCTGTCCGCTCTCACCTGTGGGGTGCCCCTGGCCGCCTGCTCACTGTGCCCAGATGGGCAGCAGCAGCCTGCACGGAGCTTCGCTGCCGCTCGGGCATATGCCGTGTACGGGCACTCCCCTGGGCCTCTCTGGAGACGAGACGGGAGGAGGAGGAGAGAGAGCAGGAGGCGAGGCCAGGGTCCCTGTGCCCCAGGGCCTGTCTCTGGGGGCAGCTGGGACGTGGAAATTGGGAGTTGAGAAGCTCGGGGTTCCAGCCTGAGCTCCGGTTGCTGTGCATCCTCGAGCCAATCCCATGCCTTCTCTGCGCCCAGAGAGGAAGCTTGAGACCTGTCATGGTCTCCTGCCTCCTGCCTCCGGTCAAGGGGTGAGCCTCTCAGAGCTTCGAGGCCGAAAGTGCCATGGATGGGATTGTCGGGAATTTTGCTCTGGGCCTGCTCGTGTGAGAAACACACACGCGCGCGTACACACGCACACACATGCGCACACACACACATGCGCACACACACACACATGCACACACATCCGGCCACCACTATTTTTATTGCCGTGATGGTGGTTGGAGCTCCTCTCTCCCCCTCAGCTCCCAGGTCAAGAGGGAGGGGGGGAGGAGAAAGGGGAGGGGATGAGTCCCCTTCTGACCCCCGACTCCCCTCCACCTGCGTGTCCTCCCTCCCCTCCGGGCACAGGGACAGGGGGCCTCGGGAAGAGCAGGCTTCCTGGCCCCTCAGCCTCTCCCCTTGGCACCCAGCAGGCAGGGCCTCGGTTTGGGGCCTGGGGCCTGGCCGGCCGCGCTCCCGGCCCTAGAAAAAGCAGGCCCCGCCGCCTCTGAGGACCTCACAGCCCCCGGGGACCCGGGACTCAGCCAGCAGTGGAGGCAATCCAGTTCCTCAGAACACTCTGCCTTTTCTGTTTTTTGGGGGTTTTTTTGTTTTGTTAATTCTCACCTGAGGATATTCTTTCCATTGCTTTTCAGAGAGAGTAGAAGGGAGGGAGGGAAGGAGAGAGAGAGAAAGAGAGAAAGAGAGAACATCAATGTGAGAGAGACAGAGACACACTGGCTGGTTGCCTCCCACACGCACCCGACCAGGGGCCAGGGAGAGAACCTGCAACCAAGGTACCTGCCCTTGACCGGAATCGAACCCGAGACCCATCCGCACATGGGCTGGCACTCTGACCATTGAGCCACACCGGCCCGGGCCACTCCGCATTTTCAAAGCTCCGAGTGGGCCCAGCGGCCTCCATTCTCAGAAACTAAGTGACAAAAAAAGACCAAAACAGCCCCCAGCGAGGCGGCTCCCTGCCCCCCAGCGGGTCAGGAGGGCTGCGAGTGCCCGGCATGGGGGGGGCGTCCACGGGAGACACTGGGCTGCCCAGGAATCGGCATGGTGGGCCCAGGCGGACACGGTGCAGGGCCAGGACGGTGGGAAGCGTACCTGCAGCCTGGCCATGCCCGGAAGCGCCCAGAGGCCATGCACCCAGCAGCCAAGGTCAGGTCAGGGCCTCAGCCCAGCCCGGCCACCCCCCGCAGCCCGGGCGCAGCCCAGAGGGTCCCTGGAAAGGCACATGCATTCTCGCGTCCCGGCCGGAGCCCTTCCGGGAACCCCACGGCTCAGGTCAGCACTTCCTGTCCGGGGTGGCGTCCCAGTGGCCACGGGCAGGCAGGACAGACCTGCTGTCAGGTGGTCCAGGCATTATCGGGGTGGGGGGCTCCCCACAGGAGCAGAGGGGGACTTGGGTACCATTTCTTTCCCTTTCACACCCTCCGAAAATTGCCAGAGAAGACAGAAGCAAGAGGAACACCCCACAAAACACAGGGAGAGGTCCCCCACTCCTGGCAGCATCCACGGGCCACAGAGCCCAGCCCCCTCCCTGCAGGACCCAGGCTCGGTGCCCCCCCCCCACCACCGCCCCGCTCCCAGTCTCTCGGCCGCTTTGCCACAACTGCCACCAGGGCCCCTCCCACTGGGCTCCTGGCCCGCCTGGCAGCTAAGGCGTCTGCCCCGTCCGCCCGGGCTCCCCGCTGAAGCCGCTAACGGAGCCGGCAGCGCTGGTCCCGCCGGCCACGTCCCGCCCCGCCACCTACCTCCCGCTGGCGTCCTCCCGCGGCCTCGGCTCTCCCAGCGCCGCCTCCTAGAGCATCTCCGGGCCGCGAGCCTCCCCCGGGCCGGGGCGGGGGAAGAACAGACTTGTCCGAGGAGAGAGCGGGGAAGAAGGAAAAAGTCCTCGGGGAGAAGGCGTGGAAAGGGGGGCGGTGCGGGCAGCGGCCGGCCCGGCACCTCGATCTCCCGGGCGCCGAGGTCTCTGGGCCAGAAGCGGAAACGGGTTTCTCGAAAGTGAAGGAAGAGCCGGATCGAGCGGGACCAACGCGTCAGGAGCGGAGCCCAGCCAGATGTGAGCGGCTCCAGGCTCCCAGTGCGCGTTGTCCAAACAGCAGCCGCCGAGCGTTAACTGTGTGTGTGCCCGGCGGGCGGGCGGGCGGGGGCAGGCGGGCGGGGAGAGCCAGCTGCCTCCTCCCCTGGCCCCCGGGGAGCTGGCCCAGGCGGGACTGGGGTGGCCGCTCAGACTGCCTGGAAGTCCACCCTGGTGTGGGCCAGCTGGGAGCCCAGGACAAGAAGGGTTGGGAGCCCCGAGTTGCCTGGTGGCAGCGGGGGGGGTTGCGGGGGGGCGGATTCCAGGAGCTCAGCAGGGAGGGATGGAGTCTCGCCTGTGGTAGCCCCGAGACACGCCTTGGACCAGGGCCTCCACCTGGGGACGGGGACCACGATGGTTTGGGGAGATCTGCGAACCCCCAAAGCAGAGTGCAGAGGTCCTGTGTGCACATGTCTGTACACATGTGCATCTTCGGACAGGGATGGTCTGTTGCCCTGGTCAGATGCAGGTGGGCGTGAGCGGAGCCAGGAGGGCCTGAGGGCTGACTTCTCAGCCTCGTTCCTCCCTGGAGAGCCTCACTTTCCTCCCTCTTACACACAGTTCTTCCTTTTTAACAACATTTTTTTTTTTTACTGATTTCAGAGAGGAAGGGAGAGGGAGAGAGAAACATCAATGATGAGAGAGAGTCATCCATCCATCCATCCTGCACACCCCCTACTGGGGATGGAGCCTGAAACCCAGGCATGTGCCCTGACCGAGAATCAAACCAGCGACCTTCCGGTTCCTAGGTCGATGCTCAACCACAGAGCCACACCGGCCGGGCGACCCAAGTTCTTTCTGAGCCAGTCCCTTGGCCCTGCCTCACAGCCCGATCGCTGCCTCCGTGTTCCTGGATGCTTCCCTCACACCCCACCCCCAAATTCTGAGCCAGGCTGGCTTGTTCTGGGATCGGATCCCATCACGGGGAGAGATAGGATCTGCCCGGAGAAGCAGAACGCTGCTGCGGTAACCGTTTTATTTTTCTGCTCTTTCCTGACCTGCGCCCACGGCCTCTCCACCCTGCCCTGAGGCTGTTCCAGCCTCTCTGTCCCCTCCTCACTCCACGCAGGGCCGCTCCCCCTGGCGACCCTGGACGGAGGACGTAGGCCCTGGGACGCTGGTTTGGGAGGCACAGGACAGAGCAAAGAGCCTGCGATGCACTCCCCCTGCCTTGAGACGTCCTTCCCTCCTCTGCTGCCCACGTGTCTGCCTGGAAGACATCAAGTGTGTGTGGGGGGGTGCCTGACATCCACCAGGCGGGAGAGCAGGGAGGTGGAGGGAGAGGGGGCTTCTGAGGGGGAGCCAGTGAGAGGCCAGCGGCCACTCCACAGAGTCCCAGCCGCCACCGCCCCACCGTGGGAGCCAAGGGAGATGCCTGGTCCTGAGGGGCCTGGGGAGCTCAGGGGCGCTCTGGCAAGATTGCGGAGCCGCATCGTCCCCATCAGAGACGCTGCTTCTGCGTCAGAGGCCTCGAGGCGGCTCACGATCTCTGGCATGTGCCTGAGGCTTGGCCCGACTTATGTCCTGGTTGATTATCGACAGGAAAACCCCAGATAAGCTGGCCTTCGTCCTGTGCGTGACAGGAGGCACTTTCCTGTCAACAAGCCCCGGGCCCAGCGCACCACTGACCTCCCCGAGAACTCTGTCCTCAAATCGCAGGCCCGGCCAGCGTGCTCAGGGGGCGAGCGTTGACCTATGAACCAGGAGGTCACGGTTTGATTCCCTGTCAGGGCTCGTGCCCGGGTTGTGGGCTTGATCCCCAGTGTGGGGTGTACGGGAGGCAGCCGATCCATGATTCCCTCTCATCATGGATGTTTCTATCTCTCTCTCCCTCTCCCTTCCTCTCTGAAATCAATAAAAATAAGACATACATATTTAAAAAACAAAGTGTGAGTAAGGAAGAGGGGAAATTCGGCCAGCCAGGGGCGGTCTTGCGGACAGCTTGGTTCTTGTCCATGGCCGGCCATAGGTCCCCCAGAAACCGGGGCGAATGTTCCCCATTCAGCAAATATCTTCCCCTTGGACAGAGAGTCCTGGCCGGCTCCAGAACAGGAGTCAGGACCAAACAAAAAACAAAAAAAGCCACAAAAACAAAAACCCAGCATTGACCAATCAGAGCCGGAAGCCAGCAGCAGTGCCTGGGGGAGATTTCTCAGCCCTGGACGGGTCAGAGACGGGGCTAACCAGAACGGCGAGGCCCCGCCTCCCGAAGATGGGCAGGCCACGCCCACCCTGGGATTCCTGGAGCTCAGGCCTCCTCCACCAGGCTCTCTGGGCTCATCTCTGGGCTCATCCCCGGAGGCTGCCTGAATATTCCCAGGACAGGGGCAGCTCCTGGGCCCCCCCGAGCTCCAGACTGCCCCCCACCCTGACGGACGAGACATTCCGTGTGCCAACCCCTCGGCCTCCCTGGGCCATCACTGCTCTCACCACGTCTGTTCTGGTCGTTGGGGAACGACGTGACCTTTGGTTCAAGTCTGTCAGACTCGAGGCTCCCCGCCACCATGGCCCCTGGGGCCTTCCCTCCCCGCCCCCCCACCCCCCCAGGCCCTAACGGTCTGCCTCTCCCAGCTATTTTGGGCCGGGCTGCCCAGTGGTCCCAGGAGCGCAGAGACTGGTATTGCAAACTTTTGAATTCCGTGCCAAAGGGTAGCCACGGGCAGGGTCAGATGGCGGGGTCCCACTGCCAAGGGGTGGGGGCAGGACAGTCTCCGCGGAGGTTTGGAGAAGCCGCTGAGATGGAAACCTGGCAGCCAGGCCCGGCCTCCCTGGCGGCCGGCCCACGCGGGCTGCTCCCGGATGGCGGTGCCCGTGGTCTAGAAGGTTCGGGGCACGTGGGGATGGGGACTGGCAGCTACCGAAACCGAACGGGCCGATCTGCTTCCCTCTCCGCTCCCCACACCTGGAGAAGACTCCCGTCGAAGGATCTTTCCAGGGACGCCGCCTCGGCACGCCGAGTGCCCAGACGGACAGTCCCGGGGGAAGCCACCTGCACAGGCTCACGTTTACCGTGTATGGCCTTTCTGACCCTAATCGAGCCACACAGCGCCTCCTGCCTCCGTTTCCCCCGCTCTCCACGCTGCCGTCCCTGCTGGGGAGTCCTTTTTAGGATTTCGGGTTGGACAGAGGTGGGCAGAGGTTGAGGGTCGGCAAACTCATGAGTCCACAGAGCCAAACATCAACAGGACAACGATTGACATTTCTTTGGAGAGCCACATTTTTTAAACTTAAACTTCTTCTAACGCCACTTCTTCAACATAGACTTGCCCAGGCCGTGGTATTTTGTGGAAGAGCCACACTCAAGGCGCCAAAGAGCCGCATGAGGCTCGCGAGCCGCAGTTTGCCGACCACGGGGCTAGGCAATGTTTTCCGTAACAAGTAAAATGGGAGGGCCCCCTGGTGGAGGGCGCAGTAACCAGCCCTGGGCTGGGAAATGAATGAGCCGCTGAATAAACGCGTGGATGGATAATTAAAGCGAAGAATTCTTAGTCTTTGATGCAGAGCCACAGCCCAGAGCAGAGAATTCCCAGCAGGAGGCCTGGCGAGGTCTCCCAGGACGCAAAGGTGACCCGGAGAATGGGAATCGGAGGAACCGAGTGATGGCGACCGCCGAGTCATTGCTGACAGTGAGGGGCACCGGTTTGGCACAGCCTGACCATGAGTCGGCCCACAAGGACGCAACACCCTTTGACATAGTCCTCTTCCTTCCAGATCTCTACCCTGCAGACGCGCTTACCATCCAGCGCGGAGAGTAGGTTCCAGGGTGTGCCTGGAGCTCCGCTGTGATGGGAAGGGATCACAGGGAACCTGAAAGGACCCCTCAGGAGCCTGGTAAAACCATGGCCGCTCACCCACCCCTCCCAACACCATAAAAAAAAATATATATATATATATTTAGCCCTAACCGGTTTGGCTCAGTGTATAGAGCGTCGGCCTGTGGACTCAAGAGTCCCAGGTTCGATTCTGGTCAAGGGCATGCACCTTGGTTGCGGGCACATCCCCAGTGGGGGGTGTGCAGGAGGCAGCTGATCGATGTTTCTCTCTCATCGATGTTTCTAACTCTCTGTCCCTCTTCCTTCCTCTCTGTAAAAAAAAAAAAATCAATAAAATATATTTAAAATATACATATATATTTTAAATGTATTTTTATTGATTTCAGAGAGGAAGGGAGAGAGAGAGATAGAAACATCAATGAGAGAGAATCATTGATTGGCCGCCTCCTGCACGCCCCCCACTGGGGATTGAGCCGGCAACACAGGTATGTGCCCTTGACCGGAATTGAACCCAGGGCCCCTCAGTCCGCAGACCCACACTCTATCCACTGAGCCAAACCGCTTAGGGCAAAAAGTGTGTGTATATATATATATATATATATATATTAAAAAGAGGTACTAATGAGAGGACAGTGGTATTGGAGCTGGTGTGAAATATGATACCAATACAAAATGATCAGAGCCACATGCCTGTTGATCTATGATAACACTGTCATTGCACACATGTCCATGGGGAAGGGATGGGTTACCTTCTAAAAGCCGCACATGTGCAGAAGACAATGTATATACAACCGAAAACGTGTAAGACAGATCGCCACCCTCTCAGGCCCTCCAGTCGGTAAAGTCAATACAGCTGGCAATACCTGCGGGGCCAGGGGCTTTCTCAGCCACCGCACAGAACCTTGTTTCCTCCTGTAAACGTTATTGTAGGCATGTGTGTGGTTTAGGGATACACACCTACTTGCTGAAATTATAAAATAAAGGGACGATTAACCTAACATTCAAGATTGTGGTCACCTCTGGTGTGGGAGGGAGTGGGAGCCAGCAGGAGTACCTGGAGGGCTTTCAAGATCACAGAACTAGGTTTCATTTTGTTAAGCTCGGGAGGCATATAAAGATACTAGAGGCCCGGTGCATGGATTCGTGCACCAGTGGGGTCCCTCCGCCTGGCCTGCGCCCTCTTGCAATCCGGGACACCTCGGGGGATGTCGGAGAGCCTCAGGCCTAGGGCCTTTAGTATGCATATAAGATCTTTGGTTAATCTCTTCCTGCCCTCCCCTCTCCCCTCTTCCCTCTGAGATTCATCAGTCTGTTCCATGTTTCCATGCCTGTGGCTTCCGCTCCTGTGTTGAGCATCTGCTCGCTGGTGGTCAGTGTGCATCATAGCTACCGGCCGGTCGGCCAGTTGCTTAGGCTTTTATATATACTATATACTAGAGGCCCAGGTGGGGTGCACAGGTGGGGTCCAGCCAGCCTGGCCCCAATTGGGTGGATCTGGGCTGGGCCTGTCGGGAGGAGGAGATGGTGGGAGGTTGGCCGGCGGGCCGCCCCCAGTTGGGGTGGGGTGGGCCGATTGGGGGTGGGGCCAGCCATGGGGAGAGGCTGTGGGCTGGCCAGTCCCGCCCCCTATTGGTGTGTGTGGGGGGGGCAATCAGGGCAGAGCTGGCTGGGAGGAGGGGCCGCAGGCTGATGGGGGTGGTGGGGGCTGACAGAGGTGGGGCTGGCCATGGGGAGGGGCCATGGGTGGTTGGTCGGCCAGCCCTGTCCCTGATTGGAGTTGTGGGGCCCATGGGGGGTGGAGCTGGCTGGGGGGAGGGGCCGCAGGCCCATGGGGTGTTGGGGGCCCATTGGGGGTGGGGCCAGCCAGGGGGAGGGGAAGGGGGGGTTGGCCAGCTGGCCCCACCCCCAGATTTGGCTGGTTCGCTGGCCATAGTGGGCATCGTAGAGACTGGTTTTTCTGGTAGTTACTTTTTATATATTAGGTAGATAGATAGATAGATAGATAGATAGATAGATACCTTCATAGATAAAAGTTTGAATACTTTAAAGTAATTGTAGTAATACATGATATATGGTTGGAACGTGGTTTAGAATGATGGGAAACATAAATGAATTAAAAAAGACTTGACCCTTGCCTCCTCCCCTCCCCCCAAAATGCAGAACCATGCGTTTATCGCGTTTCCATTTGGTTTTTAAAAAGGTAATGTAATGTATGTGTTTATGACTTGTTTGTGTGCCACAAACTCTCTGCAAGAATAACCACAAGAAACTAATAATAGCGCCTGCCTCTGGGGAGGGAATGCAGGGGCAGGGGGAGGGGAGGTTATTTTTCACTGTGCACCGTTGATGTAATTTGAAATTTCCTTCGTGCCTGTAACTTTAAGGAAAGGCTCCTGAGAGGCCAGGGCGTTTGCAGGCGCGCACACGCTGAAGGTGCAGGCCCTCCAGCAGCTCCACACCTCGCTGCTGCCTGGCTCCACTCCTAGCGGGCATGTTTCAGGATGCTGAGATGAGCATCCTTGCGGGGCTTGGGAGTGAGAGGCAGGGATGTCTTACGTGCTCCACTAAGACAACTCGGGGGCTGGGGAAACGGGATGAACCCGAGACCCTTATTTGGGAAGGGGTTTGTTGATTGCAAGTCAGAGGAACCCCCGCCCCGGCCGCTGGAGCCATCAGACCCTTAGATCTTTGCTTTGGAAACTGATCAACATTCCGACGCGGGCGCCCGAAGGGCCAGGGGGCGGGGGTCTCTGAGAAGGGGGTGGCAGAAAGAGGCCCAGGCGAGGGGTCCTAGAGCCTCAGCTCGAGGAATGACAGCCTCCTCCCTGTAGCCTTCCCCGCCGCCCCCCCCCCGTTTCTGCTCCGAGCTGTTCCTGAGTGACGTGGTGGAAGGGGCCCGGGTAGGCCGCACAAGCCCCTCCCGCCCTTCCCCGCCCGCGGCTCCTCCTCCGGGTCCCGCTAGCTGAGCCACAAAACTACAACTCCCAGCAGCCCCTGCTGCGGCCGGCGCGCAGCCGCAGAGCAGAGGCTGCCGGGAGCGTGTTGCTCAGAGGCGGGGCGAGCGCGCCGGGCGGAAGTCGGCCTCCGCTTGGTCCTGGTCCTCCGCGCAGCGAGGTCCCCGCGTCCGCGGGCCCGGAGCCAGTCTGCACCGGGTGAGTGACGGCGGCCCCCGCGGCCGCCCGCGCTCCGCTAGCTACGGGCCTGCTGCCGGTCTCCGCACGCTCCCTCCCCCGCAGGTCCGCTTCCCGCAGACTCTGACTTGAAGATACTTCCCCCCTCTGACTGGGGACACCTCCCCCTCTGACTTGGGGGCTCCTCCCCCCTCTGACTGGGGACCTCCCCCTCTGACTTGGGGGCTCCTCCCCCCTCTGACTGGGGGCTCCTCCCCCTCTGACTTGGGGACCTCCCCCCTCTGACTTGGGGGCACCTCCCCCCTCTGACTTGGGGGCACCTCCCCCCTCTGACTTGGGGACCTCCCCCTTCTGACTTGGGGGCACCTCCCCCCTCTGACTTGGGGACCTCCCCCCTTTGACCATGATGGATGCATTCCCTTCCTCTCCCTGAGGACAGCCCTTTCCTGCCCCCTCTGATTTCAGTACCCCGACTCTGACCTGTGCAGGGCCTCTCCTGAGGGATTAGGGGGTCCCCCATCTGCCTGACACTTGGTCACACCTGCAGCAGGCCAGCCTTCTCACCGCGCCCCCAGGCCTTCCTCTCCTTTGCTTCAGATTATCACAGTCCTCCCCTGCCCCTGCCCCCCGCCCCCCGCCCCCCGCCCCTCCCATTCCCCTGGTCTGGATCCTTTCACCCGGGGACCAGCACCTCCCTCTCTTCCGTGTGGCTGGGTGCCTTTCCGTGTCCGCTGTGTTCCAGGCTTGGCAGACCCCTGGCACTGGGATCCCCTTCTTCCAAGCTCCCTGTGTCCCCCAGGGGGGCGGTCTCTCAGCGCTCCAGCCCATTGCTCATGCCTGTCTCGGGGGATGTGCTTGGCAGCTTTCCTGCCACATTTCCAACAAAGCATGCGTGCGGGAACACGTGTGCTGGTGACTGAATCTCGCTGGCTCTTCGGTGTAAGGGTCGGCACTTGGCAATGGCGTAGCCTCTCAGAAGGGGCCGTGGAAGGAAGCAGGGGCACATCCTTCGGGAGCCGCGGGGTCTCTGCAGCCCCTCGGTCCTCGCCCTTGGAGGAGCTCCATTGACAGATCTTCCTGGCTGGGCTGCGGACCGCCCCCCCAACCCCCGGCCCCCGGCCCCCAGCCCCTCCCCACCGACCTCCCCTCGGAAAGTCCAGCCCGAGCCTGCGGACAAGGTGGCCTTCTGGTGCCCCTCCTGCGGCCTCAATGAGCCTCTGTTTAGGCCTGACTGCCCGCGAAAGGGCTGGGAGGCGGTTAGCAGGCCCGCCTCTCACCTCCTGGCAGCCCAGAGCAGAGCGTGTCCGGGAGGACGCGGGGATCCGGCCCGTCCGAGGCCGCCGTGGTCGGACGGAGGGTTCTCCGTCTTCCTACTCTCTCTCTTCCAGGTGAAGCCGACCACACGGGGTGGGGGAGGGAATCCCACGCCCCAGGTAGACAGGGGCCACTGTTGCCAGATGTCCGCTCCGGCAAGGCAAGGTGTACGTCTGGTCATTGGATGCCTTCCCTGAGCTCCAAGTCTCCTTTCTTCCCCGAAGCTGTGCCCCAGACCTCGTCCACGCCCTGTGTTTATGGCCCACAGCCACGCAGGAGCTGTGGCGATTCCTGGAGCGCTCTTAGTGAATGCCAACGTTAAGGGGATTTAAAAAACTCTTCTAGTGACTATTTAGGACTTTATGTTGATTTAGACCAGGGGTGGGGAACAGCCCACCCACAGGCCTAATACAGCCCACAAAATCATTTGGTCTGGCCCTCACCTTAGGGTGAGGCAATGAAATCTTTGACCAAGTACAGCAGGCTAATGTGTACGTGGATAATTCTGTGTGGCCAGTAAGCGATGTTATAAATATCCACATGGCCCTAAGTTAGCCCAGGACAGTTGCTTGGGAAGAAATCTTGATGCCAGAGAAACCTGGGAAGATGTTCGTTTCTCTCTGGTGTGCTTTCCTTGGACTCCCACTCATTTATCTGTACCTAGAGGCCCGATGCACAAAGATTCGTGCAAGAATGGGCCTTCCTTTCCCTGGCTGCCGGCACCGCCTTTGCTCTGGCCGGGGGCTGCCCCTCCACCTTCCCACGCTGCCCAGAGGCCCAGAGGGGCTGGGGCAGTGCACCCACCTGCATCGTCGCAATGGCAACAATATAAGCGTCCTGCCCCCCAGCTGCTTGGTGACTGTATGCAAATTAACCCTCCATCTTTGTTGGGTTAATTTGCATACTCACTCCTGATTGTCTGGTGGGCGTCGTGAAGGTACGGTCAATTTGCATCTTTCTCTTTTATGAGTGTAGAGTAGAAGAGTAGATAAGTGCCGTCATTGGCGGGGAATGGAACACACCGCTCCGGTTCCCATGCAGAGGAACGGCCGCGGGAAAGCTGGCGGTCAGGGTGCTAGTCAGCTGACCTTAAACTGGGGTCGTGCTGGATGCTCGGGAGCGCCCAGGGTGACCACAGGGTCCTTCCCAGGGAAGCGGGAGGCAGAGGGGCACGAGGGAATGAGGGGTGGGGGGCACGGAGATGCTGGCTTTGAGGTGGGGGGAGGGGCCACAAGCCAAGGGGTGCAGGCAGCCACCGGAGGCGGGAAATGAACGTGCAGGAGGCGGATTCTCTGCTCCAGCCTCCGGAGGGACCAGCCCTTGACTTTAGTCCAGTGACACCGCCATCCCGCTGCGGCCGCGGGGCTGCAGGGTAGCTGCGTCTCAGCTGCCGAGTCTGCAGGACGTGACAGCGGGAATAGGAGCCTACTACGCTCCTCTAGGGTGGGGGGCTGAGAACAGAGGCCCGATCCAGGGAGCGGTGCATGCTGGGGTGCCGTGGAAGGGGTAGGGGCAGCGGCGAGCAGGCTTCCAGGCTGTGGGCTTGAGGCCTTGGCCTCGGAAGAGTCTTGGAGGTCCAGGGGTTCAGCTCTTCTTTCCCGTCGGGGAGTTTACTCGGGCAGAGCAGCGACTGCCTGCCATCCGGACTCGGGCTCTTTGGGCCCAGCAGCGGCCATGGCTGGCGGGAAGGAAAGCGGCTGCTGCAGGGGGTGCTGGGAGGAGAGGGCTGCCCCTGTCCGGGCAGAGGCAGGGAGCTGGGAGCGGCCCCTTATCTCAGATCCGGGACTCCCTTCCTGCCCTCCCAGATTCTGAGGGAGGAGCCGCTGCAGCTGTTTGTTCTGCCACCTGTCGGACCACTCCTGACACCACTCCTGGCAGAGGGAGCGAGAGCCACCCTCTGGGCTCAGGCTCCGGGAGTGGTCCCCTTTCGTCCGAGCCAGGCCTGGAGGCTGGGGCCGGCTGAGCATGGCCCGGGAAGGTAGGGGGCCTGAGCCCGCCCTCACTCCTAGCCGAGGGTCTCCCTGGGTGCTGCCCCCGGGGCCTGGGAGCCTGCACCCTGGCTGGTGCAGACCTGCTCCACAAGGAAGTGCTGGTTTGACAAGAACCACAAACAGGCGTGTCAGTGAGCCGTTCTGGGGACAGGGCTCCCTGGAAAGTGGGGGGCGGGGGCGGGGGGGACCCTCCTCCTGGTGCCTCTCCCCAGGGCTGTTGCCCTGCCGTCCCCTGGGCTTCTCACGCAGAGAGCTGTCTGCAGGCCACCTGAGCAGGGGAGCCTGGCCAGGTGGGAACGGCGTTTTATGGAGCGCGTGCCCTGATTTCCCGATGCCCTGAAGTCGGCCCTGATGCGGCAGGAAGCGTTTCTGCAAAGCCGTGTGGGCGAGGACCCGCCCGGGGCGGCGGGCTTGTTGCTTGGTTTTTATAAAGATGCACACCCTCGCTCTGCCCCAAGCTCCAGCAACGGACGCTGCGGGCAGCTTACCTTCCTGTCCCAGGTGCCCGTGGGCGGCGGGCACGCAGCCTGGAAGGTGTGGGGAGCCCTCGCTGTAGGGGTTACGAGGTCGATTCAGAAGGGGGGGGCGGCCTCCGGGGCTGAGAAGAGACAGGCGGAGGAGGACCCCGGGGGGTCAGTGGCGGGAGGTGCATGGGGTCCCCGGGGCACTGCTCAGGCCTCAGGAGCAGGCCTGTCGGTCATCATCTCCAGGAAGCAGGCAGCCCCGGCCCTGAGCGTCGGGAGGGACGGGGGCCGCTCCTCCAGGATGGGGTGGCAGGTGGGGCCACAGTCACAGTCACGGGTCACCAGTGCGTCCGCAGTAGTTACTGACCCGCCAGGAGTGAGCGGACAGAGGACAGAGCGCGGCCAGGGCACGGGCACGGGGACGTGGGGGGGGTGGTGGAGAGGGAGCCGCCAGGCCGTGAGGATGACACTCACCATGGTGGCCGCCATCTCCCGGCAGCCCGTCCACTGTTCCTGCTGCCCTGACGGCTGGGTCTCGGGGCTGGTCCCTGTGCCCAGGGTGGGCTGGGGACAGGGGCTGTGGAGGAAGTGGGTGTGTGCTTCTCCCTCCACGTGGGCCTGTGAGGCCGCTGGGCTCCAGGCAGTGAGGGCCCTGCAGGCTCTGGCCCCTCCCGTCGTGGGCATTAACAGGAAGGTGCCAGGGGGCAAATGTTGCCAAAACAACCATTTCCGCTTGGCCTGCTCCTGTTCTACATTTGCACTCGATGCTACAGATCTAGCCCAGGAGGGGCAACAGCTCACCTGCTTGGCAGGCAGGCGTCGGCAGGGGACGAGTGGACAGGGATGTCTGCACCGTGGTGGGTGCGGGTCCCGGGAAGGGGTGGAGGTGCTGTCAGGAGCAGGGCCTCCAGGGGGCACTTCCCGGACGAGGCGGCATTTGCCAGAATGCAGCCCTGTGCCCTCGGTCACCTGCCATGCCAGCCCCCAGCCCCTGCTCTTTCCCTGAGGCCGAACGCTCCGGCCTGTGCCGACGTCCCTCTGCGCCCGCCGGCCCTCTGGCCGCTGGGAAGGGGGGGGGGGGCGATGGTGCTGCGGGAGGACGGCTCCTCTTGCTGAAGGAGGATGTCGCTAGAGTCCGGGTTTCGGTAAGCCGAGGAGGGGACGGTGGCCACCAGGCCTGGCCGTGCTGGGTCTGCGTTTCGCAGGTTGTGACCTCCCCCCTTCCCTCCCTCCCCGTGTGCAGATCCCGCCAGCCCTTCGTGCGGCCGCCCGCCAGCCCTGCCGCCCCCGGCATGGAATGAGTCTATGCACTCCGCCTGGATAAGTGTGGGGCGCCTTCCCGCGCTGGCGTCCATGAGCAAGGCCGCGGACCCCCGCTTCCGCGTCCGCTGGAGGGTGATCCTGCCGTCGGTCGTGGGCGTCGCTGTGCTCTGGCTGCTCTGCTCCCACCGCCCGGCCCCGGCCAGGCCCCCCGTGCCCAGCGCCCACAACTGGCGGCTCAGCCAGGCGACTGCCGACCGGTACAATGACACCTACCCCCTGTCGGCCCCCCAGAGGACGCCGGGCGGAACCCGCTACCGCATCGCTGTCATTGCCGACCTGGACACGGACTCAAAGGCCCGGGAGGAGAACACCTGGTTCAGTTACCTGCAGAAGGGCTACCTGACCCTGTCCCACAGCGGGGACCAGGTGGCCGTGGAGTGGGACAAGGGCCACAGGGTCCTGGAGTCCCACCTGGCGGAAAAGGGGCGGGGCATGGAGCTGTCCGACCTGGTTGTCTTCAACGGGAAACTCTACTCCGTGGACGACCGCACGGGGGTGGTCTACCGGATCGAGGGCACCACAGCCGTGCCCTGGGTCATCCTGTCCGACGGCGACGGCACCGTGGGGAAAGGTGAGCGCCAGCTCCGCCTGCCGCCGGCGTGGGGAGCACATGCGGGGCGGGGGAGCAATCGCGTGTTCAGAGGGAGGGACCGTGGGGAGAGGGGGAGCACATGCGGGGCGGGGGGAGCACTCACACGCCCAGAGGGAGGGACCGTGGGGAGAGGGGGAGCACATGTGGGGCGGGTGAGCGCTCGTGCACTCGGAGGAAGGGACTGTGGGGGAAGGGGGAGCACATGAGGGGCGTGCACTCGGAGGAAGGGACTGTGGGGGAAGGGGGAGCACATGAGGGGCAGGGGAGCGCTCGTGCACTCAGAGGGAGGGACTGTGGGGGAAGGGGGAGCACATGTGGGGCGGGGGAGCGCTCGTGCACTCAGAGGGAGGGACTGTAGGGGAGAGTACGTCCGCTGTGGGGTCTGCTGAGCCGTGTGCCGGCTGTTGACCCTCCAGGATGGGGCTTGAGCCAGGCTGCCCTGTGCACTCGAGTGAAGTTCAACACGGTGACCTCTGACGCCCAGGGTGGCCAGACCCCCCCGGAGCCGGGCGCCCGTGGGCAGAGGCCGGCCGGGTCTCAGTCCCTCCGTGTCCTGTCCGCAGGCTTCAAGGCGGAGTGGCTGGCGGTGAAGGACGAGCACCTGTACGTGGGTGGCCTGGGCAAGGAGTGGACCACCACCACGGGCGAGGTGGTCAACGAGAACCCCGAGTGGGTGAAGGTGGTGAGCTTCCGGGGCAGCGTGCACCACGAGAACTGGGTGGCCAGCTACAACGCCCTCCGCGCCGCCGCAGGGATCCACCCTCCAGGTAGGCGCCGCGGGCGGCGGCAGGTTCGTTTCTTGCTCGGTTGGATGATTCCGGCTGTCTGCTGGGTGCTCCCCTCGGCCGGGGGGTTCTGGGGGCAGATGAGGCGTTTTCTGTGTCACCCCTCACCCCGAGGCAGGGCCCCCAGACTGAGCCCGGATGGCTGTCTCCGGGCGGAGGCAGGGGGACAGCTCTGGTTCTCCTCTCACCCCCCAGAGACGCCATTGTTTAGTGGGGTGTCGTGATGCTCCGAGAGGCCTGGCCAGCTCTGGACTTGGGGGGATGTGGCTGAGGACCCCCAGCTAGGCCCCGTGCCCCCGCATGGGGAGAGCCCGCCCCGCAGAGCAGCCTGCTGGTCCCCTCCCCTGCGTCTGCGCTCTGGCCAGCACAGGGAAGCGGGAGGACGGACGGCACTCCCGGGGAAGCTGGGCCAGGGAAGACGGGCCCGGGCAGGAGGGCCTTCGCGCTCTGTCGTGTCCGTCCTCGTTCCTCTGGGCGACGAGGACAGACCGAGAGGCCGCCTCTGGGAAACGCGGGGATCCAAAGGAGGGCAGGGCTGTGAGCGATGCCCCCCGGGGCTGCAGCATCCAAGTGCATGCTGGGCACCGGGCCCTGGGCAGGCAGCCCTGGGCGCGCCGCCCGCCCGCCGCCCCGGCCCGCACTGAGGCCCCCTGCGGTTCCAGGCTACCTCATCCACGAGTCGGCCTGCTGGAGCGACGCACTGCAGCGCTGGTTCTTCCTGCCGCGCCGCGCCAGCCACGAGCGCTACAGCGAGCGCGACGACGAGCGCAAGGGCACCAACCTGCTGCTGAGCGCCGGCCCGGACTTCGGGGCCATCTCCGTGCGCCGCGTCGGCGAGGTGGTGCCCACGCACGGCTTCTCCTCCTTCAAGTTCGTGCCCAACACCGACGACCAGGTCATCGTGGCCCTCAAGTCCGAGGAGGACGGCGGCAGGGTCGCCACCTACATCATGGCCTTCACGCTGGACGGGCGCTTCCTGCTGCCCGAGACCAAGGTCGGGAACGTGAAGTACGAAGGGATAGAGTTTATTTGATTTTAAAAATGAAGGCGTCAGGCGGAGCCGAGGGGGCGCGGTTTTAAGCTACGTCAGGACTCCGCTTTCGTGAAAAGCCGCGGTCTGCCCTTTTGTGGTGTTTGTTTTGCTCTTTTTCTTCCCGGGACTCGGGGGTGGGTCTGGGGTTAGAGGCTCCAGAGTAGGGCGTTCAGGCCCCCGGAGCAGCTGAGGGACCGCTCAGAGCCGGAGGGGCCACGCCCAGGTAGCCGCTGAAGGCCTTCCCTCTGGCCTCCGTTTCTCTTTGTCACTCATTGTGCCTTGGCTCCTGCCATCGTCAAGCGCCGAGCCCGCCTGGGACACAGCAGTGACGGGGGATCTGAAGTGCACCTGCCCACCGGGAACTCAAGCCCCACTCCGTCCCGGACCTCAGGCGCGAAGTCCGTCCCTCCTGCTTGGAGAGGACCTGTTGACACTGCGGACAGATGGACGGACGTGGCAGGGCTGTGAGGGGGGCAGCCCGGGGCGCAGGTCCCCCAGGTGCCGCCGGGCAGGCCGCCAGCCCACCCGCGGGTCCCCGCCTCACGGGGCCCATCTCTGTTTCCTCGGCTGCTTCCATCTCCTCCTCCAGGAAAATTCTGTGGCTCCGTGGCTCTTAGAAGCTTTCATTATTAACGCACTCGAGTTAAAGCAATTTCCTTTCTTATGAGAAGGAATCACTAACTCTGACACAGAGCAAAGTCCCGCAGTAAAACCCCTCCCCGCGGCGGAGGAGATCGCAGTTAGAGCTGCAGTGGTTGAGGCGGGTTTTCCACTGTGGGCCCGGGGCCGAGGGACGCAGCGACGGCGGCGCCGTGCCCTCCAAGGCTCCCGGGCACGGCTTGGATTTGATTTCCCGGACGAGGCGCCAGGTCCTCCCGCACTTCCTGTCCCTCCTGCCCTTTCTCCTCTTCCCCGGAGCTAGCAGCCTCGTCTCCAGGGAAACTTCACACAAGCTCCGGTTGTCTCCGCGGTCCGGTCCCGGGGCCTGTCCGATGCTGCAGGGAGCAGGCGGAGGGCTGGGACGGGTCAGCCGGACGGAGCGGAGGAGGCCCTGGCCGGAAGCTGCCTCACCCCAGGAGAACGCGGGGCCGGGACTGCGAGAAGGGCGGCCTGACCTGCGTGGACCCGCCCCAGACTTTTCAGCTTGGAACTGACAGCCGCCTGGGGAGCCCGCCAGGCCCCTGTTCCTCGTGCGGCTGGGCGTCCGTTTCTTCTCCCGAGACGTGAAAGCGAGAGAACGAAGGCGAGCTGTTGGCGGCCCGTCTCCCTGGAGCGTGGCTCCCACCGGGCGCGCCTGTCCCACGTGCCCGGGGCTCCCTGAGCCCTCCTTGGCCGGCGGCGGCGACGGGCACTGCTCCCGTGGAAGACGCAGGTGGAACTAGGAAGCCGGGGCGTGGGGACAGTCACCAGCCGGAGACTCCGAGGCTTCGTGTGCCGCCACGCCGCGCGGGCCAGCTGCAGCGCTCCCCTCAGAGGCTGGAAACGTAAAGCTGCCGTCCCCCCCCCGCCCCCCGTGTTTGCCGCTGTGATTGTGACGGTTCCTCCTCGCGGGGACCGAGGTTCTGTGAACAATAAAGCTCAGAGGGCGGAGGTCTGGTCTGCTCCGTGCAGCGGCTGCCCAGGGCTCCGCGAGGGCCGCAGGAGAGGCCCCGACGCCTCACGCTCACCCAGCGGCTCAGAGCCGGAAGGCCACCCCAGGGCAGGCTCAGCGAGGGGGCTCAGAGCCGGGGGGGCGGGCCCAGTTGCTGCTGATGGGCAGCCACCTTCACGGCCGGGCCTCTGGAGTCACGGGCCTGGCTTTTCCCAGGTGCTTCCCTGGTCCCTTACAAGCACAGGCCCTGCCCCAGCCACCCCCCCACCTCCCCACCCCCCACCCTCCCCCCCACCCCGCTGCCCCGCCCGGCCTCTCTAGCGGAGGGACCCTGGCCAGGTGCCTTGATTGCCTTGTCCGCGTGGGAACAAGGTAACAATAGAGCCATTCACGCGGCTGGAGGTGTGGGGAGTTACCCAGGGAGCCTGGGAGCCTGGGAGTGGCGCCCGGGCAGAGGTCCGGGGTCTGGGACCTGCGGGAGCCATGGAGATCCAAGGACACGCAGGGCCCTAAGGATGCCGCCTCGGGCAGCAGGAGGGTAGGTCCCGGTCCTCTCTTCCTTTTGTCCTGCACACCACTCCTGCTCCTCCCGCCGTGTCCCCAGAGGCTGACCGGAGGGAGCCTCCTCCTCGGGGTCTCCCGGAGGCAGAGGGCGCGGGCGAGCTGGGAGCCCCTGACCTTGTCGGGGCAACGCCCTCTGCACTCCCTCCGGCCCTTGTCCCTTCTGGCCTGCGAGGGGCCACAGCTCCGGGTTCCATACTTTGTAAACAGCCCACCCCCTTATTTTCAAATTATAGAAGAACATTTAGCCCAGCCAGCATTGGGCATCCACCTGTGAACCAGGAGGTCACGATTCGATTCCCGTTCAGGGCACAGGCCCAGGTTGCAGGCTCCATCCCAGTGTGGGGCGTGCAGGAGGCAGCCGGTCCATAATTCTCTCATCATTGATGTTCTCTCTCTCCCTCTCCGTTTCTTTCTGAAATCAGTGATTTTTTTTTTTAAATAAAGAACCTTTATGTAGAAAGTTACAGAGGGGGTAGAGTGAGCCAGCTGGGCTGCGTGGGCTCAGGAAACAAGTCACAGAGCAGAGGAGGCCTGTGGCGCTCAGGAGAGAGAAAGGGAAAGGCCTGGGGGAACGTGTGTGCGGGGGAGGGGGAGGCGGGACTCTTCTCCCTAGAGGGGAGCACCTGTACCCCTTTCTTAGCGTCCCCAGAGGGGTCTGAGGCTAGAGCCCGCTGTTTCCTGCTGCAGCCTGAGCGGATGCACAGCCAGGGGTCAGTGGACGTCCAGAGCTGCAGTCAGTGAGGCGGCCTGGAGAGGGCCGAGGGCTGAGCAGGAGGACAAGGTGACCTGGCAGTTCCAGGGGAGTGGGGGCTCCCCCCCGGGGGCAGAGGCGGGGCTGGAGCGGGGACTGCACGTGGAGTCCCAGGCACCTGAAGGCAGCCCTCACACACGGCTCACACAGTAGGGACTTGTGGCTGCGTGGCCAGCTGCCGTGGCCAGCGTGCAAGAAGTAAACTAGAAGTCACCTCGGGCCCTGCCCAGTGTGCTCAGTGGTTAGAGCATCAGCCATGGGCTGAAGGGCCACAGGTTTAATTCCCAGTCGAGGGCACATTCCTGGGTTGCAGGTTCAACCCCCAGCCTCAGGGTGCGTTTGGGAGGCAACCATCAATGTTTCTGTCTCCGACCCCCCTTCCCTCCCACTCTCTCAAATAATCAATGGAAACATATCCTCCAGTGAGGATTAACAACAACAAAAAGAAAAGGAAAAGGCACGCTTTTCATTAGAAACAAACTTGCAAATCCTGTCACCTGCTAAAGGGCTTGTATCCAGAACACGTAGGGCGTTCACAGCTCAGTGACGAGACAACCCGATTAGTCATGGCGAGATTAAATGGACCCTTTGCCAGAGAGGATGCATAAGTGCAAGCGCATGCAGACGCTCTCCGTCACCGGTGAGAGCAATGCCGTTCCACTGCGGACCCACAGGAACGGGTAACAAAAAGGCCGCAGACCCGTGTGTAACCAGCGGTGGTCGGACCGCGCAGTGGCTCCGCAGCCGGACGGGGAACCGACACTGTCCGCAGGAGGGAGGGAATCACGCTGTGCTGGGCAAAAGCAGCCGGCCACAAGGTGCCGGAAGTCCTGCGAGCGGATCCCTGGCCGCCTGGGCGGGGGCGGCTGCGGCTGCGGCTGAAGGGGCCTGCGGAGATCTGGGGGTGATCCCTTAAAACCAACCCTCACAAAAGGGCCAATTAAGTAGCTCAGCCCTGGCCGGTGTGGGTCAGTGAATAGAGTGTCAGACCGAAGGGTCCTGGGTTCGATTCCGGGCAAGGGCATGTACCCTGGCTGCAGGCTCCTCCCCGGCCCGGGCCCTCGTGCATGTGTCTCTCTCTCCTGTTGATGTTTCCGTCTTTCCCTCTCTCTCCCACTCGCCCTAAAAACCAATGGAAAAATACCCTCGGATGAGGATTAACAAACAAGCAAGCAGCTCATGTCCGAGGTTTACATGTTAGCGTTGCAGGCGCCGCTCCTGCCTCCTGTGGGAGCTGGGGTGGGGCACGTGAGAGCATCTTCCAGGCCAGCCGGGGGCCCGCCCCCAGAAGCCCCAGCTCTCTCCCCACGTGGCTTCCTGTCCCAGCAGCGCCACCCACACTGTCACCTGGGCCCAGGATGGTGTCTGGGGCCTGCATGTCTCCCATCACAGCTGAGCCACCTGCGGAGCGTCAGGCGCTGTCCCACGTTCCCTTGATGGGAGGCGGGGGGCGGGAGGAAGGCGTGAGGCCCAGGGAGCAGACCCCGTTGGCTTTGGTGACGGGAGGGTTTTTCTGGGACCCTGAGGCTGAAGACTGAGCAGCTTGAGATTTGTAAGCGTTTCCACCAGCTCCAGGCGCCAGCTGTGAGCAGACCCAGCCCCACCCCGGCCTTCCCGCCATTCCCCTCCCCTGGGGCCCTGACGGCAGCTTGTTCCCTTTCACCCCGTCTGGTTATCAAGTCACCCAAATGCTGCCTTGGGCGGCTGCCTTCACCGCACCCAAGGGCAGAGCGGAAGGAGGGAGGGAGAGGCCCCCCCCCCCCCCCCCCCCAGCCTGAGAGCAGCCAGCCCCAGGAAAGACCCATGTCACGTGGTTTCTGGGAATCGAAACCGAGGGTGCGGGAAGCATTGCTCCGCGGGTCCCGGGCGAAGGGCAGTCTGCAGAGGCCCCGCAGCAGGAAGAGCCAGGACCACCAGCGTCGCCCAGGCCGGTGAGGGGGCCTTTGTGCTCAGGTGGGTGCTGCCTGAGGGGCCACGTCTTCCTGTTGGCGCCCAGCGGGGGCCCTGCCGCTCCCCCCCCCCAGCCTAAGGTCATCACCTGCTCCCAGGTCCCCGGGGCATCCGGCGCAGCTGGGCGGGTGGGTCGCTGCCCGTGGGCACCGCCAGCTCGGACGCAGCCTCACCAGTACCTGACCCGCACACGAGCCCAGGCCTGCACCTCCAGAGGACCAAGCCCTCCTGCCAACTTGCACAGAGGCAGGAGGCCTGTCCCCCCCTCCCTGGCTGTCCAGGGCCTCTGTCACCCTGGCCGGCCAGGGTATCCACGCCCTCCATGCCCCCCTCAGCCTGCTCTCGCTCCCCTCCCCCAGGGCTCATGGATGTTTGGTCTGCAGGACCTCTGGCCACTCCTGCAGAGCTGTTTCCTGAGGTGGAGCCCTGCCCTAGCAAGGCCCTGGGCCTCTCCCTGCCTGGGCCTGCGCCCCGCCCTCCCCACCTGTCCCAGCCCCCGAGGGCCTGGTTTCTGAGAGGAGCTGTTTTCTGTCCTTGCTGCCCAGAGACGCCCAGCCCCCCTTCGCCTGGCAGGTGCTGCAGGTCCTTGGAGCATGTCTTTCAGAAGAGGCCAGGGACCCCCGGGGCGCCAGCACCCTCCCTGCTCTGCAGGAGCAGGGTCCCCAAGGCGCCCTCTGCCCTCCACTCAGTGAAGGCTGGAGGGCTGCGCCTGCTTCCGGGCCGGGCTCACTCTGCTCTCTCTCTCCTTCCGCTGCAGGGCGAGGGCTCCCAGGCCGCCATGGCCCTCCCCCCGCTCCTCTGGATGTGGCTGCTGGTCGCAGGGACTCAAGGTGAGCTGGGCCCCAGCGGCCCCGCAGCGGTGTCTCCCTGGCTGGGCAGGCTTAGTCCCAGCAGGAGGCCAGGCAGCGCTCCACCGGTGCTGGTCACTAGGTCAGCGAAATCAGCTCACGGGTCAGCTCGGGTCACTGAGGTCAGCTCAGGTCATGAGGTCAGCTCAGGTCACAGGGTCAGCTCAGGACACTTCTCTCACTGAGACCCAGGTGTCCCAAGTCGTATGGCTTCGCCTTCTGGGGGAATACCAAGGAATTCTCCACTCCCTCCAGCTCCCAGGGGACGGGGATGGGGGGCGGGGAAGATGGGGTGTGCAGGAGGGACCTTCAGACCGTCCAGATGCGGGGGGACAATGTCGGGGCCCTTCGCACATGGACTTGCAGAGTCCTGGCGCCTGCCTCAGGCTCTTTACCCCAAGGCCCGGGGGGCCTACCTCACCCTGGTGACCCCGCAGAAGTCGGCAGTACCCCATCTGAGAACTGCCCTGGGACAATGTCAGCTGCAGCCAGGGCTGAGCTGGGCAGGAGGCACCTGGGCCCCGGGGCCGGGACCCGCTCTCTGCACTGGCTCTCCGGCCTGTTCCCGCCCCCCCAACCGCTCCCCCCCCCCCACCGCCCACAGCCCTGCCCGGTGCCCGCTGCCCACTGACTTGGGTGTCCCCTCGGGAGCCCCGCAGGCGTGAGAGACGGTGACATGCGGCTGGCCAATGGGGACGCCCCCAACGAGGGCCGCGTGGAGATCTTCTATGAAGGCCAGTGGGGCACCGTGTGCGACAACCTGTGGGACCTGGTGGACGCCGGCGTCGTCTGCCGCGCCCTGGGATTTGAGAACGCCACCGAGGCCCTGGGCAGGGCCGCCTTTGGGCCAGGTAGGCCCGCGTCCCCTGCCTCCCAAGCAGCCCGGCCCCGGGGGTCGGGGGTCACCGCCTGGGACACGGGAGGGTGTCCCACTCCTCCCTGTGCTCACTCCCCGGCCCCTGGCTATGACGAGGCTCCCGGCACGTCCTTCACGGGCTCAGCCAAAGCCCCTCTCCTGGGGACTGACCTTCACCCCAAAGGGAAGCTCGGAGCAGGAAGACTCCCCGCTCGTGGCTGTGACTACTAAAGAGGGGGTACCCGAGATTTCAGTACCTCCCTGTCCACGGAGCGGACAGGCCCCAGGGAGGAAGGCTAGCCAGTGGCACGGAGAGAAGGGGAGCCCGGCCCCTCCAGTGTCTGTCCTCGCTGCCCATCAGGGACCGGCCCCATCATGCTGGACGAAGTGCAGTGCTTGGGGACAGAGCCCTCGCTGGCCAACTGCTCGTCCCTGGGCTGGCTGCGGAGCAGGTGCAGGCACAGCCAGGATGCCGGCGTCATCTGCAGCAACGGTGCGTGGGCTCCCACCCACCCCTGAAAGCCTGGGCCCCCGGGGCTGCCCCATCCCGACCCCCCAAAGCCTGGGCCCCCGGGGCTGCCCCATCCCGACCCCCCAAAGCCTGGGCCCCCGGGGCTGCCCCATCCCGACCCCCCAAAGCCTGAGCCCCCGAGGCTGCCCTACCCCGACCCCCCAAAGCCTGGGCCCCCGGGGCTGCCCCATCCCGACCCCCCAAAGCCTGGGCCCCCGGGGCTGCCCCACCCCGACCCCCCCAAAGCCTGGGCCCCCGAGCATCCCGCCCGGGGCCCAGGATCCTGGTCATGCGGCGCCCTGCCCCGCCCAGCACGCAGGCCCTCCCAGCTCATCACACACCTGTGGGCGGGTTCGAGGTGACCCCCACTCTCCAGGAGGCGGGACAGCCTGCAGAGCCTGCCCGCCAGGCAGCCCGTCCTACAGCCCCGGGTTGTCCACCAGCCACGGCCCCTGCACCCAGGGGGCTGAGAGTGCAGGCTTCTCTCTGCAAGCGCCAGCGTTTCATTCCTGCGGTCCCTGTGCATCTGTACACAGGCCCTGGCTGCCCGGCCGCATGCTGACTGTCCTGGGGCTGAGGGTCCATCCTGGGGCTGACTGTCCTGGGGCTGAGGGTCCAATCTGGGGCTGAGGGGCCTGGGGCTGAGGGTCCATCCTGGGGCTGAGGGGCCTGGGGTTTCTTTTCTTTTTTTGAGAGAGAGAAAGGAAGGGGGAGAGAGAGAGAGAAACATCGGTTGCCTCCCGTACCCGCCCCAACCTGACCAGGGATCAAACCCTCCACCCTTCAGTACATAGGAGGGAGCTCCAACCACTGAGCCACACCAGCCAGGGCTGGGGCATCGTTTTGTTTTTTTTTAATTTTAGGAAGGGAGAGGGAGAGATAGAAACATCATGACGAGAGAGAAACATTGATAGGCTGCCTCCTGCATACCTCCCCTCCTGCCCTGGGGATGGAGCCTGCAACCCGAGCGGGTGCCCTGACCAGGAATCGAACCTTGACCTCCTGGTTCATAGGTCGACGCTCAACCACTGAGCCACACTGGCCAGGCAGGGTGCAGGGGGAGCACTTGGGTTGGGGTGGGTGCAGGGGGAGCACCCAGGCTGGAGTGGGGGTGCAGGACACCTGGCTGGGGCGGGATACAGGGGAGCACCTGGGCTGGGCGGGGTACAGGGGAGCACCTGGGCTGGGTGGGTGCAGGGGAGCACCTGGGCTGGGCGGGGTACAGGGGAGCACCTGGGCTGGGTGGGTGCAGGGGAGCACCTGGGCTGGGTGGGTGCAGGGGAGCACCTGGGCTGGGCCAGGGTGTGGGGCAGGAAGCACCTACAGTGGGCCCCCCTTGCTGAGTGGAGCACCCAGGAGGCTCCGAGAGGCTGGGGTGGGGAGGGATGGGGCGCTGAGCCCACCTGGTCTAAGTGTCGGGATTGACCTGAACCTATTGGTGGCAAAGGAAGAGCAAGTGGAGTTAGTTCCAGTGATGCCTGGGGGGGGAGGGGCGCATCCCCGCAACCGCCCCCAGGGCCCAAAGGAGGCTGCCGAGGACCCCGAGGCCTAGCTCTGGGTCGCCCCGAGACCCTCTGCTTGGGGCCGTCACAGGAGGCGTGGGGTCAGACGGTAACATCTGGGTGATTGATTGATTGGTTGGAATTTTAAGGGATGGGGCCTCGGCTCTGCAAGTAGCCCCTCCGGTCCCCCACCTGGGGGGCTGCCTGGGTTTGGGGAGCAGGTGAGTAGCAGGGTGTGGGCTGCGAGGGTGGGGGCCACTGTGGGCAGCAGCACCCTGTGTTCCGGGCAGACGTCCACGGCCCCGGGAGCCTCACTGAGTAGGTGGGGCAGGGCAGAGGCCGCAGTTTAAGGGGAAACTGACTCGGGGAGAAGTACTTCCGGGTCACGGAGCTGGCTGGGCCGCGAGCCAGCCTCCCCAGTGAGCGGTGCCTCCTTGCCCTTCCTAGAGACGGGCAGCACCCACACGCTGGACCTGTCCGGGGCGCTGCCCGCGGTCCTCGCGCAGATCTTCGACAGCCAGCGCGGCTGCGACCTGTCCGTGGCCGTGAAGGCGGAGGGCGCTGAGCCGCTGAGCCTGTGCGCCCACAGCCTGATCCTGACCAGCAACCCCGAGGCCCAGGCCCTGTGGACAGAGCCAGGCAGCTCGGTCACCATGGAGGTGGACGCCGAGTGCCTGCCTGTGGTCACGGACTTCATCAGGTGGGTGTCCCGGGGCGGCTGGGCACATGCACACACACACATGCACACAACCACACACATGCACTACACGCAACCACATACACATACCACACCACACGCACACGCACATACACCACACATGACCAACACACACTACACGCAACCACACACACACACATCACACAACCACACACACTACACACGTACCACACCACACATACATGCCACACACTACACACAAACACACACATACACACGACCACACACACACGCTACACACAACCACACACACAACACACACTACACACCCCCCACACACACATCACACACACATGCATGCACACAACTCACCACCACACACACACCACACAGACATGCACACGCAAGCACGCACACCACACCACACACACACACCACCACCACCCCCGTCTCTCTCTCTCTCTCTCTCTCTCTCTCTCTCTCTCTCTCTCTCTCTCTCTCTCTCTCTCTCTGGCATGGCCCTGCTGGGAGTGCTCACTCGCCGCCACCAGGGGGCCCCCGAGGGGCTGTTGGAGCCATGGCTGAGAGAATCCTGGTGAAGACCGCCCTCTCCCCTAGGACTTGGGGCGCCAGGGGCACCTAGACAGGGCGGCGGGCCTGGTCCAGCTGCGCCTGGCGGGTTGTTTCTCGGCCGTCTGAGGAGGAGGCGGTGCCGCAGCCTCGGGCAGCGCTCGGGGGGCTCTGCCTGCCTGTCTGTCTCTCCTTCCCCCAAGGCAGAGCTGCAGAGGCCTCAGGAGACCCCTCTATGGGCCAGCCCGCAGACACCCCCTTCCGTGCTGAGACCTGTCAGTTACCCGGCCCCTCACCAGTGTCCGTGGTTTCTTGGGGTCACGGACACCCCACTCCTTTCAGGGTGTTGGCAGGGCCGGGGCCGATGGTGACTGCGCCCACCACTCGGGCAGGCAGAGCGGGGGCTGGGTGGGGGCTGCGCAGCTGCCCACAGCCCGAAATGAGAAGCAAGAGGCGGCGACAGACACACCCCGCAGGGCCGCCCTCTGTCCCCGCCGCTGGCTGGGCCCCGGGAGGGGGGTGGGGGGCTCGTTGCGGTGAAAGCGGTAATGCCCAGGGTGGCCGGCAGGTCCTGGCACCGAGGCCGGGCTCGGCCCACCAGCAGGGACGGTGGCCTGGGGATGGCGATGGAAGAGGGAGACCAGGAGGTGGTGGGGCCTCTCCCAGCCGGCCAGGCCCGGGCCCACCCCGTTGTGGGTGCCCAGGGCTCTGAGCAAACTCAGATTGGAATGTGGGTTGACCCGAGATAAACCAGGGAGGATGGGGGCTGATGCCTCTTGCAGTGGCCGGCACGTGGGGGTCAGCGGGTCAATGGCAAACGCAGAAGAGGAGAGAGGTGGCGGCTGCCCCGGGCACCCTGCCGTCCTGCAGGGTGCTCAGCCCCCCACCCCCTCCAGGTACTTCTATTCCCGGCGGATCGCCGTGTCCCTGCCCACCGTGAAGTGCTTCCACCAGTTGGCCTCCACCTTTGGGGCCCAGCAGCTGCAGGCCTACTGCGCGGGCCTCTTCGCCTTCCTGCTGCCCCAGGACCTGTCCTTCCAGACGACCCTGGACCTCTACGCCTACGCCCTGGCCACGCGGGACCCCGCGCTGGAGGAGCTGTGCGCAGTTCCTGGCCTGGAACTTCGAGGCCCTGACGGAGGCCGAGGCCTGGCCACGTGTCCCCATGGCCCTGCTCCGCGCCCTGCTCTCCCGGAGCGAGCTGGCTGTGCCCAGCGAGCTGGCCCTGCTGACGGCCCTGGACGCCTGGAGCCGGGAGAAGGGGGCCGCCCCCGGGGATGTGGAGGGCCTGGTGCGGGAGGTCCGCTTCCCCATGATCCCTCCCGAGGACCTCTTCCAGCTGCAGAGCAACCTGAGCCTGTACCGGAGCCACCGGGCGCTGTTCCAGGAGCAGACCCTGCAGGCCCTGGAGTTCCACACGGTGCCCCTGCCGCTGCTGGCCCAGCTCCGCGGCCTGAACCTCAGCCAGGACGCCTACCAGCCCCGGCTCTACACCTCGCCCACCTGGAGCTGGGCCGTGGACAAGAGCTCCCGAGCCTCCCGCCGTTATGACTCGTACCCCTACTCCTATGGCTATGAACCTTATGGCCGCTACGGCTCTACGTCTGCGGGGTCCTTCCAGACGCCGCCACACCCCAGCTTCCTCTTCCGGACCAGCCGCGTCTCCTGGACCCTCGCCTATCTCCCCACGGTCCAGACCTGCTGGAACTACGGGTTCTCCTGCTCCTCCGACGAGGTGCCTGTCCTGGGCCTCTCCCAGTCCGGCTCCTCCGACCGCTCCATCGGCTACGAGAACAGAGCGCTGATGCTCTGCGGGGGCCGCTTCGTGGCCGACGTCACGAGCTTCGAGGGCGGGAAGGCGCAGATCCCCAGCGCCCTGGGCGCCAACAGCTCCCGGAGGGCCTCCTTCTTCCCCTGCCCCGCGGGGTCCTTCAGCAGCTTCCGGGGGGTCATCCGCCCCTTCTACCTGACCAACTCCTCGGGGGTGGACTAGCCAGGGGCTGCCCTCCCCCCAGGGACGCCCCCGGGTGGGCGCTGAGCACAGCTCCTTCCTCTCCGCAAGCAGCCACCTCCCACCCCGGCCTCCAGATGTCCCCCTGCTCCCACTGATCTCTCTGAGCTGAAAGAAAGCGCTGGAAGGTTCCAGCGGGGGCTCACCCCAGCCAAGAATCCCTAGTCCCGGCTGCCCGCTGGTCGGGAAGCGGGGAGACGTGGGCCTCATGGCCGCCGGGCCTTGCGCGCCGCCCTCCCGCTCAGTCTCGTCCCGGTGATTAAAGTTGCAGCGGTGCCGGGCTCGCTCATGCAGCAGGGGTGTGGCGTCCCTTCTGCCTCGGACCTGGGTGTGCTGGCCCCGGGCTGGTGGGCGACACGGGTGGTCGCATGTAAACACACACCGACCGGGTGTTTAAAACTGGGGGTCCTGGAAACCGTGGGGGCTTCGGTGGGGGCCACCTGGCTGGTTCCATGGAGAAAGGAAGACCGGGGAGCAGGCCATGTCCCTGGTGGGAGGGACAGCAGGTCCAGGAACCTTTCCCGTTAACCCGTGTGCACGGGTGAGGGACACAGACACGCCAGTGTCGTTGGTAAGAGCGGAAACTGGGAACGAGGCAGCTACCAGCCAACAGCAGGCGGGCGGGCGGCGGTGGTGGGGGGGGGGGGGGGGGCTGGGCCACAAATAAAAAACGCACGATGGGGACGTCAGGGAGGAAGGGGGAGCAAGAAGGTACTGGGCGAAGGCAGGAGGGCCAGGCCTGGAGGTCCAGTTAGGATGGCGGCACTGGGTCCGAGAGCAGGGGCAGGGGCTCTAATCCGCCCCCCCCCGCCCCCGCTGCTCGTGATACAGGCCCGGGCACAGGGTCCAGGCGGGAGCATCTGGTTGGCGAGCCCAGGCCCCAGGCTTGGCCAGGGCCTCAGGGAACAGCATCTGGGCTGTTTTGGCCTCAGGAAGGGAAGCGGCTCAAGGCTCGCCCAATGGGAGGGAGGTTCAGGCGCTGGCAGCCAGGACAGCAACCCTGCCCCCCGCCCCCCCCCCCCCCCCCCCCCGCCGCTCCGCACCCCACCCGCCTGTGCTCCTTCCCCATGGTCTTGCAGAAACAAAAGCAGAGCCGCAGTCCCCACCCCCAAACCCTACCCCCCCACACACCCCGCTGTGCAGGTTTACCTGCCCCAGGGAGCCGCCCAGGCTGCAGCTCTGCGGGCCCCCCCCCCCCCCCCCGCTCCCCCAGCTCCAGCCCCTCAGCCACCTGTACAGCCATTCATTCCTCGGCTGTTTTCCTCGTTCTGGTGGTGGTTGTCCATCCTCACCCCAGGGTATGTTTCCATTGATATTTTGAGCAAGGGAAGGGGAAAGAGGGGAGTGGGGGGAGAAACATCGATGTGAGAGAGGCACAGTGATTGGTTGCCTCCCACGCCCACCCTGACCAGGCCGGGGATCGAACCTGCAACCCAGGCAGGTGCCTTGGCCGGGAATCGAACCCGAAACCCTTCAGTGAATGGGGTGACGCTCTAACCACTGAGCATACCAGCCAGGGCTGCTGTCACAAATGGCCACAAACGAGGGGCTGGAAACAGCACGGACTGACCCTCTCTGGGGCCGGCAGCCAGAACTCGAGGTACCACTGCCCGCCCGGCCACCCTCCATGGGCACCGTCGCGGCCCGGGCTCTGGCCAGGCTCCCTGGGGAAGCCTGCTCCGGGGAGTTTAGCATAACAACACCCCGGTTTTACCATTGAGGGGGGCCCCCGGACGCTCTGGGGCAGTTAAAAGTAGGGTGACCCTCCGCCTGGCAAACTGCAAGGGCTGGTCACTCCAGCTGTGGGCAGAGCGCAGCCCGTGTCCTGGGGAGCGAGCCCGCCACCCGGGCCTGTGCCCTGACCGGGAATCGAACCGTGACCTCCCGGTTCACAGGTCGCCGCTCAGCCCCTGAGCCATGCCTGCGGGCCATTATCACTGGTACCTGGCGGTCTCCGAGCCCCACCCCCTCATTCTGGGCGGGTCAGCTCGGTGCTGGCCTCCAGCTGCCACTGCATCTGGGGTGAGGGAGGGGGCTGGGCAGGACTGCTCCCCAAGTGGGGAGGTTGTCTCAGGCGTGGAGATGAGGAGGGACGGCCTCGCTCCCCAGAACCGGGCCTGCGGGCTGGGAGCCTGGGCAGGGGTGGCCATCCCACGTGTGCTGCGTGTGGTGCGGGAGCCGCTGCGCCGTTAAACCAGCCTCACGCCTTCCCGGGAAGCCAGTGCAGGAGGCCTCACGTCAGGCACGCAGACCCCGTGCGGGACGGGCAGCGCCGGGCAGCGTTGCCTTGGCAACACAAAGACTAGGGGTGGCGACGGCCCCTGGGGCTGCTGCTGGCCTTCGCACCGCTGGGGTGGAGACCCAGCTCCCAGCGGGAGCCCTGGGTGGCCCCTCCCTCCCACCCTCTCACCCACCTTATCCCCTGCTCCCCGCTTGCCTGGAGCACCCCTCCCCGGCCCCCCACCAGGCCTGAGACACACCAGGGGACCTCCGAGCTGTCTCTGCTGTGTGACCTCAGGCAGAAGGCTTCACCTCTCTGAGCCGCAGCGTGGCCTCTGTAAAGCGGGTGCTGGTGACACTCCCTTGGCATGGTGTCCCCCCAGAAGTAGGTCTTGCCCTGAGCTTGCTCGGGGAGGGGGGGAACGCCCCATCTGAGGGGGAAGAGGAGGCCAGCTCCCCCTCCCGACAGTCTGGGTGGCCCAGACGCCGGGGCCCCAGGGAGTCGTTGGCCTTGGCCCTGGCTGTCCAGTCCCGGCACCTGCTCCACACCAGGACCCCCGGGAAGAGTCCGGAGGGAGCGGTCCCTGAGGCCCAGGCGGGGAACGGGCTGGGCCCCTTTAAGGCCGGGCGCTGGCGGGGAGGGACAGGCAGAGGAGCCTTTGTGGACCTCCGAGGGAGGGCGGTAACAGCTACCAGCTGTGGGCAGACGGGGGCGGGGGGGGGGAGCTCGCGGGGCTGGAGGCTGGAGCGGGCCAGGCGGGGACCAGCCCGGAACAACGGGCAGAAACAGGGAGAGCCCTGGGTTCGAGGAGGTGGGCCCTCCATGCAGCTGCGGAGCCAGCACGCAGGCGGGAAGCCCCACTTCCCCAGCCTTTTCTGAATCCGGGGACTGTTAGCCCCTCGTCACAGCGACAGTGAGGACCAGGGCGGGAAGGTTCCGTCCTGTCTGTCCCCTGGGAGCGGGGAGCGGCGGGGAGGGGCGTGAAAGTCACTCCCAATGGCTGGCTCGCTCGCCGGCTCTGTCCAGCTGGGCTGGAGTCCGGCAGCTCTTTCGGTCACGTGTCCTGCCGAGCACAGCACCGGGCACTGTCCCCGCAGGGCCCTCCTCAGACCCGCCACCTGGACCCTCCCCTTCTCTCGCCTGGAGGTTCCGCTGCAGCCCCCGGGCCTGTCCACCCCCAGCCCTCTCCAGGCCGGGCCCACGCAGCCGCGCAGCTATCCTATAAAGCACCGCGAGCCCAGGGGATAGAGCGTCAGCCTGGGGACTCAAGGGTCCCGGGTTCGGCTCCGGTCAAGGGCACACGCCTCGCCGGCAGGCTCGGACCCTTCAGTCTGCGGGCCGATGCTCTGACGCTGAGCCCCACTGCCAGGGCCTGCTCTCAAAGCCCACACCACAACCCGCATCACAGCTGCCCCGGGGGGGGTGGGGGAGAAAGACGAGGAAGGCCCTCTTTCCCGGAGGGGAGGACGGGGGAGAGCCGGGCACGGGGAGCCCTTGGCAGGAACCCAGCAGGAGGGCCTCCGTGGGACTGTCGTGGGCTGCGGCGGGGGGGGCAGGCGCTGATGGAGGCAAGCCTGGGGGTTTCCACGCCACCAGCGTGTTCCGTGCAGTAACCCAGGCCCCTCCCATGAAAGCCGCCGCGGCCTCGCGGCCTCTCCGGCTTCCTTTGTTCAAGGTTAACGTCTCCCAAGTCCAACACCCCCTCCCGCTCGCCCCGCCCCGGGGTTTGGCACACAGCTCTGCTGAGCACGAGGAAAGCAAGCCTCAGGAAAATAAAGCGTGTGCCTTCTGAGGGTGCTTCTGGGAAGAGTGGGCCCAGCCTCTCTCGCCCTGAGCCTCCCCTCACCCAGGGGCCAGGGGGCGGGAGCGCAGTCCGAGGCCGGGCCCAGGGCGGGGTCATGCGCCTCACCCGTCCTGAGAAACGGGGCATGAGGAAAAGGTAGCCGTCTCTCCTGAAAACTGGCTCGTGTTCTGGCATCGGGCCCCTGTGGGGTTTGCTTTTGCTACAAATAAAACCCAGCCCCTCCCCGCTGGGCCTGTGTGGTTCGGGAGTTGAACATCGACCCATGAGCCAGGAGGTCACGGTGGATTCCCGGTCAGGGCACGTGACCAGGTTGCGGGCTCGATCTTCAGTGGGGGGCGTGCAGGAGGCAGCTGATCCATGATTCTCTCTCATCATGGATGTTTCTCTCCCGCTCCCTCTCCCTTCCTCTCTGACATCAACAAACAACAACAATCAAACAAACAAAAGAAACCACCAACTCGAGAAGAATGGCTTAAACTTCTCACCCCGGGGACCCCAGGACCAGAGCCCCGGAGAGCATTTGCGCGGCGTCAGCAACGACTTTGGTTTCCTTACGCACCGACGCTGGCGAGCGTGGTGTTTGGCACGTGTGCCCCGTCCTGGCAGCAGTAGAGCTGCCTTTGAATTTTGCCTGTCCTTCCGTTCTGCTCCGGGTTCTGCTCCGGATTGCCTCCTCAGGAAGCCAAGGGGATGGTTAGTCCCGATTCTCAGATGTTGAGCAATTTCAACAGATAAGACTCCTGCCGCCTCGCCACCGTTCCCCTAAGATGGTCACCCACTACAGGTAAATGCAGACAAACTGTCGGCAAGAAGTTAACAGCGTAATCCAACTAAGCAGTGACTGCGATGTCTATATCCTACCTAATAAGGAGGGAATATGCTAACTGACTGCCCTGCACACAAAGATGGCAGCACCCACAGCCAATAAGGAGGGAATATGCTAATTGACTGCCGTGCCCTCAAAAATGGCAGCGCCCACAGCCAATAAGGAGGGAATATGCTAATTGACTGTCCTGCCCTCAAAGATGGCAGCACCCACAGCCACAAGATGGTGGCTCTCAGTCCCCTTAGCCTCACCAGGGCGGCAGGTACATGGCAAGGCTGGGCCCCCCCAAGGCAGGCCCAGCCACTCTGTGTGCCTACCTCTGGCATCCCTCAGTCTCCTTAGCCCCCCAGCCACCGAGGGCCGGCCCCAGGTGCAGGCAAGCCTCGGATGGTGGCTACCCAGCCGCCCAGGGCCGCCCGAGGCTCAGGTAACCAGGGCTGGCAGAGGCTTGCGCTGTCAGCACTGGCAGCAGCAGAGGTGTGATGGAGCGTCGCCTTCCCCTGATCGCTGGTCGCCTCCTGTCCCTGAGGGCTCCCGGACTGTGATAGGGGGCAGGCTGGGCTGAGGGACAACCCCCTCCTGTGCATGAAGTATCTATATAAAAAGCTAACATGCTAAGTGTCCCTCCCACCATCCGACCGGTCGCTATGACATGCACTCGCCACCAGGGGGCAGATGCTCAATGCAGGCGCTGCTGAGCTGCAGTGACTTGGCAGGGCCGTTCTCGGGTGATGCACCCCAAAACCAGAGAGGAGGGAGCCCGATTCCTCGCGGGGCCGCGCGATTCCACCTTTGGCCGTGGGTTATGTTGTTGCTGAGGCGCTGTCGGCCCGAATCTGGTTTACTGCACATTTGCATTTACATTCCACACCCTGTACGACAGCAACTTTGCAGAGTGGCCTCTCGCACTCCGGGACCCCTCGGGGGATGTCAGAGAGCGGGTTTTGGCCCATTCCCCGCAGGCCAGGCTGGGGGACCCCACCTGCTGGAGGGACCCCACTCACTCCGCAGACGCCGGGGAGGGACCGCGGGAGGTTGTCTCCAGGGCGTGTCTGGCCCGTCTCACCCAGTCCTGCCCTGCTGGCCACCTTCTAATTAATTTCCTTTCAATGTGTGCAAATCTGTTAACCGGGCCACTCGTATAAATATAATTGTCTTTGCAGAAGTGACCGGACAGGTTCTGTAAAGGCTGGGGTGTATTTGGGATGGTCTGATCTAAAATAGAAGCCAAAGTGCAGGACTGAGATCCAGGGGCGGGGGCCTGCGGGGGTGGGGGGGGCTGGGAGGGACAAGGGGAGGGCTCTGGGTGCTGGTGATGTTTCCTGTCTCGTCTGGATGGTGGTCATGCAGTGTGTCCCCTGTGCGGGGGTGTATCAAGCTGGACCCTTAAGATCTGTGTCCTTCTCTGTGTATATGTTGTGCTTGAATTAAAAAGAAAAAAAGTCTTTCGGTATCTACCTAGCAGGGACCCATGCTGCTCCTTTTTAAGAAAACATACTAATTTTATTGATTTCAGAGAGGAAGGGAGAGGGAGAGATAGAAACATAAATGATGAGAATCATCGATCAGCTGCCTCCTGCATGCCCCCTACTGGGGATCAAGCCCGTATCCTGGGCATGTGCCCTGACCGGGAATCTAACCTCAACCTCCCGGTTCATGGGTCAACGCCCAACCGCTGAGCCACCCTGGTCGGGCCCTTTTAAGGGGCGGGTCGAGATAGGTACTCATCCCCGCAGCCGAGCCGCATCCCTCCCCTCAGCCTCCTCCTGGCTACAGGATGGGCATGGGGCTCAGGCCTGGCCAATCGAAGCCCTCAATCCTTCTGCCTGCAGTGATTGGCTCAAGGATGGGCTTAGGATCCAGGCCTGGCCAATCAGAGCCTCTCTCGAGTATTTTGCCATAGTAACGGCTGAGGACACCTGCTTCCTCTGTGGGGCTGGGAGCTGTAAGGACCATCGAGCCTGGAGCTGCCAAGGGCAACTGGGCCCTGCCTCCTGGGGACAGCCCACATCGGAGTGCCCTGCAGATGTTCAAGCCGTGTCGCAAAGGAGCTAATGACACGCAAAGATGCTCATGATGCCTTCTTGGCTTAAAGCAACAGAAGCAGCTACACAACAGTGCATCTAGTATTTCTTGCTGTGTGTGTGTGTGAGTGTGTGGGTGAGTGTGTGTGTGTGTGTGTGTGTGTGTGGTTGAAGAAATGGATGACAGATGCCCATATATTAACACGGTTCTCTCTGTATGAGTATTGGTTACGTTTTTTCCTTTTTGTTTACCTGAACTTTCAAAACTCCGCCCGGGTTTTAGCCGTCTCACCAGTTTGGTTGTTTTCTTGCCTGTGTGTTCTGAGCTGAGCTCACGCAGCCCCCGGAGAAGCCATTCCCAGCGCGTTCCTCCCAGGGTGTAGCCGTCTCGGCCCGAGGCGTCTCGTTTGCCTTTCCGGAGCACAGCTTTTCCAACGGCCCCACGACCTTCCCCGGTCCCAGGCCAGTCCACCCTTGACCGATCTGCTCCCTGGGTCCCCTCTCGGCCGGCCGCCGGGACCTGCAATCCCCGCTGAGCCTGGTGACATCATCCCGACTGTCTTCCAGACGCCTGGAGAAAGGGGGCCTCCCACCCCCACTCATCCTGCCGGGCCTCGTGTTTTCCTGCTCAGCTCACAAGAAACCTGCAAAAAATATTTTCTCTGGCAGCCGATGAGAGAGTCGCAGCCCCAGACATGCCTTCCGGGCGACGTCCGAGCCTGGAGTGGCCACCGCCGCCCGCCGCTGCCAGGAGACGCGGTCATGGACACGGCGAGAGCTCGGACCACATCGTCTCGAATAGGGTTCTTTCTCCCATGGGGGCTGGAGAGGTCACAGGCCTGGGAGACGGGGTCCCACGGGGGACCCTCCTGGCGGACCTCCCCGAAGCCACTGGCCTGTGGCCACCGTGCCAGGGGGCGTGGCAGGCCCTCCAGAGGCCCAGAGCCCGGCTCCCTCCTCCCATGGCTGAAGGGTCTAGCAGGCTGGCAGTAGAGGGCCTACCGCACCCCCACTCCACATGCCTCCTTGTGGGGGACACTCCCTCCAGAGGGGTGTCCATTCCCACGCCCCTCTGAGCAGGCTTGTCCGCCCCACACCAGGCCCTGACTGCACCCAGCCTTGGAGCCAAGTGAGGGTGGTCACCTGACCCCTGCACCCACAGGCCGTGACCCCGAGAAGGAGGACCTGGGTGAGGGTTTGAGCTGAAAGGGCGGGCAGGGTGGAGCAGGGCTGCGCCCAGGAATGCAGAGAAAGCCAGGCGAGGGAGGCGGAAAGGGGGAGGAGGTGCTGAGATGGGACGCGGGGAGGGCGAGGAGCGGGGCGGAATCGCCCGAGGGCCTCCCGCATTCCTGGTGTCCAATGGGACCTTCTGTGCGTAAGTGACCCACATTCCCCGCATCCTTTGAATAACAGTCTCGTCTGGACGTCCATCCCGAACCCAGACCAGATGGGGGTCACCAAGGGTACCGACCTGTCCCCAGGCGGAAGGCCCGCCTCCCCTGCCTCTGCTCACCCCTCCCGCTTCCCGCTGGCTGGAGGCCCCCTCGGCTGCTCCTTCTCAGGGGCCTTGACTTATTGAAGAAAGTGCTTCCCTGGACTGGCCATCTCCCCAGCCCTGGCGTCCACGGCTGTGGTCAGGGCAGAGGGGCCTTGGAGATCCCAAGCAAAGGCCCCTGGCGGCCGTGGCTCCAGGCGGCCGTGGCTCCGGGCACCGGGGAGGGGACGTGCGGAGTGGCGTGTGCTGGTGGGAAAGGTAGCAGGTGGAGAGCTGGCAGATTCGGGTTTGGATCCTGGCTCGGGAGCCAATAGCACCCAGGGCCTGTGTGTGTGACGCGCCCTCCCACCGGGTCCTCTGGACAGCGCTACGAGAGGGACCCGTTTTCCAGACGGGACACAGGGACGGGCGAGGCTGAGCAATCACACCCTTCGCCCGCCAGCGGTGGGGGGGAAGGCGGACTTCTCACTCTGAGAGCCAGTTGAGCCTGAAGAGAAGAAGCAAGTCTGAGGCTCAGATCAACCTCGTAAAACCACTGCCCTGACGTGTTTGGCTCAGTGGGTAGAGCTTCGGCCTATGGACTCAAGGGTCCCAGGTTCGATTCTGGTCAAGGGCATGTACCTTGGTTTCGGGCACATCCCCAGTAGGGGGTGTGCAGGAGGCAGCTGATGGATGTTTCTCTCTCATTGATGTTTCTAACTGTCTCTGCCTCTCCCTTCCTCTCTGTAAAAAATCAATAAAAAATATTAAAAAACAACAATAAAACCAAATGCACACCCTCCTGTGCCAGGAAGAGGAGAAGGTTAACCTTCCGGGAAGCTGTTCTCTCTACTTAGGAACCCGGATCTGCTTCCCAATAACCCACCAGGGGCGGGTGCTGCGGGGACAAAGCCGGCGCGTCGCTCACTCCCGAGGCTGCGCGGACCAGGGCCAGCCCACCCTCACTCCCCTGTGAATGTCTGGCATTTTCATAAGAAAAAGTTGCTTTTCACCCAGCCGGCCGGCATGGCTCAGTGGTTGAGCGTCCACCTAGGAACCAGGAGGTCACAGCTCGATTCCCCGTGAGGGCACAGGCCCGGGTTTCCGGCTCAGTTCCCAGTGGGGGGCGTGCGGGAGGCAGCTGATCCATGATTCTCTCTCATCATTGATGCTTCTCTCTCCCTCTCCCTCTTCCTTCCTCTCTGAAATCAACGTAAAAACAAACTTTTCTTAAGTTGCTTTTAACGTCGCAAGTGGGAATACGACCAGAGTCGAGAAGCAATCGGCAGCACATCAAGGTGCAGACAGTGAGCAACGGGGTCCCTGTGGGCCCGCCGCTGGCCGAGCCCCCCTCCCCGTGACTCCCAGGAGGTCCGAGAACCCTCAGCTCCGGGTAACAGGGCGCCTCTCCGGGCCACGTGTTTCCAATCACTCTGCCCGGCGCTGAGTCACCAGCAGCAGCTGCCTGTCTCCGGCCCGGCACTCACCTCAGACCGGCCCCCACCCCAAGGCTGCGCTCAGCCCTGCTGCCTCCGGCCCCCTCAGCGTGGCGGCCCCTGCCAGCTCCAGGCCCCGCCTCACGCAGCAGCCTGTGTCCAGAACAGCGGCCTCGTGCGGGTATTCTGGCCTCCAGGTCTCCTGTACCCCTTCCGCCCCCCAGGTGCCCAGCACAGGCCCCGCGGGCACCGCATCGCCATGGACTCTGTTTCCACTAACGGGGTGGTGCCGTGGGAGGAAGGACTGTCCACTTCCCCAGCACCCGCACCCTGGGCCTGTGGCTGGCGCCCAATACCTACCTGTTGAATGAATGAATGAATGAATGAATGAATGGATGAATGAATGAATGGATGAATGAGTGAATGAGCTGTAACCTTGGGAAGTAGAGAGTGATGGGGAAGATGGGCAGGAAATAGTAACCCATGAGAGAGGAAGTCCAGGCGGGGCTACAGAAGGGTTCCCATCTCTCCCTCCTTAGGGCGCCCTGCTCTCCACCAGCCTGGTGGGGCATCTCCTGGGACAGAAGCCACCCATGGCCCACCTCTGGCTGGAGGCCTGGAAGGGTGAGGAGGGGTGTCCCCATAGCCAGGCTCCGTGGGGGAGGAGGGCTGGAAAGGGGTCTGTGTGCTGCGGGGCCTGGGGGCAGGAAATGCCTGCCATACTCGAGGACTCATGGGGAACCCCCTAGATTCCCCCAGTCGGACCCCACGGGGAGCCCTGGGGGGACCCACAGCGCCTGAATGACTGCAGGAAGCCCAGCGTGGCTCGCAGCTGGAGACCGGGCCACCCAGACCCGGTGCCTTCCCTGCGGGCATCCGGGGGACACCTGTGAGGGATGCTGAGCAGGGGAGACGGCCAGGCGGCCAGGCTTGCTCCCGGGGCCAAGGAGCGTTCAGGGCAGAACCAGGGACCCCAAGGGAGAGGAGACAGGCAGCAAAATGGGGCAGGACTGACTGCTCACAACACCCCTCTCCGCCCAGGGGCTGGGCAGGCCTGCGAGAGGAGATGCAGGGGCCAGAGAGCCGGCACTGCTGTCCGCCCCTCTTGCCCGAGGGCTGGGCGGCTGTCTCCGCGAGGAGAGGCTAGAGTGCCAGAAAGAGAGTCCATGATCCAGACCCCAAACTCCAGACCAGCTGGGAACGCGGTCAGGCCCGATGACTCACTTTCCCAGCAGCCACCTGTCCTTGCCTTTCTCACGGCTCGCCTGCCTTCTGATCTCTTTGTTGGGACCAGAGCCGCTGCCCCACCCAAACTTGCTCTTTCTGTCGCCTGGCATCTCGGCTCAAGGAGGAACGAGGGCCTTTCAGACCCTGTCCCAGGCCCTCTCCCCCGGCTGCACGGGCCGTCTAGGGGCTGGGACCCGTTCTGTATGCTCCCACACTGGCCACAGCGCTGGGCCAGGGGGCGAGGGCAGGGGGGGTGGCGAGGCGGGTTGGCATCTGAGCGGCAGGAACCTGGACTGGGGCTGCTGACCGAGGGCGGACCTCACGGGTACCCGGAGCCCCCAGGGGAGAGAGAACTGGGAGAGAGATGAAAGTGGGGGGTGGGAGGGGCGAGAAGACCAGGTCGAAACAGAGCAAGAAAACTAGGACTGGGGAGAGGGTAGGAGAGAGGCAGCTCTTGGGCACAGCCCTAATCACAGCCTGGAAGTGAAGTTTACTGCTGCGCTCAGCGTGGGACCCGCCACACCAGCCCCTTGTGTTTGGATTAGGCGATGACATCATGGCCACGGGCCTGTCACTCTGGCACCGAAGGAAGAGGAGGGTGGCGGGCAGGAGGACGGGCCTCCTGCCTCTCGGCTCCCGGGGACAGGAAACCCAAACCAAAGACACTCAGCCGCATCACCCAGTGAGCTGGGCAGCGGCTCCCCAGGGGCCCGCCCCCTGCCCCAGCCAGCCCCGGTCCCCAGAACGCCAGCCCCGGTCCCCAGAACCGGCTCAGGCTGCTCGGGATGGAGGAGGCCTGGGTTCCCACCTCGCTCCCAGGCCCCGCTCCCTGACCGCCGGGGAGGAAGCACATGACCACGTGCCCGGGGCCAAGAGGAAATACCCGGGCAGGAACGCACGCAGCCTCGGAGCCCTGCTTCTCCGTTTCCTTTGTTTTCACAGGACCGAGTCTAAGGGAGGGTCCAGGGGAGCAGGCGATGTCGGGACAGACAGGTGGGCGAGGGAGGGGGAGAGAGGGCAGAGCTCAGGTGTGTGCCCCTGGGCCCTCCCCCTCTCTCAGAAGGCCGCGTGCAGGATGGACCCTCCGTGTCACGGCGAGGGGAGCGCTGGCTCAGAGCCCACGCGGCAGGCTTCCCCACGCACAGCCGCCTCCCTGGAGGAGGTGTTCGCTGCTCTCAGCCAGGCTGCCGGCTCAGGTGTGGCCATCTCTTCAGGCCAAGGACTTCCTGGGCTCCCTGTTGACCCCAGGACGGCCTGTCTCCCCTCTTCTTGTGGATTCGCCCTAGTCTGGGTCAGGACAGCACGGTGGTGTTAGGGGTGGTGCCTGGACCTGCTCCGCAGCTTGGGGAGAGGGGGGGCTCTCCAGACAGGCTTGCAAGTAGAGGCCCTGGCTCAAGGCCGCCTTTGCCCAGCGGGGAGCCTGCCTGGCGGGAGGGGGCAGGGAGGGGACAGGTGCTCAGGCAGAGCCAGGGAGACAGGCCAGGCCCCACCTCCTTAGCCAGGCCCTCCCTCCGGGACAGCCTGAAATACAGCCCTGAGGGGGAGCCAGAGCCTGCGGGCGGGGCTCATCTGAAAGTCAGTGCCAGGGCAGGGCAGGCGTGGGCCCGAGCTGGAGGGAAGTGCTCTGCCCCGAGCTGTCTGTCTTACTCCCGTCCAAGGAGCAGGACGCGACCTCTGACCTCTGTCCTGTCACCTCCTTTCCCACCAGCTGGAGCCACTCCTCTGACTCTTTGGTGAATGCCTTTTAGAGAGCTCTCTTTTATTTTTTTTAATTTTAAATGTATTTTTTATTGATTTTGGAGAGGAAGGGAGAGGAAACCGAAACCACAAACACTCAGCCTCAATCACCCCTGTGAGCTGGGCAGCAGCTCCCCAGGTGCCCGCCCCCAGCCCCAGCCAGCACCGGTCCACAGAACGCCAGCCCTGGTCCGCAGAACGCCAGCCCCGGTCCGCAGAACGCCTGCCCCGGTCCGCAGAACGCCAGCGCAGGCTGCTCGGGATGGAGGAGGCCTGGGTTCCCACCTCACTCCCTGAGAGAGAGAGAAACATCAATGATGAGAGAGAATCATCGATCGGCTGCCTCCTGAATGCCCCTCCACTGGGGACTGAGCCCGCAACCCCGGGCATGTGCCCTTGACCGGAATCAAACCTGGGCCCCTTCAGTCCGCAGGCCGCCGCTCTATCCACTGAGCCACATGTATGATTCATGCATATGTTTAATTTCCCCATAAAGGAAATCAAATGCATGCTGTTTACCCAGGGACACTTTAAATGAAAACAATCTTTTTAGCATTCTCTGCCTGCCTTCTCTCCCCGAGAGTGAGAGCTGGTGGGGGCGGAGGGGCGTGCCTGGGTGTGTCGGACACACACTGGTCTGCTGGGAGCCTTGTTTATGTCCCTGCATTTTGCTTTTCTCACGACGCAAGATCTTTATTGCTCAGGGCTTGTCAACCAGAATGCGTTTGTCTTTCCCTCCCCCTCCCTCCCCCCCCCCCCCCCCCCCGGAGACATTGAGCAACATCTGGACAGATGCCGGGGCGGGGTGCTATTGGCATCTGGAGGGGGGAGGCCAGGGATGTTGCTCAACACCCCGCCGAGCCCAGGATGCCCCCACCAGAGAGAGAGCTGGTGGGGGGTGAGCAGTGCCGGGGCTGAGAAGCCAGGCCTGGCTGGAGAGGATTCATCACAAAATTAACAAAATGGGACGAAAATCGAAATGCGCATCCGAGTGTCACCGCTGTCCACGAAGCCGCTACGTGGGCCGTGCAGGGGCCCTGGCCGAACTTCGTGCTGAAGGAGCTCGGGCATTCCTCACTTCCTCTGGCCCCTTCAGGATGTCTGTGGAAGCAGCCCTGCGGGGTTGCTGGGACAGGTGTCTGCCGGGTGGCACCGCCTGCCTGTGTGGCCGCGAGGCTGATGCCCAGCGTTGACGGGGCCCATGTCCGCCCTGAAGCCACAGCCAGTTCCTCTCTGAGGACCACGCATCACAAACCACAGACACCTGGGCTCAGCCAGGCACCTGGACACTGCTGTCCCAGCCTCCCTCCCCCCCAACCCCCCGCCCCGGCTGCACTCACACCTGCCCGAGACATGCCCACCCTCTCAGGCCCAACTTCCTGGGTACAAGGGGCCAGCTGTTTTTTGTTGTTTTTTTAAAAATATTTTTATTGATTTCAGAGAGGAAGGGAGAGGGAGAAAGAGAAACATCAATGATGAGAGAGAATCATGGATCGGCTGCCTCCTGCACACCCCACACTGGGGATCCAGCCCGCAACCCGGGCGTGTGCCCCGACCGTGAATCAAACACTGACCTCCTGGTTCCTAGGTCCATGACGCTCAACCCCTGAGCCACACCAGCTGGGCCGTGGGGCCAGTTTTCATGCCCGTGCACCGGAGAGCACCTGGCTCTCGGGAGCCTGCCCGAAGGAGTCGGGGGGCTCGGCGCCCCTAACCTCTGTCTCTAGGGGGAGGACACTCCGGGCTCAGGAGCTTCTCCAGACACGGGGAGAGTGAGTCCCCCGGGGAAGAGGCGCTCCCAGGCCCCCACTTCCCGACTCCTGGCACAGCCTGGCTGGCAGGCTTACTGCCCAGGCCCTGAGCTCACCCTGACTCTGTTTACTGAGGAGGGTGGGAGGGCGTGCTGCTTCCTCCTGGCCCTGCACAGTGACTCCGCCCAGCCCAGCCCAGGACGGCGGACAGGGTGGACGACGGCAGTCTGCTGTGCTCTGCTGGGAAAGTCTCTTGGGGGGGGGGGCAAGGTGGGTGCTCCTGGTGGGAAGTGGTGACCCCGGGAGTGTGGTCTGAGGGTCCTGGAAGCCCCCCACCCGCCCCCAGCAGGCCTGACAGGCACTGCCCCCTCCTTTCTAACCCACGGGGAGCCACAGGTACAGGCGAGGTCCAGCCGGCGTGGTCAGGATGCGCACAGGGTGGGCCTGGCCCGGCTCTCCTGCTGGCCCACGGCGATATTAAGGTAGAGGAGGCCGGTAGGAGAGGTGACCACCAGCTCCCAGCCCCGGGTTCCCTGCCTCCTTCCCTCTCTTGCCAGGATGGGAGGTGGCCTGACCAGGCCCTCCCTCCGTGGGCCCTCCCTCCGTGGGCCTCCCTCTGTGGGCCTCCCTCCGTGGGCCTCCCTCCGTGGCCCTCCCTCCGTGGGCCCAGGCCGGAGCTGCAGCCCTTCCCTGGATTCCTCCTGCCGTGTTGCGCCCTCTGGGTGCCGGAGCAGAGAGCAGGTGACACTATTGTATGAACAAAAGCGGAAAAAGTGACTCTGGGCTCGAAGGCCGCTAACCATATTGCTCTGCCCGCTGTCCTTCCTCCCAGTCGTCTGCGGCCAGAAACCGAGGAAGGGCTTCCACCCAGCGGGGCCGGTTTCTCACCTCCAGACCCCACCGGCAGGCAGCGGGCACGGCTCCTCCAGGGGCACCTTTTCCTCCCTCCCCACCAGCCCGGCCAGGCGTCCCCCCCCACCCCAGCACAAGCAGCTGCCCCCGCCCAGGGGCCCAGGGCGGGCGCAGGGACAGGCAGACGGGGTCGCGGGGTCACACTTCATCAGACTTCACATGCCGTCCACACCCCGGGGATCCCGCCCTTTCTGGAAGCCTGGACTGTTGGGGAAAGTGCCTCAGCTCCCACCTTCGTGGGATGAGGGCGGGAACGGCGAGCGCAGCCCAGCAAGGCCTGTCCAATCCCGGCCTCCTGCGCTCCCGGGCCCACCCCTGGCTCCTGTTGGCTGGTCAGAAATATGGCCAGTTTATATAAAATCCCGTGTTGTTCCCAGTAACCACTCCCCCAACCTTTCCAACTCACAATTCTGAGGCTCCACTTGAGGAAGGGATCCCCAGTAAGTTCCAGTAGCGCCCCCCGCCCCCCGCATGGGCGGGGCCGCAGGAAATGACCTCTGCCCTCAGCACACCCCCTTTTTGCTCAGGCCCTGGCCAGAATCTAAGGGTCCCGGGGTGGCCGGGCACAGACACCTCCCGCACCGAGCTGGGTGAGGGGACGGGGTGGTGGCTGGGCTCCCTGAGCCCGGCGGACGGGGCTGTCGGTCCCAAGGGCTGAGTCAGGGCCCACTGGGCGCAGTCCCGCGCGCATCGCCCGCGCCCCGACCTCTGGCGACTGGGGAGGCTGCGGGGCGCGGCCCGGGCGGGGGCGCCAGGTGCGCCGCGGCGAGCCCCCGCGCGGGGCTCAACAAAAGCGGGGCTTGGGGGCGGGCCCGGAGGCGCGGGGGGCGGGGGCGGGGCCTCGGGCTTCCTCGAACCCCATTGGCCGGCGGCGCGCTCCGAGCGCTATAAAGCCGGCGCGGCCGGGCCGCAGCGCGCACGGCCCCGGGAGGAGGCAGACCAGGAGCCGCGACCCGGGCTGCGCCGCGCACCTCGCCGCCCCCGTCCTTTCTTCTCCGCGCGTCGGCCGCTCCCCCGCCGTCCCCGCGCCTCCCCCGGGACACAGGCCCGAGAAAGTTTGTGCGGCGAGTGCGGGCCGGGTGAGGCGGGCGCGCCCAGGCCGCCCAGAAGGAAGCGCCCCGAACCCAGGCGGCGGCGGCCGAGCCCCTCGCCCGCGCCCCCGGCCCGCGCCCCCGCCCGCCATGGGCGCCGCGGCCCGCAGCCTGCCGCTCGCGCTCGGCCTCCTGCTGGTGGGGACGGCGCTCCGCCGGGCCGACGCCTGCAGCTGCTCCCCGGTGCACCCGCAACAGGCGTTTTGCAATGCAGATGTAGGTAAGGACGGCGACCGCCCCGGCCCCCCGGGCACCCGCCGCCCGCCGGCGTCCCGAGCAGGGACCCAGCGCCGCCCCGGCCCCCCGGGCACCCGCCGCCCGCCGGCGTCCCGACCCCCAGCCGCCCCCGCCCCCCCGGCCGCCCGTCGGCCCCGAGGGGACCCAGCGCCGCCCCCGCCCCCCGGGCACCCGCCGCCCGCCGGCGTCCCGAGCAGGGACCCAGCGCCGCCCCGCGGCCCGCGCGCCCGCCCCAGCCCTGCAAGTTGACGCCAGAGCCGCACTCTCGTCCCTGCCTCCACTCCCTCCCTCCCTCCGCCGCGCTGCTTCCCGACCTCAAAATTCCACCGAAATTCCGCCGCAGCTCCGGCCCCCGAGCGGGAGCCAGGCCCGGGCCGGGTTTTGGCAGGCGGAGGGGCCCGGGATGCCAGCGCGGGGGCGGGGAGAGTGGGGGACACAGCGTGTGCGCGCGGAGGGGAGCCCGGGCCTGGGTGGCGGGAGGGCTGGGGATCCAGGAAGAAACTTTCACGTCTGAGATGGCAGCTGGGCTCCGCTGGGCTGGGGCGGGGTGGGGAGTGGCTTTCTGTCTAGGCCTCTCCCACCAGCCCCATTTGGGGGCTCGCTGGATTATGGGGGGCGGGGGCGCGCGCAGATGGATGCGTCCCTCCCCCGGGCCTGCGGAGCCCAGGGCCAGCTCCTTCCTCCGCGCCCGGCCCAGGCGGCATTGCGCCCAGGGCTGGACACGAAGGAGGGTCCTTAAGGGGCTGGCCGGTGGGGACCCCTTTTTCGGACACCCACAAAAGCTAGAGGCTTAGTGACTTGAGAGGCGGGGGCAGCTGGGGGGGCGCGGTTATACCCCCAGGACTCCTTGCCCTTCAGAGGTGGGCGCTGGCGAGGGAGGAGCCCAGTCATCTGTTCTGGCCAGCCCAGCGGGGACCCCGAGGGACCCCGAGGGACCCCGAGGGACCCCGAGGGACAGTGAGGCCTCACAGCCCCGGTGGAGGGCAGCCAGGCGTCCTGGGCACCGTCAGGAGGACCCAGGCACCACAGGTGGCCCTGCAGCTCCCGCCCACTCAACAGGTGTATCTCCCGCTGCTCCCCTCAGCCACCCAGCATCCTGTTCCAGGCCAGAGCGGGTGCCGCTGGGCTGCCCTCAGCGGCTCAGACCCCACGCTGGCTTTTCTGGGTTTCTCCTGTCGTCAGCCGTGCCCGCCCCCCTGAACTACCCACACCACCATGGGCGCACCCCAGTCGGCTCTTTAAGCTTCTCTGCTGCCTAGCCTGGGAGGCCTTCAGGCGCTCCCACCTGTGGGCGTCCCGTGGCTCAGCCACCTGGGCGTGGGGGGTGCTTGAGGAGCAGTTTGCACAAAGTCCGATTTGGGAGAAGTCGGTCTGTTTGGAGTTCAGCATGATTGGAGGGGGAGCCAGGATCAGCCTTCCCCCGGGGTGTCCCCTGGGAGTCAAGGTCTGTCCAGGCCCCTTGACTGAGAGAGAAGCCATGTTTCTGAGCTGAGGGTCGTGGGGCAGTCCGGCTGAGGCAGGGCTCCTGGGCGCGGCTCGTGGCAGCGGAGTGGGAGGGGTTGGGCCTTGGGACCACTGAGCTTCACCAGCCCGTGGGGCTGGGGCTGTTTCTGATTGGGGCTTGGATCCAGGGCCGCCAGGGGCCGGGGCCTGGGAGCTGCAGGATGTCCGGGCTCTCCTCCTCGCTTTGTGTATGACTCTCCTTCGCCGGACCTCCTGGAGTTTGTGTCCAAATCGTCGCATCAAAATCATCCTGCAGCTAAAACTCTCAACCCCATCCCAGCGCCCAGGCCTGGGGCCTGCAGATGCTGGAGCTGAACGGCAGAGCCCCGAGTGTTAGTTTCCTGGGGCAGGAGCGGGGTGGGGGACGACACCCTGAAACCAGCAGGAATGGCTTCTCGAAGTTTAGGTCTGAAATCAAGGATGGGCAGGGCTGGTACCCTCCTAGGCTCCGAGGGAGGACGTTACAGGCCTTCTCCGCTCCCGTCACTGCATTAGGGCCACCCACACTCAGCATGACCTCATCTTCCCTCCATCCCATCTGCAAAGACCCTGCTTCCAAATAAGGCCGCCGCCACAGGTCTGGTCGGACGGGAGTTGTATAGGGGTGCAATCTGAGCCTGGCTGCCCGGGCGTGTTCCCCACTCAGCCCTTCTGTGCTCAGGCGTCTCGGGGTACAGAGCCAGGGCATCTCCACGCGGGTCCTGGGCAGCCTGGAGTAACCTCCCGGGGAAGGCAGCGAGGGGCCTTTCCAGTCACTTCTCCTTTAAGGGGCACAGGTTCTCCGCCTCCTCCGACCCCCCACTCTGGTTGAGAGCAGAACTGCCTGGGGTTGAGCGTCGACCTAGGAACCAGGAGGCCACGGTTTGATTCCCGGTCAGGGCCCAGGCCCGGGTTGTGGGCGTGATCCCCAGTGGGGGGCGTGCAGGAGGCAGCCGATCCAGGATTCTCTCATGATTGATGTTCCTATCTCCCTCTCCCTTCCTCTCTGAAATTAGTAAAAACATTAAAAATAAATGAAGGTCACTCAGGCCTGGGTCCCCAGACCTCAGCTTTGTCGTTTTAAAAGCAGCACAGGTGATACTGTGCCACGAGAGCTGTGGCCCTGGGGTCTGGGGGGGAGGGTGTGGCCTGTGCGCCTGGGGGTGCTGAAGGCCGACCTTGAGTGCAGCGTGCTGGCCTCCTTGTTGCCCGCACGCAGGCTGCTTACGTGGCTTGGTATCTGCCAGCGGCCATGGCTAAGTCACAGGCTTGTCTGCCGGAGGCTCTGTGGGAGCCCCCCCCCCCCCTGTTCTGGCCGCTGGGAGGATGGGGACTGGGATCTGCAAAGAGCTCGTCATGAGGTTGTGAGGTACAGGGCGACGGAGCAGGTGAGAGGCACTCGGGGCTCCCAGGAGCCCCTGCTGCCTGTGCAGGTGTGTGGCTGGTCCGCTTCCCTCCATCCAATGGAGTCCCCCACCCGCCACGGCAGACCCCGGGACCTGGAGGACCGCGGTGCAGAGCCCACGTGACCCCGCCCTCGGAGGGGCCGGATGCCCTGGTGCCAGGCTGGTCTCTGGACCCAGAGCATAAAGTCTCCCCTCGGGCCTGAATAGCGATGGCCAAGGCCACACGCCCGCTGCCTGAGCCAGCCTCATGCCCACACGGATGGGGCCCGTGCCACCCCGGGGAAAACGCACTCGGAAGTGGCTCTGTGGTCCCCGCTACAGGACACGTGGTCAGGAAGAGCGGAGCTGATGGGGTGCCTTTGAGCTGAGTCAGGCCTTGAGGGCACGGGGCCGGGCAGAATGGACCTGGGTTTTGTGCATCCTGGGTGTGATCTCGGGCTGCGGCTCCACCCGCCCGGGGATGTGTGGGAGCAGCAGGCATTGTCCCTGCCCTCATGAGGGGAGCGCTAGACACCCATGCCAGTGAGGACGTGGGTTGGTGGGCAGGAGCCCTGCAGGCCCCCCCTCCCCCAGGGCACGGTATAAAGTCGGTCAGACTCCATGTGCTTCGGAAAATAACGAACGGAGTCAATGAGCCACAGTGACAGGCATTCCCGGGAGCTGCAGGCACAGGGTTTGGATGGGAGGTGGGGAGAGGGTGGGGAGACCAGGAGAGGAAAGCGCTGGGGGCGGGGGGGGGGGAGGCATGGATGTGGCACAGCGGGCGTGGCAGGCTGGAGGGGAGCTCTCCTGGCACCACGGCTCTCTCCCTTTCCTGGCCAGTGATCTGTGAGCTGCAGGTGGGCTGGGTCACCTGTCTCTGCTCCACCGTCCGGCTGGGTTGTCAGGTGGATAACACTGGCGTGGATCTTGGGTGAGGTGTGAGCACAGGGAGAACAGGGGTGTCGGCGACTCCCAGGTTTACAGGAGGGGCCCACAGCCACCCCAGTCCTGAGGCAGACCCACTGATCTGCACCCGAGGGGCTGTGGGTGGGAGTGTGCTCATCACCCGGCCCCGGGGGCCGGCATGGTTAGCACACAGGTAGGGGAGCTGGGAGAGCCACAAGCCGAGTCCTGGTGCCTCCAAGAAGGAGGCCAAGACACAGCAGTGCCGGGCGGGGGGGGGGGGGGGTTGGGGGGGCGGCGAGGAGAGATGGTGATGTTCTGTGAAGGGAAAAGGACGCTGGCAGGAAGGACAGCGACCACAGCTGTCACGGTTCAGCGCCAAGTGCTTGGAACCGCATCCCGCACATTCCTGGTGTTAACTCGGCTAATCTTCCGTTATTATCCCCATTTTACAGGTGATCAGACTGAGGCCCAGGTAGTTAGTAACTTGCTCAGGGTCACGCCGTGAGCAAACAGAGTGAGAGGACTGTTCTAAAGGGAGAGAGGGGGTGTTCACAGAGCAAGAAGCCTGGTCCGCGTTGGCTTGGCCTCTCTGGGGAGCGGATGGGTGAAGGGTGCGGAGTCCAGGCAGGGAAGCTCCTGGGGGCTGGCCTTGTGTGTGAGGCGCTCCCGTCCCTTGGCGATGAGCTGAATCCACGGAGCTCTGTCCTGACAGCGGAACATCGAGCCGTCGTCTCACACCGCGTGGTGGGTCTGTGGTCATGTCCGAGGGTATCGGCTCCGGCTGAGGGTTTCACGCGTTCGACGTCGTCTCTCCTGGACTGAGTCACGGGCACAACCGTGAGCCCACACACTTTCAGCAAAAGTTAGCCGGTGCACAGCCAGGCCGGAAACCAGCACTGGCCACTCCCCGACCTCTGCTGCCTCCTGGTCGCCTTCCCGTAGGGAGGCCCCCGTCCTGGTGTGTGTGGGGACAATCCCCCGGGCTTGCTTTGTGCACGCATTTCAGTGCGGACAGAGGAGGGCGGGAGCGTGTCCATCGACTTTCTAGGCGGCGGGAGAGACCGGGAGGTTGGTTTCTGTCTGCTTCTCTGCTTTCTCTGAATTCTCTGGGATGCATGTTAGCAGGGAATGATTTAAGGCCTCGGATGGGCATGGAGAGCTGGGGGGAGGCTCCCTTTGGGATGAGACACAGGCCAGGCTTTTTATCAGCTCTGTTGGGGGGTCGCACCCACCGTGCAGGTCCCGTTTCCGTGTCCAATTCCGTGGTTTTGGGTGCGGTCACGGGCGCAGCCGGCACCACTGCTGATTTTGCAACATGCAGGGGACGGGCCTCGGCTGGGTCTGTCCGTCGTGTCTGAGATGAGGCTCAGGAGGTGGGTTTCTGCCTGGGCCTCGGCGGCCGCTGTCCGTCCCAGTTCCTCACCAGGGCAGGCACGTGACGGCCCTGGGCCTCCTGACCTTGGCCGGCCCTCGGGGCTTGGCAGACTGCCCTCCTCGCCGCCCGTCGTAAACAAGGTCCTGCTGGGAGGCGAGCTCACTCGTGGCGCAGTCACAGCCGCAGTCACAGCCGCCGCTCGGCTCCCCCTGCAGAGGTCAGACACAGCATGGACCGAAGAGCCCCCAAGCCCCAGAGCCCCCAGAGGCCCAGACCCCCAGACCCCCCAGGCTCCCCAGAGGCCCAGAGCCCCAGACCCCCCCAGAGCCCCCCGAGCCCCAGACCCCCCAGAGGCCCAGACCCCCCAGGCTCCCCAGAGCCCCAGACCCCCCAGGCTCCCCAGAGGCCCAGACCCCCCCGGCCCTCCAGAGCCCCCCGAGCCCCAGACCCCCCCAGAGCCCCAGACCCCCCCAGAGACCCCCCCCAGACCTCCCCGAGCCCCAGACCCCCCCGAGCCCCCAGACCCCCAGGCCCCCCGAGCCCCAGAGCCGAATCGTTGCTCTCTGGTCCTTGAGGAAAACTTGCCCCTGGGCTGAGCCCCATGGATGATCCCCAAGCATCAGCTTCCTGGGCAGCTCGCCTCGCCCCTGCTTACCCGCTCCCGCTTTCCAGAGCAGGGGACCCGGGGAGAAATGATAGGTGTGGGCACCCTTCCCCACACGGACCCCAAAGATGCAGCGACTCTGCCCACCTTTTCTGGGCTCCGGAGCCTGAGCACCGTGGCTGAGAGCTCTCCTGGAAGCCCCGCCAGGCCCGGGGGCACCTTCCCAGACTCGGCTAAGCCCGGGGGCACCTTCCCAGACTCGGCTAAGCCCGGGGGCACTGCGCCGGCTCACCGAGGCCCCTCCAGGCTCCGTCGGGGGCCCCGGGAGAAAGCCCTTTCCCAGCTGAGTTAACTGAGGGCTGGAGGAGTAAGTGGCCGACACGGCCGTCCACCAGAAGCCGCCTGGAGAGGAGGGAGGGCCCATGAGCTATAGGTTGTGCCTGCCATGTTGTCCCTCCCGCAGAACGTGTCCCTTGCTGGAGGGTGGCCACACCAGACCGTGCCGGGGCAGGGGGACCGGGCGTTTTCCCGGCAAGGAGCAGGCACAGACTCGGCGTCTCTCAGGCCAAGAGGAGGGGCCCAGACACCGGGTGGGGGGGACTTAGGTTGAGGCCTCCCTGGGGGCGTGCCTTCTGCTCCATGGGGGGGGAGGGGGCCACGTGACCTTGCCGCGGCCCCTTCCGGCCCCAGACGAAGCCTCTGCTCCAGGGTCAGCTCCTCTGAGACGCCACGCCCTCGATGCCCACCCGCAGCACGGTTCCTGCCGTTGACGCTGGGGAAGCTGGCCTCGAGATGGGTTTGCTGTGCCTTCTTGGGGCCCACAGGCTGCTCCCCAATTACGTTTCTTAACGGTCAGCTTGATGGAGGGTGCCCCTCGCCCAAGACACAAGGTCAGGCGTGGTCCTTCTCTGGTGTGGGAGGGTGGGCGACACGGGGGGCCGGGCCAATCCCGTCCTCCGCCTCCCGTGGGCTCCCCGTCCCCGAGCTGAGTGGGGACAGATGCTCTCCCTGCGGGAGGAGGGGCGGCAAGCCCTGACCTTGAAACACGCCAGCTCAGAGGAGCGCCACCCCGTGAGGCGCGCCGTCCCGCTGCTCCGCTGTTGGAGCCAAATCCTTAGGACCGGTGGACCCGCAACAGGTGTCCTGAGGGGGCTGGCCCTCTGGCTGGCTCGTCCCTGTCCCTGACTTCACCCCAGCTCTGATGTCACAGCACAGCAGCTCTGCCGTTGCCATGGCAGCAGCCCGCCCCAGTTCACCAGCAGGGCTGCCAGAGGAGGTGGGAGCTGCCGTTCCAGCCAGCCTGGGTCCGTGGCCCGGGAGCCCATGCAGACCAGCCCGGGCTGAGGTCCCCGTGGTGTCCAGCCCCGAGCCGCTGCGGGGACGGGTTCTCTGTGCCCAGCTGTTCGGTGAGGCTCCGGACAGGCCCTGGGATGTGGCTGGTCAGGGCCTCCTGTTCAGAGGCGGCGGGATTGCCAGTCCCTGACCCGGGGGCTCTCCGCACGCACCTCCATGGGGAGGGATGGAGGGACGGGGTTGGGGATGAGTGTGGCTGGTTGGGAGAGTGGAGGCTGAGTCTATCCTGCAGCACGGATGGGGACCCCTGACCCAGGCGGGGGGCCTGGAGTCCGTAAGGTCAGGGGGACACTGATGATTGACAGGAAGAGATAGGTAGGAAGCCGCCCGTCGGCTCGGCCGTAAGTGGCCCACCTGGTAGCGCGGTGTCTCCCGGAGTGTGGGGACCTTGTGCCTCGTGTGTGTCTCTGTGAAGCTGGTCCAGGAGATAAGGTGACGTGGTGAGTCCAGGCTTGTCCCCCGAGGCTCCTGCCCGGCCACCTTGGCCTCCTAGGACTGTCCCAGAGTCCTGTCTGTGGTCAGGAGATGGCTAGACAGTCCCCAGCCCCACCCGGGATGTGGTAGGAAACCTGCTGAGGACCTGGCAAGGACTCCTGTTCTGCCGTGACCACCCCGCCCGGGTGATTCTGATGCAGCCCGTCCAGCACCCAGCCGGCTTGAGGGACCGCCCGCCACCCCAGAACTTAGCTGAGAGTCGGGAAGGGGCCGAAAGCGGAGGCTCTGGGCAGCATGCTGGGGGTCACAGAGCGTATTTTTAGAGGCTGGAATTCCGAGAGAAGTTTTTAAATGTTTCTGATGTTTGTTTTATCTGGGCTTGGCTTGGATGCCTCCAGTGATGGGAGTCTCACTACCTACCAACGCAGCCCAATGATTTCAGCACAACCCCATAGAAAGCGCTTCTTTCCAGCCAGCCAGTCCCTGCCTCTCTGATGTGCTCTCGGTGGTCTCGCTCGGTCATCTGGAGGCACGCACTGTGAGTACCCCCCTCCTCCTCAGACAGCTCGCCAGGCGTGTGGGTACGAGTGTTGGCATCCATTTAGATGGATGTTGCTATTATTTTTTTAAAACATATTTTATTGATTTTTTACAGAGAGGAAGGGAGAGGGATAGAGAGTTAGAAACATCGATGAGAGAGAAACATCGATCAGCTGCCTCCTGCACACCCCCTACTGGGGATGTGCCTGCAACCAAGGTACATGCCCTTGACCGGAATCGAACCGTGGGCCCTTCAGTCCGCAGGCCGACGCTCCATTCACTGAGCCAAACCAGTTAGGGCTGATGTTGCTGCTATTATTCCGGTTTTACAGATGAGCAAACTGAGGCACCGGAGTTAAGAAACTTACCCTGGTCACACAGCTAGCTGGTACGCTTCGCCATCCCGGTGTGCTGTTCTAGACTTCATTCTCACCTGCAAGCCCCTCTGGAGACACTCTTGCTTCCTACGACAGCTTTTCCGTTCTCGCCCTGAACGCCGAGGCTGCAGCCCCGCCTCCCCGCCGCCTTTTCTGACTCCTGTCTGGAAAGACACAGCTCGCCGTGATTCGGGTTCTTTTCCTCGTGCAGTAACGTCGAAGTTCTCGCCTAGTGTATATTTCTAATCAGGTTAATTCCTAAGCATCCCAGGAGGTATATTCTGATCTTGAAACGTCCCCCCCATGACGTTGTATTAATCGGGTGTTGCCAGATACCGCACCTCTTACCTGTTTAAAGTTCGCTAGACACGCATTTGATGTCAGCGCCTTGCGGGGAGTCCCTCCTTTTTCTTCACGTCTCGGCGGTGCTTGCCATTTACTGAGCCGCCTGGTGGGGCAGGCGTCATGCTAAGGGCTTCCTGGTGCTAAGGGCTTCCTGGGCCGTGCTATCTCCTGTGGGGTGGGATGCGGGTGGGGGGGATCCTCAGGTGCTGGTACACCTCTCACCCGGGGGCCTGGACCGACCAGACGGCTGCACCAGGCCGTTACCCGCCTTGTTCTAGGCCAGTGATGGCGAACCTATGACACGCGTGCCAGCACTGACACGCGTAGCCATTTCTGATGACACGCGGCCGCATGCCGAGGATGAAACATTTGCTGCTCCTGAGGATGAAACATTTGCAACTAGAGTCTTGGAGTTAGTTTTTCCCTCAAAGTGACACACTACCCGAGTTACGCTCAGCTTTTTGGTGAAGTTTGACACACCAAGCTCAAAAGGTTGCCCATCACTGTATCTAGGCATTCCTGTCAACGCCCGTAGAGACCACACAGCCTCTCAGTGGCCATGCGTCTCTGCCGACGCCCGGCTCAGCAGCTCCAGCCCTCGGCCTCCTTGCTGCCACAGACCTCCACCCCCGCACCGGCACGGTGGCTCCGGCCCACCTGTGAGTGTAGTGTGTTCCCGTTCCCTGGTCTTGTGCGGTCCGGCAGTTGTGCGGCCTGTAGCAGCCTGAGCCGGAGGCGCACTGCCCAGCACCACGTGGGCTGGCTTCAGCTCCCGGGGAAGTGGTGGGCTGTGGGCGCCCGCCTCCGCGATGGATGAGATCCGCTTCCACGCTCACGGCCTTGGCTCGGCGAGGAGCCGTCAGCACCCCAGACTGTTCACGCTTACAGTTGTTTTTAAAGCTTAAAAAAATTAATTTCAGAGAGAAAGGGAGAGGGAGAGAAGGATAGAAACATCAGTGATGAGAGATTCACTGATCGGCTGCCTCTTGCACCTCCTTGACTGGGGATCGAGCCCGCCACCCGGGCATGTGCCCTGACCAGGAATTGAACCATGACCTCCTGGTTCATGGGTTGATGCTCAACCACGGAGCCACACCGGCCGGGCCCTCACTCACGGGGTTAACAAGCTGCTTCGTGTGGGTGCCAGTCAGGGCGGTTGGGAGCCGTCAGACAGGCCAACAGAAAGCCACCACCAGGGAGGACACAGGAAGCTGTCAGAAGTCGACTTAAAAACCCCACATTATATCCGGGGTCACGTGGCTTAGAGAGACTATCCCGTGTGGATCCCCTCCCCCACCAATACACCTTAAAAGCCGTTAGCTGCTCCCCATATTACAACCTAAAGATGACCCCGAGTTTCCCCCAAAGTTCCACTTACGTGTGTTCTCCGTGCTCCCCGAGGCAGAGAGACGAAGCCTGCTGGGGCAGCAGCTTTAATTACACGAGGTGTGCTCTCTCTGGCCGCACGGGCGAACGGAGCCGTTTTGAGAGCTATTTTTATGTGTTTCAAAGGAAAACGACGCTGACCCGCGTCACCCCGGCACTGAGCGTGTGGGCCGCGGCCGGAGCAGCTTCCCTGGTGCTGCTGAGGCCGGGGGACGCGGTGGCGGTGGGGGAAGGAGGAGCAGAACCTGGGCTGGGCACGTGGGGGTGGCGGTGGGGGAGGTGCTCGTTTGAGGAAGAGGAACTGGGTGAGTGCAGTTCACGCTCCGGACCTGGGTGTGGGCATGTGAATGGCAAGGCGCCTGGCAGCGAGCCCAGCTGGGAAGGGGTGTGGAACGGTGACCTGCTGGACCGTCCCCAAGCCCGCAGGCAGGGGTGGCCCGCGCGGGAGATGGTTAACCGAGCGCGTTCCTGGGCGCCTCCCTCGGAGGCTGTCCTAGGGTCCGCCTGGGGTGGGGCCCGGGATCCGCATTTCACTAGCGGCTCAGGTGGTGCTGGTGCAGTGGCCTGCGGACGCTGTTGGAGATTTGCTGGTGTCGGTGCTGACGTCACGTAGCTGAACGGGGCGGTGGCTGTGGTGGGTCAGGCATGGGTGTGGGGGGCTTGATTGGCAGGTTCTTGGAGAGGCTCAGTGGCTGGGGGAGGAGCCGGCGAGGAGGGACAGATCCGGACACGGGTGCAGAGTGGACACCATGTCCACGGCTTCGCTCTAAGTGTGGTGCTCGGACCCGCGGCTTCGCCCAGGGAGCTCCGAGGACATGGCATCGCGCCGCGCCCAGGCCTGCCACGCCAGAGCCAGAGCCGGGCTCCCGGGAGGCTCGGGAAGCACTGCTGGGCCTTGCCTTTCTGGGTGCAGGCAAAACACTCGGAGGGGAGGGTGGTCTGGTACGCACCAGGCCCCTGTAGCGCCTGTCGGTCACGGGAGGTCAGAGGTCAGGGGAGGACAGAGCCTGGCTCCCAGCTCTGACCTTCATCCTCACCAGCACTTATGGGCTGTTTGACTTGTGTGGTTTTTTTTAATAATATATTTTTATTGCTTTCAGAGAGGAAGGGGGAGGGAGAGAGAGGTAGAGAAACATCCATGACGAGAGAGAATCACTGATCGGCTGCCTCCTGCACGCCCCCCTACTGGGGACCTGGCCCGCAGCTCAGGCACGCGCCCTTGACCAGGAATCGAACTATGACCTTCTGGTTCAGCCCCTGAGCCACGCCGGCTGCGCTCAGCTGTGGTTTCCTTGGCAGCCGTGCCAGTGGCCTGTAGTCACGTCTCACTGTAGCTCCAGGTAGCCCTTCCCTCGTGACGGCTGACCTTGGACATCCTCGCCTGGCTTGCCGGCCGCGCACCTGTCCTCTTTGCTGAAGGGCTGTTTCGATCTCGGCCCGTGGGGAGCGGCTGGCTTGTGCTCCGAGTGAGCGGCAGCTGTGTGTGTCCCGGAGGCCGGTCTCCGGCGGGATGTGAGATTTGTGGCGTTTCCTCCCAGCCTGCCTCGTGCTGTCGCTGGTCAGGGACGTCGTTTGAAACGCGAAGGTCTTTAAAGTCGGCGGGTGCCCGGTAGCTCGGGTTCCCGTGCCCCTGGCGCTGCCGGTGTTGTACCTGAGAAGCCGTGGCCTGACCCAGGCCGTGAAGGGGCACTTCCGTTGCCTTCTGAGCATCTGCCGTTGGGGACCTCCGGGAGGCCTCTGACCCACGGTGGGTTTGCTGTTGTGGGAGGGGTGTGGTTCTGCCTCTGGGGACATAAGCGTCTGGAATCATCTTTCTCACACGTGGATGTCCAGCGGTGCCAGCAGCATTTTTTGGGGGGGAACTAGGATCCCCTGCGGCCCCCCGTTCGGTTGCCTTGGCACCTTTGTCAAAACCTCCGTCACAGTGTCCGGTGAGGCCGCTTCCTCTCCCTCCCCTCTCCTGTCGCGGCAGCGGGGAGCCTGGCAGAGGCGGACACGGGCCACTCTTCTCAGGGGTCACCTTTGCCGGAAGCTGGCGGCGGAGGAGACCGGCTGAGGCGGGTCACAGCCCCGGAGTGGCCCAAGCGGCAGAGGGCCTGTCTCTGCCACCGGCCAGCTGTGTGATCCAGGTCCAGGTTCTTCACCGCTCCCTGCCTCAGTTTCCCCATCTGTGAACCCAGGATGATAGCAGCTCCTCCCCTCAGAGGTTACCACACAGTCACCATGGCGGCTCCGTGGTTGAGCCGGGGTCCCTGGGGGCCTCCCGGGTTCTACTCCACAGCTCAGCCCCCCCCCCCCCCCACACACAGACCAAGTGAGGGCCCAGGGAGCCCCTCCTTAGCCCGCAGGCGGGTGAACACACCCCCTCCCCTGGGTGGGCCTGAGCCCATGTCCCTTCTGGCTGCCCGAGAGTCCTCCTCGAAGAATTCCACAAGGAAAGAGTTGGGAGTCATGACAACAGAAGGGACTCCAGCCTGGTCTCCTCTCTGATTGGTTTGCATTGGATTCTAGTACCAAACGTGCACACACGCAGACTCACCTGCACGCACACGTGCACACATGCTTCTCCCCCCCCACTCCCTCCCCCGTTTCTCCCCCTGCACATGCCCCCCCCCCACATACACACCTGCACAGGTCTCCCCAACTCCCTGCACACACATACACCCTGAGTAGCAAGCTCCTCCTCCTCCACTCCATTCTCCTGTATCTTTTGTTGTGAAGAATCTTCATTGATTTCAGAGAGGGAGAGGGAGAGGGAGAGAGACAGAAACACCAGTGATGAGGGAGAGTCATGGATCAGCTGCCTCCTGCACCACCCCAATTGGGGATCGAGCCCACAACCCAGACATGCGCCCTGACCGGGAATTGAACCATGACCTCCTGGTTCATAGGTCGACGCTCAACCACTGAGCCACGCCGGCCGGGCCCTCCCTCCATGTATGAGTAGCTCTCCCTCCCGAGGGCCCACCCTTCGCACCGGCCCACCCCGGCCGGCGTCCTCACGTGTCAGGGTGGGACAGGGCTCTCGCCCTTGGCGCTGTGGACCATCCGATCACTCTTGGTCGTGATCCCAGTGCCTGGGGCCACCCTGGGCACGCGGGGAGATTGGCAGCATCCCTGGCCTCACCCACGAGATGCCCAGCAGCCGCCTCCCGCTGCGCCAGGAGTGTGTCCAGACACTGACTCGGGTTCCCGTTGAAAACAGTGCCCTTGGGGGTCGTGTGAAGGGGTGTAGCACAGACACGGGGAGACCGAGAGCAGCCCCGGGGGCGCGTGTGGGGGGAGAGTGGCAGGGACTCACCGGCGTCTGTCCCCTCACCCCGAGCCCTGTGCCTTGTCCCCAGGGCCTTGCTCGCTCTCCGGGCAGTGGCGAGCACCCTCCTGCCCTCGCGGGCCTGACGTGGAACAGCCGTGGCACCTGTGGCTCCTCGGCCCCCGGCTCCCACCAGCGTCCCTCTGATACCATGGCCTCCAAGATCTCCCACGTGAAACGGGGGGCAGAGAGAGCCGCTCGCCAGAGTCCCCATCCCGACGACCAAGCCTTGCTTTTGAGGCAGAAACACCAGTTGCTGCAAGTCCGAGAGAGAGGCCACCTGGCCGTGCAGCGGAGGCCGGACCTGGGGCCGTGGAGGAGCCCGCAGCCGCAGCACTGGGCCGAGGGGCTGCGGCCGGGCTGGCAGGAGGCCCCCCACCAGCGCGCCCGCGGCCTGGACCGGCTGCATATAGCGCATCTGCTCGGTGCGGGAGGCGGGTGGCCCACGGGGCCGAGGCCTGACCCGCAGGGGCCGGCCCGGCGAGGAGCCACCGGGCGGCCGAGGGCCCGGGAGAAGCAGAGAGCGGCCGGCAGAGGAGAGAAGCGTCGGCAGGAAGACCTGGTCCGACTGCGGCCCCGGCCGCTGAAGTCCCGGAGGACCGTGGTGGGCGCGGAGAAGGGGGCCGGCAAGGTTGTGGGCCTGCCCCATCTTGTCCCGGGCCCCCCTGAGAAAAATAAAGGCAAGCGGGGGCCTTCGAGGAAGCCCGGTGGCGGCCACCGTCCTGACCCTCGGGTGAGAGGGGACCTGGACGTGGGGACGCTCTGGGCTGCCGCGGGCGGGGTCGTGCTCCTGGGGGACCGGGAGAAAGACGGCGCCCCAGGCGGGAGGCGGTCGCCGGCAAGGACTGCTCGTCTGGCTCCGGGCCCCAAGGACAACGGTCTGGGCCAGTACCCCCAGGGCCAGGCGGACCATCTGGAACCGCTGTGGCCCGTCGGCGCGACCTGTGGAAGGGGAGCCTCGCCCCCGGCGTCCCCGCGCCCGCGCCGCGAGGGGAGCAAGTGGAAGCGGGAGCTGGAGTCCGTCTTCAGAGAGCTGTTCAGCACCAACCGGAAGCTGAAGACGCACCTGAACCTGTACCTGGAGTCCAGGCCGGGGACGGACACGTGTCCCAGCGAGGAGCAGGGCTTCCCGGAGGCGTGCGGGCGCCGAGGGGAGCCCCGCTGGGAGCGGCGGGCGGGAGACGCGCTCATGGAGCTGGCCCCGGGTCCAGCCGAGGCCGATGCCCGCCCCGCGGCGCCCAGTGCCAACCTGAAGGAGCTGCTGCACAAGCTCAAGGACCGGCAGTACCGGAGGATGGTCGAGCCCCTGTTTGCGGACGAGGGGGACCTGGCATCTCACCCCGAGGAGGAGGGCCCGCTCTGGTGCAGCCTCCGATCCAGGCACGAGCCGCCCAGACCCGACACGCTCTCGCCGCAGCTTCACCCGCAGCTTCACCCGCAAGCACAGGTGGGCAGAGCCGGCGCGGCGGCCTGGCCGAAGCAGAGCCCGGAGCAGAGGTGGCGACCGCAGCTGGTGGAGGTGCTCGAGGTCCCGCAGCTGAGCTGGGAAGCCCTGGGCACGCCCCTGAGGGAGCGAGGAGAGGAGACGGAGACGACGGAGACAGAGACGGAGCCGGGGGTCCCGACGAGAGCTCACCCAGCTCACGTCACGGCTCGCGCCGCGGGGCCCTCCTCTCCGCACCCGGAGGAGGCACCGGGATGTGAGCGCAGCGCCGCCGCCCCGCCGGCCGCGTCCCCGCCGGCCGCCAGCAGCGAGGAGGAGGATGACGATGACAGTGGGCACAGTCAGATGATCCGTGACCTTCAAGAGCAAATTTTAGAGCAAAGCAAGTCACACAAGCAGTTTCTCGAGCAAGCCAGGAGGCGCTTGCAAGAGTTTCAGAGCGTATGTTAGCGCGCCCGCCGGGTGAATACAGCACTGACCTCTGTGCGGACCGAGTGAGACAGACCTGTGTTGGCGTCGCCAGCCCCTTAGTCCCGTGTCCCAGGGAGGGCTCCTCAGCGAGGAAGCAGGGGCCGTGTGGGGCGGGGGCGGCCCGGAGCTGCGAGCATTCGCCGAGAGATTTAGCTTGTTCCTTGTTCACACCGACAAAGCCAACGTCCTGTGCTGGATGTCACGTGGTAGCATTCCTTTTGGATCAACCTCACCCGAGGGTGTTTCTTTATTGGCTTTTAGAGAGAGTGGAAGGGAGGCGGCGAGGAGGAGAGAGAGAAGCATCGATGTGAGAGACACACATCGATTGGTTGCCTCCCACACGCCCCCGACCCGGGCCGGGGATGGAGCCTGCAACTGAGGTGTGTGCTCTTGACCGGAATGGAACCCCCCCGGGACCCTTCGGTCCGTGGGCTGATGCTCTATCCACTGAGCCACACCTGCTAGGGCTCTTGGTGACATTCTTGTAGCGAATATTAATAAGTTGGAGAAGGAGAGAGGGAGGAGGAGGAGGAAGGGAGGGAGTGAGAGAGGGAAGAGAGGGAGGAAAAGGGGGAGAGGCCGAAGGAGGAAGGAGAGGAAGAGGAGGAGAGAGACAGGGAGAGGGAAATGGGTCCCAGCCACTTACCCTAGTGGGGAACCTGGGCATCTGGTCAGTTTCTACCGCCCCCCCCTCCACACACACACACAAACACTTTACCTCTGACTCGGCCGCCATGGAAACCCCACACTGGGACACGGGGTAGGGTTTCGTCTGTCAGTTGCTTCCTTAGGGACTGGGACAGAGGGGGACAAACATTTTCTGCAAAGAGCCCAAGAGAAGCTAGCTTAGACGCTCAGGCTCCACACCCCCGCGTGGACGGCGCCCTGCGTGGATGGAGCCCCTGCGTGGACGGCGTCAGTGAGTGGGTCTGGCTGAGTTCCAGTAAGACCTTGTTACAAAACAGGTGGGGACTGGACTTGGCTGGGAGACACAGTCAGCTGACCCCGGACTAGCCTATCAGGAGACGGTGCCCGACCCCCCTCCCCTCAACTCGGAGGACCTCAGATACACCCGGCTGGATAGCGCATCCTCACCCAGGACACACTCGCATTGTTGTCTATGAGCAGCCTCCTTATCTCCTGTAGACCCTGTAGAAAACCATGAACAGCCCTGAGCTCCCGTGCACGCCCCGTGCACACCGAGACCTGGGCTGTTGGCTACAAAGCGGCTTCTGCCGGTGACTTCCTCTTCCTGCTGCTGCTCCTGGGCGCAGGCCTGCTTCCCCGGCGGGGCTCCCCATCCCACCAGTGGACACGGACACACACGCGCACACACGGAGCATGGAGCTGTTGAGTTTTACTTGTGTTTGAGCTTTATAAAAAGGACGTGATGTCATGTGTCCTGGGACTCGGGACAGTCACTTCATCCATGTCACACGTGGGTGTCCGTTACCCATTTGGCTGCCGCCCCCTGTCCCCACGTGATGCCCTGAGCCTTCTTCCTGGGGTCTCAGCTTCTCCTCTGTGTGTGTCTTTCCCCCAAAGGGAACTGCACCCCTAATGCCTGTGGGTCCGGGGCTGGGTCCGGAGTGCGTGGGGAGGTTTGAAGGCCACGCTGGGGCAGAGGGCGGAAAGGTCCCGATGCTCCTTTTCTTCCATGTTCACCGTTTTGTTTTTTTCCCCTGGAGAATGTGGGCTGGATCTTGTCCTGTTTTTCCTCATTAAACGGAGGGGCAGGCACTGCCCAGTCCCTGGGGTGCACGGGGAGGGCACACACTGGCGTCCCAGTCTCGGGTCCCGGTGGAGGACACGTGCGGTGACCGGTGGCCCTGGTGGAAGGCACCGGCAGGCCCGGTGACTGACCAGGGGGTGTCCCCCAGGAACCCCCCCCCCCCGGCTTCCCTGAGGAGAATCACGAGCCCCCAAACTGGCCCCTTGTGTGGGCAGCCAGCCTCCCGGAGGTGGGTGGGTTAGGGTTTTCAATCAGTAGCATGGGGAGGCTCCTCCCAGCAGCCCCATTCCATCCTGTGGCGCCACTGTCTGTCCGGGCTTTTCCCCTGGATGTGGAGAGTGGGCTGCCGGCGGGCTCTGCCTGCACCGGGTTCCGGGGTGGTGTGGGGCGGGCTGCAGACTGGCCCGGCCTGTGGCCAGGAGGGCTGTTAGGGGGGTGGCCTGTGGGGCAGGGTGCTGTCTTTGGGCTGATGCTCAGCCTCCTGTGTTACAAGACCACTCACAGCTCCTGACTGCCTGGGGGATGGCCCCGGGCCCAGGGTGCTGTGGGATCCCCTGGGGTTCAGGGTGCTGTGGGATCCCCTGGGATTCAGGGTGCTGTGGGGTCACCGGGTTTAAGCCGAGGCCACAGGGACCCAAACATTGAGTCACGAGGTCTCCTTGACGCGGCCTGGAAGCCGCAGGCTGGGGAACGGACGAGCCTGCCTGGGGTGGGTTATTTTTGTTCCCAATTTCAAAGGTCATATTTGTGGTCCCTGCATTGTAGGTGAGAGAGCCCCTTCGGAGCTAAAAGTAGGTGTGGGTGGCGGGCAGTGAGACAGGGTGCGGGCTGACTCACCTCTGCCCGGCAGGCCCACCCACACGGTCCCCTGGCAGAAAGACAAGGCACCTGCCCTCCCACCCGTCCCACAGAAGGCGGCGTTGGGTTCGGACGTGACCCCGAATTCCGGGTGCTGCTCTGCGGGTCCTCATCCCTGTCCCCTGCCCCTGCCCCTGCCCAGCCAGGTGTGCTGCCATAGTGTGTGATAGCGTCCAGGACCTCAGAAATGTAATAAAGGGAAATAAGATGTTCAGAGCTGGGGGCCTGGGGGCATCTCCGACCTTCGGTAGTCCTCCCGGTGAGCGGGAGAGGCCGCCCGGTGCGGGCGGCACCCTGCCTCTGCGCACGTCACGCCCCGACCTGCACCTTGCAGTACAGGGGTGTCTGGCCGGCCCTGCCCCTGGCTGGAGACGGGGGGTGGGTGAGGCGCTGCTGGATTGTCTGGCACCCCACACACTCCGGGTCTGAGGCTTATCTGCAAGGCTGAGCGACGAGGGCTACACAAAGCCATGGGGCAGGAGGAGGCCCCTTGGAGAGGGCAGGACTGCCGAGGGCACAGCCACCTGGCAGCGTGGGCAGGACCCCGGTCTGCTGCCCCTTTGCTCCAAGCTGTCCGCCCTGCCTCTCTGGGCCCTTCCCAGCCTGTGGGTGGAGGGGGTTGAGGGAGGGGAGGGCTGTCCCTCAGCGCCTGTCCAGGCCCCCCGGCCGCTGCTCCCGCCCGCCCCGGCTGCAGGCTTGGGGCTTGCAGGGCCGAGCCGGGCTGGCCTTGGCGGAGAGTGGGAACGGCAGCCCCCACAAAGCCGCTCTGTTCTCGGCAAACCCTCCCAGGGCCGGTGCATTTTTTTCACATGATTCAGCAGCACGTGAATGGCAGGGCTGAGCCCAAGGCTGCGGGCATGTGACCAAGGCCTGTGGCATGAGGTCCCGCTGGGCCCACAGGGAGAAGGGCGGAGGGTGGAGGGTGCTGGGCTGGGGTCGGGGTTGTGCCAGGGCCCTGGGGGGATGGGGCGGGCACGGGATGTGGACCATTCCCTCCGGCTCCAAGATTGGGGTTGGGGAGCACATGGACAGGAAACAGAGATGGGAGAGCTGGTCTCCATGGAGACAGGCATCCAGTGGACGGCCGCTCACGTGTGTGCTGGGATCCTGAACGGCCCTGGGCAGGCCTGGCAGGCCTCTGAGGACCAGGCTCACGGGTAGCTTGGCCCAGGGCCGGGGCAGCACCAGGCGCCCTCCCTGCCCCACCCCTCCCCCCACCCCTCTGCTCTGAGCAGTTCCCGTTCCAGGCATTCCTGACCCTGACCTGGGTCACACGGGCCAAGTCTTGCCCTCGCCCTGGACAGGCATGGCCCTGCCCCAGAGCTGGGGACAGTGGTCGGTTCCTGGGGACGGGAGGATGCAGGGCCCTGAGGGGGGGTGTGGCCTCTCGCAGCCGCTGCCGGGACCTCGGTTCCCCCCAGCACAGGGCTGTTTTTAATTACTAAGTGACAGCCCCTTTTGCTTCATTTCCCTAAAAGGAGTGGACTTGGAGGCCTGCTCCACCATGGACCGAGAGGGGCCCGGCGTGGAGGCCGGGGGAGGCCGCTGAGAGCTTAGGGAAGTCCCTCCGTCTACCCCGCCCACTGCGGGCACCTGGGACAGCGGGGGCTGGGTGGGCAGTGGAGCTGCAGGGGCCGGTGGGGCTGGACCCTCCCTCGGACTCTGGGCACCGAGCCAGCACTGATGTCATGCATTCCTTGTGACATCTCCGGGCTGCTCAGCCGCACCCCGTTCCTCGTGCCGTTCAGGGGCGCGGCCTCAGCCCGGTGCCCGCGTGGGTCTGCAGTCTGTGCGTGCACGGTCCCCTTCCCAGGTCCCCGGCCCCTCGGGCCCGAGGGCAGCCCTCCTGCTCGTGAAGCAGGTGCAGGCCCACTGGGAAGGTGCCCAATGTCTCCGCTGTGCCCGCCCCCGTGCCCCCGGACGTGAGCCAGGTGCGGGCCAGCAGCTCGGGGTCCTCCCAGGTGGCAGCACGGGAGCTGGGTATGGGCATTGGGAGGACCAGCGCTTGTGGTTGGAGGGTGGGATGTCTAAGCTCAGCGCCCTTCTCTGGGGAGTGTAGGCAGAAGCATGGAGCCTTCCTGCCCCCCCAGGACCCCAGCAGAGCGGGGCCCACCTGGGGAGCCCGGACCCGCGCCCCGCCTGGAGTGCATGGGGGCTGGTTCCGAACGTCTGGGAGAAAATCGTTTCTGAATGCCTCCGAAATGGTTGGCATGTCCTTCTACCCGGAGGCACAGAAGTAGCCCATGTGACGGACGAGGACAGGGCGTTACACCACCTGCCCCCAGGAAGTGCGCAATGCTCTGCGGGCACCGGCCGTGGCCCCACGCGGCGGCTCCCGCTCTCAAACCAAGGCCCCAGCGCGCTGGCCAGCGGGACGACCCGTCCTCCCGCCCTCCCTCTCTTGATTGCGGCCAGTAGGGTCTTTGGCAAACGTGCTGGCCAGTCCCCAGGCCCCCTCCCACAGGGAGTGGCACTGGGAGCGAGGGCCCCTCATGGGGGGCCGCTGGGCATTTCCCAGAGGCTGTGAGCAAAGCCCAAGAGCACCCTGTCCCTCTGGAGGCCTGGGGGGGTGGGGGGGGCCCGGGACGTGCCCTCTGCTGGCCGAGCCACCCTGCCCGTCTGAGTCAGGGCCCGGGCTCTGACCTCGCAGGAGACGGATGTTTTTCCGAATCCTGGGATTCTCGCACCTCATCTGGGCAAACCCGTGACTTTCCCTCCGCCAGGGCTCTGCCGCCGGGCCGGGGGCTGGGATTCGGAGCGCTGAGGGCCCGGGCCCAGGCCATGGCGCCTGCAAGTGACGTGTTAACGCCCGGCGCCTTCCCTGTCCTCGGGGTTGGGAGCCGAGCCGGCAGAGCAGCCCCGGTGGGAAGGCCCTACAGGCTGCACTCGCACGGGGGCACCCGGGATCTCCGAGAGCAGCGGGGCCGTGGCAAGATAATAAAGATAATTCACACCCGTGACCTCCGTGCCCTTCTCAGAGGCCGTTCTCTCGGTCTGGGCCCCCAGAGAGAGTGCACACGGCTTGTTCGGGGCGCAGCAGGGCTCAGAGGTGTTGGGAGGGGTGGGAGGGGAACATGAATCTCGGCCCAGGGACCCTGAGGTTTCCCGCAAGCCCCCTCGCTGTCCCCTGCCCCTCGAGACGGCGGCGGGACAGCCTGGCCTGCGCTGGTCTTTCCCCGGGTGGTTGCGGTCGCTCACACCATCCATGATCTTAACTTTCCGCCCACCCGTTCTTTCCACCCCACGTCTGGCGGCCGCCGGGTTGTTTGTGCAGGCTCCTCGCAGGAGGAAGTGACATCATGCGGTGTCCGCGGCCCAGGGTGGGGGCGGGGCTCTGCGGTGGCGTGTGCTTTGAATTAAGCCCACGGCTGTGCATTCCAGTAGCCGACATCTGGCGGTGAATTCGTCAGCCCGTGTGTCACCCTGGATCCCAAACCCAGATGTTGGGTGGATGGCCGACGGGAAAGAAGAAAGAAACAGCAAAATCTGAGCGGCCCAGGGAGAGGCCATCCTTTTGGGGAGCAAAGCAGAACACAAACTCTTGACAAAGACTCTCCCTCCTCCTGCTCCCTCTGCTTCCTGCAGCCGGGGCGGCGGGGTGGGGGCCCTAGTGGGGCAGAGCAGCCCACTGCGGGGCCAATATCAGGCCCAGCACAGAGTAGGTGCTCAGTAAACACGAGTCCAGGCCTGGGGTCTAATTTTAAAAAATATATTTTTATTGATTTCAGAGAGGAAAAGGGAGATAGAAACATCAATGATGAGAGAGAATCATTGACCGGCTGCCTCCTGCACGCCCCACACAGATCGGATCGAGCCCACAACCCAGCCATGTGCCCTGGCCGGAAATTGAACCGTGACCTCCTGGTTCATAGGTTGGTGCTCAACCACTGAGCCACACTGGCTGGACTCCCCATTGATGTTTCTCTCTCTCCCCCGCTCTCCCTGCTTCTCTGAAATCAATAAAAATGAGTAAAGGGAGAGGCCAAGGAGGCTAGCTCTAGGGAGACCGTCCCCAAAGCCCTGGCAAACACCTTCCGGACACGGACGGCAGGCACACCTGTCCTGCAGGTGCCAGGGATGGACCTGGGGTCAGCACTTGGGGTGGCAGAGCACACGCAAAGCTTTGGAAATGGACCCAGCCCAGCCCACCGAGGCAGCGGAAGTAGCCGCGGGCTGGCACCAGATTGCAAAGCATTTCCTGTTTTAGCTGCGGGCAGCAGGCAGCCGAGGTGGATGCGTGAGCTGGGAGGGCTGTGACTCCAGAGACCCCTGGTGCTGGGCAGGAGGAGACGCCGGGACAATGGCTGCTACCCAGGAACAAGCCCTCGGTCCTGGTGGTCCGGGCGGTGTCTCCTAGCTGTGGCCTCGCGGGCTGGGCCTGGCCTGGGCTGGGTCCGTCGTGGCTCGGCTCCAACAGAAGAAATAAGAATGGGGTTTGGGCCTGGCGGGGCGCTGGCCCTGGTGGGGGGGCTCCGGCACCAGGCTGAGATGTGGAGAGCACTCGGGGGTCCTGGCCCCCTGTTCTAGGGAAAAGCTGGCCTGGCCAGCAGGTCCGAGTCCGCCTGGGGGTGGGAGTGGGGGCAGGACGCTCCATGGAGCCCGAGCGCTCTGCTCCTCGTTCCTTCTTTCCCTCCGTCTGCATGAACGCGACCCTTACCCCGAGCGACCTGCACGGCTGCATGTCGCAGGGCGAAGCTTTGAAAGCCATGAGGACGGTTGGTGGCACCAGCTGATGCGCCTGGGAATGAAACGAGGGAGCACTCTGCCCCAGTGGCTGTGTGAGCCCTGGTCCCCGAGTTGGCGGGTTAGGGGGTGCGGCCGAGTCCTGGCTTAATTGCCTCGCTGCTGCCCCTTCTGGTGCCGACCGTCCGCTCATGTCCGCGTCCTTGTGCTTTGCAGTGATCAGGGCCAAGGTGGTGAGCGAGAAGGAGGTGGGCTCCGGCGACGACGTCTATGGCAACCCCATCAAGAGGATCCAGTACGAGATCAAGCAGATCAAGGTGAGGGCGGCAGGGGGGTCGTGCCGGGGTCAGGAGGGGCGGCAGGGGGGCGGCCACACGGAAGTGCGTGCACCCCAGCTCCCCCCACCCCGTCGGGAGGTGCCGCTGGGCCCTGCATGCAGGCCAGCTGTCCGAGGAGCGCAGTCTGGGCGTCAAGCTCCCGGCCATGTGATGCCCCTTGACCTGGAAATGCCCGGGGACCTGATTGGTCACGCTGTGGCCCCGCCCCCGGGTTATTTCGGAACCGGGTTCTCTCATTTCGATGGGTGTGGTCCTGGAGCCCGCGTGCCGCCCCCTTTCCATGCACCCAGCTTCCCTGGGGCTGCACCCCTAAAACCGGGGTGGAGCCAGCGTTTTCAGTCCCGCTCCTGTCCCCGCCTGTGGCCTCCCTGGAGGGCGGGGGGCGCTCCTGGCGTGGCTTTCTCATGTCCTGCTGGGTGGCCTCTCCACTTGGTCCCCGTCCCAGAGCCTGGAAGCGTGCGGGGCGGGGCGTCCTCCGTGCCGGTCACAGTCACTGGAGACACGCAAGCCCCCGCAGAGATTCCGAAATGACCCCGCTGCTGGCTCCGAGGCGGTCCCTCCAGGTGGCATTAGCCCGGCCTGTGGACAGCAGCCACACTGAGCGAGGAGGGACCCCGAAGAGTCGCCCTTCAGTGGGAATGGTGGTCTGCTGTCCGCCCCACTGGCATGTGCTGGCAGTGCATGGGCGGGGGTGGGACGCCCTGCAGTTCTGGGCGGGAGTGGAGTTCGCGGCTTCGTGGCCACTCCGCTGACCTGGGCCCTCCTCGTCTTCCCAGATGTTCAAGGGACCTGACAGGGACATCGAGTTCATCTACACGGCCCCCTCCTCCGCCATCTGCGGGGTCTCGCTGGACGTCGGAGGCAAGAAGGAGTATCTCATTGCAGGTGCGTGCCCTGCGAGGACACGGGCGAGGGGAGGGGCGGGGAAGCAGCGCGTGGGGCAGGGCCTCGGCGCTGTGCGTGATCTCAGGGCTGCCCTGCCTTTTCTTTCTTTCATTTATTTACTAGAGGCCCGGTGCACGAAATTCATGCAAGGGGCTCAGTCCTCCCAGCTGTGGCGGCTTGCCTTGGCCCTTGCAGCCCCGACTTCATCCGGAAGGTCATTCGGCCACCCGGTCTAATTAGCATATTATCCTTTTATTATTAAAGATTGACTTTAGAGAGAGAAAGAAAGGGGGGGAGAGAGAGGGAGAGAGAGAGAGGGAGAGAGAGAGATTGCTTTGTTGTCCCACTTATGTATGCATTCGTTGGTTGCTTCTTGTATGTGCCCTGACCTGGAATCGAACCCCAAACCTTGGTGTTTGGGGTGCCTTTTCCCGGGGAGAATTCCTGGTGCACCTGCTCCTCCCACCCTCCCCCGTGGCATCCCCATCCCCCCTCCTTACACAGTGGCACCTGGGACTCGATGGGAAGAAACACAGTAACCAGGAGGGGCTGGGAGGTCGGGCAGAGACAAAGGGGCGAGAACTTTGCCTGTGAGATTGCTGGGGGCCCTCCAGGCTGGGCTGGGGGACAGGAGCCGGGGGAGAGGGGAAACCTCGTTTGGAATCTGTTGGTATGATTGTGCACCCACATCTCCGTGGTGCATCGTGGGCAAAGCCACAGCACATACATGAACCGTCGTCACCATTTCTAAGTGAAGGTCCCCGAGGGAGGGGGAGGGCTGTGGCCTGTCTGGGGTCCCCCACTCCCGCCGGCGCCCATGCCTAGCACCTGCCCGTGGTTTCTTTCTGCTCATTGAGACTTTGGCTCCTCTCCTCGGGCGATGGGAGGCTCCCCCCCCCCGCCCCCCTCCGGTATGGGCGCTTCTGAACATCCTCGCGGCTTTAAGAGCGTCTGCTGTTTGGTGGCAGTTGTATTGCGATGTGATTCACACACCTCAGTTCACCTATAGACAGCGTGTGACTCTGGTTTTGGTATTGACAGGGCTGTGCAGCCACCACCCTAGTCCACCCCCGCTCTTGCCCCCCCACACCCCCTTTCTCCACCCACCTCCGCGGAGCCGGTTCTGACTCAGCTTCCCCTGCTCCAGACTTCTGTGTGATGGGACCACGTACTCCGTGGTCCCTCGCGCCTGGCTCCTGTCCCTCAGCATCATGCTTTTGAAGCTCACGCGTGTTGTAGCCGGTGTCAGCCCTTCCCACCTTCCTGTGGCTCAGTAATGCCCCACTGCATGGATACACCCCATTCTGCTCCCCATTCATCCTTCCGGGACACGGCGGGTGTTCCCACCTTGGGGTTGTGGTGAGTAGTGTGGCTGGAACAGCCGCGCACGCGTTTTTGCGTGGACGTGTGTTTTCATTGCTCCGGGGTGGATACCAGCAGTGGAATCGCGAGACATATGGTGACTCTGTTTAATCATCCGAGGAACCGCCAGACGGCTCTCCGAGGCAGCCGGTGGCACTGGCTTCTCTCCCGTGCCTGTTATTTTTATAGGGAAAGTGCCATCCCACGGAGAGAGGGGTGTGGGGACTAAATCAGGATGCAGCGATCGGAGACCCGACGGCTGCCTCAGTGGCAGGGAGGCGGCGAAGCTGCTGGCGCACCCGGCACAGGTGCGGGCGTCCCGCGGCCTCAGGGGCCCGCTCGGCCTGTGCCCAGAGCAGCGGAGGCAATCTCATCGTCGCTTACGTCTCCTTTTCCTGCTTCCCTGTAGAGGCTCCGCTTTGCAAATTACGACAGCGATGATTTTTATGACCAGACAAACGCGATCCGGAGAGAAGAGAGAGGAGACCAGGTCTCCGTGGTGCAGAGAGCTTGCTGCCGTGGCCAGTCAGCGGCCTCTGGTTTGCGGCGCCCTCTCTGTGCTGCACCCTGAGGACCCACATGATGAAGTGAGGGGCACGTGCCACGGGTGCAGGCTCCATCTCCGCCTGGTCGGGGCGTGGGCAGGAGGCACCGTTGACGTGTCTCTCTCACATGGATGTTTCTGTCACTCCCCGAGCCTTCCACTGTCTCTAAAAATTAATGGCGCCCTGGCCAGGGTGGCGCAGTTGGTTGAACGTTGTCCCATGCACGAGAAGTCGCCAGTTCCATTCCTGGTCAGGGCACAGGCCCGGGTGGCAGGCTCAACCCCCAGGAGGCAGCCGATGGATGTTTCTCTCTCTCTTTCTCCCTTCCTCTCTAAAACATCAATAACAACATTTAAAAAATGAAAATGAATGGAAAAATATCCTTGGGTGAGGATTAACCAAAAATAAAAATAAAATGAGAGCCTGAGAGGGACGCACCGCCCTCTAGGGGCTGTCTGCCCAAACTGCAGGGCTGCAGGCTCTGGTGAGGGAGGCCGGGCTGGGCTCCTGCCCCCTGGCTCCCAGCGGTGTAGTGACCTTGGTCTGGCATCGGCGGGCTGCACACCTCCCTGTTCTAGAAACCTGTGTGCCCTTTGCCAACCCGACCTCTTCCCCGGGCTCAGTGGCCACTCCGGGTGAAACCCGGCGTGGACTTGCTAAAGCACAGATTCTAAATCTCTCTCTCCTGGAGCCAGGACGGGCTCACCAGACATCACGGGGCGCAGCAAGCCACTAGGCCGGCTCTGGCTGCCGCTGTTGGAGTGACCACATGGCCCGGGGCAGCCCGCCCCTTTCGGGGCCGGTGACTCACCTTCACGTGTCAAGTTGGACACGCATGTTTGGGGACTCTCAGAGAATCGGCCCTGTGATTTTCTCCCACAGTCCTCTCGAGCCCCACAAGGAAAAATAAACATGCAACCCTCCGCTACAAATTGTAATGAATTCCTGTGTTTCTGTACCCAAGAAAGACTTCGCTTTCCTCCAAGGCAGACACTCGTAGAGTGTTGTAGCAGATGCTCGAGCCAGGCATGCCCACGCAAGTCTTTTTTATTTTATTTATTTTTTAATATATTTTATTGATTTTTTACAGAGAGGAAGGGAGAGGAATAGAGAGTTAGAAACATTGATGAGAGAGAAACATCGATCAGCTGTCTCCTGCACACTACCTACTGGGGATGTGCCCGCAACCAAGGTACATGCCCCTGACCGGAATCGAACCTGGGACCCTTCAGTCTGTAGGCCGACGCTCTATCCACTGAGCCAAATGAGTTAGGGCTTGCTTTTTTTACTTTTATTTTATTTTTTTACAGAGAGGAAGGGAGAGGGATAGAGAATTAGAAACATCGATGAGAGAAATATCAATTGGCTGCCTCCCACACACTCCCTACTGGGGATGTGCCCGCAACCAAGGTACATGTCCTTGACTGGAATCGAACCTGGGACCTTTCAGTCTGCAGGCCAACACTCTGTCCACTGAGCCAAACCGGTTAGGGCTTTTATTTTTTTTAAATATGTTTTTATTGATTTCAGTGAGGAAGGGAGGAGAGAGAGAGAAACATCAATGATGAGAGAGAATCAATGATGGGCTGCCTCCAGCATGCCCCACACTGGGGAGCGAGCCTGCAACCTGGGCCTGTGCCCTGACCGGGAATGGAACTGTGACCTCTTGGTTCATAGGCCACTCAACCACTGAGCCACGCCCGCCGGGCCCAGTCAGATCTTAATTATCTGTTCCGAAAGGGGTCTCCTCTGAACGTTCTGAGATGCTGCTCCGTGTACACACGGCCTCCGAAGCTCCTGCCGACCCGGCCACTAGGGCTGCTGAAAAGATGCCATTTGCGTGTCGTACCCTCGCCGGCCTTTGCCTGCTGCTGCTAAAGCTTGAGTCGGTGAGAAGGGTTACGACACAGCCTTTCACCCTGCGCGTAGGACGTGGTGAGGAAGCAAGATGCAAAGGAAAGGCAAGGGACAGTGGACATGGACGCCAGTCGAGGCTGCAGTAGCCACGCGCTGGGCATGGGGGGCGAGCCGGAAGGGTGGGCTCAGCCTGCCGGGGATGCAGGAGCGAGCCGGCTGGGCGGGAAGGCACGCGTGCACCCGTGCGGTTAAAGGCCACAGAAACCAGGGAACGGGCCAAGGTACGTGCCTCCAGCCAACGACGCTCCGGCCTTGATGCACTGAGCGCACAGTGGATGCAGGTCGGAAAAAATCTCTTTTTTTCAAGTGTCGAAGGCTACCTGCACATTTCTCCTCTTTAGTGCTTAGGATTCAGAATAAGTGCTAGTCACCCTGCTGCGGCTTTTTTTAAATCCTCACGCGAGGATCTTTTTTTCCATTGATTTTTGGAGAGAAGTGGAAGAGAGAGGGAAAGACAGAAACATCGATGTGAGAGAAACACATCCATGGGTTGCCTCCTGCACCAGCCCTGACCAGGGCCTGGGCCGGGAGGAGCCTGCAACTGAGGTACATGCCCTTGACCAGAATCAAACCCGAACCCTTACGTCTGAAGGCCAATGCTCTATCCACCGAGCCACACCAGCTAGGGCCCAGCTCTGCCCTCAACCCATGGCGTTGTCAGAACGACACTCCCCCGTGCCCGGGCCGCGCCCGCTGCTGGAGGGGACAGGAGGGAGCTGGCGGCGTGCCCTGTGCTGAGCTCCGTGGCCCCCCTCTCCCCCCAGGAAAGGCCGATGGGAACGGCAAGATGCACATCACCCTCTGTGACTTCATCGTGCCCTGGGACACCCTGAGCACCACCCAGAAGAAGAGCCTGAACCACAGGTACCAGATGGGCTGTGAGTGCAAGGTAAGCAGCCGCCGCCTCCGGGCTTCCCCTCATCACTGCCACCGCCTCCAGGTGGACGCCAGGGTTTCACCCCTGGCTTGCCCGGGCCTCTCCATGCACAGGACCCGACTTAGCACAGGACTTTGGGAGGTGTGGCCTCCCCACGGGTGAGGCCGTCGGTGGGGACAGAGCCCTGAGGCGTGCCTCTGCCGAGTGAGGGGCCCCTGGCCATGTGACCGTAGCTTCCGGGAGGAGCAGTTTTGGGGGAGAATATGGTCCCCTGGGTATTTTCTGCCAGGAGAAGTGTCAGTACCTGGTCCGTGACAGGCCCCAGGATTACAGTTTTGCCAGCTTTCAGCCATTTTCACGCGTGGGCCCTGGCGAATGTGGGGTCTGTGTGTCCATTGCACCAGACACCCCAGCCCCCCTTCTTACAAAGTGGCCAGAGGTTGTGCTGTACAGCGAGAGCGTCACTAACACGCTTTTTAAAATTTTTTAAAATATATTTTCGTTGGTTTCAGAGAGGAATGGAGAGGGAGAGAGAAAGAAACATCCATGATGAGAGAGAATCATGGATCGGCTGCCTCCTGCACACCCCACACTGGGGATCGAGCCTGCAACCCAGGGCATGCGCCCTTGACCGGAATCAAACCCGGGGCCCTTCAGTCTGTAGGCCGACACTCTATCCACTGAGCCAGACCGGTCAGGGTGCGTCACTAACGCTCTTGCAGTCGCAAAAGGTGAGCCATCCTCTGAGGCTCCGGCCCCTGAAGGAAGCCCCGCGGGCACCAGGCACCCCTGAGTCACCCCAGGGAGCCTCAGTCCTGAGGGGCCAGGCCCAGCATGAGCCCGTCCCGCGGGAGGCTGCTGGGCGTGGCCGTGGGCTGGTGCTGCGTGCAGCCCTCCTGCCCAGCCCTTCGCGCCTTCGGAGTGGGGGTCCCGCCCACAGTCCACGTGTGCTGAGCGCTCTGAGCCCAACACAAAGCCAAGAGCTTCCTTTCCTGTCCGAGGCCGTGACGGTCTCTCCCTCTGGACTCGCTTCCTCAGCCCACGTGCTGTGTGCTGATCCCCTCGGAGCCCCCGTGCTGGAGAGCGGGGTCCCGCCCCTTTCATTCCCCCCCACCCATCTTTAGAAATTCATGCTACTTCCAGGAAGGGATGGCGGAGCTGGACCAGTCTGCGCTCTCGGAGGCACCTCAGCGTGCCTTGTTAATGTTTTTAATATATTTTTAATGATCTCAGAGAGGAAGGGAGAGGGAGAGAGAGAAACATCAATGATGAGAGAGAATCATGGATTGGCTGCCGCCTGCCGCCCCCTCCTGGGGATGGAGCCCACAACCTGGGCCTGGGCCCTGACTGGGAATCGAACCGTGACCTCCTGGCTCATAGGTCAACGCTCAACCACTGGGCCCTTGGTTATTGCTGTGACTCACCTACTCCCCGGAGGGCGGGGCTAAGGTAGAGTTGCTTTACTGGGTTCAGAGAAGGTAGACCAGCCGGCCCAGCGTGGAGGCGGCCTGCAGTGGCGGGGGCTGCAGCGGGGTGCACGACTCCCCGGCTTCATCTCCCCCTGGGCGCTGCCTGCCTCTGTGTGGATCGCCTGGCACTCCGGCCCCAGCCCCCTGCTGCCCTCCACCGTCACTCATTCAACCGACTGCCCTCGGCCGCCTTTGCCAGGCACGTTGCTGGGTCCTGGAGCTGCCCCCGCGGCCCCAGGTCCTGACCGAGTCCCCCTCCCTGCCCCCCCAGATCACGCGCTGCCCCATGATCCCCTGCTACATCTCCTCCGTGGACGAGTGCCTGTGGATGGACTGGGTCACGGAGAAGAGCATCAACGGGCACCAGGCCAAGTTCTTCGCCTGCATCAAGAGGAACGATGGCTCCTGCGCCTGGTACCGCGGGACGGCGCCCCCCAAGCAGGAGTTCCTTGACATCCAGGACCCGTAGAGGCCGCGTCTCCTCTGCCCGCTGAGGTGCCTCCGAGAGCGCAGACTGGTCCAGCTCCGCCATCCCTTCCTGGAAGTAGCATGAATAAAACCGTCATCCAAGTGGGTCTAAGTTAGTGTCATTCTCCCCGTGTAGCCCCCTACGCACGGCTATGGTCCTGGAGGGAGAGGCGGGTCCCACCCTGCGCCCCCAGCCTGGACTCTGTGCGGCCCAGCCTCCATCCTGGCTGCGGGCACGGGTGGGACCCGGCTTCCCTCCCAGGCCTAGCCTGGCGCTGTCACAGACACTGAGCGGGCAGCACCCAGGGGTCCCCCTCCCCGGCCTGGTCAGGGCAGAGCCTGGATATGTGCATTTTGCAGAAACTTGAGGGTCTTAGCAAGACTGTGTAGCAGGTCTACCAGGTCCCTCCCTCCCCCCGACAGGGGCGTGTCCCTCGTTTCTTGCAGCTTCCACACCTCTGGCCCTGGGGTGTCACCCCCACCCCTAGCAAGTGTCCCCTGCCCCCAGGCTCCCCAAGCTGACCTCGGGCTCCCACACCATCGACTCCTGTATTCTGGGAGCAGCTTGGTCTGGAAAGAGCCCCGATTACTCTTCGGCATCCACGGAACTCCAGGGGGACCTCCCCCGGGCTGGGGCGATGTGAGAGGGACAAGGCCATGGCATTGACCCTGCCCTCCTTCTCCAGCCCTGAGGGGCGTGAGACGCCCTGAGGACAGAGGTGGGGGGGGGGGGACACTTGGCTGCTCTTGGTTTGTTCTTGAGCTTCTGAAGTCCCTCAGGCCGCCTCCTCCCCTTCCTCCTCCCCCTCCCGGCATCCGTGTCTAGACGGAGTTGCACGGATTGGCTTTGCAGGGCGTTGTGTGGGCCCAGTGGCCGGAGCTGCTGTGTGTCACTTCCTGGGGACGGGAAAGTGGGGTCCCCCTCCTGCAGAGGTTCAGTACGCCCCCTCCGAGACGGCCGTGCAGTGCTGTGCCTGATTTCTGCGGGGAGCCCGCTCCGTGTCTGATGAAGTCCCGAGGGAGGCGGCAGGCGGCTTCGGGGAAACTCCTTCCTTCCTGGGCCTCCGGGGCCTGTGGCCGGCTTTGAGAGGCATCTCATTTTTTTAAAGACGAGTTCTCAGATCGCGGGCGAATCGAGGTGCAGGCGCACCCACCTCTGCTGATATCCCTTATATTACCAAGATGTCTCCATTAAGAAACCACCTTCAGAGGGAACTAGGGGACCTGTTTGTCCCTTAAAAATGGTTTTCTGATGCCGGCACAATGGGGGTGACCACGGGCAGAACTCCATTCATCAAAATAAAGAGAATCCTTTTACTCCTGCTTGTTTTGTAAACACACCCTGTTCTAAGTTGACCGTGCACATTAGGCGAACATACAACCATACAAGCACAGGTGCACGCGTGCGCACACACCACGAAGCAGGTCTGCTGGCCGCGAGCTGTCGCCATCTTCCAAGCCCGCTCTGTTCTGCGGTGACCCCTGTGCCCCTGTAAGACCCCGTCTCCCCAGTGGCACGCGGCCCGGTGGCTGCCCGGGACCTGGTCAGCATAGACTTGGATGGCTCCCCTTTCTGGGACAGACTGCGCGGTCCAGGCATGGCCCGCCCCGAGGGCGCGCTCGTGCTGTGCAGGGGTGAGGTCCGTCGGGACGGACCAGCCCTGGGATCGCAGTGTAGACCAGAGCGCCACCCGCCCGCCCGCCTCCCGCCTGGCGTTCCCGTGTGTGACACTGACTCCTGTTCCCGCTGGCTCAGCGTTTCGGTTTGTCTGACCGCGGTGTGACCATTCCTGTGCTGTGTTTATTACCGTCCGAGGTGGCGGGCATGCACTGGTGTGTGTTTTTAAGTTTCCGCATCGCGGAAGCATTTGGCCCAGAGTGGTGAGCGAGGCGTGGCCCTAGCCCGGGCCGGCGGCTCCCTCGGCATGCATCCTGACTTCTTTGATATCATTGCTACTTCCGCCTCCCATCTTTCCTCTGGTCCAAATTATTACAAAGAAAAGGATCGAAAGGATGGCCTTCATATTTAATCCATGCACGTTGGCCTGTTAGCCGTGCCCAGCAGGAAAACACCAAAAAAACGAAAGGAAGTGGCTGGTGCAGCCAACTGACAGCACGGCTCAGGTCCCCGCACAGCACGTCACCGCAGCACACCCGGGGCCAGGGCCCTCCCCTCGGCCTCGTTCACGTACGTCATGCTCTTCCCTCCGTGGTCTTCATGCGAGCGGCTCACGCTGTTTAAAATCAAGTTTACATTGTAGTTCTTCTCCAGCCGCGGCTTGATAATGATGTCGGACTCGCTGCCGTAATTTAAAGCTTTGTGGATGCTGTTGGATTTCTTTGTGTGTTTTTAAGAAACTTGTGGGGGCCAATGTGTTTTTGCTGGGATAGGACCTTCCTGTGCTGGGAACACATGAGCTGTGGCAAGTGGACAGGCAGCCTGCGCATGTCTCCGATGCTTTGTATTGTTCCTGAGTGAGCGCTCGGTCAATGGACAATAAACAGTATTATCAAAGCGAACGTGCTCCCTGCGTGTGGCTGTGTCTGATGTTCAGAGCCGGGCAGGTACCCTACAGCCGGGCAGACACCCCGGACCCGGGCTGACACCCCAGAGCCGGGCTGACACCCCAGAGCCGGGCAGACACCCCGGACCCGGGCTAACACCCTGGAGCCAGGAAGACACCCTAGAGCCGGGCAGATACCCTGGAGCCGGACAGATACCCCAGAGCCGGGCTGACACCCCAGAGCCGGGCAGACACCCCGGAGCCGGGCAGACACCCCAGAGCCAGGCTGACACCCCAGAGCCGGGCTGACACCCCCAGAGCTCTCGGGTCAGAGCACACAGCAGACCAGGGGTGGGGGGGCGGCGGCGGGGGGCTGATAGCGGTGGGGGGGGGGGAGAGCCGCCAGGACTGGTCCAAGTACTTTAAAAGTTGGGTGGCCCTGTCTTTTCCCTCCTAATTCCTAATGGATATGTTTACCTGACCTTTTTTTAAAAATCCAAAACAGTAGGCCTCCAGACACGTGCTTTATTGTGGGCAGTTTGCTGTCACCATGGGTTTTGCCTTACGAGTTGAAGTTCATGACCAGGCCCCCCTCCAGCCTGCGGTCCCGGCGTGGAGCCGCCCACAGCGCACCTGCACCTGGCCCGCGCAGGCGCCCTGCCCATCCTGCAGTGCGAGGGGGGCGGTGCTTTGATTTGGTGAATCATTCAGCTGTCATCGCAGATTTCTCCTCCAAGACCCCAGCCGATGGGGGTGGGGGGGGGGACGCCATTCAGAAACAGGAGCCGATGCCGCACGTGCCTGCGCCGTGACAGCTGGGAGGACACTTCCCACGGAAACCAGGCGACAGCTCCAACTCCAGTCTCATGGAGAGGGCGAGTGTGAGGAGGATCTGAGGATGGGATCGAAGATGGGGTGCAGTGAGAGAGCTGCCTGTGTTAGCCTGAAATGAAGAACGCTGGACCTCTTACTTTTAGGCCGTGTCTTGCTTTGCCCCTTCAGGCGGGGTCCGGGGTTGGGGGAGGAGCAGGAGCAATATTCCAACCAGGGGAGCTGGCTGGGGGCGCCCCCCCCGGGGGGTTGTGATGAGGTGCTGGTCATGCGGGCGCCCTCTGCCCAGCAGGTGGCACCCTCCAGGCTCCCAGAAGGAAGCAGGTGTTCAGCTCAACAAACAGTGAGACGTGTGAGCAGCAAATGGGGGAGCCCTTCCACAACCCAGGTTCCTGTGAGCAGGCTTGGGCCCGCGAGGGTGGCTCTTGCAGGCACAAGCGCTGTCCATTCCCTTTCACAGTCTGTCCCTCAGCTCAGGAGACCCCACACCCAAACTCCCGTGGACGACTGCTAGGCAATCACCCAGTACTCCAGCAGTTCCAGTCATAGCTCATGCTGACCACACGGGGACTTATGCCAAGGCAGTGGTCGGCAAACTCATTAGGCAACAGAGCCAAATATCAACAGTACAACGATTGAAATTTCTTTTGAGAGCCAAATTTTTTACACTTAAACTTCTTCTAACGCCACTTCTTCAAAATAGACTCGCCCAGGCCGTGGTATTTTGTGGAAGAGCCACACTCAAGGGGCCAAAGAGCCGCATGTGGCTCGCAAGCCGCAGTTTGCCGACCACGGTGCTAAGGGTTCTACGTATGTTACCTCATTGAATATTTGCCAACTCTCATCTTTCTCATTTAAAAAATAATTTTTAAATATATTTTTATTGATTTCAGAGAGGAAGGGAGAGGGAGAGAGAGAAACATCAATGATGAGAGAGAATCATGGATTGGCTGCCTCCTGCACGCCCCCCACTGGGGATCAAGCCCACAACCCAGTTATGTGCCCTGACGGGAAATCCAACTGTGACCTCCTGGTTCATAGGTCGATGCTCAACCCCTGAGCCACGCCAGCCGGGCGACCAGTCTTTTTTTGGCTAGCATTTTTGGCTCAATAAAACCTTTCTTAAGAGTTTCAGCTCTGGAAGTTCCAAGTTTTGTTTAACAGAAGCAATTCCCTGAGAAGCCAGCGAGGGCCCACGGGAAGCTGTCAGCACCTCTGGGGCGGCGGGGCCGCGGTGGGAAGCTGCCCAGGGAGCCCGGGGCGTGCACACGTGGGAGGCTGGCGCTCTGAGCCACAGCCAGAAACTCCACTCAAAACGGAGAAGGGATGGCCCTGCTTCTCCTTCCTGCGCCCTCTGGTCTTGCAAGAGTCGCCAAGTGGCCAGGCTCCCCCCCAAACTCCCCCCCTCAAAAAAAACTAGTTCCCAGGGCAGCCTGGGAAGAGTGGAAAAGGGCGAGGATTTGGTGTGAGTGCCAACACCACAGCCCAAGTGGGCAACAGGGCAGAAATGGAGAGGCAGCCTGGGGGTGGGGGGTGGGGGGGAAAGGGAGGCGGTTTCTGGGCTTGGCGAGTGTGAGGTGCCCCTGGGACCTCCAGGGGAGTTGTCCAGGAGGCACTGTCTGGACCCCCGATTCCAAATAGGGGGACAGGGCTGCCTCTGCACAGCAGGAGCCTGCCAGCCCACAGCCCTGCAGTGGCGGGAGCCATTGGTGTGCTCACACGGGAAGTGCTCCTGTTACAGGAAACACTCAAATGCATTCCCAACGCGGTTGCTTCGTTTTAGGTCTACAAGCTCCCCGTTGCCTCCAATATCTAGTCCTGATTCCAGCAGCTGTGGAGGGCGTGGTTACCTCGTTCAGCTGACCTCTGAGGTCCAGGGCCCTCGAAGGGCTTTTATGAGTCACGTGAACATACCTCCAGGCTCCACCCGAAGGCCTCTGGAGGGAAGGGGAAGGGGGAGCACAGCTGGAGTGTGGGTGGCCCCAGGCCCCGCCCAGCATCCAGGGCTCAGATTACATTCCCAAGCACTGAGCAGGATTCGGGCTATTTCTTTGTCACCTCATGGAGAATTTCTGGGTTACCTGAAGGTGTGAACTTGGAGAGCCTAACAAATACCTGGGTTTCCACCCTCAGGTCCTCCCCACGTGCTTGCTGGGAGCCCGCACACGCAAGGTTTTCCGTACAGATGGGAACCGTATCTCTTTGTAGGGTTGCCCTGAGGATTAGATCAGACAATGTTGGCCAAGTGGCCACCTCGGTATTTGGCACGTATGAGCTCAGCAATGGAAGTAATGTCGTTGGCTTTGTTATTGGAAGGATTAAAGAGAAGCTGGCGAACATCTTTATTTCAGACTAGAGGCCCAGTGCACAAAATTCATGCACAGGTAGGTCCGTCCCCCCCCCCCCCCCACCGCAAGTGGAGCTGACAGTCTCGAGCTGTCGGTCCCTGTGTCCCTGTGGGTCCCGAGCTCCGGCCAGTCGAACTCCCGCCCGAGGGGACAAGTTGCATATTAGCCTTTTATTATCTAGGATAAGGAAACTGAGGCTCAGAGTTAGTTCAAAGCAGTGTCCAAAAACCCCTGCTAATTAGAGACAGAGTTGGAATAAAGTCTCCTCCTTCCCCTACGAGTTGCCCCCCGCCTCACACCTGGTCCACCCTTGTAATCACTCACGTATATTGTATCCGGCCTGGAATAGTGAGAACTGCTTTTGAATCATTCTTGGGGCACAGAGCAGGGACAAATCTCAATCTGAAGCTTAGCAGAGGATTCTCAGATAAGGAATAGGCTGCTAAGGTTTTGTTTCTCTTCATTTGCTTTAAAAAAAAACAAACAACAACAAAACACACAGCAAAGCCCACGTGTTAACTACAGGGCGAACCTCGTTCCAGTTACACCCATTCTCTCTCTCCATCCCGATTCCCTACCTTGGGCCTGGAGGTGGGGCCCGAGACGAGACAGCAGGTCGGGCTGGGTGCGCAGGCTTTGCCTTTTGGGAAAACCCTTTATTCGCACCCTTTGCGGAGTGGGAGCATACCACCAGAGGTCAGGCTAGGAACGGGTTTCTCCACGGCAGGAGGCCACTGAAGCTGCCTCGGGGAAAGGGCTGACAGACAGACGGACAATGCAGACTGGTGGTCGGCGCGGACCGGTGAACCAGGAGGTCTCGGGTTCAATTCCTTTGGGCCCCACCCCCAGTAGGGGGCGCCGACCTCATGGGTGTTTCTATCGCCTCATCCCTCTCCCTTCCTCTCTAAAAACGTAAAACACGTATTTTTAAAAAATTCTGCAAAAGCAGTGCACATCTGCAAACATTCCACCAAAGCCCTAACGTAGTCTTCACGGGATGATGCTTTTGGAGGAAGGGGGTCAGGGGGCTGCGCAGGGCTCGTCCCTCCCCTCCCCGCACCTTTCCGGGGCCGGCAGCCCGGGCCGCGCCGGCCTCCCCGGGTCACTGCAGGCCCTGAGGGTGAGACCCGGCCTCCGCATCGCTGCGTACCGGCGGGTGGGAGGAGGCGCGGCCAGCACGCAGCGCCCGGTGTGCGCGCCGCCCGCGCTGGGGCCCCGGAAGTGGGCCCCGGAAGTGGGCCCCTCACGTGCTCTGCGGGAACTCGGCGAGCGCCGGCCAAGGGGGCGGGGCGCCCTCGCTCGGCGTGCTTGCGTCATTGCGTAGGCTGGCGGGGCCGCGGATGGGGAGGTGACGTTTCCGGTGCTTAGGGGGCTGTGGGCGGACTCAGGGAGCGCGGCCGAGGCCAGCCCCGCCTCTTAAAGCCGCCCGGGTATTTCCGTCTTCTGCCGCGCTGGCCGCGGGCCGCGGCGCCTTTAAGTGTCGCGGTGACACGTGTGTGAAGCGCCGAGGGCCCGGATGGTGAGTGTGCGGGGCCCGCGCCGAGCAGACGCCTGCGCCGGGGCTGCAGCAGCGGGCGGGCCGCGGGCCTGTAAGTTGGGGCCGAGTTTGGGCGGAGCGTGGGCCGGGGCAAGGCTGCTGTCCGGCCGGGGCGGGGAAGGCCTCCGCCGGGCCTGCTGCGCGGGAAGCTGCGGCCCGACGCGGGCGCACCGGGGGCCCTGCGGGGAGACGTGGGCGCGAGTCCGTGATGGCTCCGGGTCCACCGGGAGGGCCCGGGCTGCGGAAGGAGAGGGGCTCGGGGGCCCGCGGGGAGCCCCGGCTCCAGTGTGCTGCCCCCGCGGACCGGCCGGAGGCGGAGGGACAGCAGCCCTGAGGAGCCGGGCGGGGAGGAGCGGCCCGTGTCCGCGCTGGGCCGCGTCGTCGCCCCGGAGCATCCTCCCGCGGGCTGGCCCTGCTCTGGCCGCTGTCAGGCCGGGAGGAGCGCGCTGCTCGGCGGCGGGGCCGGTCGTGTTTGCTCCCTCTCAGTAGCGCGTTGCCCCCCCCCCCCCCCCCCCCCGGCCCGGAGAACCGGGTCCTTGCGGTCCTGGACGTGGGGTTTCAGTGCCGATGCCTCGGTCGGTCCTGTCGGGTGTCCCCTGGTCTGAGGAGCTAGCGTGGCACCCTGAGGCCGGACTTCCTGTGCGGGGTGCGGGGTGCGGGGTGGGCCTCAAGGAGAGGCGCTCAGCTCGCTGGGGCCAAGCGGGGCGCCGGAGCTGGCTGGGCAGGGGAGCCCGGCGGCCCCCCTCGAAAGCGCCCCCGGGAGGCCCAGCGCTGCCCTCCCCGGCTCCTCCCGCCCGCACGTGGGTGACGCTGGGTCTTGGGGTGGCCTGGGGGGGCGGAGAGCCTGTTTGGGGAGCGGGTTGAGCGCTCTCCGAGGTAGAAAAACGCCGGGAGGAGCGGTGGCCTGGAGGGCGCATCCTTCCCGGTTCCCAGTGTGTCTGTCCAGCTGTCGGTGGAGGGGGATGCTGGTGATGCAGGACAGGGTTCTGTGGGTCCCGCACTTCCAGGGAAGTCATTTTTAGGGTACCGCTTCCTGTGGGGGCGTGGGGGGGACCGGGACCGGAGACACAGAGGCTGGCCTTGCTGTCAGAACCGGGAAATTACGCGGTTCAAAATGTGGCACTCCACGTGGAGGAGTGGGCTCTGGGGCAGGTGCTGTTTCGGGCCCTTATCTCCAGTAAAGTTGGGTTCAGTCTCCCAAGCTCTTCATCCTGGAGCTGCTGGGTTCCCACACATTCGCCCTTGGACCCGCGCTGGCCCAGGACCACGGCTCACCTGTCCCCCAGGCTCCCCTGTCCCCCGGGCTCACCTGTCCTCTGGCTCACCTGTCCCCCGGGATCCCTGTGCCCCGGGATCACCTGTCCCCCGGCTCACCTGTCCCCCGGGCTCACCTGTCCCCCGGGATCCCTGTCCCCAGGGATCCCCTGTCTCCCGGGCTCCCCTGTCCCCCCGGGCTCACATGTCCCCCGGGCTCCCTTGTCCCCCGGGCTCCCCTGTCCCCCAGGGCTCCCCTGTCCCCCCGGGCTCACATGTCCCCCGGGCTCACCTGTCCCCCGGGCTCCCTGTCCCCCGGGCTCACCTGTCCCCCAGGGCTTCCCTGTCCCCCTGGGCTCACATGTCCCCCGGGCTCACCTGTCCCCCGGCTCACCTGTCCCCCGGGCTCACCTGTCCCCCGGGCTCACCTGTCCCCCGGGATCCCTGTGCCCCGGGATCACCTGTCCCCCGGCTCACCTGTCCCCCGGGCTCACCTGTCCCCCGGGATCCCTGTCCCCAGGGATCCCCTGTCTCCCGGGCTCCCCTGTCCCCCGGGCTCCCCTGTCCCCCGGGCTCCCTTGTCCCCCGGGCTCCCCTGTCCCCCAGGGCTCCCCTGTCCCCCCGGGCTCACATGTCCCCCGGGCTCACCTGTCCCCCGGGCTCCCTGTCCCCCGGGCTCACCTGTCCCCCAGGGCTTCCCTGTCCCCCTGGGCTCACATGTCCCCCGGGCTCACCTGTCCCCCGGCTCACCTGTCCCCCGGGCTCACCTGTCCCCCGGGCTCACCTGTCCCCCGGGATCCCTGTGCCCCAGGATCACCTGTCCCCCGGCTCACCTGTCCCCCGGGCTCACCTGTCCCCCGGGATCCCTGTCCCCCGGGATCCTTGTCCCCCGGGCTCACCTGTGCAGGGAGAGTTTTGACTGCAGCATGGACACTGTAGGCACTTCTGTTCTGCTTTGTGTAGATAAGCCCTTATTCGCGGGGAGGAGACAGGATGTGTCTGAAATTGGCTGTAATGTCCTGTGAGGGTAGGGAGGGGTCACGAAGGGATAGTGATGGTTGGACCTGCTTATTAATAACTGTTGACACTGAATAAGGGGGTGAGGGGCCCTGTGCTGTTCTCCCAAATGGTGTGAATCTGAGCATTTTCACACTAAAGTGCTTGAAAGCACCTCTGTTATGTAATCATAGCGACTATGGGTGGTAATTAAAGGGGGGAAATCCACACCACGCAAAGTGAAAATTTGGCAATTCTTACTGCTCCTTCAAAAAAATTTTTTTTAAATTTCGCTGGTTCATGCAGCGGGAAAGCCGGAGAGCATTCCCTGGTTATTCCCTCTTCCTCTTCAGAATGCGGTTTAGACGAGCTGGCTGGCAAATGTGGGAGGTTTTGTTCATGAGTCTTGTCTCTGTCGTCAAGTTCACAAAGGCATGTTTTCGTCTCCTGCCCAGAACGGATTTGTAGCGGGTGACTCAGCCCCGCCTCTTCCTAGGTCCACGCTGTGGTGTTTCTCCAGCCTCAGCGACTGTCCCGGCAGGTGCCCGCCTTCCTGCTCCGCACTTGGAGGGGCTGGGGAGACGGGTGAGACACCGCCTCACGGATGCTGTTTATCTCAGGTTCTGGTGCCGGTTCTGGACGTCAGGCTCGCAGCTTTGGTGGTTTAACGGCTGAACGCACGCGAGGAGCACATGCAGTGGAGGGCCCAGCCCCGCCCCCTGACCCATGCTGCAGCAGGGCGCGCCCAGGCTCCCACGTCCCGGGTAAGCCGCATGTCCCCGCCGCCTTTCCATCCACTCCTGCGTGGGACCGTTCAGGGGTGAGGGCTCATAGAGGACCCCCCCCCCCCCCCCCGCCGCCGCCCAAGGATGCTTTTATTTCCTCAAAGAATGTGTACTTTCTTTCTTTTTTTTTTTTAATATATATATTTTATTGATTTTTTACAGAGAGGAAGAGAGAGGGATAGAGAGAAACATTGATGAGAGAGAAACATCGATCAGCTGCCTCTTGCACACCCCCTAGTGGGGATGTGCCCGCAACCAAGGTACATGCCCTTGACCGGAATCAAACCCGGGACCATTGAGTCCGCAGGCCGACGCTCTATCCACTGAGCCAAACCGGTTTCGGCTGTACTTTCTTTCTTAAAGATACATTTTACAATTCTGTACTTGACAGACATTTTGACGGACAAACAGACTTGATCCATGTGTGAAATTAGATGCTTCATGGCCATAAACCTGAACATCTCTCATCAGAGCCTAGGTCTGGGGTGCTCCTGACTTAGTTGGTGCTGCTGTGGCGGGCAGGGACCCGAGGGGGTTGCCATTGTTCTGATGGGAACCTGTTTTTCTAACTGGGGCTGGGATAGTGCTGAGCTTTGGCTGTGGGGTGGTGTGGGCTTCCTGTCTGTCAGTTTCTGTGGCCGCCCCACCAGCACCCTCCCTCTAGCCGGCGCTCAGTCCTCATCCAGTGCGTGTCGGCCCATTCATTTCACACCCACCGGTGGTGCTGTTGTTACCGCTGTTCTAGAAAGACTAGGGGACCTGGGAAGTCACAGTGACTGTCCCTGGAGTTCATAGCTGAGAGGACAGCGAGGCCTGCCCTTTCCAGAGCCCGGGCTGCCGCTGTCACTCTGCTTGCATTTGGGCACCTTGCGTTGACCATTCTAGTCCCGTCACTGTCCCTGCCCCCCCACCTTTATGCAGGTGACCTGTCCAGTAATGCCATCACGGATGCAATTTCAGGTGTTACACGAGCCACGTTAAAAAGCAAGAAGCAGCCCGGCCGGCGGGGCTCAGTGGTTGAGCATTGACCTATGAACCAGGAGTCATGGTTTGATTCTTGATCAGGGCACGTGCCCGGGTTGCAGGCTCAATCCCCAGAGTGGGACGTGCAGGAGGCAGCCGATCAATGATTCTCTCTCATCACTGATTTTATCTCTCTCTCTCTCCCTCTCCCTTCCTCTCTGACATCAATAAAAATATATTTTAAAAAAAGAAGAAGAAGAAGTTGAAATTAAGCTTCATGGTCTATTTTATTTAACCGAATATATGTCAAATATAATTTTAGCATATAGCAATCTAAAGACTATAGGAGTGTTTTACGTTCTCACTAAGTCCTCGAAATCTGGTGTATGTCACACTGCACAGTTTGAAGCGGCCTCCTGTGGCCGTGGCTTCGATTTGGAGAGCATGGGTCTGGGCAGACAAGCGCGCTCCTTGACTTGCCTCTCCAGCGAGAACTGGTGTTTCCCTAGTTCCGAGCACACGTTAGGACCCCCCCCCCCCCCCCCCCCCCGCCTGCCTTTGGATGGAACGTGCCCAAAGCCCACACTCCCTGAGGGGGAGAGGCACGCCCAGGGTGCCCCGGCCTCCTGGTGCCGCCCGGTCTGTCCAGCGCTCTCTGTGGAGGCACCTTGTCTCTTTGAGAGGAGCAGCGTGGACCCTCTGTGTGTGCGTGGATCTCCGTGGTTTACGCTTCCTCTGTAGGGCTGGCAGCCGCTCAGAGGAGCTCTCCTGGTGGTGGGGTCCACAGTGACAAAGGGGCTCTTCAGTCGCACTCTGTTCTGGGCACCTGGTTACTGGGGCCCTGTGTTCTTGCCCCGCAGTGACGCCATGCCCATCGTCGATAAGCTGAAGGAAGCCCTGAAACCCGGCCGCAAAGACCCGGCCGACGATGGCGAGCTGGGGAGGCTGCTGGCCGCCTCTGCCAAGAAGGTCCTGCTGCAGAAGATCGAGTTCGAGCCGGCCAGCCGGGGCTTCTCCTGCCAGCTGCAGTTCCTGCGGAGCAAATACGTGCTGCTGAACCCCAGGCCAGAGGGCGCCGCTCGACCCCGTGGGGATGAGCCACCTGCCAGGAGACAGGGTACAGACGCCTGGCGGCGGGCAGAGGGCCTCGCTGGGTGGTCACCAAGTGGGTGGGCGAAGCGTTGACTGATTAGAAGGAACCAGAGCAGGTTGGTCAGAGCTGTGAGTTTCTGTGGGGTCCGTGGATCTTGGTTGCAGAAGTAGTGACCGGGGCTGGGCAGAAAGAGATCGTGTCCTTAGATTTCCCCGGAATGCATCTTTCACAAATCTGGGCTTGGAAAGAAGCAAGAGTAATGGGTGGGCTGCAGGCGGCCGGGCCCGGCTCTTCTGTCCCATCATTCCCTGCATCTTGTCCTCTCGCCTGTGGGAGGCCTTGAATTCTAGGCCTGTGCCCTCGGGCAGATCCTGGGGCGGCAGGCTTCCTCCTGGGCTGTCTGGAGCTTCCAGTAAACGGGATACCAGTTACCCTTCCCTGCCATGTTCGGGCAAGTGCCTGCTAAGCGCACGGCAACAATTCCTTTCTGTGCCTAGAAGTGCATCATCCTCCTTTCTCCCTGTCCTTCCCAGGCTGCGAGCACATGTACGAGAGCGGGGGCGATGGAGTCCCCGCCCCGCAGAAGGTGCTCTTCCCCATGGAGCGGCTGTCTCTGAAGTGGGAGCGCGTCTACCGCGTGGGCGCCGGGCTCCACAACCTGGGCAACACGTGCTTCCTGAACTCCACCGTGCAGTGCCTGACCTACACGCCACCGCTGGCCAACTACCTGCTCTCCCGGGAGCACGCACGCAGCTGTGAGTGCCCGCGTTGGGGTGGGGGTGGGGGTGGGCTCTGAGGCCCGGAACTGGCTGGGCTAATTAGACCCGCGTGCTGGTGGCGCCACCGCGCAGCCTGGATCACACTTAGGGGTGACATTCATGACACCTAGTAACCAATAAAACCCAACTTCAGGGGTTCCCATCATTGGACAGGCCCTTACACTCAGGAGGAGTAACGGTCTCCAAACTTCTCTGAGCATGTTTCCTACAAGGAAAAGGGTTTTCAAAGATGTGTCCAATGACAGGGTGGGCAAAAGGAGGTTCATAGTTGCTCGTATGGAAAATAGTGCAATCTACACATATAAAAGCCTAAGCGACCCCCGACTGGCCACTAGCTATGATGTGCACTGACCACCAGGGGTCAGACACTCAACGCAGGAGGGGAAACCACAGGCATGGAAACGTGGAACAGACTGATGAATCTCCGAGGGGATGGGGGAGGGGAGGAAGAAATTAGCTAAAGATCTTAGATGCATGCTAGAGGCCTGGTGCATGCATTTGTGCACCGATAGAGTCTCTCGGCCTGGCCTGCAGGGATTGGGCCCAAACTGGCTCTCTGACATCCCCCAAGGGGTCCCAGATTGCGAGGGCGCAGGCCAGCCCAAGGGACCCCACCAGTGCACGAATCCGTGCACCGGGCCTCTAGTGATTAATAATAACACAAGAATAAACCCTATCTCATGCACTCCCAACTGTACCCTCCTCCCCCCCCCCCCCCTCCGGGAGTGTATTCAATTATTTCACACCTGTCACTATACCAGTGTTTTACCAGCTCTTAAATTACATCAGAATCTCGTGAAGAAAAGCACCTGCTGAGATGGTTCACGGTGAGCTTGATGAAACTTGTAAGAATGAGATTGTCCCAGGGCCTCACAAACTGTCCTAGAGAGCAGAGAGAGGACGCTCACCAGCTCCTTCCGGGAGGCGTTTACAGCCAGGATCGCAAAGTTAAATACGCACAGCATGAGGGAGAAATGGCAGTCTCCTCTTCACGCGAGAAGGTATCAGACTGCACAGAGCACAGCGAACACCTCGAGCCCTGTGCGCCCCTGGGTGCAGGTGTCCTGGCACCTCAGCCTCTGGTCCCGCTGTGGAGCGCGGTGCGGGGCTGCCCGCCACTCTGCAGCCTGGTTCTTTCTGTGACCTCGGGAGTGTTGCCTGGCTTCTTAGAGCTCCCACTCCTCACCTGCTGAGTCGGACCTCCGTGCCATATACCAGCTTTATACATACGTGTGTCTTCATTTTAAATAAGGAGAACTTTAAAAAACCTTGGGTTTACATGTGGGAAAATGAAACAGGGTCCCCATATCACAGAATACACACACAGGGCTGAATACTTAGTGTCCAAGGTAAAGCGTAATGCTGTCACGACTTGTGTGGGCAGTGCCTCTGTGGCCGTGTGGTGGGAGATTGCTTCACCGAGACTCAGGGCTGCTGTTCCAGGAAACTGACAAATCGGCTTCATTAAAATGAAGAGCTTGTTCATGAAAAGCAGAGAATGAAAAGACCAGCAGGAGACGAAGCCTGGACACAAAGGGTTGGTACCAGGAATAAATGAAGAATTGTAAAGGAATGGGAGATGAAGGAATAGACATGAAGGATGGACAGGCACCTGACAGAAGAGGACACTCGTGGCCAAGAGTGGGAGAGAAGCTCAGCCTGGCTCACCACCTGCTGAGCAGGGACAGGGACAGGGACACCCCTGGCAGGACCTGAGTCACAGCAGGGCACACCCCCTCTGGAGGACGAAGTGCAGGAGGCTGACGTCACAGCAGGGCACACTCCCCTCTCTGGAGGACGAAGTGCAGGAGGCTGACGTCACAGCAGGGCACAATTCCCCCGCTGGAGGACGAAGTGCAGGAGGCTGACGTCACAGCAGGGCACACTTCCCCCGCTGGAGGACGAAGTGCAGGAGGCTGACGTCACAGCAGGGCACACTCCCCCCTCTGGAGGAGGAAGTGCAGGAGGCTGACGTCACAGCAGGGCACACTCCCCTCTCTGGAGGACGAAGTGCAGGAGGCTGACATCATGGCAGGGGACAGTCCGCCCTGTGGAGGACGAAGGTGCAGGTGAAGATCGCTGAGGTCTTCATACTCCTGGTCTGAACGGGCAGAACCCCAGCAGACCTTCGAGTAACAACCTCTCGTTATAACGAAGCCGTAGGCGCTTCAGTCTCCCGTACGTCAGTGAGCCTTGGTTTTGCTTTACGTCATGTTGCTTAAAGTGTCAGAGCCTATTGGCCACGTTGAGGACTTGCCGTATTTTGGAAAATAGCCTTTCAGATCATCTATTACAGTTCTACAGAAAAGCCGATTCGTGTAAACCAGGAAGCCTGCATATGTGTCAACGCAAGATACAGTCCGCAGCTCAAGGGCCTGTCCGCGGAAGGACACGGTCAGGGCAGGCATGCGGACCACAGCTCCGGGAGGGGTGAGGGAAACCTCCAGGAGGCTGCGCACAGCATGGCTTCCTGTTTATAAAGTTGAAAAACAATTTTGTACTTAAGTACACGTGTGTGATAAGACTTTGTTTTAAAAAACAAGTGACTTTTAAAAATTGGTAAGCAATTAAAAATTAGTAAAGAGGGCAGAATCAGAGGCAGGGAGAAGGGGGTGGGAAGAGCATTGCCACATAAAAGTTTCGGGTTACACGACGTGGGGGGCCTGCCTCGCTCTGAAAGGTCCTAGGCCTGAGCTTCGAGCTTTCTCAGAGCGCAGCGCAGGAAGACCCCGCACCGGGCCTGGCTGGCCCCCCCCCCGGACAGGCCGCGTGTGGGTTCTCAAGGACACAGAAGTGTCCCCTGAACACCAAGGGCCTGCTGGCGTGGAGCTGCGTGGTCCCTGCCACAAGCCTGGGCCACAGCCGCACGGGTCCTAGCGAGACAGAAACAGTGCCCAGTGTCCCGGAGGATGCAGCCCTGTCCTTAGCACAGTGAGCAGCCGGCAGGCGGAGGGCAGGAGCCCTAAGTGTTCTGGCTGTTGGCCCTGTGATGCAGCTGGAGTCAGAGAAACATGGCCCTAAACTCCGCCTTGAGCACCAGGCCTGATCTCTGTAAGTAAATGTGCTGAAGAAACAGGAGGACCTGCAGGGTCCCCACACAACCCCAGTCACGGGTGAGAGGAGCACAGCTGCGGGCGGTCGTGGCCCCGCAGCCTAAGTATGTGCCCGAACCCACAGCCTAAGTATGTGCCCTGACTGGGAACCGAACCCACAACCTTTTGTTGTACGGGACAGCGCTCCAGCTGACTCAGCCACCCGGCTGGGGCCATAGTGGCATTGCTGTGCGTGCAGCAAACAGCTGCGTGCTGCTTCAGTATTGACTCCGAGGTGGCCTGGCTGCTGGTGTCGGTGCTGACGGGAGAGTGAGTGATGGAGTGGAATCTGCCTGGAGAGGTCTCACTGCTGCAGGACACGCTTGCCCTTGGAGACGAGGTCGCACACCAGGATGCGGGCACGGGCCATTCGGCAGCGTCACCATGGCAGCAGGAAAGGAAGGGTACATCCCCTAGCAGGGGCTGTGTAGCCAACTGTGCTCCGCCCCTCAGGGCCATTCTCCCGTCTGCGAGGGCTGAGCGTAGGCTGCGGGACTTGGACAGCAGGTTGTGGTGACACGCACCGTGTGTGCGGTCGATACAAGGGAAGCTTACCCGCAGCTGCCGTGCCGTTGACGGGTGCGCAGTTCATTCACACACCGAGGCGTTCGGGATGGCGGTGGCCTGGCTCGGGCTGTGGTCTGTGATGAAGGAGCAGGAGGGGTGGGAGCATTGGGAGCGGTTAGGGTTCCTAGCGCTTCACTCCGGAAACCTGACGTGAGCTGGGTGGTGGGACGTCTTGTGCTCCTCTGCTTTTCAGTATCTCATAGCTTTCAATAAAGGCACGTCATGCCCGTCTGGCCGCGTGCCTGGGGAGGAACGGTAGTATCGGTGACGGACTCGGCCTGGCGGGGTGGCTGCTGCCAGCACTCGGGCACGTGTGTGCCACCTGGTGGTTTGGCACCATGTACCAGGCTGGGTGGCCCACAGACGGGACTTGTTGACCACATGGGGCCTCACAGAAGTTTCCCGAGCCCTGACCCGGGAGCGGGCATCTCCTGGGAGCAGCCGGCAGGCGGAGGGCAGGAGCCCTAAGTGTTCTGGCTGTTGGCCCTGTGATGCAGCTGGAGTCAGAGAAACATGGCCCTACACTCCCCCTTGAGCACCAGGCCTGATCTCTGTAAGTAAATGTGCTGAAGAAACAGGAGGACCTGCAGGGTCCCCACACGACCCCAGTCACGGGTGAGAGGAGCACAGCTGCGGGCGGTCGTGGCCCCGGAGGCAAGGGGGGAGTCTGGTCATGGCCCCTACATGTATGTGTGTGTGTGTGTGGGGGAGCCTCACCTCAGGCCTCACCCGCAGGTCCGCAGGGCAGCTTCTGCATGCTGTGCGTCATGCAGAACCACCTCGTTCAGGCCTTCGCCAACAGCGGCAACGCCATCAAGCCCGTGTCCTTCATCCGGGACCTGAGAAGTAAGTGGGTCCCGGCCTCCTGCCGGCTGGCTCCGCAGTGGCTGCTGGGAGTGGAGGGGAACGGGGCGCCCTGAGACTTCAGGGCCAATGACGGTGTGGAGGGCTGGCGGTGTGAAGGGCTGCGGTCGGGGTCTGTGGAGACGGTGTCATAGTGGGGGTAGGTGAGCGTGAGTAAGCGGGCGAGGGAGATGGGGGAGGCCAAGTCCAATGGCCTCCCACCGGGCCGGACAGGTAGCTGGTGTTGGGAGTCAGGTGGGTTGAAGCATAATGAGTCCAGCTGTGCTGCGTCGGCTTGGGAACACGGGATCAAGGTGGGTTTACGGTCGGTGTGGGCACCCCGAGCCTCCGCTCCTGTCTAGTGGGGAGGGTTTGAGCCCCCTGGTCTCACCTGGAAAGTTGGGCCATGGGGGGTGTCACGTGCGTGGGCTCGCTGCCCTTGCAAAGGTCTGCCGTGGACCAGTCGTGGGAGGCAGGCACGCACGTGGGGCGTTGAAGAAGCAGGGGCTCCCCTCCCGTCTGACAATGCTCCTCCCTCCGCCCTCCGCAGAGATTGCTCGGCATTTCCGCTTTGGAAACCAGGAGGACGCACATGAGTTCCTGCGGTACACCATCGACGCCATGCAGAAGGCCTGCCTGAACGGCTACGCCAAGTACGTGCTGCCCTCCCCCGCTTTCCTCACGGGGGACGGCCAAGCCTCACTCGCACCCCGTTCCCTGCGCCGTGGCATCCGGTCCAGACCTGCTGACCTCAGTCGGGCTGCACGTGCTCCCTGGGAAAGGCCCCCGTGCTTGTCCCGCCAGGTGCCCGGGCGGTGCTCAGCTCGGGAGGGTGTGTGAGTGCCGAGTGGAGAGCCCAGGACACAGCCTCCCACCGGCTCCCCTCTGCCCCCGGGCTGAGGCCTGGGGAATGCGGGGGCTGCTGTGCGGGTGGGTGCAGCACCTCAGTGCGCTGGGCCCCGGCCCTGCCCAGGCGGGGAGCTCTCAGGACCATGACTGACCCTGACCCTGTGTCAGGCGGATGCGCCGGACCCTGGAGGCGGGAGAGTTGGGGAGGCTGGGCTGGGGGTAGGACGGAGGGGTTTGGCTTTGGGCTGAGGTGGGGAGGGTCCAGGGTTAGGGTCTGGGAACGGGCTTCATCTGAGCTCTCCTGCAGGGGCTTGCAGCTCAGCCTCCGTGTCAGACAGGAGTCCTTTCCTGCGTCCTTCCTGAGCTCAGTTAACTCTCTGTTCGAGTTGGCAAGTTGCTTACGCGGGTGGTTTTCGCCCCCCAGATGCTCTCACTCAGCTGGGAGCGCGGGTTGCACCTCCCCGCTCTGCTTGTGTCTGGGGCTTGCTTTCTTCGAGGGCAGGGTTGCTTCTGGTTTCCTGTTTTCTGCTTGAACCGCAGTGGCTGGGATGGAAGCTGCTTTCGTCTGTCCCCGGAATCAGTGACTTGCATGGCGTCACCCGGCGCCCCCTCCTGCCGGCCCGGGGAAGTGCACTCGGTGGTGGAGGGTGGCTGGGGTATTTTCATGGTTTTTCAGGCCCAAGTTCCTCCTTTGCTTCTCTTGCCCTTCACCGCCCGGTTACCCGGGGAGCCCGCCTGCCTTTGCCTTCTGGCTGAGAATCACCGTCTTCTGGGGCGGCCTCCCCAGCTGTGCCCTGGTGCCCCGAGCCTGAGAGCTGCATACTTGTGGGTTTCTGTGACTCGGGCCACCTCTGGTTCTCTGTCGTCCCCTCACTTGTGTTTCTGGACCACTCGAGACCTGCACCGAGGCGGTGCGGCGCGGCATCGTTCCGGCAGCTGGCATCGCTTCCGTTTCCTGCTTACGGGTAATCTGGCGTTGGAGGCTGTGTCGGGCCGAACGGAGAGGGTCCTGTGGTTCCCTTCGCTCCGTCCCAGCCCCTTTGGGTGGCCCCGGCAGCTGCCGTCGCATGGAGTTGGCTCTCCTGGCTGCCGTTGGAGCGCCGTGTGCCTTCTGATGGGGGTGGCGCTAGGAGGTGGTGCTGCTCACGTTCCATTTCCTGACTTTGCGGATAAGAACTTGGTGACTTGGTCCCATGTGTCCTGGAGTTATTTTCCGCACCGAGCTCCGGGGCCTGGGTGGCCCTGCTGTCAGCAGTCACATAGATGTGACAGCAGGCTGAGACGGGGCCTTCAGCACGCTCTGCGGGTGGCGGAGGTCGTGCAAGCATGTTCTCGTGTGTGTGTGTGTGTGTGTGTGTGCACGCACATGTGCGCGCATATGCGTGTAGAGTCCTCCAGGCTGCTACATGTGGTGAGGAGCCCTGGCGGGGGGCTCGTGTCTGGGGAGATGGGGGCAGGTGCCGGTGGAGGGGACGCTGTCCTGGGAGGGGGCCATGGTGTGTGTTCCCTGTGGAATTTTCATCTTTTTTAAAGACTAAGGGCCCATTAGACTTGTGTCCTGGCGGTCTCGGTGGCTCTGAGGGATGAGTCAGGCAGGTGCAGGGGCTACGAGTGAAAACCTGGAGCAGAGGCTGGATATGGTGTTGCTTCGAGAATCTTCCTTACATGAGCGCTCGGGCATTATGCTCTGCATCCTGTAGTTAGTAAACGGGCTGGGGGTCTTGAACGCAGGCTTGCCCACCTGAGCCCCTACCTGGGACCCCTGCTGTCCTGCGGGAAAGGACCTCCCCGTGGCCTCTGTCCCAGATCGGAGGCTGGTACATGCCCAGCCAGTGGAGGGTGAGGTGACCGTGCAGGACTGAGTGGGACCTGAGCAGGGGAGTGGGCGTGAGGCCGCCCACTGAGGGCTGGCTATGTGGACCCCAGCACTGCCGGGGTCCTGCCGAGACTCCCGCTGGGTATGCCAGACTCCGGGTGGTGGGGGAATGTCCTGGGGTGTGCAGTGGGCGGGGCACTGGGTGGGGTACCGGCGCTGCTTTGCTGTGTCCTGGCATCTGCTTGACGGCTGTGGCTCTTTCACAGGTTGGACCGTCAAACGCAGGCCACCACTTTGGTCCACCAGATTTTTGGCGGCTACCTCAGGTCGCGTGGTAAGTGGAAGCTCTTCTCTCCCCCTTCCTGTCAGGACTGGGGGTGAACTGGGCGGAGCTGAGAGCTAGCGCCAGGCTGGGCTTTCCTAGGCAGGCCCCCGAGGCCTGAGTCTGGGCCTGATGGGCACCCTGTTCCTGGGAGGAAGTGTGAGCAAACGGGCAAGCACATGTGCAGTGAGGGCAGCAGTTCTTCCCGTGATGCCCTAGCTCCTCGGGCAGCGTTGGGCCTGAGGTACTTCGTCTTACGGACCCTGGGGGCCAGTGAGCTCTCTGCGGATGCCGGGGTCTCGAGGGGCTGGTTTGCCGAGGGGACCTCGTGGCTCTGGGGCGCGGACACCTGGTGGGGGGATGCCTGCACCCACCACCACCCCTCTGCTCTGTTGCAGTGAAGTGCTCGGTGTGCAAGAGCGTCTCGGACACCTACGACCCCTACCTGGACGTGGCGCTGGAGATCCGGGTACACCCCCCCCCCGTCTGTTTGCAATAGGACCCCGATGGCAGAGGGCAAAAAGCCCCACACAAACCCACACCCACACCCACACCCACACCCACGCAGACGAGGCAGACATTTAGCATCCTCCTCCTCACAGTAGGAACCGGCATGTTCACACGTTTCTTTCCAGCCTTTTTCCTATGCACCTTTCTCTCTCTCATTTCAAAAAACAAAGATAACGTGCAGGTGTGTGGAACCCGGAACCAGTCCCTGGTCAGCTCTGCTCTGAGCCTGCCCATCAGGGGCAGGAAGGGGGCAGCCTGGCTCCCCTGTCCCTTCGCTACGGCTTTGAGTCCCAGGTGGCAGCCGGTGGCCAGTTTCTGTGCCAGCGAAGTGTGGGTTTGCTGCTCGGCCTGGAAGGGCCTGGCGCTGGCGCTGGCGCTGTGGCGGGAGCCTTCTCCGCGCTCACGCTCCGTTTGCGCCCTCAGCAGGCGGCGAACATCGTGCGCGCGCTCGAGCTCTTTGTGAAGCCGGACGCCCTGAGCGGGGAGAATGCCTACATGTGCGCCAGGTGAGTTCCAAGTCACCTGACCTGACACTGCTGCGGCCCCTCCCGCAGGGTGGCCTGCCCACGTTGCTTGAGGACCATCAGCATGTCCTCTAACCAGAAACTGCAGGCCACAGACACAGTGCCCGCGGCCTCTGACCCACGTTTGCACGCGCTCCCTGTGCCTCCAGGGCCTCCCTGTCCCCTGTCCCAGGGGCGTGCACGCCCCCGTCTGCTGCAGGGCCCGCTGCCACCCCGCCCTTGGGTGACCCCATTCCGCGACTGCCATTTCTTGCATTTTCTTGGCATTTTTCCACCTCGGCAGATGCAGCCCTGACCCGTCCTTTGGGATCGTGCAGGCTTAGTGTGGGGGTGTGTTGTTAACTGTCTAGTTAGGTCGTTTAAAAGCTGTAAAGAACAGTGTGTTTAATTCTGCTTTTGGGTTGACCGTTCTGTGCCCAAACACTGCCTTTAGCGCCCCTACGCCTGCCCCGTGCTTGGGAGCTGCCTGTCCCTGCGCCTGCCCCCTCCCCTTCGTTTCGTGTCTGGCTTTTGTGCAGGGAATCCCTGCCTGCCCCGCTGTCACCAGCCGGTCGGCTCTGGTTGTTCTTGGCTGCGTCAGCCCACAGTCCCTTCTGCGTCTCAGCCTCGAGCTGGGAGGTGCTTTGCGTTGCCTGGTCTGCTTCCTGCCGTGGCTGCCCTTCCCCGCAGTGGTGTCGGCTGGTTGGTAGGGATGCAGGAGCCACGCGTCTCGTTCAGGAAGAGCCGTTGTTACCGCGCAGTGACTGTTACTGACTAGCGTGAGGACAGGCCCTGGAGCACGAGCTGACCCCCACGACCCCCACAGGTGCAAGAAGAAGGTGCCCGCCAGCAAGCGCTTCACCATCCACAGGGCGTCCAACGTCCTGACGCTTTCCCTCAAGCGCTTCGCCAACTTCAGCGGGGGCAAGATCACCAAGGTGAGTGCCCCCCGCGGGCTCGGGCTCCTCAGCGGCTGCTCCTTAAAAATACAGACTCCGGGCTCTCCCCCAGAGCCAGTGAGTGCAGATCCCTGGAAGGCGGGCCCAGGAATCTGCGCTTTTTACAAAACCTCCAAACGGTTGTTACACACACCGAGTCCTGTCTGAGAGCCACTGTCTTCCCAGACTTTCCCATCCTTTCCCGGGCTTGGGCTGCTCCTGATGTGCAAGGGCAAGGTCACGTCCTGAAGAGTGCGTGTGATGGACATGGACATGGACTGAGAGGCTCTGGTCCTCCGTGTCCTGTTCGTATCTAGACCAGGTGCACTCACAGGCTGTGGCTTGTGGATGTGGAGTAAAGTGTACTTTTTGCACAGTTGTGTTCTATCAGACGATGTCGTGTTGCATAGACGTTAGAGGTCTGTTCCTGTCAGAGCCTCATGATACGGTTTGGAGCAAGGCCCTTGCCGAGCCTCAGCCTCCTCGCCGGCTGGCTCCGATCAGCCTTTCCCCGATTGGAGCTCTGCAGAACGGCAGTGCCGTGCCCTGGAAGGGCTCTGTGCTCCACTGCTTCAGAAGTGCCAGTTTTTTTTCATTGCAGGCCTTCTCAGAGCCTTTAGTAAGCTATGTAGCATTTTGACTCTCCCAGAGGGGAAATTGTTATGAAGGGTTTTCTAGACTTAATTGTCTGGGGAGTCATTGGCCGCCCTAGTAACTAGGAACTTCCACCGCGCCCGGCACCGGGCAGTCAGGGGGAAGTAGTCGGTGGAGAGTGAGATCCTGTGGTTTTGCCTGCGGAACTCGTAGACCTCCTTTCCAGTGGGACACAGTTTGAGAAACAATGGTCGTTTGATCCCGGGGCCCGCATCTGGCCAGGTTGCACTGGGCTCTCGAGCCTAGGGCGCATGTTGGCTTTTGAATTTTGAGTTCCTCAGTAGAAGGAAGGGGATGTGCAGGGAAGCACCGCAGCGTGCTGATGTAGGGGAGCCGGACACAGAGCCTTGAACTGCCTTCTCCTGGGCTTTCCCACAGGACGTGGGCTACCCCGAGTTCCTGAACATCCGCCCGTACATGTCGCAGAGTAGCGGCGAACCCGTCGTGTACGGGCTGTACGCCGTCCTGGTCCACTCGGGCTACAGCTGCCACGCCGGGCACTACTACTGCTACGTGAAGGTCGGTGGCCCCCTTCATGGTGGGTGGCGGAGGGTGTACCCCTGGCCAGTTGGCAGGTGGGTCTGTCCAGGCGCAGGCAGCCTCTGCAGCATGCGTGTTTGGGGAGTGGCCGTGTTCTGCAGCGGTGCTCAGGCCCCGTGTGGCCTCGGCGCGTGGGTGCAGCGGCTCTGAGACTGTCCGCAGGGTCAGCAGTGCGCATGCACTGGGGCGGGGCTCTCGCCTAGAACCCGGGACATGACTCGGGGAGGCCCAGTGTGGTGGAGACGCCTCGCTGATCGGAGCTGCCCACATGCCCTCGGGAGGAAGAGCCTGGGACTGTGGGCCAGGAAGGAAGGGGACTCAGCACAGCGTGGGGTTGCGTTCACAGTGAGACAGACAGCAGACATTTTAACGTGGAATCGCTGCCAGTTAACACGGGGGGCGGTGAACAGTGGACCCTTCGCTCCCTGTTTAAAAGTGAGGCTCATGGAAAGTCTGCTGTTTGTTTCGTCTTCCCTCACCCTGGGCTGCTCCAGGCGAGCAGCGGGCAGTGGCACCAGATGAACGATTCCCTGGTCCATTCCAGCAACATCCAGGTGGTTCTGAACCAGCAGGCCTACGTGCTCTTCTACCTGCGGTAACGCCGCCCCGCCCGCCCCCGCCCGCCCATCGTGGGGGTGGCTGTGTCCACCGGGAGGGACATTCAGACCGCGTCCTCTTGCTGTTGTAAAAGCCAGAGGCTCTGGGAAGGCCCAAGCAGCCCCTCTGCCCCCCCCCCCCCGAGGTGACGTGAGTGTGACGCGGAAGGGACCTCTTCTCTTAGTGCCCCATCGGAGACACTGGCTCGCCAGCACCCCGTCCTCCGTGGGCAGTGACCTCGGTGGGCCGTGAAGTACTTGTCAGAGGGGGAGGCTCCGTGGTCAGAGGGGGTCAGTGGTCAGGGTGGGGCGGCAGCAGAGCAGCTTGGGAAGGTGCCTTTTGTGGGGGCTGGTTGTCACCGACCTGGGTGGGAGAACGTGGAGCCTGGAGGCATTTTTGCGACCTCGTATGTGCTCTGCTCAACGTGGGTGAGGAGCTTGAGGCATCCGCCTGGCCTTCTGATAAATGGAGCCTCTGACCTTGGAGCCCTAACTAATTCCTCTGCCGTACGGAGCACACGTCCCAGGCACCTAACCGCTTCCCGTGGGCTCAGGGCAAAGCGGGCTTTCAGAGACAGACCAGGAGGTCAGGTGTCTCGGGGCTTCTGCCTTCTCTTTTAGTTTGGGGAATGGTCACCTTGACTTGCATTTACTCTGTCCCCTTCTCACACCGGGCTCTGTAATGATCGCAGTGCGAGCAGGAGAATCCCTGACCGGCTTTCTTCTTGGACAGAATTCCAGGCTCCAAGAAGAGTCCCGAGGGCGCCCTCTCCAGGGCAGGCTCCGCCCTCTCCGGCCGCCCCGGTGGGGTTCTCGCCCACGGCAGGAAGAGCGTCAGCAATGGGGCCCTCTCGTCCCTGCTGCCTGGAAAGGTACCTCCTCAAGGGGATGGGAGGCTGCACAGCGGCCACACGCGGTGCCTCCTGGGCGTGGAGGGAGCCTCGCTCTCTGCAGGCTGCGCTGTGCCCGCTGGCCACAGAGGCAGGCAGTCTGTCCTACTCTGGTCCGTGTTCTGTCCTGTCGGTCGTCAGCTGACGGGGCGAGCGGGAGGAGGGTCAGCGATGACCCAGCAATTCAGGACAAGGTCACGCTGTGTCCCTGCTCTGGACCAGCTGCCACACAAGCACAGGGACAGGCTCGCTGAGCAACCTCTTGGCCTGAAGCATGGGGAACGCTTAATGCTGAGGGCATGAGGAGAGCACCAATGCTGATTTCCTGACTTAATCGTATTCGCTGGGTGTGTCATGCGGAAGCCTTTATTCTCGGGAGCGCACACAGATGTACTTAGGGGGGAAAGGGGTCCTGTCTAAAATGTACTCAAATGGTTAGAAAAAGAAATGGGGGGGAGTGCACGCGCACTAATGTGGCAAAACGTTAACTAAGAAATGCCTTTGAAGTTACTTTTGTGTGTGTTGGAAGTTTTCTGCTGGAAGTTGGGCTCAGTGTTACTAATAGAGCAATGAGGCAGGCAAAGGAGTCGCTCAGGGGATGCAGAACCACCCTGGGGCCGTGCAGAGGACACCGGCGTTGAAGCGACGGGAGGCGGACGCAGGGTCACTGAGCAAACGTTTGAAACAGAAACCCTCGCTGGTGAGAGGGAACAGTGGATGCCGTGGGTCAAACTGTGGCGCCATCACGGACATGTTCACAGCCCGCCGTTCCATTTCCGAACAGTCACATGGGCTAACACGGAGACAGATCCAGCCCTTTGTTCGTTTAACAAGTAGTTTTTAAGCAGACTCCACCAGCCCGGAAGTGGTTGGGCGGCTGCGCTGGTAAATGCTCGGATTCAGGCCTGGGGTGGGAGGTGGGGGCATCGAATGCGGAGCCGTGGCTTAGCGTCCTGATGGAGTGGGTCTGCGAGGGGGTGAGGACTCCTGTGGCGGTGGCTCCGGGACCCCTGGAGACCGTGCAGCTGCGTGGCCTCCAGGGCAGGAGAGGGCTGCTCGCCCAACATCACAGGCCTTACTGAGAGCCTGAAATAGGGATCGGTCAGGAAGCCAGCTGGTCTCCCTCTGTGGCCCAAACCCGCAGACGCAAAGCCCCGAAGGAGAGAACGCCATGTGTTCATCAGTGGCTATGCAGCGGGATGGGACTGTGGTAATTCCTTTATACTTTGTGTATTTCTCAAATCTTGGTGGAAACTTACTGCTTTCACAGCGAAGGTGACTAAAGATCCACACCCACGGGTGAGATAGTTTAAAGTAACAGCATGTTTACTGCGTGGCTGAGATCATGGCCGTGGCCTGCTGCCGTGGGGGCCTGCTGCCGCGCAGTGTGCCCCCCACCTGCCGGATCGTTGCCAGGTCTGACCGCCCGCCCTGCCCCGCTGTCTTTCAGAGACCGGACCCAGTGGCCGTGAGGAAGCTGCAGGCCCCCGAGGAGACGGGTGTGCCCGTGTCCAGGAATGGCTTCCTGTCGGGCCTGAAGACCCAGAATGGACACACTCCTCCAAAGCTGCCCTTGGGGTCCCCTTCCCCCCGACTCTCCAAAGCACCCACCCCCCTGCCAACCATCCTGGATGAGCCTGGAAAGAAAGTCAAGAAGTCAGCCCCCCTGCAGCACCTCTCCCCGCCCCTCAAGACTTCTCCGGGGTCCCACGGTGCCAGCGGCAGGTGTGACAGCCACAGGCCAGGCTCCTGGGATGGCAGGGGCGCTGGCCTCTCTACCTCACCCAAGCTCGTGCCTGCAGCGACTGCCAATGGGCACGGGCCTGCGGGCATTGCCCCGGACAGGGCAGCCTCCAGCAGTTCCAGCCCCGAGCACTCCGGGAGCAGCGACCCCGCCCAGGGTCCCCCAGCCCCCAGGAGCGGGGCCGCCCGCTTCTCTGACTCTCAGGGAAGGACCCCCACGGCCGGCTCGCCCAGGGCGCTGCTGAACGGTGAAGCCTCCACGGTGGTGAAGCCGCGGTCCCCCGCCCTGAGCAACATGGCCACCGAGCCCGCAAACGCCATGTCTCCTCCGCCCGCCAAGAAGCTGGCCCTTTCTGCCAAGAAGGTGGGTGTTGGGGTGTCGTGGTTGGGAGTGTCGGGCGGCTTTGGTCGGGGGAGCGAGACCCTGGGCCCCCTGGGCACTGCAGATCAGAGGGGGCTGTCCCGGAGTCGGGGTTCAGGGAACCCTGATTTCCCACCGTCACTCCATGTGCTGACAGAGACTTGGGGCGACGCAGGTCTCCCTCTCTAAGGGGAGGAACCAGGATCCAGAGGGAGGACGGGGTGTGGCTCACAGTGCTCCGAGCACGGGGTGGCCGCAGGACACGGCCTGCGGGACCCGGGTGCTGGCACCTCTGGGTGCAACGCAGAGCTCCGTGGTGGAATGGGCCTGCTTGGGTTTTTGTTGAAATTTCCTTCCTTTTTCCTTTTTGTTTCTAACCAAAAACACTTCTGATTCTTCTTCTATCACCCCCCACCCCTTGCTGTCCCCCATCCTGCTTTCTGAACTCTTTCATTTGTTTTTTGTGTTTGTCTATTTGTTTTTTTTACATTTATTTTTCCACTCACTCACCACAACTTTTTTAGACCACCAAGTTTTTATTTATGTCAATAACTGCAGGCCAGCCCCCTGCGGAGGGCCCCCGGCACTGACCGAGCGCCGCCCCTCCCGCCACTCTCCGACCTCACCCACCCCAGGAAAGCCACTCACCCCGCCGCCGCCTGCGCCCGGCCTGTCGGTGCTGCCAGGTAAGCGCGGGCCCGGGCCGGGGGCCAGCTGCTTTCCCCGTGCTCCCACGAGAGCAGCAGGGCCGCCGCGGGAGGCCAGCGTGCGGCTGGACAGGCCCTCTGTGCGCACAGGGCAGGTCCTGAAGGTGTGAGGTGTTTACTGGGCCGTTTTCTTTGTTTGGCGTTAGTTCCGGGAGACACAGAGCGGAGAGGGTAGTGCAGTCTGTGGGCCTCGTAGCTTCTTTTGTCTAGATGGTGGCAATGACTGTTTCTCTGGTACCCGCGGAGGCCGGCGTTCTGGTCAGTTATTGTCAGGGGGGAGTCTCATGTGGAGAGTTAACCTTTCCGGGTCCATAGCGAGCGGGACACAGATCAGAGCTGAACCCGACCTGCTCTAGACCCGTCCCTCATCCCCGCTCGTTCTGCTGGGAGACCCCCTGGTGAAATCGGATTCCCTGATTTCCTGAACCCCAGATCCCAGAGGACAGTCCGAGGTGAAGATGCGCAGGCCTGTCCGGCCCTTCTCGTGCCTGGACACCCCGAGACTCCGGAGGGTGGGGATTGATTGCCCAGTGCAGCTTTTACACATGTGTATCAAAAATGAAAAACATTGCAGTTTGCAGACACACATTGTACTGCTTGGTGATGAGAAACTAAGAGAGAGACAATGACTTTTGTTAACCTTGATCCTAAGTAGGCCTGAATTTCATCGCTAGTCTGTCTTTTTAACTTACACCTAATTTTTTAAGCTGAGGTTCCTGGGGGTGATCCCTACCTGGGGGGAGAGGGCTGCTGAGGGTGGGCCTGGGTCTCAGAACAGCCGTCCTCACTGCCAGCCTGTCCTCACAGGGCTGTGTCGCCTATTCCCGGATCATCTGGCTTCCCAAAGCCCCCCCACGCCGCCACCCTGCCCAGCAGCCTCCCGAACTCCGCCTCTGCTCCCCTGCCTCAGGTCAACGGGGGCTTTCGGGCCCCCCCACACCAGCCAGAGGCCAGCGAGCCCCTCAGCCTTTGTAAGAAGAGGAAACGGAAGCACCTGGGAGAGGCCCTGAGGCAGGGCTCAGAGACGGGGGAGGCAGCGGTCCCTCCTGGAAAGAGGAGGAAGAAGAAGAGGAAGCGCCCCGAGGACATGGACATCGCCCCCCTGCAGGAGGGGCAGGCGCAGGGGCAGCACTGGAGCCCTGAGCGCAGGCAGGAGGGCAGCGTGGAGCGACCAGTTTCCAGCCTGGAGCCAGAGTGTGGGCAGCAGCCAGTGAACGGCCGGGGCCTGGTGAGCGGCTGGCCGGTGGGATGCAGGACGGACAGCCCCCACAGGAGCAGGAGGAGGAAGGGAGTGGATGGCCTTGGCGGAGAGGGAGCAGCCTGCCTCCGCCAGGACCCGCCTTGGCACAGGTGAGAGCCAGGAGCCAGACACCCTGCCTTCCCACCAACAACCCCCCACTCCCGGTGGGTGTGGCCTGCAGGTCCAACCTGCTGGCCCAGGCGAGTGGGTGGCAGCAGCATGCCTGCCCGGCACTGTGCGCAGGTGGTCACCTGATCCCGCCCGGCTGGCCCTGCACTTGCATCACCGCCTGTAGGACTCGCCTGGGTGGAGCTCCAGCGCCCCCTGCTTGGCTGTGGCGTGGGCAGCATCGTGACTGGTCCCCGGGCCAGGCTCAGGGTGGGGACTCCAGGCTTGTCCGGCTGACTGTGGGTCAGACACGCCAGTGGAAGGGGGAGGGAGCTGACTGCTGATGCTGACCCCAGGAGCCGCTCCCCCTCGGACCCCGAGCCAGAGGCCACGGCAGCATCTCCAAGGAAAAAGAAGAAAAAGCGAAAGCCGGAGTCTCAGCGGGAAGGAGAAGGGAAGGAGCACCCCAAAGGCCCTGCCGTGCCCGGGAGCGGCCCCGCGCCTGCTGTCAGCGGCCAGGGTCCTGGGGACCTCGCAGGTTCGTGCCGGGCGGGGCAGGTCCTGGGGTGGAGGGCTGCTTCGTGGCCCACCCCCTTCCGGCGGGAAGACTGGCCCTGGAGCCCTGCTCAGTCCAGGTTGGCCGCTCCCGCGGTGGGGGCTGCCAACGCACACTGTGTGTATCTGCTTGCAGGGCCGGAGCTGGCTCCTTGGCACTCCTGGACCAGGGAGCGCGGCGCCAGCGTGGTCTGGGAGCTGCTGGAATGCGCGGCGGATAAAGCCTACGGGAGGAAAGGTGTTGCTGGAGCCTGGGCTTCTGTCATTTTGGGGGTGGATCCTGGTGCCCTGAGAGCGCAGGCGTCACTTGGCTGTAAAGATGGGAAAAGTGTCTAAACGGTCCCATTTGACCTCATCGCACAGAGGTCAAGAACTGGTCCTCATGGGGCAGGGGTTATCTGTGGAAGGATCCAGAACAGCTTCTGCCTGGGTCCAGGGGCGGGAGAGCACAGAGAGTGCACCCCGGGGGACAGGCCAGGCCAGGAGGGAGGGGGTGGCGGCACTGGCCCAGCATCCAAGGGTGACTTCTTATTCGCAAGCTTATTTCTGTAAGTCAGACCTGGAGAAAGAACACGAGATCTTAGTTTCTCAGATGAGGCTGAGGGTTTAAAAACAACTATGCTGGGTGGGGGCGGGGGCGGGGGCAGTTCTGGGCCAAGGGGTTACCTGTGTGAGGACAGGAGCTCTGCCTGAGGGCGTGGGCTTGCGGTGCAGAGTACAGGCGACGTGTCAGGGAATTGCACCCTCCAATCTGTAGAACCATGTCACCCAGCAAAGTTAGCTTTCTTAAAAAGGAGACTAAGAGAGAAATGAGAGTGGTGGGAATCCGAGGTGCCAACACGCGCGTGTCTTGCAGTTCTGACGTGGGGTGGCGAGGTGTCGGCTGTCAGCCGGGATGCCATGCATGACAGCAGGTTGGCCCGCGCCTCCACGGTGATCGACGACTGGGATGAAGAGTTTGATCGTGGGAAGGTACGGCGCAGCTGCGGTCCGGGAGGGCCTGGTTCTTGGGCAGTTGGACGTGGTTGCGGCCCAGACTGGAGCCAGGTGCCAGGTTCAGGTGCTGCTTGGCCGCTGTAAGTGTGGCCACCGGCAGGGCATTGGTCCCCGGTCGCTCCCGTCCCTTCATCAGTAAAGTGGGAGTGGGCGCTCCCACAGGTCGCGGGAGGAGTGAGGCTTGGTTATGTTGCGCGTGGAGAGTGGTGTCGCATGTCGTGGCCGCTGGGACCCGGGACAGCCCTTCTGGCAGGTGTGACACCTGTGATTCTCGAAACAGGAAAAGAAAATTAAAAAGTTCAAGAGAGAAAGGAAAAGAAACTTCAATGCCTTCCAGAAACTTCAGAACAGACGGAACTTTTGGTCTGTGACTCATCCAGCCAAGGCCGCCAGCCTCAGCTACCGCCGCTGAGCTGCGCTGCCGAGATAGGTCAGTGTGGGCTGTGGGTTGGTGTGTGAGTGTGAATGTGTGTGTGCATGAATGTGAGTGTATATGTGAGTGCAGGTGTGTGTGTGTGTGATGGAGTGTGAGTGAGTGTGTGTGTGTGATGGAGTGTGTGTGTGGTGGAGTGTGTGTGTGTGTGGTGGAGTGTGTGTGTGTGTGGTGGAGTGTGTGTGTGTGTGGTGGAGTGTGTGTGTGTGTGGTGGAGTGTGTGTGGTGGAGTATGAGTGTGGTGGAGTGTGAGTGTGTGTGTGTGGTGGAGTGTGAGTGTGTGTGTGTGTGGTGGAGTGTGAGTGTGTATGTGGTGGAGTGTGTGTGTGTGTGTGTGGTGGAGTGTGAGTGTGTGTGGTGGAGTGTGAGTGTGGTGGAGTGTGAGTGTGTGTGTGTGGTGGAGTGTGAGTGTGTGTGTGTGTGGTGGAGTGTGAGTGTGTATGTGGTGGAGTGTGTGTGTGTGTGGTGGAGTATGAGTGTGGTGGAGTGTGAGTGTGTGTGTGTGGTGGAGTGTGAGTGTGTGTGTGTGTGGTGGAGTGTGTGTGTGTATGTGGTGGAGTGTGTGTGTGTGTGTGTGGTGGAGTGTGAGTGTGTATGTGGTGGAGTGTGTGTGTGTGTGTGTGTGTGTGGTGGAGTGTGAGTGTGTATGTGGTGGAGTGTGTGTGTGTGTGTGATGGAGTGTGTGTGTGTGTGTGTGTGTGTGTGTGTGTGTGGAGTGAGTGTGTATGTGGTGGAGTGTGTGTGTGTGTGATGGAGTGTGTGGTGGAGTGAGTGTGTGGTGGAGTGTGTGTGGTGGAGTGTGAGTGTATGTGGTGGAGTGTGTGTGCGTGTGTGTGTGTGTGTGTGTGTGTGTGTGGTGGAGTGAGTGAGAGTGCATGGGGTGTGGGGTGAGGCGCACGCACACGGCGTCACTTGCAGAGGAGGCCTTGCTCCATCCCAGGCCCCGGGTGGTCCCTGTGGGACGCGCTGGAGGTGGGAGGGGACTCCCAGGGCCCTTTCTCTGTCAGGATGACTGTTGTTTGCCCCACAGACACTCGGAGACGGGCATCACCTCCTGGGAGTGGTCCGTGTGGGCTCCTGGCTGGGTCACCCCCGGGCCTGCACCGCCAGCCTGCGCGGAGGATGGCGCCGAGGCTCCAGTTTCCAGGGATCAGGGCCTGTGGTGACAAACCACATTGTGCCGGGTGGAGCAGGCAGCTTGCCCGGCGGGGACTGGGCAGCGCGGCTGGGCTGGCCGTGGACAGAGCAGGGCCGGCGTGGACGGAGCAGGGCCGGCGTGGACGGAGCAGGGCTGGTGGCTGCGCTCTCGTGTGCTTGCGCGCCTGGGTGACGTGGCGGCTGGTTGCTGTTCTCCGGGGGCCTTCCACCACCTGCTCCTGGTGGCTGTGCGGCCCCCGCCTGCGCCCTGCCCGCTCCTCGCAGGGCTCTGCCTGCCTTACCGTCCACCTCAGAAAGCGGAGCCGAGGCGGCCCCCGTGCCTCCGTCCTTGCAGGGAACTGGACGCTCTCGGGAGCAGGCGGCTGGGGCTTGAACTGCTGAGCCGGCCCCTGCCCGTCGGGCTGCTGCTTGCTCTCAGCGCCTTCCCGACCTCCCCTCAGCTGCAGGCCGCGGCCTCTGTCCAGGTGGCGTCGTGGGGTAGGTCCTCTTCCTGTTACGGCTTCACATGCACCTCTGACCGGGCCTGGGCGCCAGTAGCAGTGTCCTCGCTCCTGCAGATCCCGGCTTCCCTGCTCTGTGTGTGAGTGCTTTTCACTTTAGCCGATTGTAACCGCAGATCACTTTACCTCGCTCAAGCCGTGCCCGCACACGTGTAAAGTAAATCGTGGGAAATCCTCGGTCGGGTGACGTTTTCCAGGACAGTCACAGGTGACCCAGGGTACATCTGACAGTCACGGCTCCTTCCTCCGGGACCTGCTGCACGGGGAGCCGGACCCGAGGGCTGCGTGGACCCGGCCTCACAGCCGCCGCCTTGGCCTGCACTCACCCCGCCCCGCCCCTCCCGACCACCTTGCCCTTGCCCTGGGGGCTGTGGGGAGGTGTGTGCACTTTCCCATGGGGGTCCTCTGGGTGTTCCTTCCTGTGTTCGTTTTCTCTGAAAAGCTGGGAGGAGATGCCAGCGGCCGCACTGGGGCCATCTGGTCCTACGAAAGCGAGCGGCTGGGCCGAGCCTCTGCCTTTTCGCAAGGGCCTGGCCTCGGCCTGTCAGCCTCACCTGTTCAGAGACCTGCACTTCGTCCCTTGTCGCCTCCGAAGGGGAGGTGTGCCTCTGGGCAGGGCTTTCTTCGTGCGGTGCTTGGCCGTGGGAGGGCTTCCCCATTTCCTGCAGCGCCTGGCAGGGGTAGAGGGTTCTGTTGTCTGACAGACTCATCCCCTTTCTTTCCCGCCCTGCCCTCAGGATCAGCCCCGCCCTCCTCCCAGCCTCCTCCATGGGGTCATTGTAGAACCTCCTGAGGAGCTGTGTCTGTCACCTGTCACCGTGGGCAGCGCTGAGCATTTGTCTCTGTCAGAGGCGAGCCCTCCCTCCCACGACATCCCAGCACCATGCACCAAACTGGGCCGGGGCCGGGCGGGCCCAGGAAGTGAGTCCAATTCTAGATGACGTGTGCATATGTAAATGTATATAAATAACGAGCTTTTATAACAGCGGGCCTCCGCTCACTTAGAATCTGGGTCTAATTTAATGTTGTGTTTAGAATGGAGGCGTGGGGGCTCGAGGTTTGTGGGAGGGGCCGCCTCTCCATCCCCCGTCTCCGCCATTGCTGCCTCTGCGTGGAGGTCTGCGCCCCGTTCTCTGCACTTCCCTCCAGGGGCTGTGGACCCCCATATTGCCAAGATCTTGGTGCAATAAAGTAACGAGATTTTGTGAGTCTTGCCTATGTCTTGTTTCTTTTCCTTTGATTTTCAAAAATTTATTGATTTTTTTACAGAGAAGAAGGGAGAGGGGTGGAGAGTTAGAAACATCAATGAGAAACATCGATCAGCTGCCTCCTGCACACCTCCTACTGGGTATGTGCCCGCAACCAAGGTACATGCCCTTGACCAGAATCGAACTGAGACCCTTCAGTCCGCAGGCTGACGCTCTATCCACTGAGCCAAACTGGTTAGGGCTTCCTTTGATTTTTAATAAAGTATTTTTTAGCCCTTGACTCGATGGATAGAGTGTTGGCCTGCGGACTGAAGGGTCCCGGGCTTGATTCTGGTCAAGGGCACATGCCCAGTGTGGGTTGTGCAGGAGGCAGCCAATCAATGATTCTCATCATTAATGTTTCTATCTCTCCTTCTCCCTTCCTCTCTGAAGTCAATAAAAATATATTTTAAAAAGAGGTGATAATTAAAAATACATATATTTTTAGCCTGGCCGGTGTGTCTCAGTGGTTGAGCAGCAACCCATGAACCAGGAGGTCATGGTTCGATTCCTGGTCAGGGCACAGGCCTGGGTTGTAGGCTCAATCCCTAGAGTGGGGCTTGCAGGAGGCAGCCGATCAATGATTCGCTCTCATCGATGTTTCTATCTCTCCTCCCTTCCTTTCTCTGAAATCAACAAAAACATGTAAAAATATTTTTAATAGCTTCATGGATTTTTAGAGAAAGACAAAGCGGGGAGAGAGGCACCTCCTGCAAGCCCCCTCCTGGGGACCGAGCCCACAGTCCTCTCCGTGCAGGTGAGCTGTCGGTGAGGGCGGGTGCCTTCAGCTCTGGTGGCAAAGTGAAAGCAGGCCTTTCTCTGCTGTTTTCTGGCCGCAGTTAAGACCCCTCCCTTCAGCGGGCCAGCGGCCGAGGTCCCCACAGGGCCAGCACTCCCGGGCACCAGGGGTCTGTGGAAGGATGGACCAGGGAAAGCTGCTTAAGGAACACGGGGCAGTTGGACTCTGCCCAGAAAATGCCCCCCAACCCCATCAGTGTCACTGCCTTGGAAATGCCGCTGCCCCCGGCCCCTCCCCCACTTCCCCCACCGCTCTCACCACGTGGCGCCTGGCCAGCTGTCTTCGGGCGGTGGGGAACTGTTGGAGACAGCTGGCCACAATCAAGTTCCATTATACACAGACTCCAGTGCCACTTGGGAGGAAATGGCCCGCTCTCACAAAATAAAACCTGGGGGCTTTCCAAGCAAGGCGACACCAGTCCCGGCCTGGCCTGCGTGCGGACGCGCTCTGTGGTCTCCTCCCTTCCCCGTCCCCCTGCACCGCCGCCCCCAGGGTGTAGCCCCCCCAGGGTGTAGCCGCAGACAGGGTCAGGCAGGGGTGCTCCCCGCCGCAGCCCCGTCCCTGCCTTGGATTTATTGAGGCCACCTGCGTGAGTGTCCGTCAGTCTGAGCGTGGGCTGGCCCACCCCCTGGACTGGGAGGGTCGGAGGCTGGCCTCTGGAAGGGTTACCCTGCCTTGTCATAGCCGCCCTCCCCCCTTGGCCTCCGGTTGCAGGAGGCTGGGCTCAGGTGTTCCTCTGGGAAGCGGAGTCATCCTGGGGCGGTCCTCAGCCCTCGCTGCCCCCCTTGCCCCCACGGTCTGGGAGGAGCAGCGGCCCCTGAGGAAGTGGCTTGGGATTGGGTTAAAGGGAGCCTTGGAGGACATAGGGCTTCCTGCCGCTCTGGCGGCCTCAGCCCTTCTCTCCCTCACCTGTCCCTGGGCACACAGGGCTCATGGGGGCAGGGGGAGGGGGAGGGGGCCGTCCTTCCTTTCTCACCAGACCCTTCAGCTGAACCTCCTGCCTCACCCTGATGGGAGAGGAGAAAGGCAACAAAACGAATCCTTTGTCTTATTTATTATTATTATTTTTTGATCCTCATTTTTTTTCATTGATTCCAGAGAGAGGAAGGGAGAGGGAGAGAAACATCAATGATGAGAGAGCATCATTGATTGGCTGCCTCTTGCATGCCCCCTACAAGGGATCGAGCCCTCAACCTGGGCTTGTGCCCTGACCAGGAATCTAACCATGACCTCCTGGTTCATAGGTCGATGCTCAACCACTGAGCCACGCCAGCCCGGGAGTGCTCCCTTGTGGGAAAGTGGAATACAGCGACCTGCCCCCTGCTGAGGACTGAGGTGGTGCCTGAAGAAGTTTGAAACTGCCGTACAATATGCGCAGGAAAAAATAGATGTTGCTTAAAAGACTTACTTCGAAATTCTAATTCTTGAGATTATGTAAGCAAGGGAGGCGCCAACTTAAAAAACAAAGTTGTAAAAAAAACAACAATAAACAAAAAACAACAACACGAAGTTGTTAGGTGGATCGACCTCTGAACAGAAGGTGAGGCCCGCTGGGAACCTGACCCGTTTTCAAGGTTCTCGAAGAACTGACACAGTGGGGCCCGAGAAAGGGGAGGGGTGGGGAGGGGTGTCTGGGTCAGAAGCCTCCACTACAGTGAGTTCCCCATCCTCACCAGGGTGCCTCCAGGTGCCTGGGGCACCCCCCTCGCCTTTGAGGTCTCTCGGTGCTTAAGGGCTGGTAACCGGTAAGCTCACGTGACCCTAACTCCTAAGGGCCCTAACCTGTGACCTCTACGGGCCTGTCTCCAAAGCTGCCTTGGGGAGATGGTGAGAAATGGGACGTCCTGCCCTGCCCCACAGGCAGGATGCATAGTAACCCCACCCAGGGGACGCGGTGCGCCCTGCACAGCCACACAGACCTTCGCCTAATTACAGGTGAGAGAGGACCAGGTTCTCTTCTGTTTATTCTGTCTTCTCTTCCTCTAGTGATTGGTCTCTCAGCCATGCAGAGTAGGGACCTGTAGGTGGAAAACACTGCTGTAATGAAACGATGGTCCTTAAAGGAATTTGTAGCCAGTCGGGTTCCCTGCTAATGGAGGTGATTAGCATCGCCCCAGTATGCCTCCTCTCCTAGTCTACCCAGTCTGGGAGTCGGATAAGGTGAGAGTGAAGATGGTGGTTAGCATCGCCCCAGTATGCCTCCTCTCCTAGTCTACCCAGTCTGGGAATCGGATAACAAGGTGGGAGTGAAGATGGCGACGATTACCATGTTACCTTCTGTTCCTGAGTTTTGGTCATTGAGCAAGAGTTCTGGCAGCCGGGGACCCCGCATACTGGTCAGGGGAGAAAGCCGGCCGGGAGATGCCTTGAACCTTCCGGGGACTCCTGGGCAGAGAGGAGTAAACATTGGGGAGAGCCTGCTCCACTGTGATGACCCCCAGACAAAGTGGGGCAATTCTAACAGCATCAAAGCAGCCCAAGGACAGCCCAGCCAGTGTGGCTCGGTGGACAGAGTGTCAGCCCGCAGACTGAAGGGTCCTGGGTTCAATTCCGGTCAAGGGCATGTACCTCCAGTTGCAGGCTCGATCCTCAGCCCTGGTTGGGTGGGGCACATGCGGGAGGCAACCAGTCATGTCTCTCTCACATGGATGTTTTTCTTTCTTTGTCTATCTGCCTCCTTTCCACTATCTCTAAAAAAAAAAAAAAAAAAAAAAAAAAAAAAAAAAAATATCGGGTGAGGATTAACAAGAAATAAAATAAAATGTTTAATTAAAAAAAAAAAAACACCCAAGGACAGCCGGGCCGGGTGGCTCACTTGGTTGAGCATTGTCCCACGCACCAGGAGGTCCCCCGGTCAAGGCACATGCCCAGGTTGCAAGCTGGATTCCCAGTAGGGGCATGCAGGAGGCAGCCTATCCATGTTTCTCTCTCTCCCTCTCCCTTTCTCTCTCTGAAATCAATAAAAACATTAAAAACACACACACAGCCGAAACCGGTTTGGCTCAGTGGATAGAGCGTCGGTCTGCGGACTGAAAGGTCCCAGGTTCGATTCCGGTCAAGGGCATGTACCTTGGTTGCGGGCACATCCCTGGTGGGGGGTGTGCAGGAGGCAGCTGGTCGATGTATCTCTCTCATCGATGTTTCTAGCTCTCTATCCCTCTCCCTTTCTCTCTGTGAAAAATCAATAAAATATATTTTAAAAAAAAAACAACAAAAAAAACACACACACATACACACACAAAAAAAAACAACCCTGAAGGACCTCGGGCAAAGATGTGATTCCCTGCTCTCATGTCAAAATCTGATGAAATCAGTGAAGATCAAACTTGCAAATACACCAGAATCAAACTTTTAGGCGGATAACAATCTATACAAGGGAAATGTCTAATTTCTGGAATTACTCGAAAGCAGCATGGGGGACGGGGGGTTGTGCCCAAGGAAATAGACACCATCTTAGACTTTCAGGGGACATCAAGGTTGTCCACCAAAGGCCGGGGTGAGTCAGTTCATGAGGTTAAGAAGGCTCAGTGGTTGGGTGTCAACCTATGAGCCAGGAGGTCACGGTTCGATTCCCCGTCAGGGCACATGCCCGGGTTTCGGGCTCGGTCCCCAGTGTGGGGCGTGCAGGAGGCAGCTGATGGATGGTTCTCTCTCATCATTGATGTTTCGCTCTCTCTCCCTCCCCCTTCCTCTCTGAAATCAATAAAAATATATTTTTTAAAAAAAAGGCTGGGCCGGAGCTGTACCCGACAGGACGTAGAGTAGGGTTCTGAGGCTGCTACGTCAAAAGCCATCTCACATAACAAATACTAGTACTGTGAGCTGCGGAGAAGTCTAAGGGAAGACGGTGTTGGATCTGACCCATCCAAGATCAGTTGAGTGGAAGCCGGGGTCTTGTAGGCAGAGGCTGCGTGTTGTGGGTGGGAAACAGGTCCAGGGGGTTGAGAGGTTTGCCCAGGTCACAAAGCTAATCAGAGCAGATCCGGAATGAAAGCACATTCCTCATTCATTTCATTTTCCCGTGAGAGTTAACGACTTGTCTTTGTTGTCTAGAACAAGGGAGAAGTCCTGAGAGGCACATTTTAGGGTTGGCCGGTAAGAAATAGGCTTTGAAGCGGGGTCCCACCTCCCCCTGAGGGGAATGCCAAGCTGCCTCCTGACATGGCCAAGGTCAGGGCTGAGCTCCCCCGACCCCCTCCCCCAGCAGCCCCGCGCAGGCAGATACAACCTGTAGGAAGAGGTGCGTGGGCCAGGGTCACTAAGATCCTGAAATGCGGGGTGATCAGGTAAATTCAGACAATAACAGGGAGTATGAAGGCAGACAAGTGGGGACTCGGGTCCTTGAGCTAAGATTCAAGCGGCAGAAATAAATGAGTCCCAAGCGCTCTGCGGCCTCGGGCCAAGGACCCGGCCCTCCCGGGGCCAGCCGGGGCGGGGCTGGCCGGCACGGCTGACGTCAGCGAGGACCACCCTGCCCTTCAGTGGCCGGACACGACCTCGGGCCTCTGTGGGCGGCCGGCTGCGGGCTGTGGGCCTGGGTGGGTGCGCCAGTCCCAGATCCTGCGCGGTCCTTGCGACACCCGAAACCGGCTGGGCCCGCGAGGGTGGTGGGGGCGGGGCCTCGGGCTCAGGGGGCGGGTCCAAAGGGCGGAGCCTCAGGCGGGCGCGCGGGCGCAGGCGCGGGCCAGGAAGCGGCCGCGTGCCGGGGAGTGTGCTTCTCAGCGGGCTGGAGGGCGGGGCTTCGGGCCCGGGGGCGGGGCCTGGGCGTGCGCGCGTGCGCAAGCGCCCGCCAGGAGGCTGCCGCGTGCCGGGGGCCGTGGGGGTGAGGGGAGTGCGCGCGCCGGCGGCGCGGCAGGGCGGGGCCGCGGGGAGGGGGCGGGGCCTTGGCGCGCGTGCGCAGGCGCGGGCCGGGAGGTGGCCGCGTGCCTGGGGTGCGGGCGCGGGCGGCGGCGGGCGGGGCGCCCCGCGGGAGGCGCGGGCCGGGGGCGGGGCTGGGAGCCGGGCAGAGGCGAGCGGGGCGGAACGCGGCTGGACGCGAGGGGCGAGCAGCGAGCCGGCGCGGAGCCCGGCGTCGGCCCCGGCCCCGGCACCATGGAGGAGGACGACAGCTACGGTCAGTACGGCCAGCGGCCCGGCCGGCGGACGCCCCCTCCCGCGCTTCCTCCCGTCCCCGGCCCGGCGGCGCCTCTGGCGGCTCGCGTTTCCCGGGAACGGTGGTGCCGGGCGCGACTCCGGGGGTCGGACGGGCGGGAATCGCGGGGAAGGGGAGGCGGAGGGCGCCCGGGTCTCCGGGAGGCGCCGGGGTCGCAGGGCCGGGGCGGCCGGGTCGCGGGGTCTGAGTCGCCGGCCGCTGCCGCCCGCGCAGGCCTGACGGCGCCCCCGGGGCGCCCGCGCCCCCGGCTGCGCGCTCGTGGGTTGCGGCCCCGGTGTTCGCAAGTTGTGTGGCCCGGTCCGTGTCTTTGTCTGAGGGAAGGAGGAAGCGGCACCCCCGCCCGGAGTGGACGGGCTCCCCGGCGTGGCTGCGGCCGCGGCGCGGGGGCCTGGGGTGCTGCCGGGCGGGACCCCGGCCCCTGGCCGGCCGGCCGGCCCCGGTGAACGATCGCGGACAGGTGCATCGGCCACGGACCCCACAACGCCGGCCTGGGCCGCCCGAGGGTGCGGTGACCGAGACCCAAGTTTGCACTGTCGCGTGCGCACCCAGACGGCGAAAACTTGACAAAAACTTACGTTTCTCCCTCCCGCTCACCCGGTCCTATCTGTTGGCCAGCGCGAGGGCTGCCCCCCGCGAGTAGCTCGAAATGACGGGCGTCTGGGCAGTGATTTGGGTGCTGCCGTCACCCGTGGGCGTCTGTCGGTGAGGACTTGAGGGAAGAATGGCAAACGCAGGGTGAGCTGCTGCGGTTCGGGTCGTGGCGAGGCCGACCCGCAGGATTGCAAATGCCTATGTGGCTCCCGGGGCCCAGCGCCGGCTCGGTGACGGACGCAGCTTTTCTGCTGATCTGCCAGAAAGTCACCGGCCAGAAAGTCACCGAGAAACGGGACTGGCGAAGCCGTGGGTTTATGGCCCGCAACTTGACCCCGCACCACCCACAGGGGCCGGGCAGCTCTGGAGACCCCGGCGCGGCCGGAGGTCCTGGCCTTTGTGGGACGGGCGCCCATCCGATGCCCCTCGATACCTTCCACGTCAGAGCCGTGTGTGCTTTTCTCTGGACTGAACAAAAAACAAAACCCCACAAAAAACCCTCTGGCTGGTTCCAGAGGATCTTTTTTTCCCTCCCAACTTCTCTCTCTGCCCCTGAAAACCCTTGTTCCGTTTTTTTGTGGGGTTTTTTTGTGTTTTGTGTGTTTTTTTCCGGTCTATTTTCTCCACCTTCTCTTGCCGTTGAATCTCTCCCAGACCCAGTGCCCTGCCGGGCGTTCTTCTCGCCTCTCCTGGGGTTCCTACCCTCCAGGCCAGGCAGGAAGCGGCTGGCTTGGTTGCTTTCTCGGTGACTGCCTTTCCACCAGGCCTGGCGTGAATCTGTGCTGAGGCGGGTGAGTGGAAGCGGGGTGCACGCGTTTCCTGTGGCGGCTGCCGCAGCAGCACAGACGTGGTGGCGCAAGACAGCATCCGTACGTGTCCCCCCATTATCTTAGCGAGCCCACGTGTGTCTCTCTGGGCTGACATCGAGGTGCTCGCAGGGCTGCGTGCCTTTCTGGAGGGTCCAGGGCAACGCCCGTCTTCTTCCTTTTGCAGCTCCTAGAGGCGGCCCGTGTTCCTTGGCTGGTGGCCCCCTCCCGCCTTCAAAGCCAGCACGTAGCCAGCAGGTAGCCAGCAGGTAGCATGGTCTCTTTTCTCCCTGACTGCCGCCTCTGTTGGATAACCCCGCGTGCGGGGCCACAGCCTGAACCATGCAGTGGTCGTTCCCTTTTGCCAGGTAGGGTGACATAGCCATAGGTCCTGGGCATTCATTCGGACCTGGACATCTTTGGGGGCTGTTATTCTACTGACCACACGTAAAGATGGGGAAAAGGTGGTTCTTTGTACATCTGCTTTGTATTTCGAAAGAACCAGGAAGGGTGAGTGGAAGAGGCTTCCCCAACATAGGGCTCGCCACGCAAAAAGCACCTCGTCGTGTAGATGATCGTGCTGAGGGTCAGGTTCTGAGTTCCTTTAAGGTTGGCCCGAGTTTCCAGAACTGCCCATTTCCCTCCTCGGCTTCACAGAGAATTCACTTTGAGAGAGATGACAGCTACTCAGATCCCACATTTCACAAGGAAATGCCCGCCGTGGCCTCGTAAACCCACCAGCTGCCCCCTCCCACACTCCCTCGTACCTGGGATACAGCCACTGTTTTTAACATTGTTTTTTTGGGGGAAATAGGTTCCGATTTCCTAGCTACCACTGGGTATAAAGAACTTTAGGACGTAACTCATTCGTAATGTGCTGGAGAGAGGTGGAGCGGCCTGGCCCGTTAAAGAAAACTTCAGCAGCGAACAGGAAGTCTGGGCTGTGTGGGTCCGGACCCCCACTGGGTTCCGAAGCCCTTCTATGTGGATGCCCTGTGTGGCGAGCTGTCCACTCGGGCTCACTGTTCAGGTGCGGGGTCCCAAAGACACACCCGGTGTGACGCGCTCTAGTAGGAAGATGTGTGGGGTGGGGAAGGTCAAAACAAGTCCCTTTAACCTTTTGCCCTCGGATGTCAAGTGTGACTCGACACGGTTAGCATTAGAATAAAGGAATCGAGAAAAAAGCAAGCGAGTGCAAAGGGTTAAAGCTTTTCTTTGAAAAATAGGGAATTCGCGATTTCCTAAAAGCTTGATGGACATTTTAAGAAAGATGTTCCTGTTGCCTGCGTCTGATGGGTCTCCATCCCCTCAGGTTCTTTCTGACGCCTCCTCGTGAGGCAGTACTTCCTGCAGTCACTCACAAAAGGAAGAGGCATTTCGCTCTGGTGGGTACCCTGCCCCAGGCGAGGCCCGTGACTCAGTTCCTCGGGTGCCTCTGAACTTGGTGGAGGCGGTTAGCCTGCAGGCCTGCTGCTCCGAGCCCGGGGAAGTTGAGTGTGAACGTTCCTGTGAGCGCGCACCCGCATTTCTGGAGGGTCCTCGGCTTCCCTGGGGTCTCACAGGCTCCCCACCCCGGGGTGCGCTGCTCCTGAGGTGGCCCGTGTGGTGCCCGCCGCGCTCTCGGACCGGATGAGCGGGAGAGGCTGGCAGGGCACTCAGTGGAACGTCGCAGAGGCTGGTGGCCCTGGTTCTGTTGCAGCCGTGACAGAGGAATCGGTCGGCATGGTTCTTCAGTCCAACTGGCAGAGCCGGTCAGGCCTTTACTTCTCCAGCATGGCGTGTCCCCCCCCCCCCCACACACACACACATTTTATTAGCTTCAGCCGTGTCCCCGTTGGCACCACGCGGAGAGCTGGCCTGTAGAGACACGCTTCCGTGTGGGGTGGAGAGGAGACCCAGCCGGGCCGCTGCTGGTGGCGAGGCTGCGGGTTCCTGTCTGCGTTAGGGCAGAGGGGGGAGGAACAGCGGGCGGTCCCGGCAGCGCTGACATTCGGGGAGCCCGGCTCGCCTTCGGGGCTCCGCTCCACGTGAACAGGCTTTTCTGTGGGTCTGACCCAGCCAGGCACACTGTCTGCTTCTCTCTGAGGCTGGTGACTTCCGGGTCCTCAGGTTTGCTCAGACACTTAGGGAAAGAACACAACTCTGTGGAGTCAGGGCTTTCTCAGAAAATCTGGAACGTAGGCTCCCGTAATTCTACGCCTTGTGTCTGTGGTCTTTAAGGGAGATTTGCAGGGTGGCATTAGCAGGCCAGAGGGTACACACGTCCTCGATCACGTTGCTTTCCAAAGGGCTGTCTGTACCAGTCCACCCTGTCTGTGGCGGTGCCGGGTGCATGCTCCGTCACTGCCGAGGATTAGCTTTGGGAAGCTTTAAAAAGAGCCATCGAATGGGCACAAATGGCACCTCGTGAAAGCTGCGATGACCAGCTGGGCTGCAGAGGCTCTGCCTGTGCGCGTGGCGGCCTGGTGGCCTGTGGCTGGCGGTCCCTTCCTCACCGAGCTGCGATGAGCTCTCTGTGGCCTTTGTCAGAGCCCGTGGTGGGTGTTTCCTCATCTGTGCGTCCTGACGGGGTTTGGGTCAGATTTGACCAGTTGTAAGTCACTTATTACCTCCACTTAATTTGTGTCTCAAAGATGGAAGCTCTCTCTTCTGGCCAAACACCCATGTTCTTTAGGGGAGAGTGTGAGTGAGGAGGCTCCTGCGGGCCTGGGTTAGGATGGACGGCACAGGCCGGGGTCCGCGGCTCACACCCGCCTCTTTCTGAGGGGCCGTGTTCATCAGGCCATCTCGCCAGGTGGGTTTTCTTCTGGCTCCTGCATTCGAGGTCAGGCGGTTCTGCAGTGAGAACCGAGGAGTGCCTTCCCGCTCAGGGGTGACCGCAGCATGTAGGTCACCTGGCAGGGGAGGCAGAGGCTGGGAGCTTCCCCCCAGAGGGCCCTGGCTGGTGGAGTCGTCCCTCCTGAGGGGCTCTCTGCCCCCCCACCCCCACCGTGAAGGCTGGGACAGCGGCTCCCAAGAGAGCACTTTGCCTGAACCTGCCCTTGCTCCCTCCATTGGCTCCTGCTTCCCATGGCCTCTGGAGTGGTTGTCGTTTAGTTTCATCTGCGATAACAGAGGCAGGAGGAGGGGAGTTAGTTAGAAACGTTCTGGAGCTGCTGCGCGCTTCCCTCTGGTCACAGTGAGGTGGTGGTCACGGCGCTGTGCCGCCGACCCCGTTAGCACAGGGCGGGACGTTGCCTTCCAGTGTGGCCCCTTCGTTTCCCACTCGGCCCGAGGAAGGCTTGCGTCTCAGAAGCAGCCTGCGCCTGCCATGGCCGGGTGTGGGGACTGGGGATGCGGCTGGGAGTGATGGAGCTGTTTGGGTTACCGTGTCTCTGCAGGGGGCTTTGGTTCCTGTGAGCAGTTCGCAGGCAGTCGGCAGCTTCTGACCCCTCGCGTCTGCAGCCTGCGGTCACGGGTGCTCCGAGCCCAGCAGGCCGGCTGCAGGACACTTAGTAAACCAGTCCTGCCCGAGAGGGTGGGACTGACTGGGCCAGGGAAGGTTCCCAGACCAGCTGGAGCTGGGAAGAGGGGTTGGTGCCAACGTGGTGAATGTGGCAGACACATGTCAGGCCGGACAGTGGGCAGAGGCCAGGGCAGTGGAGTAACTGGCCCCGGGGAGCTGCCCTGGGTTGTGAGCCTGGACAAGGGAGGGAGGAGGCCCGAGACCGGGCTGCAGGAGGGGACCGAGTCACAGCGGGTTCTGTGTTACCAGGGACCCCATTCTCGGGCTCGCGGTGATTGCTTCCGCTTTGGGAAGATGCCTCTGGCTGGTGGCTTAGACGGCGGTGGCGATTCTTAGGGCTCTGTGCAGCGGCCCGGTGACTTTCCAGACCCTACGGCAGGTGCTGGGGGCCTGGGGACCCCAGTGTTCCGTGTGTTTTGAGCGAGATACACTTCTGTGCAAACCGCCTCCTGGCGTGGATGGGAGGGAGCGGGCAGAGCAAGCCGTGCCCTGTCCCCGTGCTTCCGCCGCCCTCTCATCCTCGCCCTCGCCGCACTCTCGTCTTCCTCCTGGAAACGGCTGCCGGGTTCCACGGCGGGACAGCGTTTGGGTAGTTTTTTTGGTTCATGCCTGTGCTGCCGGTTACGGAACAGATTTCTTGCCAGAGCCCATGGTTACTGCTCAGGTCGAGGTTGGAGGAGGTGGTGTTTCTGCCAGTGAAGCCAGCTCTCGGTCCCTGCCGGTGGGTGGTGCTGGCTGAGAGCCGGCCTTTCCTCCCGGGGCACCCGGAACCGGCCGGTGCTGTGGCGCCGGTCACGCAGCCGACCCTGAGGGCTGCTGGGCCAGGACACGCATGGGGCTTGGGCGGCCAGGATTTGCATGAGCAACCAGGGAAGCAGGTCAAGGTTAATACCAGCAATCCTGCCTCTCACGTCGCACTGCAGTTTGCCTCGGCCCCTTCCAGGGACCTGGGCCGTCCCTCTTGCCGTCTCTCCAGGAAGAAAGAGAAAGGCCATTGAGAGGGGAAACTCAGCCACAAAGGGCAGCACTGGGAAGACAGGTGTCCCCCTGGGAGGGAGAGGCCAGGCCTCCTGCCCCGGGCTCCCACCTGGCAGCCGGTCCCTGTCAAGAGAGCTGCCTCGTCACCCGACAGGACCCGCGGGTCCCTGCGGACTCTGAGACAGCCTCACCCAGCGCTGTTCCGTGAGAATGCCCCCTCGTTCCTGTTTGAAGGCGTGTTTAAAACAGGCTTTGTGGGAGCGCCTGCCAGGGGCCATGGTGCAGGGCCTGGGACACGCCGCTCGGTCAGGGTGACCCTGGTGGCCTCTTCGCCATGGCCACTTGGCCACTCGTGCCGATTGTAACTGTGACCAAGACTTCTGCCATCTCCTCGGTGTCCAGTCGGAGCATGGCGGAAGTGAAGCCCTGAAGCTTCCTCGGTGGAGTGGAGATGACTGTGCATCTGTGGCTTCCCAGTAGGACCAGGGGTTCCACCCAGGACTGTGGTTCCGCTCCAGAAAGATCCCTCCCTCTGGTAGGTCCTGCTGCTGGCCCCTCACAGAGCCCAGCCGCTCCTCCGGAGGCCCCCCAGGGCCTCTCCAGCTGTTCACTCCAAGTGCTTGTCCCCCAAATGCAGCCTTTGCTTGAGTTCCCATTCCCCCAGGGCCCCTCACCCAGACTGCGCCACTAATTAAGCAGCCTGGGCCCCTGCCTCGCCTGCCCAGGCCTGCTGCACCCCGCCCATAGCACTCAGGCCTTCTGCCCATGTTGGCCGCCTGTGGTCTCCTGTGCTGCGTGCAGCTCCTGACCCTCCGAAGCAGGATGGTAGGAGGCTCAGGCTGTTACAGACGAGGACAAGTGGTCCCTATTGCAGGCTCCTTTCTGAGTGGGCCCTTAGCGCCGCCCCCCTTGCGCCCCCCCCCCCCCCCCCCCCCCCCCCCGGTGTTTGATGTGGAACTCAGGCTCTGAAAGGGCTCGGGACCGCCATGAAGCGTGAGGCGTAGTTGGAGTTGGCGCCTGGTCCTCTGGCCTGCCAGGTGCCGGTCCGTTCCGTCTCTGTCCTTGGTGGAGCGCTGGGGGCTTGGTTTCTGCGCCGGGTCCTGGAATGACCAGTTTGGAAGTTCTCAGTGCGGACCTGCTGGGAGGTGTGGGGTCATCTTAAGAAGGACATCAGACGAAAGGTGGGGTGTGCTGTTCCTGAACGGTGAGTGTGGCGAAGGAATGCACCCGCGGCCTGGTATGGCCTTCGGTCCGGTGCTTCGGGTGCGAGTCCGCTTGGTTCAGGAAGTGTTCAGGTGTTTGAGAAATGCGTGTGTCTCAAAGAGAACGTACATGGTCGTTGATTTTTTTCCACAATTAAAATAATCAGGAGAGCACCCGGGCCTCTTGGGAGAGTGCTGCTGTGACTCGGGACCCTTTCCGGACGGTCACGGTGCTGGCTTCTCACGGCCGCTGGGACATGGTCGCGGTGGGTTGTTTTGCTGTCCTGGGTCGCTGGAGTGAGCCTCCCCGCGGAAGTCCTGGGCCGCAGGGCTGGTCCTTCTGGGGCCCGGCCTTCCCACCGGGGAGACACCACCTGTCTCTCGGCTCAGGCCCCATGACATGGTCGGAGTGGGCAGTGGCCAGAGGAGTCACATCTCATCACTCGGACACGGCTCTCCCACCTCCCGCTGCCACGAGAAGGACCCTGTGATCCCATGGCACCCACCAGGCAACAGAGGGTCCCCGTCTCCCGGGCAGCTGGCCGGCAGCCTCACTCACCTGCGGCCCCGTGTTGGCAGGCGGACTCCTCTGGGACCACAGTCACCTGGTGCTTTTGTCCCTGGGACGCTCCCGGGTAGGCAGCGCCACCTTTGCACCCCTTCCTTCCGCGGAAGGCTCCGGCGGTGAGGGCCACAGCACCGGCACAGGCGTGCGGGCCTTTCGTTAGCTTTTCTGGTGTGAGAGGCGCCCTCCTCCCTCGGAGGCAGGGAGGCCGCAGAGCAGCAGCTCTCTGACCCGCCGGCCGTCTCCCGTGTCAGCCATGCACTAGGACCGTGTGCTCCGTCGGAAGTCCGGGCCTGTGCTCGGGCTGTCTCAGGAATGTTTTGTACTCGCCCGGATGGTGACGAGAATGATCCCGGTGGCCGGCGGTGGGAGCAGCCTGAACAATGAGCTGGACGGGAAGGAGTTTGTTGCTCTGGGAGGAGGGAGGCTGGCACTATCCGTGATGATTTTCCCAGACAGCTGCCTTCCCCGTCACGTGATGGAAGCGGGCTGGGTGCTGGTCCCCCACAGTCCCTGTGAAGTCCTCATTGGGCTTAACTTTCACCCTGAATAGATTTCAAGGATACAAATCCAAATTTTTGACTGAATACTACTGTTCTTTCCTTTTTCTGATACTGTTGTAATCTCCCATTTTCTTAAACACATAAATATGTGTATATATAGCATTCTAACAAGAGGAATTAAAACTTCTACTTTAAAAAATCATAACAACACATCCTTATAGTAAAAATCAATTGGTAGGAAAAAGCATATAGTTAAAAGTCACTTTTGATTTTCAAAGGGGTGTTCAAAGGGCTTCAGGAAGTTGGAGCGATTTCAGTCCTGTGTTTTCCCCAAGGTCAGTTGATTTCTGCACAAAAATAAGTTATATTCACCCGATTCCAGGCCTCGGGGGCGCACAGAGACCCCCGGCCTGGAGAGCACCAGAACCAGGTCCATTTGGGCTCAGAAGGCGGGGAAGCCGCGGTGTGCGCCGTAGCCTTGCCCCTGTGAGCGGGGACGGGCGCTGCCATGGGAGCCCGAAATGGAACCGCTAACTGTTCCAGGGCGGCGGTGGCTCAGGCTCTGGTGTGTGTATGTCACAGAATGTCACAGGCCCCGTTTGAACAATAGGATGTCTGCCTTACAGGCATGAAGGAGGGCCATTTGATGCTGAGTGAAAAAGCAGGTTGCTCATAAAGTCCTGTTTATTAAAGACATCTGTATTTTATCAGCTGGCATTTGTTTGTTTGAAGAAAAACCTGTATAACCTTTATAAGAATTCAAATCAAACACTGAAACCAAAACTAAACCATGGCCTGGGAGAGGGCAGCGGGGAGGGGAGCGGGGAGGGCATGGGGAAGGGAAGGAAGAGGGCATGGGGAGGGGAAGAGAAAGGGGAGGAGGAGAGGGCAGCGGGGAGAGGGCATGGGGAAGGGAGGGGAGAGGGCAGCGGGGAGGGGAGGGCAGGGCAGCGGGGGAGGGGAGGGCAGGGCAGCGGGGAGGGGAGGGCAGGGCAGCGGCTGGATTTACAGGAGTGAGGATGATGCGGAGAACAGGCGGTTCTTCTTGACAGTCGGTAAAAATGCTAATGGTGGCTGCGTGATGGTGATGTTTAGGGTGAATGTTGATTTCAAGAAGTGATACCATCAGACATTTGATGTCTGTGTAGAATTACTTTTTAAAAAAGTATTTAGTACTTTCTTTAAAAGAAAGAGAGAGAGAAGAAGGGGAGGAGAGAGGTAAGCATCAGTTTGTTCCACTTATTCATGCGTTCGTTGGTTGATTCTCGTGTGTGTCCTGACCAGGAATCGAACCTGCAGCCTTGGCATATTGGGATGGCGCTCTAACCAACCAGCTACCCGCTGTGTAGAATTACTTTTACTTCTGTTTAAAAACCTTAAGACCTGGCGTAGTGGGATTTTGTTTGCCAAGGAGCCATGCGCTCTGGTAAACTGAAAGTCCTCGCAGCCCTTTGGCTGGGAGCAGGGTGGAAACGCGGGGCGAGAAGGAGGCTCGTCCGCACGCACGCTCCTGAAGGGCCCGCGATGCCCAGCTGCAGAGGAGTCCCCGGAGGAGTCACGTCCTGGCGGATGGAGCACAGGAGTGGTTTGCTTCGCTTCTGTCTGAAGTCTGTCAACCCGTCCGCTGGGCTCCCAGACCTGACTGAGCTGCAGACACTGGGAGGTTTGTTTTTAATCCTCACCTGGGCTCTGCCGGCATGGCTCAGTGGATGAGCATCGACCTCTGCACCAGGAGGTCACGGTTCGGTTCCCGATCAGGGCACAGGCCCGGGGTTGCGGGCTCGATTCCCAGTGTGGGGCGTGCAGGAGGCAGCCAATCCATGATTCTCCCTCATCATTGATGTTTCTTTCTCACTCCCTCTCCCTTCTTCTCTGAAATCAATAAAAATATATTTTCTTAAAAATCCTCACCTGGGATGTTTACTAGTTTTATTTTACTTATTATTTTAAAAATATTTTAAAATTTATTTTAGAGAGAGAGGAAGGGTTCAGGAGAGAGAGAGAGAGAGAGAGAGAGAGAGAGAGAGAGAGAGAAAGAGAAACATCTATGTGAGAAAGAAACATCAATCATTTGCCTCCTGTACATGCCCCGACTAGAGACTGAACCCACAACCTAGGTTCGTGCCCTGACCGGGAATGACACCTACAGCCTTTGGTGTGCGGGATGACGCTCCAACCACCTGACCTCCCCGGCTGGGGCCTGGGTGAGTTTTTAAAAAGCTGTTTATTCTGGGGCCCTGTGCGAACCTTACCTTATGAGCTAGGGTCCTGTAGGGTAGGACCCAGGAATGAATGAATGAGTGAGTGGATGCACGCACATGCGGTGTGCACACTCATTGCAGAGCTCCTGAACTGGAGAGGCCCGAGTGGAAGACCGTCTCTGGAGCCCACACTGCTCTCCTCGGTCACCTCCCGGCCCTGGCCTGTGGGCCCGGCCAGTGGTTCCCTTCGTTTCCTGTGTGGCTTGCAGGAAATGCGGGGTGAGGATTTGAGGGTCCTGGGTGGTAGGACGGGAGGCTGAGTGTTACTCGCCTCCCTCAGCTGCCGCCATCTGGTTGATGTGGTTTTGCTGGAGGCCATTCAGAACTCCCCGGGCTGGTTTTGAGCCTGGAAGCAGAGGTTTTTAGAGGCTCAGCCGACCAAAGACGCAAAGCATAGCCACGCTGGGGTTTGTGTGTTTTTTAACTCCCTTTACAGCTACCCCTCGGCTTCCTGTGTCTGTGCGGTTTGTTTGTTCCTTTCCGAAGACACCTTCCCTCGGGTGCTCTGTTGCTAGGCAGCCCCTGACGGGCCACCCTACAGCCTGCCTGTGCAGCAGGAAGTGACCGCAAAGAGCTTCCCCTTCCCGCTCGGGGCCCGGTCACTGGCCAGGGGTGTCCTCTGAGTGGTCTCGGTCTGTCCCGGGGCTGATGGCGGTCCTCTGGGAAGGAAGCCGCCGTAGGCCACGTGCTGGGCGCTGGGGCTTCGTGTGCACACCTCCGCCCTCAGCTCGCGAGGGAGAATCTTATGGAAACTTCCGTCACATGCAGAGTAGCAGGCGGGCCCTCCTCTCCGGCTTCTCTCTGCATCTTCCTATGTGTTCCCCTGCCTTAAGGCCTTTTGGGGTATTGGAGGGTGAATGCTGGATGAAAAGTTTTGTTCCCCATGTCAGGGTTTAGAACAAGCTTAAAAAATAGTCCCAGTCATTTTTTGGAATATTTTGTAGGCTTTTTAAGCACAGTTTCTCTTTGCCATTACAGTGTGTACATGGACAGTTTGTTAGCGGCATCTGGCAGGGAAGGAACCCACCCTGTCACAGGAGGGGCCGGAGCAGGTAGCGAGGTTCAGGGTCAGAGCCGGACGGCGGGGCCTCAGCCAGGAGCGTCCTTCCCCTACCAGTCCCGTGGTGACAGGATGGGCCCAGACGATGGCCACCCTTGAAGGGGTTTGGTCTGCAGCTGGGGAGTGAGGGCCTGGGCCTGGCACCTGTGCAGCAGCAGACCGGCCGGGCCCCGCCCCGCCCCGCCCCGCCCCTGGGCGTAGCACACTGCCTGTGACAGGCGCGGGGTGCGGGGCCCCTGGGGCCTGTCTCTGCCACAGGAAGCCCAGGACAGGGGCGCCTCCCTAACGGTCAGAGGTTTCCCCTTGGTCGCTGTCACAGCCCTGTCACTGTTGGTAATGCTTTGCATGCATTTCCCTATATTTCCTTCCCCTAGACCCCTGTGAGGGCAGTCCCTTGGCCCTGGAGTTCAGCTTCTGATTTCTAGGCTTGATGTGTGCTGCTAAATGCCTTCCAGAGAGTTCTATCAACTCGTATCAGTTCTATCGTTAAGAATGCCTCGTTATTCTATGTAAAACGTGATAGAGGTGATAAGGAATGGTGTGTAAGAAGCATGTAACTTTTAAAATAACTCTTCGAAAAGCTTTTACTTAACATAGTATATCTGAGTCAGTTAAAGAATGGTATTAACATCATTTTGCACCAATCAAAAAAATCGATATTTACCTGGAAAAACAGTGACATAAAACTTGAAACAGTCATAAACTACATGAAAAAATTTGTTTATATTCTTGCAGTAAATAAAACCCCATAATTTTGTACTATCTTAAAACTGGGGAGAAAGCTTCATGCAAAAAATTTTAAGTGCAAATTCTTATGGGTGGGCACATCCACCCAAGAGAACTGCAGAAATCAGAGCCGGTGCGGTGGCCTTCCGGAAAGCTCCACCAGCCTCACGTGCCTGCCGCTCCTGTGTGTTTCCCACTCAGAGCTTCTCTGTCTAGACCAGCTTCTCTGGGCAGCTCGTGGCTTCTGCCCGTGACATTAGTGAGACAAACACCATGGCAGAGCCTGGTGGCCTCTCCGCTCCTCCCTGTGGCCGGCGGGCGAGGCCTCTGCCATCGGCCAGCTCTTGCCACCACTCCACACCAAGCGGGGAAGCTGCTTTTCTTTTCTTTTCTTTTCTTTTCTTTTCTTTTCTTTTCTTTTCTTTTCTTTTCTTTTCTTTTCTTTTCTTTCCTCCCCCCCCCCCCCCCCCTCCCCTCCCCTCCCCCCTCCCCTCCCCTCCCCTCCCCTCCCCTCCCCCCCTCCCCTCCCCTCCCCTCCCCTCCCCTCCCCTCCCCCTCCCCTCCCCATCTGGAACGCTTCCACGAATTTGCATGTCATCCTTGCGCAGGGGCCAGGCTAATCTCTGTGTCGTTCCCATCTTAGTGCACGTGCTGCGAAGCGACACAGGGGGCTCCCTGCAGGGCACGGGCCGTATGGACTGCGCACGGAGCCGAGGGCCTGCTCTGGAAAGGGGTCGGCTGCGGTGTTCCTCGGGAGCGCCAGGATTGCTGTCCCCAGGTGGGCTCGGTCTGGGCAGGAGTTGGAAGTCACTTAGCTCCATTTACAGTCGGGACCATTGGTCTTACCCTGATTGCAGGAGGGCAAATGCCCTGGTTAGTCCACTTAGTTCCCTGTTGTGTGCTGTGCTCTCTTAATTGTTAGTGCTGCTTAATTGAATGTTTATCTCAGGAGATTCCCCAATGATTACCACGATGGCAGCAGGCCTCTGATGCGTTTAGGGCTGTGGCCTGTGGGTGCGGAGGGGCGAGGAGTCCCCAGCTCCTTCATGGGCGTGCCGGAGGCTTCCGGAAAGGAAGAGCGACCTGGGGGAGGACTCGGTCCCCTGCGCACACTCGCAGTGTGATCTCGGAGGTCTTGTTTCCCAGCCACGGTCACGCAGTCACGCAGGGCTTTCGGCAGGACTGCCTTGTGCTAAACAAACAGGAAGTTCTCAGTCCGGGATGACCTGCTGCTGGTGTCTAATTAGGCATTTCCCAGACGGTGTCCCGGGGGCTGCACACGCCCGTGAGCCATAGCACATTTACTTCTCGGGGGCTCAGGCCAAGTCACCTGCTCCTACAGGGTCTCCACCCATCTGTGCTCCAGCGGCAGCCAGAGGGCCCGCGGCGGCATGCTGCTTCCCAGCTGCCCCCCAGCTGCCCGAAGGCAGTGCCTGTGAAAACGCTAGGCAGCGCGCCGGCAGGGCCCTCTCCTCGGCAGTGGGAGAGCGTGCAAGCCTCTCCTTTCCCTGCCGCCTTGTGAACGGCCGGAGAACGGGGGACGGAGGGGGCCGCAGGGTCCCCTGACCACAAGCAGCGGGGACAGGTTGCAGACTTGTAAAGTAGGTCAGGTGTCTCCGTCTCGTCCCCGTAACCGGATCTTTTGAACATTTGGGGTTATCATTCAGTATAACCAATAGCTTCAAGTACCGCCTGTCCTCCCAGCTCCCCCAGATTCATAGGCCGGTCCTGGTGTTGTGGATCCGTGTTTGTGAATTTGCCTGCTCACCGCCGTTTCCTGGTGACCCCGGTCAGCCCAGGAGGCGCTTCTGAACATGCGAGTGGCGGCACCTGCCTTGTCGGAGCAGCTCAGACGCCAAAGGCCCCTGCCCAGGGCCCCGTTCCCCTGCCCAGGGCCATGTTCCCCTGCCCAGGGCCATGTTCCCCTGCCCAGGGCCACGTTTCTGTGCTTCCTGTGGGTAACCAGGCTGTTTAAAATGGCCCCGGTGCTGGAAGGCTGAGATGGGCCATGGCGAAGGCTCCTGTGTCCCAGAGCTTGGTTCAAGGGTGAGCTCAGTGTCAGCGAACCAGCAGTGGGGCGAGTAGGTGCCCTTAAAGAGCCGTCAGACCTTGAGGGACCCCTTTCGGAAATAGAGCGTTAGAGTTTTCCTACTTGTTTTTTCCGGAGACCACCTGCCTTCTGAAACACTTAGATTAGACTTCAGACACAGCAGCTTAAGATCCATACGACCACGTTGAGATGCTGTTTGGGCCGTGGTCTTGCCTCTGCCCCCTTGGCCGCCCCCTCCCCAACAGCGGGCCTGGTGTGCCTCCCCCCAGCTCTGTCCCGTGCTGGCTTCCTCAGCGGTAGTGTGCTCTCGGCCGGCGGACACCAGGATGGGTGGGGCGCACCGGTTTCGTAAGGCTGGTCTTGTGGTTTCACAGACAAAGGGAGTGGTGTGCACTCATGAGCAGAGGAGGAAGGAAGCGGGGGGGGGGGGGGGATGTGCGTGCCTGTGCATCCAAGGGGACGGTGGACGGTGGACGTCCTCGGCCACGGCCGAGACATGAGCAGCCACCCGCGCCGCCACCCGCACTCACTGCCCAGGACTCCTTCGTCCGCGCTGTCACGCAGGTGCGCCTTTCCTGCTAGTGAGGCTGGAGCCAACGCCTCCTGTCCTGGTGAGGGGCACCCCCACACGGGAATGTTGTGTTCCCCAAGTGGTGCAAGTCCGGAGAGGGCGTTTCTGGCCACAGGGATTCAACCGACACTGAGCGCTGGGCTGTGCTGTCCTGTAATCCGCCTCAAGCCTGAACTTGCCTGATCGCCGTCTCTGCTGCCGCCCGCACGCCGCGTAGACCTGTTTGATCTTCACACATTTCCCTCGTGACCCAGGTGGTCACGCGGTGGGATGATGGGGATGTACACGGAGCAGGTGGCACACCTACGGTGGCTGCTCTGTGTTTACCTGGCGCATAGGAAGCGGGTTCAGCGGGCGCTGTCATGCTGGAGAACGGGAGTTCTCAGGTCGTAAAGTGTTCGGAGGTGAAACTCGTAAACCGGTCAGCACCGCCAGCTTGTGCCCACACAGGAGCGTGGTGGGCACGGCCAGAGAGCCACGGGCTCTGGAGCTGGGCTTCAAAGAATAGGTGGGATTCAGATAGAAAAACAGAAAAGATTTAACGTTTGTCTTTATTACAGTGAAAACAGGCATAGTTTAAAGACTGTACAGCACACAGAAATACACACAAGTACTTGGCCGGGTGGCTCAGTGGGTGAGTGTCGACCTATGAACCAGGAGGTCAGGGTTCGATTCCTGATCAGGGCACATGCCCAGGTTGTGGGCTCAATCCTCATGGGGGGCGTGGAGGAGACAGCTGACCAATGATTCTTTCTCATCACTGATGTTCTATCTCCCTCTCCCTCTCCTCTCTTGTCCTCTCTGAAATCAATACAAATATATTAAAATATATATATATATATATATATATATATATGTATATATATATATATATATATATATATATGTATGTATATATATATATATATATATATCAACATAATTCCATTTGATCTTTTATATTTGGAAGCACTACATTGATTTAAAATCGAAACATAAATATGTCTTTTAAATAATAAATACAAGCAAATATTTGCCATCTGGGCGAAAAGAAAAATATCACAGAACTAAAAGGGTTATAATGAAAAATCGCAGTTCCCCGCCCTCCCCCCCCCCCCCCCCCGTGGGCCCTCGCTCTAGGGTCAACCATTTAGAATTTGTTTAGCTGATTGCTGCATGTCTTGGCTCCACGTTCAAAATAATGCCAACCCGTGCTTCGTGATGGCCATTTCAGACGCGCCTGCGGGCTTGCTGGTGACGGCGCCCCACTGCGATGCGTTCCCAGAGCATTACCTGCCTCAGTGTGTCCTCGCCGGGTTTTCTGTGAGATCTCCAGCTGCTGTCTTCCTAAACCCACCCCTGCCCCAGCTGAGCTGTGCTTCGTGGCTGCTTCGCCCAGCGGTCACCCTCGCTGGCCCGCCGTTCCCTGCTGCCCGGTCTGCTGTTCTCTGCCCCAGCCTTTGTGGCTGCCACTCTGGCGGGTCGCCTCCGTGGCCCGGTGCTTTCCGTGTTCGGCTGATTAAGCTTGCAGAAGCACTTGTCTGTACGTGTCCTGGGGGGGGATGGGGAAGGCATTGGGGTCTGTGTTCTGGGCTAGCACCTTAGACAGTGTTTAGTCTGTTCCCAACACTTCCTCTGGGGTTTGGTAGGAGGCTCTCCCAGTAAAGTTCCCTTCCATGTTGGCGGCTGTTTCTGCTGACCATTATGTCCGTGAGACTTATCTTGCCTTGTTTCCTGTAGCTGTAGTCTGCCGTCTGCACTAACGTGTACCGTCCCACTGTGTGAATGCGCCACAGTAAACAAAAGTTGGTTCCCCTTCTGATGGACATTTTGGTGGTTTCCAGCTCGGGCGGTTGCTACAGAGACCGCCGTGACCACTCACCCACACTTCCCGTGTTCTCGGGCGGATACACGTCCCGGGCATTTAGAGAAGGGTGGCCGTGATTCCCCGGATCTGTTGTAGGGCAAGTGCTCGTGTCTGGTAGGGCTGTTTCTGAGTTCTGGGTTCTGCTCTGTCGGCCTGTCCCAGGCCAGCACCCCACTGTGACAGTCCCTGCAGCGAGCACCGCCTGCTGCGTGCGATTTGCAATGGCATTGCGTCCGTGGCCCCGGGGCACCCCTGACGTGGTTGATGTCCTGGGTCAAAGCACTTTCTCCCCCCTTCCTGCGGGCCTCTCTAGTCTCCATACCGCTCATCCTTCTCTTCCAGGAGCGCCTGCGCGTGGCCGGCATTGCCTCGGCGCGTAGGGAACGTTGGTGTTAACTGCTGCAATGCACTTGCCTTTACCCAGCAGCCCGTTACAGTTCTGCGGCTGCTCCTAACAGGTTGGCTCAGGTGCTTTCCCTCCGGTAGGACCAGCTGTGACAGCGATGGTGTCACACTTCCCCTCCAGGGCCTCCCGCCCTGCCTGCCCCAGTGAGTGACGTGGCAAGGGCTCGAGGGCTTTGGGACCAGGACCCTGGGGGGGAAGCTGGGCTCTCGAGGGTCCGCTGGGAGCAGACTCCTGCCTTTCTCCCCGATCCGGAAGGAAAGCCTCAGCGTTCCCCGCAGTGTGGGGTACATTGTGAACTGTTTGTCATGCAGGCGAGGTGGCATTTCTAGTTGGCCTGCAAGTTTTTGTCACGAATGACGTTCAGCTCCTTCAGAACTTGCGCCGCAGCCCAGCCATCCCAGATGTTCTCTGTGACGCTGGACATGACAGTGTTTTCAGGAGGAGGGAATGCTGGGCCGAGGATGTGTTCAGGGCAGTGAGGGGCGGGTCCTGGAGGGGCAAACATCACTGCGAGGGCAGAGGTCAGGCCACGTGGATGGCCGGCTCTCGTGGGCGATGGGAGCCAGGCAGCGCTGGTCGCCCAGGGCCTCGTGCCACACAGCTCTGTCCAGAGGTGCCCAGCTCTCCCAGACGGTGCACCCCGAGGTTGGCCCTGATTCCTGAACTCCCCAGCCCCCCATTAGATGACACGCAGCCTCTGGGCTTCCTCAGAAGTCACTCCTCTTTCTGGTGTCCTTCCTCTAAGACAGGGGTCCTCAAACTTTTTAAACAGGGGGCCAGTTCACTGTCCCTCAGACCGTTGGAGGGCCGGACTATAGTTTAAAAAAAACTATGAACAAATTCCTATGCACACTGCACATATCTTATTTTGAAGTAAAAAAAACAACAACAAAACGGGCCGAAACCGGTTTGGCTCAGTGGATAGAGCGTCGGCCTGCGGACTGAAAGGTCCTGGGTTCGATTCCGGTCAAGGGCATGTACCTTGGTTGCGGGCACATCCCCAGTGGGGGGTGTGCAGGAGGCAGCTGATCGATGTTTCTCTCTCATCGATGTTTCTAGCTCTCTATCCCTCTCCCTTCCTCTCTGTAAAAAAATCAATAAAATAATAATAAAAAAAAAAACGGCAAAAACACCCGCATGTGGCCCGCAGGCCATAGTGTGAGGACGCCTGGTCTAAGAGCTTGGGCCCCAGCCTTCAGTCCTCGTCCACATCCCGCGGGATGACTGCCGCCTGCTGGTCCAGGCCTGCGGCTCTCCAGCACCCAGCTGCCGTCACAGCCCGACAGGCGTTTGAATGGAACCGCAGTCAGAACGGGATCTCTAGGAAGAAGGCAGAGCGCGCCGCTCGTGCGTCTTAGAAACGCTGCACGGTGTGTGTGAGCGCAGCTGGAAGTGGAGCAGGTGTTCCAGTGCGTGAGCTCCTGCAGGCTGGGAGTGAGGGGCGCTGGGGGCCAGGTGACGAGACTGGCTCCGGAGGCACGGCCGGAAGGGGGGGACGCAGTGCCCCAGCCTCAGGGCCCCAGCCCAGGCCTCCCTGGGGAATTGGCCTTGGGACTCCGACCTTGTGGATGCTGCCCAGCTCCTCCCAGTGTAGATGCTGCGCGTGGCGGGACCAGGACGTGGGAGGTTCCGAGAGAGGGAGCAGGAGGTTCGTGCAGCACAGACTGTGAGAAAGGAGGAGTCTTTCTGGTCTTTCTGGGTTGGGGGGGGTTGGGGGTCCGGTTTTATGTTCTCAGTGATGCCTGCTCAGACCCCCCTGTTTAGTGCTTTCGTAGCCTCCCTCCCACACACTCTCCCGTGCCTGGGCCTGTGCGTTTCCTGCCAGCGGTGATGTTGTCTATGGCTGCCTGTGGCTCTTCCTGTCCCGTGGTGAGCCGGAGCGTGGGGACGAAGGCAGACCAGCTTTAGTTCGAACGAAAGCTTCTGAGCAGTAAGTTTCAGGGCAGGGCCTGTGTTCCAAGGAGAGCAGGACTTCTCTCCTCTGTGTGTCCGTCCGTGCATTCAAGGTGGTTCAGTGCGTGGCAAGGACGGGCATGGTGACACTGCTCACAGTCCCTCCAGCCGCCAGCAGAGGGCAGCGTGGACCGAGTTCCCCGCAGCCGTGGTGACTTGGACCAGGAAAGGCACCTGAAGGGCTGCAGCCGCTCTGGCAGGTGCGCCGAAGCCATCCCAGCGGCGCTTCCTCCTCGCCAGGGACGACGTCAGTGGCGCGGGCTGTGGCGTCTGTCTGGGTGGAGAGAGGCGTCTATTAGCGCGGTGACTGTCACATTTAGCGCTGTGGCTTCCTGAAGGATGCATGACCTGTTTCCAGGCCCCTGGGGACAGTGGTGAGGGTGCTGGTGCTGTGACTGCCGAGTGCGGTCCTGTCGGGCCTTGTTCCATCACCCGCAGACCAGACGGCGGGCCGTCCCTTAGGCAGGGCTCCCTGGGCACAGTGCCCCCCCCGGACTGTGGTCGCCGACATGCCAGCAGCTCAGGAAGGGGGCACACCGCGCAGAGCCAGTGCGCTCGGGCGCTGGGGCGGGCGGTTTCTGGAGAGCGAGGCCGGCCACTGTGGAGAGCCGCACCCTCACTCGGTTTTGTGGTTTGGGAAGTTAATGGCGCTTCTCGGAACCCTCTTTGTGGACATCAAACAAACAAAGGGCGAAAGGGCAGGTTTGGGGTTCTGGTTTTTATATCTACTTGATTTTGACTTTTTGTTTTGATGATGAAAGTGGTAAAGACTCTGCCCACAAAGGTGTGCCCTGGCGATGCGATCGGCGCCATCGCTGGCTGTGCCCGGTGCCAGGCAGGGGCCGTGCCAGGGGTTCTCCCTTTGAATCCTTGGTGACACAAGCATGTTCCTTTGTCCTTGAGGTTTTCCACGGCCCCTCAGTGCCAGTCCTGTCTGTGAGGAAATCACGTCACGCTCCTCAGGCCGCCCGAGTGGAAGGCGCCTTCCGGCGAGTTTGCCATCCCCCCGGCACCTGTGGATCTGAGGGGTCGGGGGCCACCCCTCCTGGGGGCTCGTCCTCGCCGCCTGCTCACCTCCCAAAGGCTCACCTCCAAACACCATCTCGTGGGGGGGTGGTCAGCATATGAATTTTGGGGGTACACAAACGTTCAGTCCATTGCAAGAATATTTCCTAGAAAGCAGCTCAAAAAGGAGATAAAAGTAAGAATGAAAAGATAAGAAAAATGAAATGACCCACATTGGAGGTCTACTGTCTAATAGAAATTCCAAAAAATGAGAGCTGAAAGAAAAGGGATAGGAAATTATTAGAGAATGTAAGATTTCAGCACTAGGGTCTACCTAGTAGCTAACGTAATATATGAAAAAAGACTCAACCTTGCCGCATCACTATGACATTTTGCAACATCGAGGGTAGAGATCAGACCCTGAAAGCTTTCTGAGGGGAGAAGGTCATATGGAACCCTGGAATGAGAACGGTACCCACTAGCAGCCGTCCAGGGACAGACACCGTCTCCGTCACTGAGGAAATGGTTTCACCCAGCTGACCTGCCGGTGTTTTAGACAGGAAAATTCACACCGCCAAGACCCCCCTCCACACCCGGTCTGTGTTGCTTAGTGGAGGGGTGCCCCACCAAAGTAAGCTCGCAACCCAAGAAGGAGGGGAACAGTGAACCGAGAAGCCAGCACTGAGGGCCGAGGCTCCCGGGGGCTGCTGGGAGCGGGCTCGGAGCGCAGGACGGGCTGGAGGGGAGTGCGGGTGAGTGGAGGGCCGCCGGAGAACCGTCACGGGCACGTTGGCCATAGTGGTAGTTTCATGCCTGAGTAGAGCGTCTGGCGATCAATCAGTGACAGCCATCGAGAGCCAAGCCAACAGGAAACCAGAGACCCTGAGGCCTCTGTGTGACTTCCGTCACAGACACGTCAGCTAAGCGGTGAGCCAATTGATGGGAACACCAACTTACTCAGGGATGTAATGTACGCGTGCGGGTGGGTGTGCCGTGTGCAGGTGGGTGACAGCTGCTGTGTCTGGAAGGGGCTGGGCGTGAGCCTGTCCTTGAGAAACTTCCCTGGTCTGATCAGCACAGTGGCTGCGGGAGCTTCCTGTAGGGAGCAGTCCGGGGGGCCTCGGGCAGGCAGCTGGGGGCTCTGTTTGCAGCCTTAGGCACAAGGCTGCAAATGACACATCCTTGAGAGGATGTGTGCGTGTCATTTGCTTAAAGGGGAAAACAGGCACGAGTGGAGTGAGACCGGGCAGCATGGGCGGGTTAACCTTTTGCACTCGGATGTCGAGTGTGACTTGACACCGTTAGCATTAGAATAAAGGAATCGAGAAAAAAGCAAGCGAGTGCAAAGGGTTAAGGAGGGTCTTGAAACCAGATAAGGACCTGGGGCTTGGTGGGCAGATGAAGTGCTGGGGTCCCCCTGCTGTCTGCGGGAGCAGCAGGACCGAGGGCCAGGTGTGTGTCCTGCCCCATAGCTGAGGGTGAGCTGAAGCCGCCTGTCCGCTGGCCTGGGCTGTGGCACTCCTGTTGGTCTCCCCAGACCCTGCCCTCACTTTTATAGATGGCCCTCCCCTGACACCCAGAGCCGCCTGGACTGCGTCTCTCTCCCTGGGGGTATGGCTGACGTCGGGGGTCATATGAGAAAAATTCCCCCCAGATTATTGCATGAATATTAAGGTAGGGTTTCTTCTGTCACTTTTAACCTTTTGCACTCGGATGTCGAGTGTGACTCGACACGGTTAGCATTGGTAGCAGCTCTTTTTTTTAAAAGGTTAATAGCATAGCATTCTCAGGTTTATGTTTTGTTGTGGTTTTTTAAATATATTTTATTGATTTTTTACAGAGAAGAAGGGAGAGGGATAGAGAGTTAGAAACATCGATGAGAGAGAAACATCAATCAGCTGCCTCCTGCACGCCCCCTACTGGGAATGTGCCAGCAACCAAGGTACATGCCCTTGACTGGAATCGAACCTGGGACCCTTCAGTCCGAAGACTGATGGTCTATCCACTGAGCCAAACCAGTTAGGACGGTAGCAGCTCTTTTTATACTCTTTGAATGTATCAATAATTTGAAGTATAAAAAAATCCAAATAAGTAAGTTTGTATGAAAAGAAACCAGTTTTTTATTCTACTGCCGCGCTTTGTAAAATCTGGGGTATTTAAAAAATTAAATCCCGAGTAGAATAAAGGAATCGAGAAAAAAGCAAGCAAGTGCAAAGGGTTAAAACCCTCACCCAAGGACATAGTCATTGATTTTTAGAGAGGGGGGAGGGGGAGAGAGGAAAAAAAACATCAACTGGTTGTCTCCCACACACGCCCCCACTGGGGATCAAATCTGTAACCGTTTGGTGCCCGGACGATGCTACAGCCAACTGAGCCAGCGGGCCCGGCTCTGCTAATGCTCTTGAACCAGGAGGCGTCTGCCCGTTCTCACCTGAGGGTGAGGCCAGGGGAGGGTCAAGGCTAGTTAAGGTGTTTCATTAATTGACAATAAAGAGTCTCCTCTCGAGTCAGAACACCTGCCTCCACGTGCCTCGGGCGTGACTTCAGGACGCAGCTGTGAAGTGTCTTCCACGTGGTTGGTTAGCGCTACCGCGGGGCCGGCGGCTCCTCTGTCCCCGTGTCCTCACCGCGGGGCCGGCGGCTCCTCTGTCCCCGTGTCCTCACCGCGGGGCCGGCGGCTCCTCTGTCCCCGTGTCCTCACCGCGGGGCCGGCCGGCTCCCCCACTGGCTGATGTCATTCTGAATAGCACCTGCTTTCAGTCTCCAGAACGTTCCATACGGATAAGCTCTGCAGTCACGTTCCTTAGGAGTGAGTCAGACATCTCCAGGTTTCCGTCTGAAGGACGGAGACACGCCCTGCACCTCTGGCAGCAGTGTGTGCCCTCTCTGTGGGACCCTGGACCTCACACCGAAGCCTGGGCCTGGCCAGGTGTGCCGCCGTGCGCCCAGGTTCAAGGCCTGAGTGGCAGCTCTTCTGTGTCCCTGCGCCAGTGGCGTATGGGAGCCAGACAGCACCCTGGCCTGCGGCTGGCGGGTCCCCTGGTGTGAGATGTGCGGGCGGCGCGGAGCCGAGCGGTCACTCAGTCTGGAAGGTGCGCCACAAGTACCAGTGGCTGGTTGTCCAGCCGTGGAAACCTCCTCTCTCTGTACACACACGTTTCTCTTCCTGTGTAGTTCTCTCTGTGTGTATATGCTTACGTACTGATCTGAGAGAACGTAAATGTATCTGGTGAGAGAAATACACCTCGCGTAGTTTTATGGTTATTGTGTGTTCCGTGAGAGACCGAGGAGGTCTGTGAGGGAGGGAGGCACATGAGAGAGAGTGAGACAGAGCACGTCACGCGGCCGGAAGAGCTGTGTCCGGGGGCGGCTGAAGGCCCGGGTTGCTGCTCTCTGATCTCAGCAGTGAGCATGCCCCACGCACGTCACCCTTGGATTTCTTTGCCTCTAAAATCACCTTCTGCTTTTCGCCTGTGATCTCGTTACCGGACCCAGTGATGACGAGTTCTTAGTCATTGTCTTGGGAGCTGCTGTGAGGTCATGCGAGGAGCTGGGCTCCCCGAGAGGCCCCTGAGGAAGGCCCGGAAGGTGGGGAGGGGACAGCAGCTCTGTGTGCCAGGTGGCCGGGACAGGGCAGCCGTTGCTCGCACTGGCGCCGTCCGAGCTGCTGTAGGGAGGAGAGGGTTAACGCCCAGGACGCCTTGGGCTTGACTTCAGGAACTGGGTGGCGGCCCCAACAGTGGCGGTGAGCAGTGACGCCTTCTGTGCGGGAGGCTGATTGGCCCAGGGCGCAGCCAGCCACCTCCCGGGTCAGGAAGCAGCCCGCCCACAGCCCACAGGTGTTCCCGCCCGCCCAGCCCCGCCGGGGAGGCACTGTCCGCTGCGGGAAGAGCTCACTGCGCTGCCCGGGGCTGCGTGCGGGAAAGATGGTCCTAAAAGCCGAAGAGGAGGGTGGTGAGTCCATCCTGGCCGGAGCAGAGCGGGGTTTCGGTGTCGCTTTCGATCCTACGTGAGACCTGGCCGACAGGCTCGCTGCCTCGGGGGAGTGGCACCAGGCTGCTCAGTGGCACTGCTCCCAGGAGGGGCTGGAGCGCGCTTGGCGGGGGTGTGTGTGTGTGTGTGTGTGTGTGTGTGTGTGTGTGTGTGTGTGTGTGTGTGTGTTTAAACCAAGGCCCTCGCCCCCCGCCTTTGCCTGGTGCTCCTGGGGAGCGGGCTCTGACTCGGTGGCTGCCCGGACTTCCTGCGTCTGAGGGGCAGTCGGCAGAAGCTGTGGCAGGCACACCTGCTCCAGAGTGAGTGACACCGAAGTGTCGCGTTAGGGGCCAGTGAAGGCACCGAGGGCTCAGGGTACAGCACGGCCGTTTCCTTGGAGCGCACGGAGCACAGGGACCCGCAGAGCGAGCCCCGCCCTGGTGGCTGGAGGGAGGCAGCCCTTCGCCGCCACACGCCCTCAGCGGACAGTGAGTCAGGGTGACAGGCTCTGCGCTCAGCTCCCAGAGTTCCGCAGACGCGCCGTCTACAGCACAGGCCAGGCCTCGCTGTGCGGGGCTCGGGCCGTGTGTGGACGCGTGTGGACACGTGTGCGTGTTTCCGTGGGCAGCAGTGTGATGCCACAGCGCACGAGTGGGGTTGGCCGGGAGCTAATGGGGATGGATGTGTGGGAGCTAGTAGGTAACGAGCGAGTGAGTTTGAAATAAACATTAGGCTTCATTTCAGAGAGGGTTTTGTGAAAGTTACAGTCAGCTTTGGGGTCCTCGCTCTGCTTTTCCTTCACTGTGCCCTGTGCCACGTGTTCAAGTCACCTCTCGGTGATCTGGGGCACAGCTGTGGCGACTTGGGACGCTGTGCCGTGGGGGCCTGGGGGAGAGGGACGCCTGCACTGGCACTGGGAAGGGAAATAGTAGAGGCGGCCGGGCAGGCTGACCGGGCCCGGGGCAGGCCTTGTATCCGAAAGGGGGTCCGCAGTAGCCGAGGCCTCTGGTTTAGGGCAGCACCCGGCGTGACCTGGTGCTGGGACAGCAGGGGACGGGCCTGCCCTCCGGGGGAGCCGGCTTCCGACCCGAGGAGGTGTTAACAGTCGCGTGGCGGCGGCACTGCTGCCTGTCAGGGTGGGCGCCGCTTCCAGGCCAGGCCCAGAGAGCAGAGCTTTGGGAGGACTGACGGGCACCTTGGCCTTGAGTAAGGAGCCTTGAGGAGCGGCCGGTCCTGACTCCCTGCCTGCGGCCCTTCCCAGGTTGACATCAGTGTCCGTGTGGAGGCAGGTGCGGAAGTGGGGAGCTGTGCACTTTCCGGCAGGTCCCACGTCCCAGGCGGGGAGAGCTGAGCATCGGCCTCACACTCCCGCGGCTGCTCTCACCAGGTCTGCAGGAGAGCGTGCCTGTGCGGGGAGCGGCTTTCGGAACGTGTCTCTAAAGAAGTCAGAGCCTCGCCTGCTGCCCTCATGCAGACTCACCCCCGCACGGCAGGCGTGGCCTTGCGGTCCTCCCTGGAGTGCTCGCCCACCAGCTGCCACTCCAGTGTCGCGCAGGTGCGTCTGGGTGAGGGCTGCCCGCGCACGCATCGGGCACTGCTGTCCTCGCTGCCCGGTCGGCATCAGCTGCTCATTCTCACCTTTTTTTAAAAAATATTTTTTATTGAGTTTTTACAGAGAGGAAGGGAGAGGGATAGAGAGTTAGAAACATCGATCAGCTGCCTCCTGCACGCCCCCCACTGGGGATGTGCCCACAACCAAGGTACATGCCCTTGACTGGAATCGAACCCGGGACCCTTCAGTCCACAGGCCTCCGCTCTAACCACTGAGCAACACCGGTCAGGGCCATTCTCACCTTTTTAGTGCTTAGACCCCCGATTGGCCTTGAACCGTTCCTGAGGGGGGAACCCCAGCCCCTCGCTGGGCGGACACAAGGACCTCACAGGCACTTGCCAGGCGCTCTCCCGGGTGCTGTCCAGGCCCCACGTGCCCGGACCCTGGCCTGACCCGGGTGCCAGTCGCGCCCGCCCCTCGCCTCACTTGGCCCCTGCTGCTTCCTTTGGGGGTCAGCTCGTCCTTCCAGCCCCGGCCAGAGGTCCGACCTCGCCGAAGCGTCCTGGCGTCCGTTCCCTGAGCACTGGGCGTGCGCGGGGGCACTGGGCAATGTGTGCTACAGCTGGGCCCCGCCCCGCCCCACGGCCCGTGTGTCCCACTTGGCAGGGCCTGAGCTGTGGGAATCTGGCCCCGAGCTCAGCAGGCCTGTGCAGACGCTCAGCAGGGTGGACTGCGGGGGTCCGACTGTAACCGTGAGAGAAGGCGACGCGCTGAGGCTCCGCGGGGCCGCGCGAGGACTGGCTCCGTCCGGCTTGCCTGCGGTGGACTGCTTGTCCCCACAGCTGGGCTTGGCTGTAACGTCCTACAGAGAATGGGAGGGCATGAGCACTGGAAGCTGGAAGCTGCCCTGCGGGTGTGAGATGGCCTTGTGTACAGCAAGCTGTTCCAGGTGGAATTAAATGCTGCGCTTGCACGAGGACCCTGGCTCTGGGGCGTCTGCAGCGCTGCCCCTGCTGACCCCACCACCTCCCATCCGTCCTTGTCCTTGTCCTGCAGCCTCGCGCAGGACAGGCTGCTGAGGCCGAGCGGGCACTGGAGGGAAAGCCAAGTGCTGCGGCTCTCAGTGCACGCTCCCGTGGGGAGTGCTCTCCGCCGTCCTCATGGGTTGCATTTGTATTTTGCAGAATCAAAAACGGTTGGATCTTTATTTTTAAGCAGGAGTGCTTGGCGCAGAAGCACCTGGTGCCGCAGCCCAGCGCCACCATCTGCTGGGCAGGTTTTGAAGGGGACGGACTCTGGTCTTCTCGGCGCTCAGTGGCGCCCGCCGCCCAACGCCATGGTGCTGGGCAGGGTCAGGCTGCCCTTCTTCCTGTGAAGAGGGAAGCAGAGCAGGGCGTGGGTTCAGCCCCTCTGAGGAGGCGGCGTTGTCCTGGGCCTTCTGTGGCCGTGCAAGCACAGGTGGGCAGGACCGGCCCGGAGGCAGGTGGGATGGGGGAGGCGGCAGGTGCGCATGTCTAAGGAGCCAGCTTTCGGAGAGAAAAGGCAGGTACGGGGGGCGTGGGCAGGCACAGGTCTGGGCCATCAGCCCTGCCAGCCTGCAGAGTGGTCAGCTGAGGCGGGGCCACGCAGGTCCGCGATCTGGGCGGGAGGCGTCCAGACCAGGACACGGGAGTGGTGTCGGCTGCCGTGGCCCCTCGCTGTGGCTCTGGAAGGTGCGTGGAAGCGTGTGCGGTATCGCTGATGGAGCCTGCCTGCCGCGTGCTGCTGGTGACTTCAGGGCAGGGCTGGACCTGGGTCTCCCTGGTGTCCACTCCCCACTTCCCCTCCAGGCACCTTCGCAGACGGTACCTGCTCACGGAGACTCCCTGGAGGGGAGACTGGCCTCTGGGAGGGCTGCAGCTTGTGGGGACCCTGCTGGGGAGGCACTCAGTGGTCACAGGCTCGCGGGGCGGGAGTGGGTTACAGTGACGTGGTGTGGCCCGTTGCTGGGCCCCCCGAGGGACACCCGAATCACACAGTGAAGACGGACGATCTCGGGACCTCGCGTCTCTCCTGATCGCGTGCGTGTTGGGTGTACGGACCTGGCCCTGCGCTCGGGAGGAGGCAGGTCAGGGGCTGGGGCCCAGGCTCGCCCGGCACCCTCCTTCCTTCTTCAAGGAGAGTCTTGGCTTAGTGCCCTTCCTCCCTCCACCGAGAACCTCGCAGGCCTGACCTCTGACCTCGAGATCAGTGCGGTCTTTGCCGGGCCAGCAACTGGTCTGCGCCCCCCTCTGGCCCTGAGCCCCCTGTGCTCTCTGTAAGGGCCCAGGGCTCTGGTCTAGCCTCCAGGGGACCCCACCTGGGCTCCGGCTGAGGCGGCTCCGCGGAGCTTCCCGCATCGCGGCAGCTCGGCCCTTCTTTGGGGACAGACGGGTCCGTGGCTGGTGACGTCCATATTCTCTCTGAACGGAAATGCCACCACAGAAGTTTCCCTTGTTTGCGGATCCAATACAGGCGCTGGCCCCGCACCGTGGGAAATCCCCGTGTAACTCCCGGTTTTACGTGGGGGCCTGCGCCTGGGGTCCCAAACCTGTACTTGGTGACCCTCGTCACCTCACCACCACGCTCTCAGCTGTCGTCAGGGGTCTTGTCACTGGCCATCGTCCAGGGCTGTCCCAGGGTCACACTGAACCAGACTGGGCTGGAGTGTGACATTGCAGAGCCGCTGCCCGGCGTGGAGACGCCAGCACACCGTGCAGGGAGGCATGCCCTTTCGGAGGAAGGCCGGAGCATCTGTGGGCAGTGGGGCCTGAGCCCTCAGAGCCGGGAGGGGGCACTGGGCAGCAGGCGGTCAGGCCCCGGCCTGCTGGCGCCAAGCAGAGCACGGAGGGGGCCTTGTGCCGAGGGGTGTCAGACAGTCTGCTGTCTGTGGATGTCCACCGCTCGGAGGGGAGGAGGCCCTCACGCAAGGGTTAACCTCTCCGGGATGCAGCCATCGGGTCTGCCTCCAGGGGAGAGGAGCCAGGCAGCCTGGGAGCAAGTGCGGCCGGTGCACCCCTCCCCCGCAGGCGGTGGGGCCGGAGGAGGGGCGGCCATAACTGCATTCATGGAAATGAGCCTGCGAGGAGCCGAGCAGCGCACACTCCGAGTGCCAGCCGGCGGCAGCCCCGCACCACACCGCCATCTCCATCTCCGCCCCGCGCCTCCCCGCCAGCCCGGCTCCCTTTGCTCGGCTTCCGCGCAGCTTTTGTTTCCTCCGCCGCCTCCACCCTGGCTGAGCTGGCACACATGCCGTGCCGCTCCCTCGCTCCCTCCACCGGGCGCCGCGAGCGCCCAGAAGCCCGGGGCTGCGGGGCCGCAGGGCCGGCCCACCATGGGCTCTGAAGGGGACAGCTGTGACCTGCCCCGGCTTTGACGTCGCTGCCCTGGGCTGCCAGGACCCTGGGGCCACAGGAGAGGACTCGCCAGGGGTAAGAGGTGGCTGGATGGCCGGGGCCCATGGTGTGGGGCATCCTGTGGAGCGCGGGGACCCCGCTCTCTCCACCTGCCGCCCAGGAGCTGGGAGCTCCGTGAGCAGGGCCCCGCCCGGCTGCCGGTTCCTCATCTGCTCTGGCCTCCGAGGGTTTCCACCAGCTCCTTCCGAGAGATGTGCTGGCACTCGGGGTGGTCCTTCCAGGCCTGAGATTGGAGAACGGCTGCTACCAGGGTCTGAGGTCCGGCTCAGTGAGGTTAGGATGCCCAGGGCACATTGAGGGGAGTCTCCTTGGCCGATGCAGGAGTTGGTTGTGGTTGAAGGACTCGGACGTGGCCGGGGTGCAGAGCCTCTTTCTGCTGCACGTGGGGAAGGAGCGGGGGCATTGGGTTTGGTCCTGGGGTCCCTTCTGGCCACTGTGCAGAGGAACAGGCTGCCGAGGGCCAGCGTGCAGCTGAGCTCTAGGAGCCGTAAGGCGAGGGACCGACTGCCTGACCCCCCGAGCCTCTGTTCTGGGCGTGGAGGCTGCGCAGTGTGGAGGTGATGGCAGCTGGCACAGGCCTGCAGGCCCTGGAGGAAGGGGGCGCACGGGGGTTAGGTTTGGGGGCTGGGAATTCCAGGCTTTCCTGAGAGCCCAGGCCCCGGGGAGCCCCCGGAGGCAGAGGCGGAGCAGGTTCTGTGGAGCTGGCCCTCCCCGGAGCAGAGCGATCGGAGAGTGGGGAAGGCGCTGCAGAGGCCGGCGGCAGTGCTGCCCGGTGTGGGCGGGGGGTGGGGGGGGGGGTCTCCGCAGGCTGTTTCCTGTTCACTTCTCTGGGAAGCAGATGCGAGCTTTGTGTTTAAACCACGCTTTCAGGGTAACGTTCTATGACGTCGTTTCCTTCACTGTCTTGAAATTTGACCTCATTTCCCGTTTGTTGGCTGCTTATGCCAACCAAGTCTTCGGCTTCTAGCCTTTATCGGATGGAACGTGTTGCTCCCTTTTCTGCGGTAGGTGAAGGGTAAGGTGTCCGCTCCTGGGAGACAGCGACGGGGGCAGGGCTGGCACAGGCCTGCGCGTGCTTGGGAAGCGGGCGGGCGGGTGGTCCCCAAGGTCACGGGGCTGACTAGTGCCAGGGACCCTGTGCAGGGTCTCCCCTCTCCCCGGGTCTCGGCTGGGAGCGCGAGGCAGAGCTGGTGGTTAGCACTTAGGAAAGTTTCCTTGCCAACGCCGAACGTGGTGATGAGCCTTGACTGTGCTTCCTGCGAGTGAGAGCGGGCTCTGCGTGGGAAGACTGGTAACTAGGAGTCTCAACACTATGGGCGGCCTGTGGGCGGCCGCTGAGGGCACGGCAGTGCTCACTTAACTCCTCCGGCCCTGCCGCTGGGGCCATGCTTTCCCGGCCTCTGGGCGTGGATTGGGGTGAGACAGTGCTTTTACCTTCTACGCAAACATCAGTGCCGGCTCTTGGGAGGGGAACTGAGGCGAGCAGAAATCAGGAAGTCAGGATGTCGCTGCTCAATTTGTGTTTATTTTTAATTATAAACTGCGCGTAACATAAAATACGCCTTTTTTAGGGTCCAGGTTAGCCGCGTTAAATACACTTCCATTACTGTCCGATACACTTACGGTATTGCCAGAACTTTTTTATCTTATGAAATGGAAACTCCGTCCCCCTTAAACAATGCCCGTCCCCTCCCCCTGTCCCACCATCCTCTTGCTGACTGTGGATTTGACGGCTCCCGGTCCTGCGTGAGAGTGCTGACTTCCCTCAGCGTCCTGGCTCGGCCCGCCGTGGCCACAGGGGTCAGACTCCGTCCTCGTCGGGGCTGAGTGACATGGTGGAGTTTTAAGAAAGGATGGCTGTGCTTCTGACCTAGGAGGAAGCAAGGTGATGGTTTCCCAGAGGTGGCACGCTGTCCCTGCACTAGCGCCAGGTTTGGGGCTTCGGTCACGTCCTTTTGCCATGCCCCCCCCCCCACCCCTAGCTCTGATCTTGCCAGCCCCCAGGCCTGTCCCTGAACCCCAGGCTCCCGCAGAGTCGTGCAGCCTTTTGTGTTACGGACCCTGTTGCCTTTTACCGGGAGAGGCTCTGAGGCCTGGTTGCGTTCTGTCTGGAGCTCCGACCTCATATGCATGTCTGACGCCAGTGGGAACCCAGTTTAGAGGAAGTTTGCTGAACGTTTGCATGTTTTTCAAGCCTGAGTTCTTTCTAGTCCTTTGACTTTTCACATTGTTAGTCCCTGGGATTTCCCGGGAGACGAGGTGACTTACCCACAGGGCGGGGCAGGGTGAGGTGATGTGGCAGTGGCCTCAGCTGGGAGGTCAGAGTGCCGAACCGGGACCAGCACTCACCAGGCTGGACTTCTGTGTCGGCAGGCGCTTTGATCTTCCAGTCTTCGGGGGATGGGGTGGGGGGCGGGGGACACTGCCTTCTCCCTGGACAGTCCCCACATTTGCCCTCTTGACCAGAGCTGTTTTTAAATGCCCGTTGCCCCTCCAGGCAGAGGCCCTGGGAGAGCAGGGTTCTGGCGAGCAGGGTTCTGAGCTGGGTTGAGTCCTCAGTCTCATCAGATGCAGCCCGGCACAGGGGCAGGTGGGCAGGGCCCGGGCGCAGTGTGTGGGGCAGGCGGGCAGGCGCAGTGTGTGGGGCAGGTGGGCAGGTGCAGTGTGTGGGCAGGCGGGCAGGGTGCAGTGTGTGGGGCAGGCCATGCCTCCTGGGTGGGGGGAAGCTGAGCCAGGTGGCCCGTCCACTGGGGAAAGGTAAGGCTTTCTGGGCCCATGGTCTCACTGCTCACAGCGTGTCCCCCTGCGCTGGGTTCAGTCTGGACCCTCCTCCATGGAAGGCAGGCCTCTGAGATGGGTGACAGGACGTTTGATGGTCGTGGCAGGAAAAGAAGGCCACTGTGTCTTTTCAAGCCACTGTGTCTTTTCGTGTGGCTGCCGACCTCAGTGGTGTCGCGGACTCTCACTCAGGCCCCTGGGATGGAGGACAGACAGAGCGGCCCGTGCTCTGCTGAGCAGAAACTGCCGTCAGAAGAGCCACGTTTGCATTTGCACGTGAACTTCCTGCGGGTCACTGGGCACCTGCTGTGGCACTGAGCAGGGAGAGTGGGCAGGAGCCTGGATTGGCAGCATGAGCTGCACTGTTCACGGGCTGCCGGCTGCAGGAGGCCTGTCCCTTTAAGACAGCTCCTTTGTATGCACGGCGTGGGGCACATTTCAGCTCTGGGTTTCTGCCACGGTAAATCTGCCGAGCAGCATTTAAATGAGGACGCAAATAGGAGCTTCCTGTGTGGCTTTTCTATTCACAGCGGAACACATGGCCCTTGTTGTGGGCCTTCAGTCGTCCTCATTAAACGGAACCCTGCGAGGGGCCGGCACCAGGCTGGGCCCTGGGCGAGCGCAGGGCACCTTGTAAATGAACCTCGTGCCTGCGTCCCGAGGCCGGGCCTGGCGCTGCTCCACGTCCTCTGCGCGGCGGCTGCCCCGCGTTGCCGTTCTTTTCAGGAGAAGAGGGCTCAGCGGCCTTCCTGCCCCGACGCGTGGCTGAGCACGTGGCAGTCGGGGGGAGGGTGTGTGTTGCTCTGCCATCTGGCCCGTCAGCCGGCCTCTGCAGTTTAACCCTCGTGCCCACGCAGGAAAGCCACGGCGTGGGCAGATGCACTTCTCGGGTCCGAGTCGGTGTGGTTACCGAGTCCCAGCTCAGGCCTCCTGTCCCGCTGTGGCTCCAGGCTCACTCCCCGCCCTGCAGCCAGAGCCGGGAAGTGGTGCGGCGCTGCCCGTGGGGGCTTCCCCGTGGGCCGGGTGAGAGGGAAGAGTTGATGTTGCAGCGATACGTTTGCGTAGAGGAAACACATGGGTAAGATGGTAGATTTTTTTTCTCGTCGCCAAGTTCCATGAGGAAAATGAGATCTTTTTAAAAAGCTTTCAGAACACAAAGGCGGAGGGACTGAGTGTGGAGGGAAGACTCACGGGGTGAGGTGGAGGGCACGCTGTCTGGTCACCTCCGACGGCACTGCGGGAGCCTTTCTGTCCGACCACCCCACGCTGCGCCGCTGCCCGGGACCGCCTTCACGGTTCGCTTTCTGTTAACGGGCGCGCTCCCCCATGTGCCTTCTAGCAAGTCTCCGGAGCTCTCACACCCTCTCCCGGGAGCGCCGCTGATGCTGATTGGGCAGGAGCTGCCAGGCTTTCTCTCTCTCCTTTTTAACAAAATAGGTTTTTATTGGTTTTTAGAGCGGAAGGGAGAGGGAGAGAGCTAGAAACACCAATGTTGAGAGAGACTCATGGATCGGCTGCCTCCTGCACGCCCCCCACTGGGGATGGAGCCCGCAACCCGGGCCTGTGCCCTGATGGGAGTTGAACCAGAGACCAGAGACCTCTTGGTTCCTGGGTCGACGCTCAACCCCTGAGCCCCGCCGGCCGGGCCAGACTTAATATCCTTACCTCACTGACCTGTCCAAGTCGGAGACCACCTCTGACGTCCTCCACCTCCTCCCGCTCTTCTCCCGCTCGCCGTGCGCACTTTGTTTATCACCGTGTCCGCTTCCTTTGTTTCCCCTCTGAAACTCCGTACCCACGGCTACAGCCTGGATTTCCTGTCTGAGCTGGCACCCCACCCAGAGGAAGCCACGGGGCCTCCCTGCCCTCGCGCTGTGCCCGCCCCGGCTCACACCTCTGCCTGCTCCTCCTCCCCTTTGACGCGCTCCTGGGCGGTGGCCTCCCTTGTGTTCTGTAACCCCCAGCCTCCATGTCGTGTCCACAGGGGGACGCGGAAGTTACCTTGTGCACAGCTCGCGACAAGGACCCGGCACTGCCCGCCGGGAGCCACGCTCTCCGCCGGGCTCCCTCTCTCGGGAGCTGTCCCCTCCTTGCCTCCCGCCGCCGGCTCCGGTGCCCATGGCATGCCCAGTGCCGAGTGCGTGCCCATGGCATGCCCAGTGCCGAGTGTGTTCCTCCCGGCTGCCTGCAGTTCCGGATTTTCCTGTTTCCCAGGCAGCAGGTGCTCTGCGGCTCGCGGGCCTCACTCGGTTGTAATGTTGGGGAGACGCCGTGGGAACTGACTCGTTTACATCAGGCGGCCTGTGGTAGCCTTGGTTTCGGCACGACGCCGGGTTTCGATCCCCCGAGCCGTGCCTTTTCGTTCTGTTGAGAGAAGACGGCGTGGTGCCTCTCCTGTCAGATCCCCTCAGTGCTCCCCGTCACCTTGTTCCCCATCATCCCGTCCGATGGCACCCGGCGCCCATGGGCTGCCTGTGCTGACTCCCCACCCCGTGAGCCTGTGTCCTCCTCGGGGGCTGGGGACGTCCCCATGCTGTGGACACAGCGTCTTCGTGGGGTTCGCGGGCTCACCTTTCTGAGTCCTCGTGTGTCTGAAACGCTTCTGCTTTGCCCTCCTGCTTGCTGAGGATTGATTCTGGGGTCAGTGGTTTTGGCGAGAACCTCGGAAGCCGCCTCCCCCCACACACACACTGTCCTCCAGCCGCCCCCAGCCAGGTGGGCCTTCTCTCCTCCTCAGGGAGACTCCGCGGCACCCGTTCCCACGCTTGCTGCTCGCGCACAGTGGGTCCAGCTCTTTGGGTTTTGCCTGGGAATAAATACCTGTGCGCAGAAAGCCACCGCGGCGTGCCAGCTGGGACGATGAGACGGGGCATCTCAGGGGCACAGCAGACTGGACGCCCCCATCCCCCACGGCAGCTCTGCCCTGCAGCCTCGCACAGGGGCCTGCGATCTCTGCGGGGCGGAGCTCCCGGGGACCTGATGGCACGTCGGTGGCTTCAGAACTGAAGCCCGATCCCTCGTGACCATGTTATGTTTCCGTGGCTGTTTGTTGTCTAGAACCCCCGGAAACTGGTTTCTTAAAGGGAACCCTGGTCTCCGTGGACCAGAACCCCTCAAGGCCTGGCACGCGCTCGGGGGCGTGGCGTTTCTCCGGTGGCTTTTGGCTGATGGAGCTGATTTGTTATTAGCCCAGCATCCTCCCGAGGCAGCATGGGGACGCTCACCCCGAGTTCTCCAGGACACGTGCGGGCGCAGCGGGGCTGGCCTGGGACCCTGCACTGGGGAAGCCACAATCAGCTCTGTGGGTGAGCACCACTGCTGACCCTCAGTAAAGCGACAGAAAGTGCGGATGGCGCCCGGAGCCTGTGGCCTTGCTGGGAGGGAGGGCGCGGGGTCATGGTGTCTCGCTGTGGGGCTTGGGTGTCATGACGCTTTTCTAGAGGTGAGGGAAGCGGGAGAGGGAAGCCCGGCAGTTCCAACGCAGCGATGAGCCCGCAGCAGGTGCGCGACGTTTATGGAACGCGGCGGGGGGGCGGGGGGGGTGAGCAACGGCCCTGTGGTGGGTGGGTGGGTTCCTCTCGGCCGGCCACAGTGGTGTGACCCTGACTGCCCTCACAGCCCCGCCCGCCGTGGTCCCTTCTCGGGGCCCCTGTGAGAGCAAGACGGTAGGTTTCCCTTAGAAGGCAGGTCCGTGGGTGGCCCTGGTAAGACCTGCTGTTTCGTGTAAGACTGGGGTGTGTCTCACACACAGCACAGCTCACACTGGACTCGTCACATCCCAAGCGCTCAGCAGCCACGCGTGGCCCTCGCCCGCCACACCATGCATTAGCTGACCCACGCAGGCGCCTGCTTGGGGGACACGTGCCTGGGCCCAGCCGCCCGCGCGTGTCCGTGTCCGAGGGCGGAGCCCACCCGCTGAGCTGCAAGCACCAGGCTCCGCGCAGGCGCTGTTCGCGCATGGCCGTCCTCCCCACAGCAGCCCGGGAGGGCGAGGGCGGCCCCGCGGCCGGTGATGAAGCGGGCGCACAGTGGGCCGACGTGTGCGGTGACCTAGTGGGTGGGGGTGAGCCAGGGCTGCTGGTGCCCTGCTCCCTTCCCAGACCACACGCTCCGCAGCGCAGGGCGCCCGCTCCCCTGGACGCGGGAGGGCTGGGCGGGGAGCTGCGGGGGCAGGGGCTGTGCTCAGGGTAAGCGCGTGTCAAACAGCAAGCCAGCTGGGGCAGGTCAGAGCGGAAAGAGCCCCCAAACCCCGTCCCCGGGCGCAGCACTGGCCTCAGTTGGGGGTGTCCTTCGAGGGTTGTTCTCTGTGCATGCGCAGCCTCTCTGCCCCCCGAGGCACCCAGCCTGTGGCTTTGCCATTCCCCCACCTGAGTGTGTCACGGGTCATTCCCGGGGAGCTGGACTCGCGGGGGGCGGGCCGAGGGAGATTGGTTAACCGGGGCCTGAAGCACCGTTGTGGGGGGGCAGGGGCTGGCTCTGCTCCCCTCCCTTCCCGCTATCCTCACCTCAACCTCCCCCTCCTCCTTCCCTCCCCATCCCCTCCCCCCTCCCCTCCCCCTCCTCCTCCCCTCCCCCTCTCCTCACCCCCACCCTCACCTCACCCCCACCCCCACCTGCCCCGAGGCAGCCTCTCCCCGGCCCTCCCTTGGGGCAGGGTCCCCCTCGCCTCTCCGTGTCCAGCTTCTTCCTGTGAATCTGCGGGAGCTTGGTCCTCCGTGGCCTGGGCTGCGCTTGGCGAGAGGACAGCTTTCTCACGCACCTCCTCCCCCCGCAGTGCCCAGCGACCTGACTGCCGAGGAGCGGCAGGAGCTGGAGAACATCCGGCGCCGGAAGCAGGAGCTGCTGGCCGACATCCAGGTAGGCGCGGCCGCGGGGGGGCGGGGGGTGTCGCCCGCAGTGTCCCCCACTCACAGCTCCGGGCAGAGTGTGGGTGTGGGGAGTCATTGCGTGGCAGGTGGGACGGGGGCTCAGGTGAGGGGTCGGGCCGAGAGTGGCTCGGGCTCCGCGGCGGCGGGTGAGGCGGTGCCAGGGCACAGTGGACCGCATCCGGCCTGGCGCTGCCGCCTCCTGGGCGAGTGGCTTCCGTGCCAGCGTTTCGGTCCCTTGAACTCAATTTCTTCGTCTGTAAGACCAGCGGGAAGACACCTGCGAACAGGTGGCCGGTGGCGCTGAGCTCCTGGTTGTGCATGGCCCAGCGCAGCTGCTGGTCCCCGAGTCCGCAGGCAGCCCCCGGCCCTGCGGTCACTCAGCCCCGCCCCCCGGTCACTCAGCCCCCCCGGGCGCTCGGCCCCGCGGTCGGTCAGCCCTACAGTCGGTCAGCCCTACAGTCAGCCCTACAGTCGGTCAGCCCCGTGGTCGGTCAGCCCTACAGTCAGTCAGCCCTACAGTCAGTCAGCCCCACGGTCAGTCAGCCCCACGGTCGGTCAGCCCTACGGCTGGTCAGCCCTACAGTCAGTCAGCCCCGCGGTCAGTCAGCCCTACAGTCGGTCAGCCCCGCGGTTGGTCAGCCCTACAGTCAGCCCTACAGTCGGTCAGCCCCGCGGTTGGTCAGCCCTACAGTGGGTCAGCCCCGCGGTCAGTCAGCCCTACAGTCGGTCAGCCCCGCAGTCGGTCAGCCCTACAGTAGGTCAGCCCTGCGGTCAGTCAACCCTACAGTCGGTCAGCCCTGCGGTCGGTCAGCCCTACAGTAGGTCAGCCCCGCAGTCCGTTAGCCCTACAGTCGGTCAGCCCTATAGTTGGTCAGCCCTATAGTCAGTCAGCCCTGCGGTCGGTCAGCCCTACAGTCGGTCAGCCCTATAGTCAGTCAGCCCCGCAGTCCGTCAGCCCTACAGTCGGTCAGCCCTGTAGTCAGTCAGCCCCGCGGTCGGTCAGCCCTACAGTCGGTCAGCCCTACAGTCGGTCAGCCCTGTAGTCAGTCAGCCCCGCGGTCGGTCAGCCCTACAGTCGGTCAGCCCTATAGTCAGTCAGCCCCGCGGTCGGTCAGCCCTACAGTCAGTCAGCCCTACAGTCGGTCAGCCCCCTGGTCGGTCAGCCCTACAGTCAGTCAGCCCCGCGGTCGGTCAGCCCCCCGGTCAGTCAGCCCCCCGGTCAGCCCTACAGTCGGTCAGCCCCGCTGTCGGTCAGCCCTACAGTTGGTCAGCCCTACAGTCAGTCAGCCCCGCGGTCGGTCAGCCCCCCGGTCAGTCAGCCCCCCGGTCAGCCCTACAGTCGGTCAGCCCCGCTGTCGGTCAGCCCTACAGCCAGTCAGCACCCCGTTCAGTCAGCCCCCAGGTCGCAAGCAGTGCTGCTCTAGGTCCCTGGGCAGAGCCACCCTCGGCTGTCAGGCAGCACGCGCAGGTGGCAGCGCTGGGCGGCGGGAGGGGTGCAGAGCGCAGACTCCTGCTCGGTGCTGTCAGTGTCGTGGTCGCTGCCCTCTCTCTGATGCCCATTTCCCCGCTGACGCTGGGAGAGCCTTGCCCCGCGGTGACCCTCCGGCTGGGCCGCTCACCTGCGCGAGGAGCGGGAAGCAGAGCCGGGGCGGGGGGCTGCCTTCCCTTTGCTGCGTGGCGGCCGGGTTGACCCCGGAGGCCCGGCCTCGGTCCTGTGGAGAGGCGGCCGCTGCGTGCTCGGTCTGCGGGCAGCGGGGGAGAGGGGGGCAGCGTCTCCGGCGGGCCGTGTTGGGGCTGGCTGACTGCACGTGGCTTTAGTTGGCTCTTCGCTGGACCGAGCGCGGGGGACTCGGCGGGAGGACGCGGTGACGGGCTGTGTGTTTTGCAGAGGCTGAAGGATGAGATAGCGGAAGTGGCCAATGAAATTGAAAACCTGGGCTCCACAGAGGAGAGGTGAGTGTGCCCCGTGGCAGAGGGGGTGGCGCGGCTTCCCGCACACACACCGGCCATTGCCGCGCAGGTCCCGCGAGCGCGTGCAGTGCGGGCCGCCTTGCTGTTCCTCCCGTGGGACCCCAGGAGGCGAGGGCGCAGGGCGGTCGGCAGGGTTGACTGGAGAACTTGCAGTCCTGACCCTTCGTGCCCTCGCTCTTGCGGGAGCTGCCCGCTCTGGCGCTGTGTGAGGAGCTGCGTGCCCATGCGGGCCCATGGCGAGCTGTCGGCGTGTCCTGACACTGACCTGACCGCGAGGACGAGGAGTCCCGTCACAGGGCGAGCGCGGCTGCGCTATCTTCCCGCCGCGGGAACGTTGGGAATGAGAGTAGTTTGAAGGGGGCGCCCGGGCCGCGGGTAACTGCTGGCTACGTCCCGGGCTCTCTCACCCACTTAGGGCTGTTTTCAAGCCTGACTCCCCGGCTTCAGTCTGCGGGGCTTGGAGCGCGTGGGGCAGTGCCAGTGGGTCGGGGAGGCTGCCCGTCCAGGGGCCAGCTCGCCACTCAGCCCCTGGCTGTCCGTTCTAGCTCGCGCCTCCTTCGCATTTTTAAAAGCTGTAGCTTAAAAGAAATGGATACATTGGAGCTCACCAAATGTAAAGTTTCTGTTCTTAAAAAAGATACTGTACAGACAAGGAACACATATTTTTAATACCTGTGTTTGAGGATTTGCATCCAGAATATATAGTAGTATGTAAAGAATGCATACAACTGGAAAAAAAAGACAATCCAAATAAAAAGTGTCAAAAAACTTGAAAAGACACTTTCTCCAAGAAGCTGTGTGCAGTAGACACAGGGAAAACGCTCGCCACCATTAGTCAGAAGAGACGCCCCCGGACCTGCCGCGGGCTGCCCTCCACACCCAGTGGCCGAGGGAGAGAGCCTGGCGGCTCCTGTCGGGAGGCGGGTGAGGAGAAGGGGCAGCCAGGGAGCCAGCACTGTGGCCATCTCTCATGTTACACGTGAACCCACGCTGTGCCCAGCAGAGCCACATGCAGGTGGTTTACCCGGGAAAGGAAGCCTTGTGCAGGGAGGGTCAGAGCACCCTTATCTAAAAATAGAGGCCCAGTGCACCGATTCCTGCACAGGTGGGGCCCAGCCAGCCCGGCCCCGGATCGGGGCGGGCCTGGCGGGAGGTTGGCCAACTGGCCAGCCAGCCGGCCTGCCCCAATCGGGGCCCAATCATGGCCGGGCTGGCTTGGGGGAGGGGCCGAGGGAGGTTGGCTGGCCAGCCCCACTCCCGATTGGTGTGGGGGGAGCTGATTGGGTGCAGAGCTGGCTGGGGGGAGGGGCCACAGGCCGATTGGAGTGGTGGGGGCTGATCGGGGGTGGGGGAGGGCTGTGGGTGGTGGGCAGGCCGGCTCCACCCCTATATGGGATGGGGGGGCCGATCAGGGGCCAGCGGCCTGGGGGAAGGGCATGGGTGGTTGGCCAGCTTACCCTGCCCCTGATCGGAGTGTGTGTGGGGGGTTGATTGGGGGTGGAGCTGATGGGGGAGGGCCTGCGGGCCTATAGGGTTGGTGGGGGCCCATTGGGGACAGGCCGGCTGCAGGGAGGGGCCACAGGCAGTTGGCCAGCTGGCCCTGCCTCTGATTGGGGTGGAGGGGCTGATCTGGGGTGGGCTGGGTGGGAGGAGGGGCTGCAGGAGGTTGGTCAGCCAGCCCCACCCCCTGATCTGGCCTTTGCTGGCCGCAGTGGGTGTCATAGCGACCAGTCATTCTGGTCGTTCCGGTGTTCCGGTCGCTGGCTTTTTATATATATAGATAGCCCAAACGGAAATAGTTCAGTGTCTACCGGCAGGAGAAGGGATGAACAGCTGGGGGTGACTTCTGCTTCTTGGGGGACAAACGTGTGAAGACTGGCTGGTGGGGAAGTTGCACAACTTGGCAAGCTGCTGGCCGTCTCAGGACACTAGCCTGGGTGTAGTGTGTGGCGTGGGAAGAAGAGGTAATGAAGTTCAGACACCATGTGAAACAGCCCCGAGTGGAAGGAGCGCGAGCAGGCCCGGTCGGGCGGAACCTCCGGGGTAGACGGCACACCGCGCTCCCGCAGACCCCTCAGCCCGCATCACTGCGAGCGCCTGGGAGGCACGTTGGTCTTTCAGACCCTCCGGATGCGGGCACTGACATGGCTGCTGGGGTTGTTTTACAGGAAGAACATGCAGAGGAACAAGCAGGTGGCCATGGGCAGGAAAAAATTTAACATGGACCCTAAAAAGGTAAGAGAAGGATGCGCTGGAGCCCCAGGCTCTCAGGATACTGGTTCCGCTCACCCACGTGGCGGCCCGGCGCTGTCAGCCGCAGTGTTTATCATACACTCCCCCGCGTCCAGGGCACCACACCCCTCGTCCCGTGCCCTCCTGCTTCCTTTCTAGATGTTTCTGGGGTGAGCATCACCACATCTTTATTGCGTTTTTTAGGGGATCCAGTTCTTGATAGAGAATGACCTGCTGAAGAACACCTGTGAGGACATCGCCCAGTTCTTGTATAAAGGCGAGGGGCTCAACAAAACAGCCATCGGGGACTACCTGGGGGAGAGGTGAGGCCTGGGGCACTTGAAGGAGAGCTGGAGGCGGAGTTCCATGGAAAGGCTCAGAATGCTGGCTTCTCTTTTTACATGTTGTTTTATTATTGATTTTAGAGAGAGGGGAAGGGAGAGGGAGAGATAGAAACATCAATGAGAGAGACGTCCATCGGCTGCCTCCTGCACACCCCACACTGGGGATGGAGCCCGCAACCTGGGCATGTGCCCTGACCTGGAATCGAACCAGTGACCTCTTGGTTCATGGGTCGACTCTTAACCACTGAGCCACACTGGCCGGCTGAGAATGCTGGGCTCTTGATGACAGTTTGCCCTGAGGCAGCAGCATCCTCACAGGCTGAGGGGCATGGCCCTGGGGCAGCAGCTGGTGTGCCGCGGTGTGAGGGCGCCTCGTCCACTCTGCAGTAGGCAGAGGAGATGGTGCCCCCTCACTGGGCTCATAAGGAGGCAGAGCTCGGGGGCATGGAAACGGCCCGGCTGGGGGTGGGGGTGGGACGCCCTTGGACTCCAGGGTCTGACGCCTGCCTTCCCCACCCCCATCCTCCCCCAACCCCGTGTCTTGTTTTTCTTGATAGAGACGAGTTTAACATCCAGGTTCTCCACGCGTTTGTGGGGTTACACGAGTTCACCGACCTGAACCTGGTCCAGGCGCTGCGGTGAGTGCAGGCGAGCGACGCCTGAGCGGGGCCAGGTCCCAGCTCCTGCCTTCCAGGGGGCACTGTGGGGGTGGCACTGCCTCCCAGGGGGCACTGTGGGGGTGGCACTGCCTCCCAGGGGGCACTGTGGGGGTGGCACTGCCTCCCAGGGGGCACTGTGGGGGTGGCACTGCCTCCCAGGGGGCACTGTGGGGGTGGCACTGCCTCCCGGGGGCACTGTGGGGGTGGCACTGCCTCCCAGGGGGCACTGTGGGGGTGGCACTGCCTCCCGGGGGCACTGTGGGGGTGGCACTGCCTGCCAGGGGGCACTGTGGGGGTGGCACTGCCTCCCAGGGGGCACTGTGGGGGGGGCACTGCCTCCCAGGGGGCACTGTGGGGGGGGCACTGCCTCCCAGGGGGCACTGTGGGGAAATGGCAGCGCTGGGTTGTGGGAACCCGGAAGTGCCCTAAGAGAAGCCCTCTGCGGCGGTGACTGGGATGATGGGGGTGAAAGTGAGGGAACCACGTGTGTTCTGAGGGCAAACTTTGCAAAACCTTGCCTCAGGTTCTTCAGTTAATATTCTTTCTGGAGATGGACGTGTATTTAAAATTTGAAGTCTTTTCTCTAATTTTTAGTTTAGAAAACACTTTAGTTTAGACCTGGAGTAGGAAGTAGGTACCTGTGCACTTCATTTTAGAACAAGTGAACTTTAGTTCTCACTAAACCTGTTCGTTGTGCTGAGGAATGACCGGGATGTCCTCCCTGCCGCGGGGCAGCGTGGCCACGGGCCTCTGGCTCACAGGCCACCGGGAGGCGGGAGACTCTGGCCTGCACCCCCCCGTGCTCGCCAGCCGGCTCACCAAGATGGCGGTGCCGTGTGGCAGCCCGTGGGGGATTCTCAGCGGCCAGGCCTCTCCTCACAGGGGAAGCTGACGTCGCTGCTTCCTGCGGCCTCGCCTGTGCCCGGGACGGGACGTGCGCGGGCGCGTTGGTGTCCGAGCGGCGTTACCGCAGGAGCCCCGGCCCGGGAGGAGGGCGCGGGGAGTAAGGGGCCCAGCGCGTGATGGCGTGTCCCCTCGCAGGCAGTTCCTGTGGAGCTTCCGGCTGCCGGGAGAGGCGCAGAAGATCGACCGGATGATGGAGGCGTTCGCCCAGCGCTACTGCCAGTGCAACCCCGGCGTGTTCCAGTCCACGGGTAGGCAGGCGGCGGCGCGGGCTCCTCCCGGCGTGTGGGCACTTACAGGGAGAGGGCGGGCGCGTGCTGAGTGCGCCGATGAGGCGGCGCTGACAGCAGGAAAAAGCAGGAAACCCCCAGAAACCCAGCATCGGGAGAGGCGTGTAAATTGTGGTCTCTAAGTTATGTCACTTAAAAGTCACGTTTTTGAAAGTTTTTATTGATATAGGAAAATGCTAATGAGATCGGGACTCAAACTATGTACCTTTTTTAATTCCAGTTTAGTCACAGCGTGGCTCAGTGAGGACACTGGCGATGTGTTCCCGCTGGAGGGCCACGTAGACGGGAGTAAATAAAATAGGTTCCCGCCAGGTGGGGGATGATGGGTAACGGATTTTCTCTCGCGTTGCATGGTTTTCCCGATGCTCTGCAGGGTGCCGTCTGTTAAGGTCTGAGAAAGGGGGCCCCTTTGAGTCCTGGATACTGTCTGTCACCTGGCCCTCCTGGAGCGGCCCCGCTACCCCGTGCCAGCGTGCCAGGCGCCGCCGTGTCCCGGCCAGTGGCCTTGACGCCACCGCATGCCCTGCTCCTTCGTGGGCACTTCTGAGTGCCTCTTCGCTTCTCTCTAGACACGTGCTATGTCCTCTCGTTCGCCATCATCATGCTGAACACCAGCCTGCACAACCCCAACGTCAAAGACAAGCCCACAGTGGAGAGGTTCATCGCCATGAACCGTGGCATCAACGACGGCGGGGACCTGCCCGAGGAGCTGCTGCGGGTGAGTGCGCGCTGGCGGGCGTGTGCTCGCACTGAGTGGTGCACATTCCCTGAGGAGCCGGTGGGAGGCCCGGCCAGGGCCAGGACGAGAGGTTTGTGGACGGAAAGCTAGCGGGGAAGCCGTTGCTTTCTCGCCTCCCTGGGCTGGCCCGCGGCGTCGTCTTATTTAGTCTCCGGAGCCGCCTGAGGCCAGAGCTGTCCCCTCTGTGCTTAGTGCCCAGAGCAGTGTGGCCGCCGGTGCAGGGTGCTGTGCGGGTGAGGCACGAGGGGGCGGGCGTGCTCTAGAACCAGAGGCAGGCAGTGTCGTCTCTCCCAGAACCTCTACGAGAGCATCAAAAACGAGCCCTTCAAAATCCCGGAGGACGACGGCAACGACCTCACGCACACCTTCTTCAACCCGGACCGCGAGGGCTGGCTCCTGAAGCTCGGTGAGTGACGCCGCCGCTCAGCCCCGGACTCGGAGCCCGTGAGGGCGCGCGCACATGCGTGCACGAGCGTGGGAACACGGGTGGCGACGGAGGCGCTGTGGAGGGCCTTCGGGATGCATTCATTGTTACCACGAGACCCACCTCCAGAAAGGAAATGGAAGCCAGTCAGTGCCTCAGGGGACCCAGAGTGTGGGGCGGGACTGCCCGCTCCGTGAAACAGCCGCGTGCATTTGCACCCCACGCGCCGGTCTTCCTCTTCCCCGCCCCCTCTCGCTCACTGGCAGTGGCCAGCTGCGTCCATCTCTACTTCCCATCACACACGTGCACCCCGCACCCCCAGCATCATCATGCTCTGCATCTGGCTCCACGGGCGTGTGCATGGCGAACCTCGGCCCGGCTGCGTGCACCCCGCAGCACCCCCGACCCAGCCACGCTAATGCCCTCCATTCGGAAAACAAGTTACTCCTCCCGGTGGCGCCCGGGAGCTCAACGGTGGGGACATGGCCGGGAAGGGGCTGAGTCACCGGGAGGGGGGGCGGGGGCTTCCAGGCGTGTCCCGCGTGATGGTTTCATCAGTTGTTCCCGAGCCCGGAGGGGCCTGGACGTGGCGATGGCAGGGTGTGGCCGCTGAGAGTGCTTTGTTCTGCCTCGGCCTTGGCTCGCCCGGGCCCCACACCGTCAGGGCGTCGATAGCGGGTCCTGCTGCCCATTGCAGCTGCCACCGGGAGGCCGGAAGGTGAAGTCGCGGCTCAGCTGCTGCTGACGCACCTGGGCATACTGGCGAGGGGGATGGGGCAGGGCCTCCACTTCCCCCGAGAGCACCGCCCAGGCCCGTGTTTGTGCCCAATGACTCGGCCGTGCGCTCGTAAAGCTGCGGGGAGGCCTGGGCTCCCGACGTAGCCAGCGCTCCGTCCACTCTGGCCAGTGGGTCCCTGAGGTTCAGGCTCTCGCTTACCAACCAGAGGCAGCCACGCTGCTCTGCGCCCTCAGCGCCACGCGGCTCGGTGTAAAGGGAGCCTGCTGGGGAGTGAGCAGGCACCCAGGTCTGCGTGTACGTGCCTCCAGCGAGAGGTGTGTGAACGCTGACACGTTGCCAGTGAGGCTGAGATTAGACCAGCAAAGGATCGCCTCGGTGCTTGCACCAGGACACGCAGATGCATGAGGCTCCCGTGTTTTTTAGAAAGAAAAGTTTAAGGGTGGTCTCGATTGTTAGGTCACTGCATTCCTTTCCCAAAGCCCCACCACCCCGTCCTCGGGTCTTCACGGGTGTTCCCCAAGGGCGGGTCCAGCCGCCTGGCGTGGTGTTTGTGTGTCTATGTCGCCACAGAACCGGTACTCTTGTGTGTACACACACACACGTGCATTCATGGGTTTGTGCGTGTGCGTTCTCACACACACTAAAAAGTGCCACCAGCTGAAGAAAGTCCACTTCCCCGTCTCCTCACTCTGCTGGGGGTGCTGGACCACGGTCTGCGGCTGCTTCGTGAGAGCTGATTGGGGGCACATGGGGGGCCAGGTTTCGGTGATGCCTGCGGCCCGCCTTTCCCGTGGGGTGTGGCCAGGCAGCAGCACGGCAGGTGGTTCTGTTTGCCCCGCCCCCGCCCCCTCCCCCAGCAGTCCTGAATGACTAATGCAGTGCACTGAGACTAAGGAGGTGGATTTAATTTCTTTGTTTTAATTTTCTTTTCTCCCTCATTTGTATGTTTCCATGATTTTGGCTCTCCTTTTCCTTGCCCCCAACTCCAGGAGGTATGTAACCCCTCGCCCTGCTCGCTCGCTCGCTCTGCCCAGCGCTGTGACTGCTCAGCCTGCTGGTGGTGCTACTTTGGTGGTCTGTTTTTAATTGCTGGTGGTAGTGTTAATGCCGCTTCTAACTTCTCGTACAGTCCCTGGGGAACTGGGCAGGTCCGGATCCCATGGAGGAGTGGCGCCCGGTGGCCAGGCAGGGAGGCGCCAGGTGCAATAGCTGCCCTGCGGGCGGCAGTGCGAGAAGCGAGGGGACCCCGACTCCTCCTCGGCCACGGCGGCTGTGCTGGTGGGATCCTCGCCCTGTGCTGAGAAGTCTCCTCTACAGGGAGGGGCGTTCTGACGTCCCAGCGCCAGGGCTCCGTCCGCAGTGGCCAGGAGGCACCTGGGGAGGGGAACGCATTTCCTAAACGCAGGGCGATGCCAAGTGGGCTGAACGGAGACAGAACCTGAAACGCCCGACACTCTTTGCTTCACATCCCAGGTGCGGGGGAGGGCATTCCGCCCTCGGCTCTGTTTTTTATTATTGTTATTTTTTTAAAATATATATGTATTGATTTCAGAGAGAGGAAGGGAGAGGGAGAGAGAGAAACATTAACGATGAGAGAGAATCACTGATGAGCTGCCTCCTGCACGCCCCCCCCCCACCCCGACTGGGATCCAGCCCACAACCCGGGCCTGTGTGCTGACTGGAAAGCGAACTGGTGACCTCTTGGTTCATAGGTCGACACTCAGCACTGAGCCACACCAGCCGGGCTTGGCTCTTTCTGTTTTTGTCTGTCTCCCTCCTCTTTCAATGAGGCGTCACTAAACACCGCAGGCCGGCCTTAGTTAGCTGTCGGGGTCCCCTTTGTACTCGCTGGTTTGGGGAACGTGGTTCCCCAAGTGAGGGGCTCCTCAATGTGCCAGAGCCGCCCGGAGAAAGAGCCACCCGGAGAAAGAGCCACCGGACAGCGACGTATGGCAGCGTTGGGGCTGGCAGGTGCCGATGCCGGCACAGCCGCCTCTGCCTCCCCTCGGGTGGGACCTGAGCCGTGTGGCCCTGTGAGTTCCACGGGGACTGTCCTTGGTGCGCACTGACCTGTCTGCTTGTCCATGTCTGCGCCTTCCCACAGTGTCCCCCCGGGACGCAGTGGCGCTGCCTGGCGGAGTCTGCCGCCACAGGTGCTCAGGGACGGCCGGCGTTCCCATCGGGGAGGGCTCCCAGCTTTGCTTTGCTGCTAGACTCCCCCCCTCCCTCTGGCATCGGCCTCCTGAGCCCCGAGTCCCCGGGTCCCACGCGGGGAGTGCATGGTCATCAGCGAGGGGCCAGGTGTCCTGGGTGCTGAGTCCTGGGTGGGGATGGAGGCCCAAGAGGTGGAGGAGCTGAGTTCTTGGACCCCAGAATGGGGAGGGGTCCTTTTTCTATCCAACTAGCTCCCGTTCCAAGTAAATCCCACGTCTTCCTTTCCTCATGCCTTCGATCTGCCCAGCCCTCCCATTGCCACGTGCATGTCACATCTCCATCCATGGCCCCCACCCTCGCCTCGGGCCCAGAGGCACGCGCTCACGTACCTGACCGCTGTGGGGAGGGGCCAGCCTGCCCGGCCCAGCACAGGCGGTGGCCCACCCCGCCCCTGCCGAGGCTGTGCCATTCAGCCTTGGTGCCAGTGGTCAGCCCTTCCCTCCCGGGCTCAGGCCCACGCAGAGCCCGCCCTGCACAGGGACCTACGCTGCAGGCTCTCTCGCGACACTCACTCACGCCCGCAGGCACCCCCGGGTGGTGGGACACGCTCCCCCCAGCCGCCATCTCTGCGAGGAGGGAGGAGAGCGAGCCGGGGCGCGCTGGCTGCGCACAGTGCCCTCGCCTCCTGTGCGGATTGGGGAGGGGATGCTCTGCTCCCCCGGGTGACGTGCGGCGGGCAGAGCCTGGCCCGGCAGGACGCGCTTAGACCCGCGTGTCTCGCACTGAGGCCTCTGGGTCACCGTAGGCTCGCACAGAGCTTTCCCTCGACTTGGCGTAAGTGGAGGGAAAGGATGGGTCACGGTCGTGACCGAGGCAGGAGGGCTTGTCCACGCAGCCAGGCCATCTCCCTGCCGGGCCACCTTCCGGGACGTCAGGCCACTTGCGTGTTTCTCGCTGAGGACAAAGGATCCCCGCTCTCGGCTGCGCTCGGTGCTCAGGAGGCCGTCTGCTTGTTTGCTGCACGTCTCCCCTGAGCACAGCCCTGCTGCCAGGAGCCCCCCAGACAGGACTCTGGGGCGTCCCCGGTGAGGACACTGGTCCGGAGGCGGGAGCTGGTGTGGGGTTCACGGCCCCAGGAGGGTGCGGTCCCCCGTCCAGGAGAGCTGGTTCCACGGCGACGGGATGGAGTGTCCTCCCCGTTCCCTCCCCTCCGGAGGCAGCAGCTCCGTGCGGGGCTGCATCGCGGACGAGGCTAGCCTCTCCCTCGTTGTGTTTGAGAGAAGCTCCCAGCCCCAGTCAGACCTGCGCTGCGTGCCCTCGTGTCCCGGCCTCCCCCAACCCTGCGCTCATCCTCATCGCTGTCCCTGCCTACCCCCCACCCTGCGCTCATCCTCATCGCTATCCTGGCCTCGTCTCAGCGCCGCCTGGCTTGCTTGCTGTGCTTGTACCACACACTGCACTCCGTGAACGGTGCTTCTGTCTGCTGTGTCTTGTCACCGCTATAAGCTTGCCATGGTCCCCGTGTCCCCCGGGCCCTGCCCTTGCTCCTCCTCGCCTGGAGGGGGCTGTGTGCTGCGGGCCGCCCCGCCCGGCGCCTCCCGTCCCACACGCATCTCTTCTTGTCCTCAGGTGGCCGGGTCAAGACCTGGAAACGCCGCTGGTTCATTCTGACCGACAACTGCCTGTACTACTTTGAGTACACGACGGTGAGCTGCCGCGGGCGCCTGGGCTGGGGCCAGGCTGTCAGCTGTCTGTCCGGCTGTGTGTCACTGTCTGTCCGGCTGTGTGTCAGCTGTCTGTCCGGCTGTGTGTCACTGTCTGTCCGGCTGTGTGTCACCTGTCTGTCCGGCTGTGTGGAGCTGTCTGTTGGCTGTGTGTCAGCTGTCTGTCCAGCTGTGTGTCACCTGTCTGGCTGTGTGTCAGTTGTCTGTCCAGCTGTGTGTCAGTTGTCTGTCCGGCTGTGTGTCAGCTGTCTGTCCGGCTGTGTGTCAGCTGTCTGTCCGGCTGTGTGTCAGTTGTCTGTCCAGCTGTGTGTCAGCTGTCTGTCCGGCTGTGTGTCAGCTGTCCGGCTGTGTGTCAGCTGTCTGTCCGGCTGTGTGTCAGCTGTCTGTCCGGCTGTGTGTCAGCTGTCTGTCCAGCTGTGTGTCAACTGTCTGGCTGTGTGTCAGCTGTCTGGCTGTGTGTGTCAGCTGTCTGTCTGGCTGTGTGTGTCACCTATCTGTCCGGCTGTGTGGAGCTGTCTGGCTGGCTGTGTGTCACCTGGCTGACTGTGTGTCAGCTGTCTGGCTGGCTGTGTGTCACCTGTCTGGCTGTGTGTGTCACCTGTCTGGCTGTGTGGAGCTGTCTGTCCAGCTGTGTGGAGCTGTCTGGCTGGCTGTGTGGAGGTACCTGTGGGATCACCAGCTCCTCTGAGCTTGGAAGCCCAGCAGGAGGGCCAGAGAGGGGGCCACAGGGCTGCTTTGTCCTGGGCAGGAGTTGAGGTGCCCTTGTGGGTCCTGGGAGAGTTGTCGAGAGGGTGCTCTGTTTGAGGAGAGGTGATAATGAGCGAATAATGCCCTGTGACACAGCTCTAGCCCCGGCCGGCACTGGGGCTCCTCGGACTAGACGAGGGCCTGAGGGCCTGTGGGGGAGGCTGACTCCAGAACTGAGGCCTGCCTGGTGAGCAGGGCAGGCAGCACCGCCTCTTCCTGCCAGGGCCAGCCCGGGCCCCTGGGCATGCGCTTTGCCGAGGCCTCTGGTGCTGGGACTCAGGTGGTGCTGGGACAGCACCCATGGGGTTTCTGACCCTGTCCTTGTGTGAGCTCGATGTGGGCCCAGCTGAGGTGGGAGAAGGCCCATGGGGAGGGGGGCATGGAGCCGGGTGTCGCCCACCGAGCCTAAGCTCCCGACCCCCGCAGGACAAGGAGCCCCGGGGGATCATCCCGCTGGAGAACCTGAGCATCCGGGAGGTGGAGGACTCCAAAAAGCCCGTGAGTGCTTGCGATGAGACGGGGGCGGGCGGCAGGCATGGGTGTGCGGCTCTTCACCAAGGAAGCGCAGGGGCTACGGGACAGACGCAGGCGGGAGAGGACCGGCGTGCCTTGGGTTTAGTGTTCAAGCCAAAGCCGAGGCCCTAGGCAGCCTGTTAGCGAGTGGCACTCAGCGGGCGGAAGAACAGACCATCCACGGTGGTCATCCCGCCCCGGGGCAGCGGCACTCAGTCGGCAGCCCGGCGGGAGCGGCGGGCCTCGTGCGTCGCGGCCTTGCTGCTGGCTCCGCCTTCGTCCCGGCGCCCGTAGAGCTGCTGGTCGGGGGTCTGCCCAGGGGCCTGGTTAGACGCAGCCTCAGTGTCAGCGTCCACACCGGCCCCTCGCTCCCCCAGAGGCACACGCGGCCTGTTGGGGTCCGCATGGAGGCGCGGGGCGAGGTCATTCCTGCGCGCTCAGCATCTCTTAGACGGCCGCTCTGGTTCCAGAACTGCTTCGAGCTGTACATCCCGGACAGCAAGGACCAGGTCATCAAGGCCTGCAAGACGGAGGCGGACGGGCGCGTGGTGGAGGGCAACCACACCGTGTACCGCATCTCCGCCCCGACGCCCGAGGAGAAGGAGGAGTGGGTCAAACGCATCAGGTAGGCGCGCCGCGCCGCCCGCTTTCCCGTGCACGTGCTCCTGGCGGTGAAGCCCGGGGTGTGCGATGGGCCGCAGGTCACTTTCCTGTGATCTGGGTTCTACCTGGGGGCTGGGGGCTGGGGGCCAGGCTCCGGTGCAGGTGCAGACAGCCGCGGGCCGCCTCGCTCACGTTCCTGCCGCGCGGGAGGTGCTCACGGGGCGGGCCTGCCCCCGTTCTGCCTGCGAAGCCTGTGAGGGCGCTGCCCTGCCCGCGTGCGAGCTGCTGCTGCTCTCCGGCACGGCCTCCTGCGCGCGGCCTCGCTCTCCCCTCCGGCACCCCGCCGGTCACCTGTGCCCCAGCTGCTCCCTGAGCGGCTCCCTGCGGCGGCCCCTGACTCCCTGGAGCCCAGGGAGGCCACACTGACTCGAGGCCCGGGGATGGGCGATGTCCCGCGAGGCCCGCCTGTCCTGAGGGTCTGGCGCTCCGTAGTCTTTGCCCTTTTTGCGGCATCTCCACTAAAGCCAGCGCCATGCGGGCCAGTCAGGCTGTGAGCAGCGACACCCCTCTAACCTCGGAGGTCCCCCGGGACACGCTGTGGGCGCTGCCCGTTCTGCCGTCCCCAAGGAGCCCTGGGGACATTGCTCACGACAGCGTCGCTGGTGAACGCCCCATCCTCGCAGGAGCTGGCACGTACCGGTCAGGGCAGAGCTGGCGGGCCGCCGCTCCTCTGAAATGAGTGCAGATCCACGCCTTTCCGAGCACAGCCTGCTCGGCCTGGAGGACATGCTGGGCCCAGTGCCGGGCCCTGGTTACGGAGCGGGTAGTGCAGGCACTCAGAAGTGACCCAGGCCCGGCCAGTGTGGCTCAGGGGTTGAGCATTGACCTATGAACCAGGAGGTCATGGTTCCTTTCCTGGTCAGGGCACAAGCCCGGGTCATGGGCTCGATCCCCAGTGCGGGGCATGCAGGAGGCAGCGGATGGATGATTCCCTCATCGTTGATGTCTCTCTCCCTTCCTCTCTGACATCAGTACAAACATTTAAATAGACGCGGGCAGACTGGCCGCCCTCCGAGAGCACCAGGTGCAGCTGGGCTGGCTGGGTCGCGGGCATCACTCCCTGCTGGGTGCCAGCTGCCGTCATGGGACTGAAGCACACGCCTGCCTTCCCGAGTTAGACCGCAGCTGAGAGAACGCGTCCCATCCGTCCCTATGAGCACCCCCTGGCTCGTCGCCTGCATCACGTGTCTCCCCTTAGCTGTCGTGCGGACACGAGGGGCGGGCGGCACGGGCTGGGCCGCTGTGGGCCTTGGCAGGCAGGGCGCAGGCACAGGGGTCCTCGCCCTTCCTCAGCCTCTCCACCCCCTTTCTGTTCCAGGGCGGCCATCAGCAGGGACCCCTTCTACGAGATGCTGGCCACGCGGAAGAAGAAAGTGTCCTCCACCAAGAGACACTGAGCGCGGGGACGGCGCCGCCCCGCTCCTGCTTCAGCTTCGCCGTTTGTTTCCAGTGGGAGCCGCGGGCGGGGCCGGGGCCGGGGCCGGGGCTTCTCTCCGGGAAGAAGGGAGCTCCGTCAGAGCCCGCACAGTGTCTGCGCCGCGGCCGAGCCCCGGGACAGAGCCGCTCGGGTTCCCGGGAGGAAGCCTCCAGCCGCTCAGGACCCGTGCCTTGCAGTGTCACGTCCAGAACGCGCAGGGAAGAGAAGCCACGTCCCGTAAAGACAGTTTTGGTTTTGTTTTTAAAGAGGAAGACGAAGCAGAGCTGTACGCGTGCATCCTGCCCGTCGGCGGGAGGCTTCTCCCCGGGCAGCTGCCAAGGGCGTGGGCCCTGGGCCGGCGGCAGAGGAGCAGCAGGGACGTGACCCTGGCACACCGTCTGGGCCGCCGTGTCCCGGGCACCAGGAGTGCTGAGCGGGGAGCACCTGCCCGATCCTCCTGCTGCTCGGCTCTCGGCATCCACACGTGCTGGGCTTTAGAGTAGAAAGCGCATTTCTGCGCTCAGCACCTAATAACCAGCCTGTGCGGCGGCCCCCGAGCCCGGGCGACGGGAGTCCCGTGTGGCTGTGCTTTCCCCGGGCCAGGCTCCTCGATGGGGGGCCTCCCCTCCCGGCTGCACCTTCCTGCGCACCCCTCCCCGGACACGGGCCCTGGTCAGCCCGCGGGGCAGGGGAGAGGGCGGCAGCGGCCTGTGCCGTGGCTTCGCTGTCCCTTCTGACGGGGCGGGCCCGCCCTCCGGCCTGTGGGGTGAAGGGCCAGAGCAGCCTGGCCCTGCCTTCTCTCAGGGACCGGCTCCTGTCGCCCGCAGCCAGACTGGAGGGCGCTCGCATCTCTGGAAACAGCTTTCGGGAAAGGGCAGGTGGGAGTGTGCGGGGCTCTGGGGCCCTCAGTGATGGGCAACCTTTTGAGCTTGGTGGGTCAAACTTCGCCAAAAAACTGAGCATAACTCGGGTAGTGTGTCACTTTGAGGAAAAAACTAACTCCAAGACTCTAGTCGCAAATGTTTCATCCTCAGGAGCAGCAAATGTTTCATCCTCGGCATGCGGCCACGTGTCATCAGAAATGGCTACGCGTGTCAGTGCTGACACGCGTGTCATAGGTTCGCCATCACTGGGATAGGTCCTCCCTGGAGTGGCTTCAGGCGCTTTTACGCCGGAGCCCGTAAAGGCGACAGGTCCGGCTGGAACCTAAACTTCAGGCCGAGCGCGGAGCCCAGGCCGCCTCGGGCGGGGCCGCAGCCCTCCCCCTGCCGGGGCGTCAGTATTAGCCTATTTATCAGAGGTGTAAATTATCATGTATAGTTTTCTCCTTTCAGATTATTTTGTATTTGTTTAAAAAAAGTTTGTCAAAATATAAAATATAAAGAAAGCTGTTGACAGGGTTTTTAAAGAATTATAATTATTATCCCAGTTGTTTAGTTTGGTTGGGCTTTTTCTTTGTAAACTAGCGCCAAGGAAGTGCAGCAAATAAACTCCAGTCTGCCCGCGCGTGGCCATCTGGGTCTGTCTGTCCCCTCGCCCCGTCCGCTCCCCCTGCCTCCCACTGAGCCCCCTGCGCTTCTCACAGACCCGACTCCCCTTGGGAGTCCCTCTCCCCCTCCCCTGGGCTGCTCTGCCCCTCCGTAAGATCTGGGGAGTCCCCCCCCCCAACCCTGCTGTGTCCCTGTCAGCACCTGCCTGTCCCCCGCACAGGCCCTCATCACCACACCGAGTTTCCTTTCACAGCCGTGTCTCCCGGCTCAGCAACGCCCACGAGTGTCTCCTTCAAAACCGCCAGGACGGGCGGTGCCTGGCCCTGCACACGGGCTTGGAGGCCTGGAGAGCTCGGTGAACGGGGACGAGCCCGGTCCCAGGCCGTCGGGACGCTCCCGGGTCTTCTGGCGCCATCCGGGCCGCCCGGCTCTCGGGCCTCTGTCGAGGGCCCTGGCCTGTTCCACGGGCAGAGGGAGGATGGGCGCCACGTGACCCACTCTCCCGTCCTCTGTGGGCCGTGGGCCCTGCGTGCCAGGGCTGGGCCCCGGGGGGAGCCCCGGCCTGTGGAGGCAGCGGCCGCACCCTGGCCGCCACAGCGGTCACCGCACAAGCACACGTGTCGCCCACAGCGGTCACTGCACAAGCACACGTGTATTGCCCACAGCGGTCACTGGACAAGCACACGTGTCGCCCACAGCGGTCACTGCACAAGCACATGTGTATTGCCCACAGCGGTCACTGCACAAGCACACGTGTTGCCCACAGCGGTCACTGCACAAGCACACGTGTGTCACCCACAGCGGTCACTGCACAAGCACACGTGTGTCGCCCACAGCGGTCACTGCACAAGCACACGTGTGTCGCCCACAGCGGTCACTGCACAAGCACGTGTGTCACCCACAGCGGTCACTGCACAAGCACACGTGTGTCGCCCACAGCGGTCACTGCACAAGCACACGTGTGTCGCCCATAGCGGTCACTGCACAAGCACGTGTGTCGCCCGGCCGCATGGCTCAGAGGTTGAGGTCAATCTATGAACCAGGAGGTCACGGTTCGATTCCTGGTCAGGGCACGTGCCCGGTTTGCAGGCTTGATCCCCAGTGTGGGGCGTGCAGGAGGCAGCCGATCCGGGATTCTCTCATCACTGAGGTTCCTATCTCCCTCTCTGAGATCAATAAAAATATATTTAAAAACACGCATCCATCGTGGCGTCGGCAGTTCACAGGACGACATTCTGGTGTAACTGGGGTGGCCACTCACGCTGATGGTTTATGAGGCGAAGCTCTAACCCCCGGACTCGGCTAACTCGCTGTCCCGAGTGGAGCGCCGTCAGCGTGGTCGCGGGCGCAGGGTCTGAAGGGCCGCCCTCGGCCGCACGTCCTCCGTGATGGGCAGCTCAGCCCGCCGGCCCGGCACCTGTGAGCGCCTGCAGGGCTCCCAGCATAACTTCTGACCTCGGAGGTGGGAACCCTGACACGCACACGGGCCTGTCAGTTGGCTCTAACTCGGAGACGTTGCACCCTGGGTGGGGGCCGCTCTGGCCGAGGGAGGGCTGCTCACCTGTGCCCACCCCGGGGCACCTGGGCACCTGTTCAGAGCTGGCATGTCAATCACGCTGACAGGTTCCACGGACGGTCCGGCGCCTGCTTTGCTGATGAATGCCCATCCGATAGCGCCGCTCTGCGCGGAGTCGGGGGGTGGGGAGCCTGTCATCATCCCTCTGTGTGTGTGGGGGGCTTCCCAGCCCCCGCATTTTTGGTGGCTCTTGTCAGAAACCAAAAGACCTTTCCAGGGCTCGTGGCGTGGCTCGTGATGGGGTTGCATTGGGTGAGCTGAGCTCCCGCGGCCCCGCGGGTAGAGGTGGACGATGCTCTGTTATTACATCACGCGTCCATTTTCCAGGCTCTTCTGCCGACGAGGCAGTTAAACACCGGCCAGTAAGGTTCCGTCTCCCCTCCTGCTGGCCGGCCAGGTTTCCTTATCAACGACGGGGAGGAGAGCGCTGGGTCTCAGTTCCCAGAAGGCCATCCATTGGGCTCAAACAAATTCTTATAAAAAAGCTTTTTAGGGAAAGTAAATGAAGAGGAGGAAGTTTCCTTTTCAGATGTTCGATAAAATGGTCACAGCCCCTGGGACGGTCCCGGGGATGGTTTCTGAAGCAGCAGGAAGACTCACCGTGAGCGAGTGGGAGGGGTGTCAGCAGGTGAGACGGTTCTGTTGTATTTGGCAATGAAGATCAGTGTAGCCATGGAGATAATTCCTAACAGCTGCTTCTCAAAACTGTAGGATCTGCAGGAAGAATGTTGCTCAGCAGTGGCTATTTTCTCATTTCTTGTTAAAATGTTTCTTTGTGTTACAGAACCAGGGTGTGTGTGTGTGTGTGCGTGTGTGTGTGTGTGTGTGTGTGCGCACGCTGGGCCAGTGAGGAGTCCCAGATGGCCTGGCCCCCGCTGTCTGCCAGAGCCCCCCGCCCCTGGGAAATTACCCTGAAATTGTAGTTAACGTGGGCCGTGTCTGCCTGAGACTGGTCAGCAGGAGGAAGGGCTCTCCCAGGGGCAGGGGTGGAGGGTGAGCTGTGGGGGCTGTGACCGCAGGAGGGAGGGGGGCAGGGAGGGAGCGACGCCCCACCGGGGCCTCCCTGGCCGGCGATCGCAGGCAGCGCAGCCAGCAGAGCTCCGGTCAGGACGCTTCCGGCCGTTCCCGAGGCCTCGCTGCGGCCACGGCAGGGTGGACCGTCGATTCGTGCCGGACGGTCACTGTGCCCTGGAGCGAGTGGGTCCCTCTCTGTGACCTTCGCTTGGCGGCGCGCTCCCCCGCGTCTCTCCTCCCCTCCAGGCAGAGCACTGCGGTTTGAAAGCCACGGGGGTCCCCCAGGCCCCTGCCACGACCATGGCTTCGCCTCACGTGCCTGATCCTCTGTGTCTCGGTCGCAGACCCGGGACATTCTGGTGGAGGGCCTGGCTAAGACCTCGATCTCGTGTTGCAAACCGCCCCCAGAGGAGGTGAAGGCACAAAATGCCCCAGTCCAGCCCGCCACGCGGCTCCGTGGTGGACCGTCGACCTAGGAACCAGGAGGTCACAGTTCGATTCCCGGTCGGGGCACAGGCCTGGGTTGCAGGTTTGATCCTCAATGTGGGGCGTGCAGGAGACAGCCGATCTCTCCCTCTCCCTTCTTCTCTGAAACCAATAAAAGTATATATTTTTAATGACCGAGTCAGATGATGGCAGGAACGGAAAAGGAAGGGACCCAGGGCCGGCTGGCGTGAGCACCGGGCAGGCAGCGCCTCCGTCCCGGGTGCCACCACGGCACAGCCGCCTCCCCAGCTCCGGGCCCAGGCTGCGCCCTGGGTGGAAGTGGGGACCTCGCATCCGGGCCTTTCCTCGGTGGCGGGAGCGGAGGGCTGTCCTCTGCTCCACCGCCCGCCACTCAGGTCCCCAGAAGGTTCTAGAAGCCCCAGAGCCGAGGGGACCTGGGGTTCTGTGGCAGTTGGAGCCGTTTGAGGGAAGGAAGCCATTTCCTTTGCTGGTCTCGGGAGGAGTGCCCGTCAGTGTGCCCTGCTGGCCCCTGGGCAGCATTTGCCGTCAGCTGGTGAGGGGCCCTTGGCCAGGGGAGGGGGACCCAGGCCCCAGTGGCCGGGGACCGGTCACCTGCCCAGAAGAAGCTCTGCTCCTGCTCGGGGCCGGTCGGGGTCGGGGGGCTTGGGCCGGTCGGGGTGGGGTGGGGGTGCTGGGACTGGTCGGGGGGCTGGGGCCAGTTGAGGGTCTGGGGCCAGTTGGGGGGCTGGGGCCGGTCAGGGTGGGGTGGGGGTGCTGGGACTGGTCGGGGGGCTGGGGCCGGTCGGGGGCTGGCGGGCACCGCAGGAGGCGTGCTGCGATGCCGAATCCGTGCGCCCGTCCCTTTGCCAGGGCCCTGGTGGAAGTGAGGTCAGCATGACCATCACGCCGGACGCCCGCTTCGAGTACCTGGAGGGCATTGCCGCCCTCCTCCTCAGGTTCAAGCCCGACAAGTGGGGCAAGCTGCTGGGTGCCGAGGAGAACCTCATGCTCTTCATGGAGTTCTTCGACAAGCCCGACGTGCTGGTGCTGGTGCTGACGCTCAACACCGCCGGCATGATCGTGCCCTGCCTGGGCTTCCCCGCCACCCTCAAGGCCAAGGGCGTCTACTTCATCAAGAAGAAGGCGGGGAACATCAACAAGACCAACATCAAGGAGTCGCTCATCTACGGGGACATCAGCCCCGCCCCCGTGGACCAGCTCATCGCTGTGGTGGAGGAGGTGCGCGCCGGGCGGCTGCCGGGCCGGGCGGGGCTGGAGGCCCGGGAGGAGTGGACTCTGTTCCTTGTACCGTCCGAGATGGGCCTGGAGCCCCCCTTCCCAAGGGTGGTGTCCGGCCACCTGCCTGGCAGGGGAGCTGGTTAGAAGGGCAGGAGGACAGGCCCTGCCCCCCCAGGTGGCTGGGACACCTTCGATCTAGCAGGACCTCCCGGCGCTACTGTGCACCTGCCGGCTGGGCGGCTGGGGGATGCTTTCCCGTTGATTTTTAGAGGGAGTGGGAGGGAGGGGGAGAGGCAGAGAGAGAAACATCGATGTGAGAAAGACACATCGATTGGTTGCCTCCCCCATGCCCGGACCGGGGCCAGGGATGGAGCCTGCAACCCAGGTACGTGCCCTTGACCAGAATCAAATCTGGGACCCTTCCATCCGCAGGCCAACGCTCTATCCACTTGGCAGAAAAAGTGGTGCCCCACCCCCTGGCACAGGAGAGGATGCGGTGTCCCCGGGTCCGCCCGCGCTCACCGCGCAGTCCTCCTGGGCGTGGCGGAGCCAGAGCAGGCCCGGCCGACGCAGACCCTGTCCTTGCAGGTCCTGTACTCCCTGCTGAACCAGAGCGAGAACATGAGCGGGTGGCCCCGCGTCGTCTCGGAGGACCTGGTGAAGCAGGTGCACCGGCTCAAGAACGAGATGTTCGTGATGGGGGGCAAGATCCGGGGCAAGACGCTGCTGCCCATCCCCGAGCACCTGGAGAGCCTGGACGGCACGCTGGAGTCCCTGGAGAGGTGGGCCCATCGGGACAGCCCCGCAGCCCGCGAGACACCGGGGGCGAGACGGGGCACGGAGTCCGGGTGGAGGACACAGGGCCGGACAGACAGGGCACAGGAGCCCTCCCCATCACGTACCTGGGCCGGTCCAACGTCATGCTGTCACATGTGTCCCCCAGCCAGGAAAGGGGACCCCAGCTTTAGCGTGTGGGTACCCAGGGCACTGAGGGGCCTGGCAGGGATATCCAGCAGGTGGGGATGGCACTCCCTGGGGCCCCCACGTGCCTGACCCCCACGTGCAGCTGCTGGTGCGTGAGGCTCCCGGAGCTGCCCCGGGCGATGGCTCCTTCCACCTGCTTACCCCCGAGGGTGGCCACTCCGGGGCTCGTGTATGGGCAGGTCCTCCATGGGCCACTGAGCCCCGATGGGAATGGCCAGCAGGCACCATCTCGGACATGGTCTTCCAAAGCTGGTCTTCAGTTTCTGGGGGAGCCGGCCTCTCTGAGCGCACCCCCATTTGCTCAGGCTCTCTCCTTGCCGGGAGACGGGGGAGCCCTCCAGCCTCCCCAGGTGGCTGTGAGGAGGAGCCTGGGAGGGGAAGGTGGGACTCGGGGCTGCTGGTGGGTGTTGGGGGCCTGTCGGAGGGAGGCCGGGGCAGGGCGGCTGGAGCCCCGTCGGGCAGGCCTGGCATCCCCCCACCCCTGCCTTGCAGGCTCCCCTCGCTGGACAGCACGCTGTTGCACTCCATCGAGACCATCGTCATCGACTGGTCCCACCAGATCCGGGACGTGCTGAGCAAAGACTCGGCCCAGGCCCTGCTGGACGGGCTGAACCCGCTGCCCCGGGTCGAGTTCGAGTTCTGGGACGCCCGGCTGAAGAACCTGCAGTGCATCCATGACCAGGTGACCCCGCCCCCACCGGTGACCGGGCGCCCGGCCTTTCTGGCTGACCCCCCCCACCCCCGGAGCCTGAGGGGACCCGGCTCCCCCGAGTTGGTGCCTCGGCGCCCCGGCCGCAGGGTCAGGCTGTGTGTTCTCCTGAAAAGCTACTTTCTTCTTGTTGCCCCGCAGCTGAACAGGCCCAAGGTGAACAGGATAGTGGAGATCCTGGAGAAAGCCCAGAGCTGCTACTGGCCAGCCCTGCAGAACGTGTACATGAGCGTCACTGATGGTGCGGGGCCCCCGAGAACCCCCGGGGAAGCGGCCGGTGCCTCCCGGAGGGCCTGGGCAGGGAGCCAACCCCGGGGCCTGGCCGCCCCCCCTTCCATGAGCAGCTTCCTGGCCCCCACTTCTGAGGAAGCTCCTGTGTGTGTTTTTTTAAATATATTTTTATTGGTTTCAGAGAGATAGAAACAGCAATGATGAGAGAGAATCATGCATCGGCTGCCTCCTGCACGCCCCACACTGGGGATGGAGCCTGCAACTTGGGCCTGTGCCGTGACCGGGAATCGTACCGTGTCCTCCTGGTTCATAGGTCGATGCTCGACCACTGACCCACACGGGCTGGGCAAAGCTGCTGTTCTGAGGGAGCAGGGCTCCCTAACACAGAGCCCGCCGGGTTTTGTCTGACCGTGGCGGTGGGCTGGACTTCTCTCCCATGTGGATGCGCACTTGACCTTGACCTTGTTGGTTGTGTGCAGGGCTGAAGGAGGCCAACGACATTGTCCTGCACCTGAAGCCGCTGCAGATCTTGCTGGAGGAGATGGAGCAGGCGGACTTCACAGCGGTACGTCCGCGTCAGCGAGAGGAAGGCCACCGGCAGGGGCGGGGCTCACGTCCTGGGAGCAGGGCTGTGGGCCGCTGGCTGCGAGTAGTGCCTCTCCCTCCGCGTTGGGGTGTCCTTCTCGGGGGACAGCTGAGATGTCACGACAGAGCGCCCGGCGTGTCCCTGCAGCTCCCGACCTTCATCGCCAAGGTGCTGAACACCGTCTGCCTCATCTGGGCCACCTCCAAGCACTACAACACGCCCTCCCGGGTCATTGTCATCCTGCAGGAGTTCTGCAACCAGATCATGGACATGGTAGCCACCTGCCACGGCCCCGCAGGGCGCACAGGCCACGGCCGGCCCGGGGTGCTGGGCCCTGGGGGCCCCGGAGCTCTCCTGAGACCTGGGCTATGCCAGCCCCCCATGTTGGAGGGAGGAGAAAAGGAAGGGGGCTGGGCCTGGGCTCTGTGGGGTCCTGGGGTCCTGTACTGAGCTGCTCTGTCTCCCTCAACCCGATTCCCTTCCCTTCTCCTTTGCACCAGCCGCCCGCCACCTGTGGGTATTCAGATCGCGCCCACAGCCCTGTCTGCAGGCCCCGCAGGGCACTGCGGCCCGGACCCGCCCCCCACACCTCCCCGCAGCCTGCAGCAGGTGGCCCCAGCCCCACCTGGAGGGTCTAGTCACCTGTGACCAGGGAGGAGGGCCAGGTTAGGGGGCGGCAGGCGGGCTGTGTCCCGAGAAGCAGGTCCCGCCCGTGGTGGCTGGTTTCCTACCCGCCTGACAGCCCTCGGGCAGTGCGCCCGGTGGGGCCCGCGGGGCCGTCAGAGCTGCGCCCCGTCTTGTCTTCATGCAGACGCGGACCTACCTGGGCCCGGACGAGGTGCTGAAAGGCCTGCAGGGTGAGATCGAGGAGGTGCTGAACGGCATCTCCCTGTCGGTGTTGGTGCTCAAGGGGCTCTACCGCACCTACCAGTTCTGCTGCGCCAACATGAAGCTCTTCTTCAAGGTGCGGCGCCCGCGGCTCGGACCCGGAGCCACAGCGGGCGAGTCGCCCAGGTGGGGGGCGGGCGAAGATGGGAGGCAGGCTCAGCCTCTCTCTCTCTCCCTCTCCCGCCCCGCCCCCACCCAGGACAAGGAGCCCGTGCCTTGGGAATTCCCGTCTTCTCTCGCGTTTTCCAGGATGAATTCTTTCTTCCGTCGCATCCAGACCATTGAGGTAAAGATGAAGCCGGGCTCAGCTCTGCCTGCACGTCAGGGCGGCCCTCACCTGAGGACAGGCGTCTTCCATCCCCCTTCCCCCTCCCCCCTCCCCCTTCCCCCTCTCCCTCCCCCCTCCCCCCTCCCATCCATGTCATGGGGACACCCAGCCGTCGGGCCAGCCGCCCCGATGCCCGGAGCTGTTAGCTGAGCACGAAGTGCCTGCGCTGTGGCTCCTGCCTGTGAGCAGCTAGTGACACAAAACGTCGGGGTCCAGGTGGTGCCCTGGGAGCAGAGGGGAGACGCGAGGTCAGACAGCTCGGCCTCTGGCTTTGTAACTTGGTGAACACGGTGTGCTCACCATGAAAGGGGAACCACCCTGCAACCACTGAGCAGGGGTTCTGAGAGGGCGCCACTGGCCGTGGGCCGGGAAGGCGTGTCCGGCCTCAGCCATGCCCTCGTCACAGCCCGAGGACCCGGGGTCCCAGCTGAGCTCCTGGCCACGCAGCGTGGTCCGGTGTCACCCATTCTGAGTTGGGGTGGAGATTCCGGGAGAGCGGGCTTTGGCGGGAGGGCGGGGGGGAATGGCCTCGCTGTTCAGCCCCCACCCTGTGGGCCGTGGCAGCCGTGCCGGGTCCGGGGGGGGAGGGGCAGGGCGCACGAAGAGCCCGGCACCGGGCGTGGCCGAGCGTCCACCTTGGTTCCAAGGCTGTGGCTCTGACCGAGCTGACGGCGCCCCGGCTGCTCCTCCGCCAGGACCTTTACAAGACGGCCATCGAGTTCCTGAAGCTGGAGAAGATCGAGCTGGGCGGCGTGCGCGGCAGCATCCTGGGCAGCCTGGTCACGCAGATCCACGAGGAGGTCTTCGAGCTGGTGAAGGTCTTCGTCGACTGCAAATACGACCCCTTGGACCCGGGGGATTCGGTGGGTGGGGGCCCGGCGGGGGCGATGGCAGAGGCCCCGGAGTGGGAGGCACACGGCGGGCGGGCGGGCGGGGGCGTGCGGGGCGGAGGACCTCGACACTTAAGGACCTCCGACAGCTCTGCCGTGAGGAGGTCCCAGCAGTGAGCATGCTCAGCTGAGGGGTCACCCCGAATCTGGCCAGCGGGGCCAGTCGGGGTGTTAGGGTGAGCACCACTGGCTTCGCATGCAGATTAGGAGGTCGGCGTTTTGCCTTGGCCGGTGTGCTCAGTGGTGAGCATCCTCCCGTGCCAGGCACACGCCCAGGTTGTGGGCTCGATCCCCAGTAGAGGGCGTACAATGCTGATCTCTCACATCAATGTTTCTCTCTCTCTCTCTCTTCCTTCCTTCCTCTCTCTCTCTCTAAAATCACTAGAAGCAGTTTTTTTAAGAAAAGAGGTGACGTTTGAATTCACTTTTAGGGTTTCGATAACGATTACGCTGATTTTGAGACCAAAATTCAAGACCTGGACAGGAGGCTGGCCACCATCTTCTGCCAGGCCTTCGATGACAGCAACTCCATCGAGTCCTGCGCGAAGGTACGTGGGCGGCGGGACCGCCTGCCGGACGCCCTCACTTGGGCTTGGAGAGCGGGCCCCCAGGGCGTGGGGCCCGATCCGGTGTCTCGGAGCTCGTGGGCCGCGAAGCCCTGGGGCAGCTTGGGGGCCCCGTCTCGGGGTGACCCGGCCGGGTGCCTCTCCTGCCCCTCCCGTCCTCTCCGGGAACAGAGGCTGGAGGGCAAAGGGCGATGACAACGGAGCCGCCCACACGGGACCACGGAGAGGAACTGCATGTTCTTCAGCCCGGTCAGGAGGCCTGGGCGCCGACGGGAGAGTCAGTGGGACTCCATCAGCACTTAGTTTATTTATTTTACGATTTTGGTATCATTCTCCTCTGAGAACATATTTTTAAAAATATATATATTTTTTGATCTCAGAGCAGAAGGGAGAGGGGGAGAGAGAGAGAAAACATCAATGATGAGAGAGAATCACGGGTGGGCCGCCTCCTGCACGCCCCCCACTGGGGACGGAGCCCACAACCCAGGCCTGTGCCCTGATCGGGAATCGAACCTGGGACCCTTCAGTCCTCAGACCCACGCTCTATCCTCTGAGCCACACCAGCCAGGGCCTCTGCTAGCACTTGAGAGGATGAGGATTTTAGGGAGCTCTGGGGAGCACTGGTGCATCGGGGGTGCATATCCCCAGGCCGTGGACCTACTGTGTGCTGTTGGGTTAGAAGCCAGGGGCTCCGTGTGCATCCCCACGAGACTCCCAGCGGCTCCGTCTCACGGTGGCTGCGCCGGGCGTGCATTTTCTCCTCCCTCCGAGCCGGGGGAGGGGCGGGGCCGGCCCGCTGAAGCCGCCTCCCCCCGCAGCTCCTGTACATGTGTGGGAGCCTCCTGGAGCGGCCGCTGATCCTGGCCGAGGTGGTGCCCCGCTACTCCGTCATGCTGGAGCTGTTCGACGCCGAGCTGGACAACACGAAGGTCCTGTACGACGCCCAGCTCGCAGCCTCGGCCGCCGGGCACATCCCCCCGATCCACCGCAACATGCCCCCCGTGGCCGGGCAGCTCAAGTGGAGCCTGGAGCTGCAGGAGCGCCTGGAGGTGCCCATGCGGGACCTGAAGCACATCGACCACCCGTGAGCGGGGCCGCAGCCGCGCGGGGCGGGCGGCGGGGCGGGTCCCACGGGCCACCTCCCACCCCAGGCCTCCCCCCACCCCCGGGTGCCTTCTCCCTGGGAGCATACTTGGCTTCTCCCGTGGGCCCGACAGCCGGCACGGAGAAAACGGGGGGCCGGGGGGCGGGGGCGGCTATGAATCCAGTCCCTGCCCGGCACCCCGGGCTCTGCGCCCCCGGCACGTGCACGTGCGGGCCCTCACCCGTCCCCCGACCCCAGGGTCATGGCCAGCACGGAGGCCAAGCTCATCTACCAGAAGTACGACGAGATGATGGAGCTGCTGCGCAGCTACCGCGAGCGCATCTACCAGCAGTGGGTGTCGCGCGTGGACGAGGACTGCCGCTTCAACCTGGGCCAGCCGCTCCTGCAGCGCGACGCCTCGCGCCTCATCCGTGTCAACTTCAGCAAAGCGGTGCGTGGGCCTCTGCGGGGCGTGGCCTCTGCGGGGCGTGGGCCTCTGCGGGGCGTGGGGTTGGGGGCGTGGCCTCTGCGGGGGCGTGGGCCTCTGCACGGGGAGGGGGGGGGGGGTGACGTCATGCTGGGCTAAGGCTGTGTCTTTGAAGCCTTAGTTTTTTTGTGTGTATTTTTAAATTTAATCTCTTTTACTAGCTAATGCCCTTTGGGAGAATTTAGATCTTTAAAATATATATATATATATATATATATATATATATATATATATATATACACACACACACACACACACACACACATATATATATATATACACACATATATATATATATTTATTTAATTTATTTCAGAGAGGAAGGGAAAGGGAGAGAGAGAGAGAGAAACATCAATGATGAGAGAGAATCCCGGATCGGCTGCCACTTGCACGCCCCACACTGGGGATCGAGCCCACAACCCAGGCACGTGCCCTGACCGGGAATGGAACCCAGGACCCTTCAGTCCGCAGGCCAAGGCTCTATCCACTGAGCCACACCAGCTAGGGCCATTTACATTTTTTAAAATCTATTTTTATTGATTCCAGAGAGGAAGGGAGAAGGAGAGAGAGAGAGAGACATCAGTGATGAGAGAAAAACATCATGGATCAGCTGCCTCCTGCACGCCCCCTACTGGGCATCGAGCCCGCACCCCGGCCCGTGTCCTGACCAGGAATCGAACCGTGTCCTCCTGGTTCCTAGGTCGACGCTCACCCACTGCGCCCCACCGGCCGGGCCGTTTTCGTTTTTGTTTTAAGTTCGCTCAGGATCTGTTTCCGATCTGAGATGGAGCAGAAGCGCCTGGAGGCGGCGTCTTCAGCCCGCGCACTGGCTGAAAGCAGGGCCGCCCGGGGGACCCTGTGCGGAAACGTCAATCTGAGAATTTATATTAAAAAAAAATTGAAACCGAAGAATGAGAAACAAAAGTATTTTCCCGACTGGCTCCGCATCTCCGTGGGCCTCAGCTGGTGGCAGTGCTGAGAGAGGTCAAGTACCTGAACTTCCAGCAACAGAAGGCGATCCCGCACAGCGCCGAGACCCTGTTCTCGCAGTACGAGACCTTCCGGAAGTTCGTGGGCAACTTGGAGCTCATCGTCGGCTGGTACAACGAGGTGAGCCCGTGGGTCCCGGTTCCCCGCGGACGCGCTCAGGACTCGGAACACGCATCCAGGGCCCACCCCTCGCGGCCTGCCCGCCTGGCCCCTCTGCCCTGGCCCACCGTTTCTCCGCGTGAATCGTCTGAAAACGCTCGACGGTGGGCGGGAGGCGGGAGGCGCGGGGGCCGTGGGCAGTGCCGATGCCGATGAACAGGGACTCCGAGAGGCGCACTGTCGGTGCCCGGTGCGCCTGGTGCGCGATTTTAATGCTGCACACGCCCCTCACCGCAGACACACGCGCCCTTGGAGAGGCACACAGGACACGGGAGGTTGCGAGCTGAGGCTCACGGGTGCCTGCTCTGGGGAGCAATTCAGAGATGTGCTCCTGCCCTCCCTTCTTCCTCGTCTGTGGGGGGAGGTTTTCAAGCACTAAATTAGCTTCTGAGGGCAGGCACGCTGCACCCGGACCGGACAGAACCGATGCTGTTGTTCACGCTGATGCCCCCGAGTGACCAAAGGTCGATGTCCGCCTGGGGACCGAGGAGAGGCCCGAGCCAGCAGGGCCCAGTTACCCCTCCCCCCTCCCCGCCCGCCCCCGTGCCATCTGCTGACGTTCTAAGCCCAGGGAACTTTGGGATCACGCACTGGTTTCCATTACCATACTTCCTTCTCTTTCTACCCCGTAGCACGGGTGATGAATGAGTTAAGTACACGCATGGATCCTGGGGGATAAAACATTTCTGAACAGAGCTGTCCTCCTCGGGGGCACGGGGCACCGGCAGGTTTGGTGGAACAGAGGCCCGGCCTGGCTTGTGTGTTGGGCAGATAAAGACGACGGTGATGGAGGTGGAGTTCCCCCTCATCAAGGCGGAGCTGGAAGGGATTGACGTCAAGCTACTGACGGCCGAGACCACGCTCTTCTGGAACGGCGAAGGTACCCGCCCGGCCTGGCCGCCTGGGCCGAGGTAGGGGGGCGGGGTGGGCTGCTTCTGCCTTCCGGCTGCTGCGTCGGCTTTTTTTTTTTTTTTTTTAATGTGTTTTTATTGATTCAGAGAGGAAGGGAGAGGGGCTGGAGAGAAACAGCAATGATGAGAGAGAATCATGGATTGGCTGCCTGCTGCACGCCTCCCACTGGGGATGGAGCCCGCAACCTGGGCAAATGCCCTGACCGGGAATGGAACCAGGACCTCCTGGGTCATAGGTCGATGCTCAACCAATTGAGCCACGCCAGCTGGGCTGGTGGGTCAGCTTTGACTGCCACAGGGCCATGTGTTCGGGGAACCTTGAAGATCCCACAGGCTGTTCTCAGCCCCTGAACAGCCTGTGGGATCTGCAGAGGCTCCGTGGGGACCACCAAGGGCCTCCATTTCCCAGCTGGACTGGCCAGAGGTGGGCACAGCGGAGGCAGGGCCAATGCCTGTGGCAGCCGGCTCAGAATTTTGCTACTGTTATGAATCGTAATGTAAATATCTGTGTTTTCTGATGGTCTTAGGCGACCCACAGGTTGAGAACCGCTGCTGTAGAGCCTAAGACCATCGGAAAACACAGATATTTACATTACGATTCATAACAGTAGCAAAATTACAGTTATGAAGTAGCAACGAAAATAATGTTATGGTTGGGGGTCACCACAACATGAGGAGCTGTGTTAAAGGGCCGTGGCGTTAGGAAGGCTGAGAACCACGGCTGTCGGAGAAGGCGGGACTGTCCGCGCGTCTGAACCGGGGCCCGTGGGCCCTTCTGGGCAAGGAAGTCGCATGATTCTTTTCTCTCCTTTCTCCCCAAGCGCGTCTCTTTCTGGCCGCTCACCTCCCGCCCTCTGTGGCGGTCAGGGCTGGGCACAGGCGGGCCCTGAGCCTCAGGGGTCTGGAGTGCCGGGGGGGGGGGGGGTGACCGATGGCCCGTTGGGGACTCCGTGCTCCAGAGGAGCGGAGGAACTTTCCAGGCGCGGCTCTCACACCACGTGCCAAGCCGGCCGCGGCGTGCCCTCCCGCTAACGGGCTGGGCGCTCGCTTCCAGGCGTGCTCGAGTACATCCAGGAGATGCGGGAGATCCTGCACAACCTGCAGAGCCGGATGCAGAAAGCCAAGCAGAACATAGACAACATCGCCCAGGCCATGAAGGTGGTCACACGATGGCGCAGAGGCGGTGGGCCCGCGGGGGGCGGCGCGGGGGGCTCACACGTGGCCTGGGGGGGCGGCCTCCCGGAGGGGGGGGGACGCTGCACCGTCGTCCATCCTCTGAGACCCCGACTGGCTTTGAGGCCCAGCACCCAGGGCGCTGGCCTGCGTCCTCGGGGCCGCGTCCTCTCCGGGGCCAGCGGGGCCGGGGCTCGCTCTGAGAGCACGCAGACAGGAGCGAGGCCGGAAGCGCGCCTCCAGACGCCTCCCTCGCGCCCTCTCAGGACTGGTCGGCCAACCCATGTTCGAAAGGAAGGACAACAAGAAGGAGGCGCTGCTGGACCTGGACGGGCGGCTGATCAACCTGAACAAGCGCTACACGGCGGTCAAGGAGGCGGGCGCCAAGATCCAGGCCATGGTGGCGGTGAGGTCCCGGGCCGCGAGGGCGAGGGTTCCCATAGCGACGGTGCCGCGGCCCGGAGCCTGCGCTCTGCGATCCCAGAGGCTTGTCGTGAGAAGCGGACCCCCACACGCGGCCTCTGAGGCCGGTTCTCTTGCTCGGTGTCCCCCTCCTGTGCCCGTCCCTGCACGGAGGGGGTGTGGACAGGGGACACCCTCCACAAGGTCCCCGAACTCGTCTCCCGGGGTCGGTGCTGGAGGGCGCGTGGCGTGAGGCCCTGGTGACCTCCCGAGGCGGCGGCCCAGCCCGGGGCGCGAGGCTCACTGGATGCGGTGCCGGCCTGACGGTGCCAACACCTCAGTGGGGCCCGCAGTGCGGGTGCACCTGTTGGCCGGCGCGCTCACGGTCCGGGAGCCCACGGCCCTGCTGGCCTGGCGCCTGGCATCTGGGGTCTCTGCCTGGGTCCCTGGCTGTGCCGGGTCCACGCGGGCGCCGCCCTCGGCGGCCGTGGCATCCAGCTCGTGTGTTGGTCGGTTTTGACGTGAACACTCAGGAAGCGAGAAGCACCGAGTGTCGGGAGCGTGGGCACGGGCAGGGCGCCCCGAGTCCTTGCGGACCCTGACGGGGAGGGGACCGACGGGCCGTTGAGGCGGCCGCCAACCGCGGGGTCTGCTGGCAGGAAAACGCGGAGCTGTTCCGCGCGGTCACGACCAGCCAGTCCTGGAAGGACTACGTCGTCTACATCGACAACATGGTCTTGGACGCGTTTGAGAACTTCATCCGCATGTCGCTCAGCTACCTCATCAACAACATGGTCCTGGACGTGAGTCGTGCGTGCGAGACGCGTGGCATGTGTCTGTGTCTGTGTGTATGCCCGTGTGCGTGCACGCACCGCGGCCGTGGCCACCGGCACTGAGCAGCGCGCCGGCCCCGCTGGCACACTACCTGTGTCCCTGATGCGCGTCGTCCCTGACGGAACCCAGAGTGTGGGGCCCGCCGTCCTGGCTCTGAAAAACGCTTTTTCTCGTTTTAGTGTCACTTGTGTTTGGGTTTATCCTCATCTGAGGATGTTCCCATTGGTATTTAGAGAGAGTGTAAGGAGGGGGAGAGACAAAGAGAGAGAAACATCGACGTGAGAGACACGCCGACTGGTTCCCCCACACGTGCCCCCCACCAGGGCCGGGGATCGAGCCTGCAAGCGAGGTGCGTGCCCTTGACCGGAAGTGAATCCAGGTCTGACGCTCTCTCCCCTGAGCCACACCGCCAGGGTCATTGTATACATCTGGGGAAACTGAGGCCACAGCTAGCAAGTAGCAGACACAGGCTGTGAGCTGGCGCGAGCAGCCTGCACCTCCAGCCTCCGCCCTGTCCGGCGGGGGCTGCTCCAGCTGCTCCTGGCCCTGGGCCAGCGGGACGCGTGCTCTCCGGGTGGTCCTGGCCGCGGGAGTCGGGGGCCCCTCCCCCTCTGGGTGGGCCCTGGGGACCAGGCGAGGCACGGACTCCGGCGACGGCGTTTCAGGAGAGCGTGGCGCCGCTGTTCGAGATCCACATGGAGCTGAGCAATGACGGGCTGGTGTTCTCGCCGTCGCTGGAGGTGGGCGACGACAGCGGCTTCCTGGCGCTCATCGAGAGCCTCATCAACGACATCTACAACGTGGCCAAGCTCATCCCTCGCCTGGCCAGGGGCCGGCTCAACTACAAGGTCAGTCGGGGCCCCCCCCACCCCGCTCCCTGCTCCGGGCCCCTGCGGGTTTCCTGGCTCGGAACAGCCTCCAAGCTCAGCGGTGCCCGGTCGCGTCACAGTCTGCCTGACGTGGTTCTGGGTGCCATCAGGGGCCCCGGGACTGCGGGTGGGACTTCCCTCTCCCTCCCCAAACCTCGTCCTTCCTCCTAAAGTGGCCCCTCCTCCGTGGGCCTGGCCTGTGTTCCCCGATGCCTGCCCACCCCCTTGGGACGCCCAGCGTGTGCCCTGGCCCCTTCCTGGTGCCTCTCTCCTCCTGTGACGTACCCCATGATTCCCTCCGCACCGGGCACGCTCACACTCGTGACGCCCCCGCTCCCCACCCACGGACTCTAAGCGCCACCAACCCTGTGCAGGAGGGAGGACAGACAGGTGGGGTTCCGGGAGCCGCACAGGCACCGAAATGGGGCTCCCCTCGGGGCGTGTCTGTCAGAGCACTGTCTGTGTGACAGTAAAACAAAAGTTTGGAAAAGACCTAAATGGCAGCCCGGCCAGCGTGGCTCAGTGGTGAGCGTCAACCTATGAGCCAGGAGGTCACGGTTCGATTCCCGGTCAGGGCACAGGCCCGGGTTGTGGGCTCGGTCCCAGTGTGGGGCGTGCAGGAGGCAGCCGCTCCATGATTCTCCCTCATCATGGATGTTTCTCTCTCCCTCTCCCTTCCTCTCTGAAACCAATAAAAATATTTTTTTAAAAACCATTAAAAAAAAAATAAAAGACCTAAGTGCCCAGCAGGCAGGTGCCGTCCACAGACTCCGCCCATCCTCACGACGGCATCTGCGCGAGGCACGCGAACGAGCCGGGGCCAGGGTGCCCGTCCCTGCGGCTGAGCGTCTGCCGGCTGTGGGAGGGCGTGCAGAGCACGATGGCTCCCTTTACACGAACAAAACCCGGTCTTTCCGTGGCAACACGCTGGCCCGTGAATGGTCCTTCCTTCGGGGAAGCGGGGTGGCGGGCGGCCGGGGGCCAAGGGGCTTCTGACGTCACGCTCGTCTGCGCCTCTGGACCTCTCCGGCGGCGGGCCCCCGGGCACGGCAGGCGAGCGAGACGCTCACGGCGGCGCCCCCCGCCCTCGCAGTCGGACCTGGAGGACACGGCGGACCTGATGGAGATGCGGGAGGAGATGTCCAACCTGGTGATGGGCGCCATGAAGGAGGCCGAGGAGTTCCAGGACTCGTTCGAGCGCTACTCCTACCTGTGGGTGGACGACCTGCAGGAGTCCATGCGGAACTTCCTCACCTACGGCCGCGTCATCACCATGGAGGACCTGGACCTGCGGCCCGAGGAGCTGGTCACCAAGTCGCCGCCCACCCTCACGCAGTTCCAGCAGCAGGTGCGGGGGAGCCCCGCCCGGCGCCCCGCCTCCAGTTCCCCGCCCTGTCCCCTGGAGGTGGGGGGGGCGTGGGGTTGGAAGAGAGCCTGGTCTTACAATGGAGGTGTCGGTATTGTTCTGGTCTGGTGAGGCCCACAGATCAGGAGAGTCTGTGACTCACAGTTCCAGGGGGTGGGGTGCGCCAGCCGGTCCCCCAGGGCCACATGGGGATCCCCAGGGCCCGGCAGCAGGCGAGGGGAGGCGCGAGTGAGGGAGGGGGCTTTATCGTGGCTTCTGTGGGGAGGAGGGAAGGAGGCAGGGCAAGCGGGCTGAGGGTGGGCTGGTTCGAATCATCGCACTGGGACAGGCTCTCCAGAGCCAGGCAGGCGGGGGCAGGCGGCGGGAGCAGGAGATGGGGAGGGGCGGGGGGTGCAGGTGGCGGGGGCAGGTGGCGGGGGGTGCAGGCGGGGGCAGGCAGTGGGGGGGGTGCAGGCGGGGGCAGGCGGGGGCAGGAGACGGGGGGGCAGGCGGGGGCAGGAGGCGGGGGCAGCAGGCGGGGGCAGATGGGGGCGGGGGGGGCAGGCAGGGGCAGGCGGCGGGGGCAGATGGGGGTGGGGGGAGCAGGCAGGGGCAGGCGGCCGCCCCGGGTCCGGTGCCGTCGGCAGTCCCAGGAGCCGGGCGAGCGGAGCTGGTCTTGCAGATCGACTCCTACGAGCGGCTGTACGAGGAGGTGTCGCGGTGCGAGAACACGCAGGTGTTCAGCGGCTGGCTGCAGTGCGACTGCCGGCCCTTCAAGCAGGCGCTGCTCAACACCATCAAGCGCTGGAGCTTCATGTTCAAGCGCCACCTGAGCAACCACGTGGTCAGCAGGTGGGCGCCCACCCACCGCCCGACCACGCCAGAGGGCAGACGGGGTGTGGGAGGGTGAAGGTGCGGCTGAGAGGGCAGCACCCCACCACGGGGGGCACCTGGCTGCCAGGACGCTCCGCTCCTTCCCCTGCCCTCACGGTGTCCGGGTGCCGGGTGCGAGGACCCCTCAGGAGCCTAGAGCCCGGCCGGGCGGCCTGACAGGTGGCGGATGTCCCAGTGCCGGTGCAGCGGCAGGCGGCAGCGGGCAGGTCCTGAGTGCGTGGGCTGAGCAGAGGGCCTGGAGGCAGCAGGGCCTCCCTGGATTTGCCCCCCAGGCCGAGGGAAGCGGGTGGGGCGCGGGCGCCGAGCAGGCGGGAACAGCGGGTCCTGAGATGGACTGGCGGAGGGGTGCCTGTCACGGGTGGTTGTCTCGCCCGCAGCCTAGGTGACCTGGAGGCCTTCATGAAAGCCGCCAGGACCGGCCTGAAGACGCCGGTCAAGGAAGGGGACTACGACGGCCTCGTGGAGGTGATGGGGCACCTGATGAAGGTGAAGGAGCGGCAGGTGGCCACCGACAACATGTTTGAGCCGCTGAAGCAAACCATTGAGCTGCTCCGGACGTACGGGGAGGAGATGCCGGAGGAGATCTACGTGAAGCTGCAGGTGGCCGGCGGCCGGGGCCTCGGTGTCTGGGGTAGGGAGGGGGTGGCGGCCGGGGCCTCGGTGTGTGGGGCAGGGAGGGGGACGGCAGCCGGGGCCTCGGTGTCTGGGGCAGGGCAGGGGACTGCAGTGTGTGGGGCAGGGCGGGCAGCCAGGAGCCTGGCCGAGGCTGGAGGAGGGCTGTGGACTGGTCAGACCTCCTGTTGCAGACACGGAGGCAGAGGGGGAAGGAGCCGCAGGCCCAGGCCATGCTGTGTGGGTGGCATGGCTGCGGGCCCCGTGCTGAGGCCTGGGTGTGTGTGTGGCTGGTCCTGGCAGCTCGGGGACCGGGTGGGGAGTTGCGGGAAGCGGTGAGATGAAACGGGTTAGAGGTGGGCCGCAGCGAACAGAATCCATTAGTTCATCGTAGAAGGTGAAACCACGGCCGTTTGTGGGCTGAGTCCGTGGGTGAGGATTTGTTCTTTAAAATACTTTCTGGTTTCAAGTACAATATTTGCCCCGGTCTGCAGAACTTGTAAAATGTAACAGTTCACCTGATTGCTGGAGCCTTTCCTGAAAGGGCAAAATCACGGAAATGGACAACAGGGTAGTGGCTGCCCGGGGACAGGGTGCGCTGGCAGCTACAGCGGCGACACAGGCAGTGCCTTCACGGTGACACCCTGTGGGCCCGGGGCAGTGGCTGCAGGAATCTATCTACGGGATAAGATTGCCCAGGATTACATACACACACACACACACACACACACACACACACACACACACACACGTATACACACAATGCACACATGCATGAATACGCGTGTACATACAATGCACAGCACACGTGCATGCACACACGGGTTCAGGTCACCTGGGTCACAAGCGCGCCGACCTGCGGAGGCTGTGCTGCGGGGGGCCCCCCACCCCGGGGGTCTGGATTGTTCCCCGCGGGGAAGTTGGAAAAGAGCAGGAACAGGAGCGTCCCTGCCCTGCCCGCCTAGGAGCTGCCGGAGCAGTGGACCAACACCAAGAAGCTGGCCATCCAGGTGAAGCAGAACGTGGCGCCCCTGCAGGCCAACGAGGTCAACATCCTGCGGAGGAAGTGCCAGCAGTTCGAGGTCAGGGCGTGGGGCGGGGCTGCAACGTGGGCGGGCTTCTGTGTGGGGGCGGGGCTGCCGTGGGTGGGCGGGGCTGCAGCGAGGGCGGGCTTCTGTGTGGGGGCGGGGCTGCCGTGGGTGGGCGGGGCTGCAGCGAGGGGCGGGTCTTCCGTGGGCGGGCGGGGCGGGGGCGGGTCTTCCGTGGGCGGGGCGGGCGGGGCTGCCGTGGGCGGGCGGGGCGGGGGCGGGGCTGCCGCGGGCGGGCGGGGCGGGGCGGGGCTGCCGCGGGCGGGCGGGGGGGTCGGCGGGCGGGGGCTGCAGCGTGCGCGCAGGTGGGCAGGTGTGTGACCTGTGACCTCCCGTGGTGCTCGGCAGATCAAGCAGCACGAGTTCAGGGAGAAGTTCAGGCAGGAGGCCCCGTTCACCTTCAGTGACCCCGAGCCCTACCAGTCCCTGAACAAGGTACCTGGCCCGGCCGCCCCGGCCTGGGAGCCGCGCCCTTCTCCCCTCAAGCTCCGGTGGCCTCGGGCGGCCGGGGCCGTGGGACTGGCCTCGAGAAGGCCGTCCTCAGCCCCAGCTCCAACGCGATAAACCGCCTTCCCGCCAGATCCCACGGGGCGCTCTGAGGGCGGGAGGGGCGGGTGCCGCTCCGGCTGGACAGCTCATGGGCACCGTGAGCCAGGGCCCGGCGTGGGCACCCACCCAGCGCCGCCCCCGCCCGCCCGCCCGCAGGAACAAAGGAGCATCCTGTCCATGGAGGGCATCATGGAGGGGCTGTGCAAGTCGGGGAGCCTGTTCGAGGTGGCTGTGCCCGACTACAAGCAGCTCAAGGCTTGCCACCGGGAGGTCCGCCTGCTGAAGGAGCTCTGGGACATGATCGTCATGGTGAGCGGGCGGCCGGCGGCGCCTGGGCACCCGGAGGGGCCGCTCGCTTCCCTCGGTCGTGAAAAATGCAACCGCAGGTCTCCTGGCCTCTGTGGGGCCGCCCGCGGGTCCCCACGGGGGCCGCTCTCCGCAGCGTCAGTGTTCCTTCCTCTCTGTGCACAGACGTCTCTGGCTCCCCTGCCCCTCTCCTCCCCCCTCCTCCCCCTCCTCCCCCAACGCGATCCCCTCCCTCCTCCTCCCTAGATCCCACCTCCCGCTCTGAGGGCCTCCTCCTCCTCCTCCCCCTCCGGCTGGACAGCTCCTGGGCACCCTCCCTCTCCCCCCCTGGGCACCCACCCAGCCCCGCCCCTCCCCCCTCCTCCCCTCCTCCCCCCCTCCTCCCCCCCCCTCCCTGTCCCCCTCCTCCATCATGGAGGGGCTGTGCTCCCCCTCCTCCCTGTTCCTCCTCCCCCCCCTCCCGACTCCAAGCAGCTCCTCCCACCCCCTCCTCCCCCTGCTCCCCCTCCTCTCCCCCTCCTCCGTCCCCCTCCTCCCCCTCCTCCTCCCCCCCTCCGCCTGGGCACCCCCCCCTCCCCCCTCTCCTCCCCTCCTCCGTCCCCCCCTCCCCCCCCCTCAGGTCTCCTGGCCCCCTCCTCCCCCCCCCCCCCCGGGTCCCCCCCCCCGGGGGCCGCCCCCCCGCCCCCTCCCCCCTCCTCCTTCCTCTCCCCCACAGACCCCTCCCCCTCCCTCCCCCCCCCCCCCCCCCCCCCTCCCTCCTCCCCCCCCCCCCCCCCCTCCCCCCCCTCCTCCCCCCCTCCTCCCCCCCCTCCTCCTCCTCCCCCCTCCCCTCCCCTCCTCCCCCCCTCCTCCCCCCCTCCTCCTCCCTCCTCCCCCTCCTCCTCCTCCTCCTCCCCCTCCTCCTCCCCCTCCTCCCCTCCTCCTCCCCCTCCCCCTCCTCTCCCCCCTCCTCCTCCTCCTCCTCCTCCCCTCCTCCTCCCCTCCCCCCCCCTCCTCTCCCCCTCCCCCTCCCCCTCCTTCTCCCCCCCCTTACTCCCCTTCCCTCTCCTCCTCCTCCCCCCTCCCCTCCCCCCCCCCTCCTCCTCTCTCACATCTCACCTCTCTTGAAAATTTTTAAAAAACAGCCCAGCCGGCGAGGCTCAGTGGGAAGCGCTGCCCTGGTTTCCCCTGACCCCCTTTTGAGTGGCGCCTCCGCCATTGGCGATCCTCGTCTTCCCTCCCGCCCTGCGTCCCCGGCCTGAGTCATAACCCTCATGGGCTTTTCCATGGACCCGCTTTGCATGTCCTGCTTTTTCTCCATTGCTCTGCACTTCCCGCCCCCCGCCCCCCAACGTCTGGCCTCATTGTTATCATCTCCTTCCGTTCGCTTTGGGTTTATTTTGCTCTTTTTCCATGTCTTGGTTTGATTTCTATTGATTGGACACGTTGCATCTTTTCCGTGTGAACATTCAGTGTCGTAGCACTACCCCTCTGCTGTAGCCGAGCCCCACATACTTTGATACTTCCTGCAGTTCTACGTGGTCTCTGCTTTTTTTCTGTTTGTCTGTTTTGAGGTCCCCTCTCGAGCCTCGGGTTCTTTAGAAGTCTGTCTTTAATTTCCGAACGTCGGGCATTTCCCTGTTGCCCTCCTGCTGTTGATCCCCAGTTTGGTTCCATGTGGTCAGAGAACACACTCTGTGACTCCAGCTGAGTGTGAACTCCTGAGGCTGGTCTCCTGGGCGGCTGTCCCCTGGGCACCTGGGGCGGGAGGGGGCACGTTCCGCTTCTGTTGGGCGGAATGCTGTGTGTGCCGGTCAGACCCTGTGGTCCTTCTGTGGTTCAGTCCTTCTATGTCCTAACAGATTTTCTGCCAAATAGGTTTTAAGTGCTAACTCTCAAGTTGTATCTTCTTAAAAAGTTATCTTTTTTTATCTTTTAAGTTGCATCTCTCCAACGGGATTGTTTCTCCCTTGTATCCACCCAGCTTATCAAACTCTGTCATTAGTTCTAAGGGGTGCTCATGGGCATTTGCTGCCCGAGAGCAGGGGGCGCAGGTGTGGGCTGCCGGGGGGTGGTCCCGAGTCCTCCCCTGCGAGTGTGCACGGCCGGCACCCCCTCCCAGGTGAACACCAGCTTCGACGACTGGAAGACCACCAAGTGGAAGAACATCAACGTGGAGCAGATGGACATCGACTGCAAGAAGTTCGCCAAGGACGTGCGGTCCCTGGACAAGGAGATGAAGACCTGGGACGCCTTCGTGGGGCTGGACAACACCGTGAAGAACATGATCACCTCCCTGCGAGCCGTGAGCGACCTGCAGAACCCCGCCATCCGCGACCGCCACTGGCAGCAGCTCATGCAGGCCACCCAGGTACCCCGGGGGAGGGAGGGCTGCCGGATGGGGGTGGGGGTGGGGGTGGGGATGGGAGCGGGGGTGGTGGGGGTGAGGCCCACCCCGGCCCACCCGGGTTCTGCCATTACACAGCTTTCCGGGGAGGGAAGGCGGGCTGGGAGAAGGAACTGGCCCGCTCTCCCAGGGCCTGGGATGGGCACGGACCTGCTTCTCTGGGAGGGACAGAGGTGTCCTCACTGGAGTGCAGGCGACCTCGTGTGGAACCTGCCTGTTTTCCCGGCCCCAGGTGAAGTTTGAGATGTCGGAGGACACTGTGCTGGCGGACCTGCTCCAGCTGAACCTGCACAAGTTCGAGGATGAGGTCCGGAACATCGTGGACAAGGCGGTGAAGGAGTCCGGGATGGAGAAGGTATCCCTGTGGACGGACAGCGTGGATTGTCCGGGATGGGGATGGGGAAGGTGGTCCTGTGGGCGGACAGGGTGGATTATCCGGGTGACGCTGAAGCTTTGGCACCACCTGCCATGCCTGTCCCCCTCCCCCGGGGCCAGCGCTCACAGGACACCAAAGGGACGTCTCCCAGCCCACACAGGAATCCTGTCAATGGCTCCACACTTCATTAGCGGGGAAAACCCATTCCTGCCCACTTTGCCTCCCCGCCCAGAACTGTGTTCGCCCCGAGCTCGTCCTGGCCCCTCCCCCTCTGCCCCGGCAGGAAGGGGGAGCTGACCCTCAGCCAGTACCTGGTGGTTAATGAGCCGCCACCACAGGGGCCTGTGCCCTTTAGCTCCCCCCACCCCGTCTTCTCTGCCCACCCTGCCCCCCTGAGCGACCCCGGCCCACCTCCGTCGCGTGGGTCTGTCTCTTCCGGCCGCGTCACAGCCACGGAAGCACACGAGCCCGGCTTTGTGCCTGGCTGTTCCCTGGGCATCGTGTCCTCAGGGTCCGCCACGTGGGACCGGGCCGATGCCGTCCCGCCGAGCGGAGGGGCCCGTGCGCTCATCTGCCGTCTGTTGGGGGGCGTTGCGGTGGCTCCCCCTTGGGCCACTGTGAGGGTGCTGTGCGGGAGCAGCGTGGTTTTCCCAGGAGGGGCTCGCTCCCCGTCCTCGGGAACCTGGGTCCTCTCGGCCCTCCTGCCAGGGCCCGCTGACCTGGCCCCGTCCCCGAAGGTGCTGAAGGTGCTGGACAGCACCTGGTCCACCATGGTGTTCCAGCACGAGCCGCACCCGCGCACGGGCACCATGATGCTCAGGACGGACGAGGTGCTGGTGGAGACGCTGGAGGACAACCAGGTGCAGCTGCAGAACCTGATGATGTCCAAGTACCTGTCCCACTTCCTGCACGAGGTGACGAGCTGGCAGCAGAAGCTGTCCACGGCGGACTCGGTCATCTCCATCTGGTTCGAGGTGCAGCGCACGTGGAGCCACCTGGAGAGCATCTTCGTGGGCTCCGAGGACATCCGCGCCCAGCTGCCCGAGGAGTCGCGCCACTTCGACGACATCGACAGGGAGTTCAAGGTGAGCCCGCCGCCCGCCCTGCCCGGCTCTGCCCAGCCTGGGCCTCGCGGGAGGACGCGGGGCCTCTGACGCCGCGGCCCCTGCTCGTCCCAGGCCCTGATGGAGGAGGCGGTGAAGACGCCCAACGTGGTGGAGGCCACCAACAAGCCCGGGCTCTACGAGAAGCTGGAGGACATGAAGAAGAGGTGGGTCCCGGCCCCGTGCGGGGACCCGCGTGCCGGCCAGGGCGGGGCACCAAGAGCGGGGTCCTGGGTCCGAGCACCCTTTCCTTGGGAGCCGGTGCTCCCCGGCCGCGCCGTTCCCTCCCGAGGGAGCAAGCACCGTGGAGATGAAGCCGGGCTCCCTCCTGCCCGGGGCGCCCACGGGGTCAGGGCTGCAGGGAGGGAGCGCCGCGGGCTGGAGCCTGGGAATCGAACGGGCTGTGAGCCGCACCCGCGTCTCCTGCTGCTGGTCCCTGGCCAGGGTGGCCCGGAGGAGACCTGCCCCTTGGCCCCAGTCCCGCCCCGCCCCGCCCCGCCCCGCCCCCAGGCTGGCCGTGTGCGAGAAGGCCCCGCCCCCAGGCTGGCCGTGTGCGAGAAGGCCCCGCCCCGCCCTGCCATGGCCCCGCCCCCAGGCTGGCCATGTGCGAGAAGGCCCCGCCCCCAGGCTGGCCATGTGCGAGAAGGCCCCGCCCAGCCCCGCCCCCAGGCTGGCCGTGTGCGAGAAGGCCCCGCCCAGCCCTGCCATGGCCCCGCCCCCAGGCTGGCCGTGTGCGAGAAGGCCCCGCCCCGCCCGCCCCCAGGCTGGCCGTGTGTGAGAAGGCCCCGCCCAGCCCCGCCCTGCCCCGCCCCCAGGCTGGCCGTGTGCGAGAAGGCCCCGCCCAGCCCCGCCCCGCCCCCAGGCTGGCCGTGTGCGAGAAGGCCCCGCCCAGCCCTGCCATGGCCCCGCCCCCAGGCTGGCCGTGTGCGAGAAGGCCCCGCCCAGCCCCGCCCTGGCCCCGCCCCCAGGCTGGCCGTGTGCGAGAAGGGCCCCGCCCAGCCCAGCCCAGCCCCGCCCCGCCCCCAGGCTGGCCGTGTGCGAGAAGGCCCCGCCCAGCCCAGCCCCGCCCCGCCCCCAGGCTGGCCGTGTGCGAGAAGGCCCAGCCCCGCCCTGGCCCCGCCCCCAGGCTGGCCGTGTGCGAGAAGGCCCCGCCCAGCCCAGCCCCGCCCCGCCCCCAGGCTGGCCGTGTGCGAGAAGGCCCCGCCCCCAGGCTGGCCGTGTGCGAGAAGGCCCCGCCCAGCCCTGCCATGGCCCCGCCCCCAGGCTGGCCGTGTGCGAGAAGGCCCTGGCCGAGCACCTGGAGACCAAGAGGCTGGCTTTCCCGCGGTTCTACTTCGTGTCCTCGGCTGACCTCCTGGACATCCTCTCCAACGGCAACGACCCCGTGGAGGTAGGCGGCCCGCGCTCACGCCGCGTCCGGGCAGCCCTGGGGCTGCGGAGGAGCGTCCCCCTGTCCCTGCATCGCCTCCGCGAGGCCGTCCACACCAGAAACCGCCCGGGGCCCGGCCGCGGCACGGAGACCGGAGCCTCGCTGTGGACCCGGCCTTTCACCCCCTGGGCCTCGGTTTCCTCACTCGGGAAGCGGGTTTGATGCCGGGAGCCGAGCGAGACGCTCTCCTGAGGTGCTCACTCACCAGGCGCCCCTCCTCCTAATAAAGGCCGGGCGGGAGGGAAGGAGAGGTTGCCCCAGGCTCTTGTGACAGAGGGCAGATCACCGGGCCAGTGGGGGGAGCGGCTAGACGGGACAGCGGAGGTAGGGTCACAGTTGCTTGTATGAGTACAGGAATAAGTCCTGTGTCCCCGCACTCACGGGTGTAACCCTGCTTTTGCCCACCCCTGTATTTTATTTTAACCGTTAAGCTGTGGGACGCACCACGGGGAGGACACAAGGGTGGCCCCAGATGGCAGGCTGAGCGTGTGACAGGGAAACAGGCCTCGTGGCTGGGCCAGAGCTTCTCAGGGAGGAGAAATCCCGGGACAGACCCTGCCCCAGGCCGGCCCGGAGCAGCTCTGCTGGTCCCTGCTGTTGGCTGAGCGAGCTGAGTGAACGTTGGCCAGGGAAGGGGGAGCACACCCCCCGGAAAGAAAGATGCTCCCAACCGCCAAGGACCGTGGGCTGCGAGACCCCTCAGCGCGCGTCGGAGGAACCATCCTGATGTCCCCCCGCCCCCGCCCCGTCCAGGTGAGCCGCCACCTGTCCAAGCTGTTCGACAGCCTGTGCAAACTCAAGTTCCAGCTGGACGAGAACGAGAAGCCCATCAAGACGGGGCTGGGCATGTACAGCAAGGAGGACGAGTACATGGACTTCGACCAGGAGTGCGACCTCTCGGGGCAGGTGGGCGCGGGTGCAGGTCACGGGGCACAGACGGGGACCCCGCCCCCCGGGTGATGGGGCAGGGCGTGTAAGAGCTGCGTGCCCTCACCGGGGGTGTCTCCTCTTCTCCGCGTCCATAGAACGAGGGCTGGAAGGACTGGTTTCTAGAATTCCTGGCACAGTCTTCCATAGAGTGAGGGTGCGCCCTTGAGAGGAGGAGGGAAGAATGGGGGGTGGGGGGGAGCGGGCATGGGTGCCAGGTAATTGCTCTGTGGCTTCGGGGGGCCCACACACCGGACCCGAGTCCTCACCCTGCTGAGGAAGAGCCACCAGCCTCATCGCTCTGCCAGATGCCGGAGGCCCCTTCCCTGGGGTACCCTGGGCCCCTCTCCCAGCGAACGGTCCTGGCTGCCCCTCCCCAACCCCATTGCCCAGTATTGATCAAGCAGCCGCCTAAGGACCGCCTTTTGACGTTAGCCTAAGGAAACTATCATCCGGAGGCAAGTCAGCTTGGGGGTAGGGGCAATCTCACACGAGACACCCCAAATTCGGCGACGTGGACTCAGAGCACCGACTGCCAGGGGGGGCGGGGCGGGGCCAGACCCGTCCATCGCACTTTGTCCAGACTCGGTCCAGCCTGGGGCTCCTTAGCCGTGACCACGGGCCACAGCATGGGCCGCCCAAGCTGGACTCGCGGTTAAAAAGCGACCGCGACCCTGTCGGGCTCCTCCCCCGTGGCAATCAGTTGCGGGTTTGGATTTAAGATACAAACAAGGCTTGTGGGCCACTTTGTCCCGGGGGACGATCCTGGACCCCCAGACGATGCACGAGAAGCAGGTGGGGCTCCACTGGTCAGATCCCTTGAGGACGGGAGGGGGGGCAGCGGGGGGGTCACAGATGCAGCGTCTCTGAGTGTCAGCAGCGCCTCGGGGGCTCAGACTAGCCTGTCTCCTCTTCCAGATTCTAGATTTTTCCCTGGTCTCCTCCCTCCTCTGCCAGAAACTGCCTGCACGTGATCCCGGCACCCCCACCCCGGGCTTCCCAACCCCGTTTTCCCAGTTGGTCATTCTCACTGACATCTCCATCCTGGGAGAAGATGATGACCAATATTAAATTTCTTTATTTTTTTAATCCTCACCTGAGGAATTTATCCATTGATTATTAGAGAGAGTGGAAGAGCGAGGGAAAGAGAGAAACATCGACGTGAGAGAAACACATCGATTGGTTGCCTCCTGCACGCGCGGGGACCAGGGCCTGGGCCAGGGCGGAGCCTGCCACTGACCGGAATGGAACCCGGGACCCTTTGGTCCGCAGGCCGAGCTCTATCCACTGAGCCTCTCGGGCTGGGCCCCACATTAAGTTGTCTAAATGACAAAGCAAGTCCTCGGCATGAGATGCGTGCCCGCCTCTGGGGTCAGCGTGGCTCCCTCCTGGCCCTCGGCCCGCAGGTGGAGGTGTGGCTGAACCGCGTGCTGGACCGCATGTGCGCCACGCTCCGCCACGAGATCCCGGAGGCCGTGGTGACCTACGAGGAGAAGCCCAGGGAGCAGTGGATCTTCGACTACCCAGCCCAGGTGCGCGGCGGCGAGGGTCCGCCAGCGGGGGGTCTCCGGAGGGGGGTCCGCCAGCGGGGGGGGGTTGTCTCCGGGGAGGGGGGTCCGCCAGCGGGGGGGGGGTGTCTCCGGAGGGGGGTCCGCCAGGGGGGGGGGGTGTCTCCGGAGGGGGGTCCGCCAGCGGAGGGGGGTCCGCCAGCGGAGGGGGGGTCCGCCAGCGGAGGGGGGTCCGCCAGCGGAGGGGGGTCCGCCAGCGGAGGGGGGTGTCTCCAGAGGGGGGTCCGCCAGCGGAGGGGGGTCCGCCAGCGGGGGGGGTCCGCCAGCGGAGGGGGGGGGGTCTCCGGAGGGGGGTCCGCCAGCGGGGGGGTGTCCGGAGGGGGTCCGCCAGCGGGGGGGGGGGTGTCTCCGGAGGGGGGTCCGCCAGCGGGGGGGGGGGGTCTCCGGAGGGGGTCCGCCAGCGGAGGGGGTCCGCCAGCGGGGGGGGTGTCTCCCGCCAGAGGGGGGTCCGCCAGCGGAGGGGGGTGTCTCCGGAGGGGGTCCGCCAGCGGGGGGGGGTGTCTCCGGAGGGGGGTCCGCCAGCGGAGGGGGGTCCGCCAGCGGAGGGGGGTCCGCCAGCGGAGGGGGGTGTCTCCGGAGGGGGGTCCGCCAGCGGAGGGGGGTCCGCCAGCGGAGGGGGGTGTCTCCGGAGGGGGGTCCGCCAGCGGGGGGGGGGTGTCTCCGGAGGGGGGTCCGCCAGCGGGGGGGGGGGTGTCTCCGGAGGGGGGTCCAGCGGGGGGGGGGTGCCAGCGGAGGGGGGTGTCTCCGGAGGGGGGTCCGCCAGCGGGGGGGGGTGTCTCCGGAGGGGGGTCCGCCAGCGGAGGGGGGTGTCTCCGGAGGGGGGGCGCCGGAGGGGGGGTGTGGCTCACCCAGCGCCGTGCGCCCTCTGCCTGCAGGTGGCGCTCACGTGCACCCAGATCTGGTGGACCACGGAGGTGGGCATGGCGTTCGCGCGGCTGGAGGAAGGATACGAGAACGCCATCAAGGACTACAACAAGAAGCAGGTGCGTGGGCCCCGGCACAACAGAAGCAGGTGCGTGGGCCCCGGGCACAACAAGAAGCAGGTGCGTGGGCCCCGGCACAACAAGAAGCAGGTGCGTGGGCCCCGGCACAACAAGAAGCAGGTGCGTGGGCCCCGGCACAACAAGAAGCAGGTGCGTGGGCCCCGGCACAACAAGCAGGTGCGTGGGCCCCGGCACAACGAGAAGCAGGTGCGTGGGCCCCGGCACAACAAGCAGGTGCGTGGGCCCCGGCACAACGAGAAGCAGGTGCGTGGGCCCCGGCACAACAAGAAGCAGGTGCGTGGGCCCCGGGCACAACAAGAAGCAGGTGCGTGGGCCCCGGCACAACAAGAAGCAGGTGCGTGGGCCCCGGCACAACAAGAAGCAGGTGCGTGGGCCCCGGCACAACAAAAGCAGGTGCGTGGGCCCCGGGGCACAACAAGCAGGGTGCGTGGGCCCCGGCACAACAAGAAGCAGGTGCGTGGGCCCCGGCACAACAAGCAGGTGCGTGGGCCCCGGCACAACGAGAAGCAGGTGCGTGGGCCCCGGCACAACAAGAAGCAGGTGCGTGGGCCCCGGCACAACGAGAAGCAGGTGCGTGGGCCCCGGCACAACAAGAAGCAGGTGCGTGGGCCCCGGCACAACAAGAAGCAGGTGCGTGGGCCCCGGCACAACAAGAAGCAGGTGCGTGGGCCCCGGCACAACGAGAAGCAGGTGCGTGGGCCGCGCCCGCGCGGAGCTCCGCCCGGAGCCCGGAGCCCTCCGTCCCCGGGGGAGGCCCATAGCCGGCAGCCCGTGGCTCTGCCCGAGTAACCGCTTTGCCAAGGCCTGGCTTTGATTCCTGCCTGGAAATTGACAAATGCTACCGCCAGCCATTTTTCACAAAGGATTGCTGATTGGGAGCTTAGAAGCCGAAGGGGATCTGTAAGTGGAAGCAGGGCCCTGGCCGGTTTGGCTCAGTGGGTAGAGCGCTGGCCTGCCAACCGAAGGGCCCGGGTCGTGGGCTCCAGTGGGGCGTGCAGGAGGCAGCCCACCAATGATTCTCTCATCATTGATGTTTCCCTCTCTCCCCCTCCCTTCCTCTCTGAAACCAGTAAAAACATATAAAATAATTTTTTTAAATTAAACTGCCACTCTTTAAAAAGAAATGGGAGAAGGAAAAGCTGTGCTAACCTACACCCAGATATAACCAGTCACATGTTATTACCTAGTTATTATTCTAGTTATTCTAATACTATCCAGTAGTAGCACATTAGTCATATATAATACATTGTTGTTATTGTAATCTTCTGCGGTTCATATATGTAAAGATATATGTAAAAATATACACCCAACGGCTTATTTTTTATGGGAAATTGGTTTCCGATGCTTTAAGGCCTCGTTTTCACGTACTATCCGCTCCGTCCGCGGCACCAGCTTTCCTCCTCCTCCGTCACTGTTGGGGGCCCGTGGCACCCCCTGGGGCCGCGCCTCGGCTGCCCCACCCCCAGTCGGGGGCTGTGGGAACATTCTTCTGCGTTTCTCATTGTGAACAACACGGTGGTCTTCCCGACCCGGCGTGAGCTCCAGGGTTCCACGCAGCCGGGCCCCCCGAGGGTGGTGGGCACCCCGGGCCCCACCGAGGCCATTGCTCCTGCAGATCAGCCAGCTGAACGTGCTCATCACGCTGCTCATCGGGAACCTGAACGCGGGCGACAGGATGAAGATCATGACCATCTGCACCATCGACGTGCACGCGCGCGACGTGGTGGCCAAGATGATCACGGCCAAGGCACCGGCTGCGGCGGCCCCGGGGTGGGGGTGGCGGGGGGCCTGGTACTGTGGGACTCCGGCCCCCACCGCCTCTTCCCGGGGAGGCGGCTCTGTTCCTGGGCACCCCCCCTCGTCCCTTTCTGAGACTCACCGGGCGCTGGCGGGGGAGCGGGGAGGGAGGGGCGGGCGCAGGCCCTGGGCGCAGGATGGCGCCCTGACAGCTGGCGCGGGGCCCGCAGGTGGAGAGCTCCCAGGCCTTCACCTGGCAGTCGCAGCTGCGGCACCGCTGGGACGACGAGAAGAGGCATTGCTTCGCCAACATCTGTGACGCCCAGATCCAGTACTCCTACGAGTACCTGGGCAACACGCCCCGGCTGGTCATCACCCCGCTCACCGACAGGTGGGGTGCGCCTGCGGGGCCGCCGCGCCTGGCCCTGGCCGGCTCGGGGAGGAAATCACAGGCCTTCTGCGGGCTCTTCCCATCCTCAGACCCCAATGTCCTGCGGGGGCTGTGGGAGAACCAGGCGTTGGGGTCCGGGGGGTCTGTGGTGGGAGCTGTCTGCCCGGGGCCCGGCCCAGGGCGCCGTGTGGCCTGAGGGGTGGCTTAACCTCTCTGAGGGCCGGCAGCATGGGGATGATATTGTGTGAAGCCTCATGAGCTCGTTGGGCATCGAGCAGCGGGGTTCAGAGTGAACCTCGGGACATGGGGGGCCTGGGACCTGGCACCACACTTGCCCCTCCGCCGCGTCTCACGCCCTGCCCTGCCTGCGGGGCCGAGCGGGTGTGGCCGAGCCCCTGGCCTCGGAGGTAACCTTGGTCCCTCGCAGGTGCTACATCACCCTGACCCAGTCCCTGCACCTGATCATGGGAGGCGCCCCCGCTGGCCCGGCCGGCACAGGCAAGACTGAGACCACCAAGGACCTGGGCCGGGCCCTGGGCACCATGGTGTACGTCTTCAACTGCTCTGAGCAGATGGACTACAAGGTCCGGGGCAGGGCCTCCTGTGCCTCTCCTCCCCCTCCTCCCCCCGGCTGCAGGGGCAGGGGCAGGGGCAGGGCAGCTGCGGGCCAGCTCACCGGGTCTCCTCTCTCTCCTCCAATCCGCCTTTCCAGTCCTGTGGCAACATCTACAAGGGCCTGGCCCAGACCGGAGCCTGGGGCTGCTTCGACGAGTTTAACCGCATCTCCGTGGAGGTCCTGTCTGTCATTGCCGTGCAGGTAGGGCCGGGCAGTCGCCGGGTGGAGCTCGGGGACTCGGGGCAAGTCAGCTTTCCCATGTGGGGTCCCGTGTGGGGTCCGTATGTCCAGCCCGACCAGGGGGCGCAGAGATAAGCAAGACCCCAGCCCAGTCCGCCGGGGGCCGCACTCTGGCTGGGCGAACAGAAGTGAAAACCGTAAGAATCGGCTGTGGATTCTGTGGGCCTGGATAGGGGTGAGGGGACCTGGCAGAGGGCTTTGTTGTAGGTGTCAGTGGAGCTGGGTGTTGAAGGATGCATAGGACTTTGTTAGACAAGAGTGTGGGGGGAGAAGAGGGAGACAAGGGAGAAAGAAGGAGAGAGGAGGGTGTGTGCTCCGGTGTTTGGGGAACCCTCGGGCCAGAGTGCAGGACGAGGGGTGGGGAGGCGGGGACCGGGTGGAGCAGAGCTTGCCAGTGATTTAAACTCTCTGTGCCTCCACTCTCCAATCTGTAAAATGGGTTCGATGACCCACGTTCGCTGCAAGGTCAGGGGTGGATGTGGGGAGCCGACCCCCTCCACTCAGGTTTCCCTTCTCTGCACGGAACTGCCCCGGGGCTGGAGGCCAGTAAGACAGAGAGAGGCGAGGCAGCCGGTTCCCCTGGACCCTCGGGCAGTGCTGGCCACTGCCTTGGGGACCCCTAACCCCAGCGCAGCAGCAGAGTTACCGCCCCCCCCCCCCGAAAAGTTAGCTAGCAGACCCCGGACCTTAAGTAGAGCCTGCCTCAGGCACTAGATGTTTGTTGACTGGAATGAAAGAGCAAGAACTGGAACAGAAGCGAAGGAGAGGCCTCCGCAGCGGCGGCGGGGCAGCGAGGAAATCTGAGGGGTCCCTCCCTCCCCCCGCAGCCCTGTTCCCCCAAGGAGAGGAGAGTCCTGGGAGACTTTGGCAGGAAGCCTTTGAAAGGTGTTAACTGTGAACGTGGGGCGCCCTCGCGTGGCAGCTGGGAGGGTTGCAGCCTCGGAGTTGAGGTGCACCTGGGGCCAGCCTCCTGCAGGCTGACTGCCCGCCCTCAGGGGTCTGATGGTCACTGCGGGGCAGGGCAGTGCGCAGCGATGCAGGACACGCCGCACGCCAGCACCTGGGGCCTCCTCGGGACCTCAGTGATGCGCTGGGCGGTCCTCATCACAGAGGTTGCGCAGGTCAAGGAGAGGCTGGGGCGGGAGGGAGGGGGTGCGGCTGCAGAGGTGCCTGAAGGGGCCTCCCAGTGACAGACACGCCCCGTGTCCTGCCTGTCCACATCCGTGCCCGTGGTGTCTGCACCCCAGCCGTGGGGCCGCGGCGTGGAGCACGTGGGGGCTCTCCGGCGCTCAGTCTTATATGTGAATTCACTGCATGTGAATCCACGGCCGTCTCAAGATTTAAAGTTTAGTTTAAACAGACAGAGACCAGGGGGTCCTCTGCAAAGCCTTTGCCACGCGCTGCCCCGCAAATGAAGCTGTGCGTCCCCACGCCGACTGTCTACATGCCGACTGCCTAGGTCAAGTGCGTGCAGGATGCCATCCGGGCCAAGAAAAAGACCTTCAACTTCCTCGGGGAGATGATCGGCCTCATCTCCACGGTCGGCATCTTCATCACCATGAACCCCGGGTATGCGGGGCGCACGGAGCTGCCCGAGAACTTGAAGGCCTTGTTCAGGTGCGTGGGGGAGGGGAGGCGGGCAGGGGAGGAGCAGAGGTAGGCGGAGCCGGGAGAGGGAAGACGGTGCAGAAGGGGGTCCCGGGGCAGAGGGGACCCAGCCGGCCAGGGCCCCCTAAAAAGCAGATGCCCATCCCCTGTGCTGTCCCCCCGGGCAGGTCCCTCCTGGAGACCATGGCAGCCAGGGTGCAGGGTGACCCCCAGAGGAGGGTGGAGGGCGCAAGCGCAGGGCCTGAGGGTAGGGGAGAGACAGGGAGGTGGGGAGAACGGAGGGGAGGGGGCTGGGAGCCCAGTCCAGCCCTGGCATCTAGACCAGCCATGCTGCGTCTCCCCGCCTCCCCACAGGGCAGGTGAGTGCACCCTGGGCGGGGAGGGCCTGGGCTGACCCGCGGACCCCCTCGCAGGCCCTGCGCGATGGTGGTGCCCGACTTCGAGCTGATCTGCGAGATCATGCTGGTGGCCGAGGGCTTCCTGGACGCCCGCCTGCTGGCCCGGAAGTTCATTACGCTCTACACACTGTGCAAGGAGCTGCTCTCCAAGCAGGTGCGGGCGGCCGCCGGAGCCGGCGTTCAGGGCCCGGCTCGCTCCAAGCTGGTCCGGCAGAGCTCCGCCCGCCCCAGCAGCAGGCCTGCCCCGCCCGCCCTCCTGGACCCCAGGACCCCCTCGGGTGAGGGCACCACCGGCCGGCCCCTGGGGGCGCTCACACGGCACCCTCGCCCACAGGATCACTACGACTGGGGCCTGCGGGCCATCAAGTCGGTGCTGGTGGTGGCCGGCTCCCTTAAGAGGGGCGACCCCAGCCGCGCGGAGGACCAGGTGCTCATGCGGGCACTCAGGGACTTCAACATCCCCAAGATCGTGACCGACGACCTGCCCGTGTTCATGGGGCTGATTGGGGACCTCTTCCCCGCTCTGGAGGTGCCTCGCAAGCGGGACCTGAACTTTGAGAAGGTGGGTCCCGCCCGCCCAGGGCATTTCCTTCCTGCCATGAGTGGGATGGGCACCTCGGGGGCAGGCACGACGTTGGAGTCAGTGGCTGCCTCTCAGCCCTGGCCAGTCCTCGCTCAGTGCCGGGGTCTCAGGAGCTGAGGGCTTCGGGCAAACCCATGCAGGTCTCGCAGCCTCAGGGGGGCATGGAGACACAGCACCTGGGGGTCACTGCTCCCCTGTGGTATCGCCCGGGTAGGAGGCTCCCCACCCAGAACACAGCCTGGTCCTGTGCCCAGCGCCCACCCTATGCCCAGTGCCCACCCTGTGCCCAGCGCCCATCCTGTGCCCAGCATCCCACCCTGTGCCCTGTGCCCAGTGCCCACGCCCAGGCCCCCCCGCAGATCATCAAGCAGAGCATCGTGGAGCTGAAGCTGCAGGCGGAGGACAGCTTCGTGCTGAAGGTGGTGCAGCTGGAGGAGCTGCTGCAAGTGCGCCACTCGGTGTTCGTCATTGGGAACGCGGGCAGCGGCAAGTCCCAGGCAGGTGCCCTCGCCCCAGCACGCGGGGCCATGGGCTCAGCCCGTCACCCGCCGCGCGGGGACCCCTCCCTGTGTGGGGGGCCAGGGAGAGCCGTGCTGGGTCAGGGAGGAGGCAGGCAGTGGCCACGGGACCCTGGTCCCTCGATGGGCCCTTCTCCCAGCTTCACGGGGGCAGCTCCCCCCCCTCGCCGCCTCTCAGCCTGGCCAGTCCTGGGGGTGAAAGCAAGGGTGGCCCGGGACCAGCCTCTCTGACGACCGCCGGAAGGTTCTCGAGCAGCCAGACGCCGCGGGGGCTCCTGCGCTCTCAGCACACCCTCTCCAAGCACTGCCGGCGGTGCAGGGTTTACCTGCAAAGGCACACGCGGCCGACCCGTCTGCTGAGAGCGGCCCCACGCGGAGTGGTCCGGAAGCCGCGTTCACCAATACCCAGGGCACGTCCATGAGGGCGCTGCAGCTGTTACCTGTGCGCACGTCAGGGGTGCCCTGTACACATGCAGTGGCCACAGTGTCCTTAGCCTTTGCCTCTGGGCAGAGGACTCGGTTGTTCCTGTCCCGTACCTTCCACCCCTCCCCCCCTGTGAGCATGTCCCCCCGTGAGCACCTCCCCCCCGTGAGCACCTCCCCCCGCTGTGAGCACCTCCCCCCCGTGAGCACCGCCCCCCCCCGTGAGCACCTCCCCCCCGTGAGCACCTCCCCCCCCCCAGAGCACCTCCCCCTGTGAGCACCTCCCCCTGTGAGCACCTTCCCCCCTGGGAGCACCTCCCCCGCCATGAGCACCTTCCCCCGTGAGCACCTTCCCCCCCGTGAACACCTCCCCCGCATGAGCACCTCCCCCCCGTGAGCACCTCCCCCCGTGAGCACCTCCCCCCGTGAGCACCTCCCCTCGTGAGCGTGGGTTACGTTGTCATCGGGAAGCTAATGGCTCTCCCGGGCTCAGCGTGGAGGCCAGGCCAGCACCCGTGCCGTCTGAGACCGGAAGGAGGCCCCATGTTTACCACCCTGGCTCCCGTTTGGGGGACACAAACCCACCTGTTTGTCACCAAAGCAAAGCCAATCCAGGGCAGGGGGTCTGGGGTCCGAGTTCCCGTGTGGGCGTCGCCCCGTGGCCCCACCTTGAGTGACCGCCCGTGACCCCGCCTCCACCAGGTGCTCAGGTCCCTCAATAAGACCTACCAGAACCTGAAGAGGAAGCCGGTGGCCGTGGACCTGGACCCCAAGGCCGTCACCTGCGACGAGCTCTTTGGCATCATCAACCCGGCGACCAGGGAGTGGAAAGACGGTAACGGAGCAGCGGCCGGGGCGTGGGGGCGTGGGGCACCAGTGGGAGTCGGCGCTCACGGAGCTCTGAGCAGGGAGCACGTGTGGAGACTTGCCCCTGCCTGGCCAGCCCAGGGTAAGGCGGGTCTCGGGAACCCCTGCATATGGTGCCAACGATGGTCCCTGAGAGAGCAGTGAGCACACGCGTGGGGGCCAGCATGGCCCAGGCGGAAGGAGGGACCTCCAGTCCTGGGGGAGATGGTCCCACATCTCCTGTCAGCTCCCACCAGCCCTGCTCACACCAGCCCTCCTCACACCAGCCCTGCTCACACCAGCCCTCCTCACACCAGCCCTGCTCACACCAGCCCTGCTCACACCAGCCCTCCTCACACCAGCCCTCCTCTCACCAGCCCTCCTCTCACCAGCCCTGCTCACACCAGCCCTCCTCTCACCAGCCCTCCTCACACCAGCCCTCCTCACACCAGCCCTGCTCACACCAGCCCTCCTCACACCAGCCCTGCTCACACCAGCCCTCCTCACCAGCCCTCCTCACACCAGCCCTCCTCACACCAGCCCTGCTCACACCAGCCCTCCTCACACCAGCCCTCTTCACACCAGCCCTCCTCACACCAGCCCTCCTCACACCAGCCCTCCTCACACCAGCCCTCCTCACACCAGCCCTCCTCACACCAGCCCTGCTCACACCAGCCCTCCTCACACCAGCCCTGCTCACACCAGCCCTCCTCCCACCAGCCCTCCTCACACCAGCCCTGCTCACACCGGCCCTCCTCCCACCGGCCCTCCTCCCACCAGCCCTCCTCCCACCAGCCCTGCTCACACCAGCCCTGCTCACACCAGCCCTGCTCACACCAGCCCTCCTCCCACCAGCCCTGCTCACACCAGCCCTGCTCACACCAGCCCTGCTCACACCAGCCCTCCTCCCACCAGCCCTCCTCACACCAGCCCTGCTCACACCAGCCCTCCTCCCACCGGCCCTCCTCCCACCAGCCCTCCTCCCACCAGCCCTGCTCACACCAGCCCTGCTCCCACCAGCCCTGCTCCCACCAGCCCTGCTCACACCAGCCCTGCTCACACCAGCCCTGCTCCCACCAGCCCTCCTCACACCAGCCCTCCTCCCACCAGCCCTGCTCCCACCAGCCCTGCTCACACCAGCCCTGCTCCCACCAGCCCTCCTCACCAGCCCTCCTCACACCAGCCCTCCTCCCACCAGCCCTGCTCACACCAGCCCTCCTCACACCAGCCCTCCTCCCACCAGCCCTCCTCCCACCAGCCCTCCTCACACCAGCCCTGCCTCACACCAGCCCTGCTCACACCAGCTCTGCTCACACCAGCCCTGCTCACAGCCCTGCTTGCTCCTAGGCCTCTTCTCGACCATCATGCGGGACCTAGCCAACATCACGCACGAGGGCCCCAAGTGGATCGTCCTGGATGGGGACATCGACCCCATGTGGATCGAGTCTCTCAACACCGTCATGGACGACAACAAGGTTCGAGGGGCTCCTGGACTTCGAGAACCCCCAGAACCCACGTCACCATCCACCCACACAGCAGACAGACCTGCCACAGATGGGACGCGGGGGGGCGGGGGCAGGATCTGTCTGGGGCTCCACACAGTTATGAACAGGGAAAGTCCCGTGTCACAAGGTGTGCTCACGTGACCCCGCTCCACACGTGACCCCACTCCACATGTTACCCCGCTCCACACGTGACCCCGCTCCTCATGAAACCCTGCTCCTCGTGTGACCCCGCTCTACGTGTGACCCCGCTCCTCGCATGACCCCGCTCCTCACGAGACCCCGCTCCTCACGAGACCCCACTCCTCGTGTGACCCCGTTCCGTGTGTGACCCTGCTCCACGCATGACCCTGCTTCACACGTGACCCTGTTCCGTGTGTGACCCTGCCCCATGCATGTCCTGTCTTAAACATTTTGGCAGCACATGGGTGGAGGGTGCAGATAAGAAAAGAATTCTTGTCTAGTTACTTGGCATAACGCGGAAAAAATAGCTAACACCTTGGAAGGAAGAATTATGTAGAAGCAGCTGAAAAGATGATTCTCAACCAAGCCCAGGAGGGAGCTGCAGGATTCCGGGGCCGGGGCGGGGGGGTCGGTGCCCACGTAGTGAGAGTGTTAGGATTGCAGAGGGGGCAGGAGGGGGCAGAGGCGGGACCGGGGTCAGGGACACAGAGACGCCGGGTTGGGGGAAGCCAGTCAGCAGTGGGGCCCGGGAGCAGGGTCCCTGGCTCCCTCCTGCTCGTTCTGAGATGTGTCCGTGTGGGGCACCCTCGGGCGATGGCGCCTTGGCTGCTGAGAGCCCCCACGGGCCCTCCCTCGCCAGGTCCTCACCCTGGCCAGCAACGAGCGGATCCCGCTGAACCCCACCATGAGGCTGGTGTTCGAGATCAGCCACCTGAGGACCGCCACGCCGGCCACTGTCTCCAGAGCCGGCATTCTCTACATCAACCCTGCGGACCTGGGCTGGAACCCGTGAGCTGGGGAGTCTCTGTCCCGCTCCAAACTGGCGGAGAGATGAGGCTGGGGGCGTGTCAGTTACACATGTGACGAGGCTGGGGCGTGTCAGAGGTTCACACGCATGTGACGAGACTGGGGGCGTGTCAGATGTCAGTGTCCCGTGCTGCAGGCAAGGCCCACAGACGGGGAGGCCTCATGTAGAGGAAGTCTATTGGCTCAATTTGCCAAGGCATGCTTCAGGCATGGCTGGATCCAGGAGCCCTGATGATGTGATGAGATGTTCCTGCTTCTCTCTTCTTCTCTCCTCTCTTTCCTTCCTGTCCCCTCTCCCTGACCCCATGATGTCACGAAACCTTTCTCCCCTCCCTTCCCCTCCCCTCCCCTTCTCTCCGTGTGAGCTGCATCTGGGACAGTAGGGATGCCGGTTGCTCTGGGCTTGTAGCACCCCCATCGCTAGAATATCGGCACCAGAGCACATGCCCTCAGCAGTGCCTGGTCTGCACAGCCAGGCAGGCGCCCCAGAGTCACGCGGAGGCGCCGAGTGCTCCCCCGGGAGAGACACTCGGGTGGTGGGGGGAGGGGGTGGCCCAGCACAACGGCTGGGCCTCAGCGGCACCTCCTGCCCTCCCCAGCGTGGTGAGCAGCTGGATCGAGAGGCGCAAGGTGCAGTCGGAGAAGGCCAACCTGATGATCCTCTTCGACAAGTACCTGCCCATGTGCCTGGACAAGCTGCGCTTCGGCTTCAAGAAGATCACACCGGTGCCCGAGGTCACGGTGATCCAGACCATCCTGTACCTGCTCGAGTGCCTGCTCACCGAGCGCAACACGCCGCCCGACTCCCCCAAGGAGCTGTATGAGCTCTACTTCGTGTTCGCCTGCTTCTGGGCCTTCGGGGGCGCCATGTTCCAGGACCAGGTGGGCGCCGCCCGTGGAGACCCCACGCAGCCCCGGCCCTCGGCGCCGCTCACCCGCTGTCCTCCCGCAGCTGGTGGATTACCGCGTCGAGTTCAGCAAGTGGTGGATCAACGAGTTCAAAACCATCAAGTTTCCCTCCCAGGGCACCGTCTTCGACTACTACCTGGACCCCGACACCAAGAAGTTCCTGCCCTGGATGGACAGGGTGCCCACCTTTGAGCTGGACCCCGATGTCCCACTGCAGGTAGCTGCCCGGGCGGGCCCAGCGCCCAGCCACACGCCTGGACCTGGCGTCCCAGGGTGAACTGAGACGAGTGTGTCCGGGGCCACGGCTCCTCCTCCTCCCTCCTCCCTCCTCCCCAGGCCTCCCTGGTGCACACGACCGAGACCATCCGCATCCGCTACTTCATGGACCTGCTCATGGACAAGTCGTGGCCCGTGATGCTGGTGGGGAACGCGGGGTCGGGCAAGTCGGTGCTGATGGGCGACAAGCTGGAGAGCCTGAACACGGATGACTACCTGGTGCAGGCTGTGCCCTTCAACTTCTATACCACCTCCGCCATGCTGCAGGGTGAGCGGGCAGGGGAGCAGGGGGAGGCCTGGGGGCAGGGGGAGCGGGGAAGGGGGAGTGGGGCAGGGGGGGCTGGTGCAGAGGGAGGCTGGGGGGGCAGGGTGAGGCTGGGGGCAGGGGGAGCAGAGCAGGGGGAGCAGAGAGCGGGGCAGGGGAGGCTGGTGCAGAGGGAGGCTGGGGGGGCCAGGGGGACCAGGGGAAGGGCTGGGGGGCAGGGGGACCAGGGGAAGGGCTGGGGGACAGGGGGACCAGGGGAGGCCTGGGGGGCAGGGGGAGAGGGTCAGGGGAGGCTGGGGGCAGGGTGAGGCTGGGGGCAGGGGAGGCTGGTGCAGAGGGAGGCTGGGGACAGGGTGAGGCTGGGGCAGGGTGAGGCTGGGGGACAGGGTGAGGCTGGGGGCAGGGTGAGGTTGGGAGACAGGGTGAGGCTGGGGGCAGGGTGAGGCTGGGGGCAGGGTGAGGCTGGGGGCAGGGGAGGCTGGTGCAGAGGGAGGCTGGGGACAGGGTGAGGCTGGGACAGGGTGAGGCTGGGGCAGGGTGAGGCTGGGGCAGGGTGAGGTTGGAGGACAGGGTGAGGCTGGGGCAGGGTGAGGTTGGGGGACAGGGTGAGGTTGGGGGACAGGGTGGGTTGGGGGACAGGGTGAGGCTGGGGGACAGGGTGAGGCTGGGGCAGGGTGAGGCTGGGGGTTAGGGTGAGGCTGGGGGATAGGGTGAGGCTGGAGGACAGGGTACAGTTAAGAAGGGGGGAGCAGGGGACGGTCCTCATAACCCAACCTGGACACACACAGCCACATGGCTGTCTGTACCCCCATTCCTTGTCCCAGGGACTTGCCAGTTGCTTCTTCATTCCCACCCCCACCCACTGGCCCCCACCTCAGAGTAGGGACGGGTGGTGGCCACGCCCCTTCCCCGTGCTCCCGGCGGATCCCACGGGGCCCCTGTCACCACCAAGCTGCGGGAGCCACAAGGTTGAGGGACACAGGTTCCTGCAGCCCTTGCCCCCCACCCATGACGCCCACCCCCCCTTTACCCCGGGGAGTGGAGGCCCCTCTAGGCCACATCCTGGTGGCCGTGCTCCCTCCCCAGGAGTTCTGGAGAAGCCGCTGGAGAAGAAGTCGGGCAGGAACTACGGGCCGCCCGGCACCAAGAAGCTGATCTACTTCATCGACGACATGAACATGCCCGAGGTGGACAAGTACGGCACGGTGGCCCCGCACACCCTCATCCGCCAGCACATGGACCACGGGCACTGGTGAGGCGGCACGGGGGGGGGGGGGGGGGCGGGCCTGGCAGTGGGAGTGAAGTGAAATCGACCATTTCACAGCCACATGCTAGGTGTGGCGGGGGGTGGGGGAAGGTGGCAGGGGGTGGAGGGTGGGGGGGTGCTGGGGGAAGGACCCCAATGCGGGTTCCTGTGCAGGTACGACAGGCAGAAGCTGACACTGAAGGACATCCACAACTGCCAGTACGTGGCCTGCATGAACCCCACCTCCGGCTCCTTCACCATCGACCCCCGACTCCAGGTAGGCGGCCCAACTCATTCCGCAGCCGCCGGGCGGAGGGCCGCGTGGGCAGATGAGGATAAAGCCCTGTTTGGGGACATCAGGACGGCAGGCTGACTTCTCTGGACGTTCGGGGGGCAGGGGTGTCAGAGGCCGGCCAGCCAGGCCCCGGGACCCCAGCAGGCTGGCAGATTCAGCAAATGAAGCTCCAGGCGCCCTGTCATGTCTGGGTTTAAGATGACCAGCAAGCATAACCCTCCACCTGGCCCAGGATGTGCGATCCACAGGACGACGCCTGCACCCACCAGGACCCCCCCTCCGGGTCCCTGAGCAGATGGGTCCTGGGCAGAAGCCAGGCCTGGGCTCTGAGACGCTCTTGCCTCCGCCAACATTTTTCTTTTCTTTAAAAAAAATATTTGTATTGATTTCAGAGAGGAAGGGAGAGAGAGAGAGAAATCAATGATAAGAGAGAATCACAGATCGGCTGCCTCCTGCACACCCCACACTGGGGATCAAGCCAACCCGGGCACGTGCCCTGACCGGGAATCCAACTTTGACCTCCTGGTGCATAGGTTGATGCTCAACCACTGAGCCATACTGGCCGGGCTCCACCAACATTTTTCTTGAGAGCGCGAAGGGCATTTGGTTGTTTCAGATATGACCAATAGTTAATGGGATACGTACACGCACACGCACACGCACGCACACGGCATTCTGGTCACAAGACCCTGGGCGGCGTGGACAGACTCTTCCCACGTGGGCGGCCATGCGCGGTCCTGAGGCTGCCTGACGCGGGGCTGTGGTTGTCCGGGCAGCGCCACTTCTGCGTGTTCGCCGTGAGCTTCCCCGGCCAGGAGGCCCTCACGACCATCTACAACACGATCCTGTCCCAGCACCTGACCTACCGCTCGGCCCCCCTGGTGGTCCAGCGGATGAGCGGGCAGCTGGTGGCCTCGGCCCTGGGTAAGCCGGCCGGCCTCCCCCTCTTGTCAGGAGCACCCGCCGCTTTAAGGGGCTGGGGGCTGCTCTCTGTCTTCCCTGGTAAATGGTTTACGTAGACTTTCCAATCACTGTCTTAAACGGTGCTGTTTCCACAGGAGATGTGGTGAAATCCGATTGCTGGGGGGGGGCGGGGGAGTCAGGGTATAGAAATGACTTGCACGTCGCCCGGGCAGCAGACTCCCCCGCTTGCTCTGCAGATTTCTTAAATTGCCACTGGCTCAGTGCGTTTGCTTTGGGAACAGACCCTAAGCCTTGCCCTCCCTGAGGCCAGAGAGAGTGCCTAGGATGGGGTGTTCTTCCTACCACAGCCCTGCACCAGAAAGTCACAGCCACGTTCCTTCCCACGGCCATCAAGTTCCACTACACCTTCAACCTCAGGGACCTTTCCAACATCTTCCAGGTACTGCCCTCAGCCCGGCCGGCCACTTCCTGGCCAAGAGCCAGACCCATAGATACCCTCCTCCTCTGCTTCTCTCAGGAGAGAGAGCCAAGTGACCTGGGGACGGGACAGGGATGATGATGGCGATGGTGATGGTGGTGCTGATGGTGGTGCTGATGGTGGTGATGGTGATGGTGATGGTGTTGGTGTTGTTGTTGTTGGTGGTGGTGGTGGTGGTGATGGTGGTGATTATGGTAATGGTGGTGATGGTGATGGCGATGGTGATGGTGGTGGTGGTGGTGGTGGTGGTGATGGTGGTGGTGATGATCGTTCTGGTGATGATTGTGATGATGATGGTGGTGGTGATGGTGATGATGGTGATGGTGGTGATGGTGATGGCGATGGTGATGGTGATGGTGATGGTGGTGGTGATGGTGGTGGTGGTGATGATGGTGGTGGTGATGATCATTCTGGTGATGATTGTGATGATGGTGGTGGTGGTGGTGATGGTGGTGGTTATGATGATGGTGGTGGTGATGGTGGTGGTAATGGTAATGGTGAAGGTGGTGATGTGATGGTGATGGTGATGGTGATGGTGATGGTGGTGGTGGTGGTGGTGGTGGTGGTGGTGGTGGTGGTGATGGTGATGGTGATGGATGGTGATGGTGGTGATGGTGATGGTGATGTGATGGTGATGATGGTGATGGTGTTAGTGGTGATGGTGGTGGTGATGGTGGTGGTGGTAATGGTGATGGTGATGGTGGTGATGGTGGTGGTGATGGTGGTGATGGTGATGATGGTGGTGATGGTGGTGATGATGGTGGTGGTAATGGTGATGGTGATGGTGATGGTGGTGGTGATGGTGGTGGTGATGGTGATGGTGGTGGTGATGGTGGTGGTGATGATGGTGATGGTGGTGGTGGTGGTGGTGATAATGGTGATGGCGGTGATGGTGATGGTGGTGATGGTGATGGTGGTGGTGATGGTGATGGTGGTGGTGGTGATGGCGGTGGTGGTTATGATGATGGTGGTGGTGATGGTGGTGGTAATGGTGATGGTGATGTGATGGTGATGCTAGTGGTGATGTTTCCTCCTATTTACTGACTGTTTAGTCTGAGCCAGGCACTGGGCTTGGCCATTCACACCCCCATATTCTCCTCTAAACAACATGAAATGCTCTCACACCCCCATTTACGAGAAGGAGAGGCTAAGGCTCCAGGAGGTGAAGCCATGCCGCCCCCTCCCACTGCAAGTGCAGCCCCCATGCCATGCTCTCCAGAGGCCCTCCCGTCTCACACACGCTCCCGACCACCCGTCGGGGCGTCCATGGCACGTCCCACGTGTCATTGTGTGACTGTTGGCCGGGTTACTCCTCCAGCTAAAACGCAGCCGCCATCACGGCAGGGCCTAGTCTTTCGTCAGAGCCCGAGGAGCTCCCTCGGAAGCACCTGCTGGCCTTCCCGGTCACGTGGTTCGTGAACGGCTGGGCCAGAGCTGGGCAGGCCGCTGGCAGCAGAGCCCACGCTGGTCACCACGGCCTGAGGCTTCAGAGTGTGGGTCCCCAGGAGGCCTCTCTGTTCCCTTCTCCACTGTCCTCCCCTCTAGAGGATGGAGCCCTTGACCTTGTCTTGCGGGCAACCCGCCCCCCCAGTGTCTCTCCGGCCACAGACACGCCCTCCGGCCCCGGGGTTTGCGTGGACGTGGCAGCGGTGGCTTCCTTGGCCCCGGGAGACGTTGCCCCAGTTGCTGAGTGGCACTCCCGGGGGAAGCGGCCACCGTCCCCTGTCACGCACGCACAGCGCGGCCGGCTTGCCTCACAGCCGACCCTCCTGTGTGGGGGGCAGGGTATCTTGTTCTCCACCACCGAGGTCCTGAAAACCCCGCTGGACCTGGTCCGCCTCTGGCTGCACGAGGCCGAGCGGGTGTACGGCGACAAGATGGTGGACGGGAAAGACCAGGACACGTTGCGCCGAGTCACCATCGCGTCCACCAAGAAATTCTTTGACGTAAGTCCAGCCGCTGTCCCTCTGTGGAGCCCGGACGCTCCCGGTGGGCAGGCTACCGGGGCCAGTGATACCCGCACCCCTCCTGGGAGAGCCCTCAGGTGGGCAGGGAGGACCACGCTGGGTCCCACGAGGCGGCTCTCACGTGGGTGTGCGTCTGAGCGGGAAGACGTTGGAACGACCTCCCTCCATCCCCGCGGGGAGGAGAAAGGCCCCCCCTGGGCCCAGCTGCTCTGATGGGGGCTCTGGGGGCCCTGGGGGCCCTGGGGGACCAGTTATTTCCTCATGTGATGGGGACAGACCATCCCACAGGGACTTCTCCCAGCTGTCCGCAGGGCACCTGGAAACACGTGTGGGCCCCTGGAGACCTGGCCTGGCCTCCTGGCGCACCGGCTGCTGTGCCCACGTCTTGCCCATGGCATGTCTGTGGTGTGTCCATGGCGTGTCCGTGGCATGCCCATGGTGTGTCTGTGGTGTATCCATGGCGTGCCCACAGCGTGTCTGTGGCGTGTCTGTGGAGGCAAACGATAGAAGCGCCTTGTCTCTCACCTGTAGGATCTCGGTGATGAGCTTTTGTTTGCCAAACCGAATATCTTCAGCCACTTTGCTCAAGGGATCGGCGACCCCAAGTACCTCCCCGTGACAGACATGGCCCATCTGAACAAGCTGCTCACGGACGTGCTGGACAGCTACAACGAGGTCAACGCGGTCATGAACTTGGTGAGCCGGGCGAGCCGAGAGCGGACCCCTGGCCGGCGCCCCAGGGCTGTGCCATTCCTGGCGAGCCCCGCGGTGGGGGCGGGGGTCACGGACGAGGCTCTGTGGTGTGGAAGGCGGGTCCCTGTGGGGCGAGGGGCTGAGGGTGCCTGGCCCCGCAGGTGCTGTTTGAAGCCGCGGTGGCGCACATCTGCCGGATCAACCGCATCCTGGAGTCGCCGCGGGGGAACGCGCTGCTGGTGGGCGTGGGCGGCAGCGGCAAGCAGAGCCTCTCGCGCCTGGCCGCCTACATCAGCGCGCTGGACGTCTTCCAGATCACGCTCAAGAAGGGCTACGGGATCCCCGACCTCAAGGTGAGGCAGCGGGGCGGGCGGGGGACTCACCACCTGTCGCCAGGACCGGGCGGCCGGCCCCGGGGTCTGCGTCTCGGAGCCTGAAGGCCGGGGGGCGTCTGGTGGGACTCTGAGCCTGTCTCCCACCCACCCCCCACCCCCCACGCAGACCGACCTGAGCGCGCAGTACATCAAGGCGGCGGTGAAGAACGTGCCCTCCGTGTTCCTGATGACGGACTCCCAGGTGGCCGAGGAGCAGTTCCTGGTGCTGATCAACGACCTGCTGGCCTCGGGCGAGATCCCGGGGCTGTTCGCGGACGACGAGGTGGAGAACATCATCTCGTCCATGCGGCCGCAGGTCAAGTCGCTCGGCCTGACCGACACCCGGGAGCTGTGCTGGAAGTTCTTCATCGAGAAGGTCCGCCGGCAGCTCAAGGTGCGGTCCCGGCTCCGGCTCTGGCTCCGAGGGCCATGCCTGTGGGCTCCAGTTGTTGGTCTGGGTGAGGTGGGGCCATTCCCTCCCAGGACAGAGTGGTGGGGCTGCCTGGTGGATGGGGAGGGGGCTGTTAGAGGCATCTCGTGGCCCAGACACATGTGTCTCACACACACACATACACACACACACACACACACACACACACACACACACGGAGCAGGTTTCAGTAGATCAGTACACCTGGCCCTTCAGCATCCTGCTCAGGGGAAGTGGGCTGACCTAGGCCAGGCTTCCCTGACACAGACGCTCCCAGACTGGGGTCCCCGCTTGTCTGGGGCGTAGCCACGGTCCTAGGGGGCCTGGAGGAGTGTGGCCCTCCCAGCGTGGCCGCCCCTTCACCACCAGCCCTTCATCCACACTTTTTCGTCCGCCTTTGTGAGCGTCCCTTGAGGGGGGCCCTGCTCCCTGACATTGCTGGGGGGGGTCGTGACCTCAGCTGAGCCTGTGTTCGCTGTGGGGCAGGGGTCCCCCGTGAAGCCCGGAGGCAGGAAGGGCTGCCCCGATGTTTGGAGCTGAGCCTCCCGCCACGGCGCCCCCACGAGCGCCCCTCGGCCCACCCGCAGGTGATCCTGTGTTTCTCCCCCGTGGGCTCCGTCCTGCGGGTCCGAGCCAGGAAGTTCCCCGCCGTGGTCAACTGCACGGCCATCGACTGGTTCCAGGGGTGGCCGGAGGACGCCCTGGTGTCGGTCAGCGCCCGCTTCCTGGAGGAGACGGAGGGCATTTTGGTGAGTCGGGGACCAGCCGCCTCAGCCACGTCTGTGCCGGCGGCTGTCACGGAGACGGGATCCCGGACCCTCTGCCTCCAGGGGGTAGGCAAGCGAGGCACCCGCCTCGGGCACAACACTTAAGGGGTGCAGAAAACCTCGGCGACCAGGTCATTTTAACGCAACATTTAAAAAAATCAACATAAAGGCTAAAAAGTTCACGGGGAACAAAATTGTAAACCAAGGTGGGGCTGTTGCCGGTTGGTTCCTGGGCCCTGCATTACCCATGGCCGTCTGTCAGGGCCCCGGCCCGAGTGGCCGTGCCCGCCGGGCAGCCCAGGAGGCGGACACGGCCGGGCCACCCACATGACCCGCGCAGAGCGGCCTGGAGAGCCTGTGTCTGATGGTGGGTGACGCGGAGCCCGGCGGGGTCGTGCCCGGCGGGGCCCGGGGTGACGGCATCTCGCCCCACAGCCGGAAGTCAAGGCCTCCATCAGCCTGTTCATGGCCTATGTGCACACCACGGTCAACGAGATGTCCAAGGTGTACCTGGCCATGGAGCGGCGCTACAACTACACCACGCCCAAGACCTTCCTGGAGCAGATCAAGCTCTACCAGAGCCTGCTGGCCAAGAAGCGGGCGGAGCTGGTGGCCAAGATCGAGCGGCTGGAGAACGGGCTGATGAAGCTGCAGAGCACGGCCTCGCAGGTCCGGGGGGGGGGGGGGGGGGCAGCGGGACCAGGCGGGGCGGCCAGCCCTGGGACAGTGCACCTCCTCACTTGCTATTCTTGCCCGGCACACCCTCCTGCCTGGCTGGCCTGGGTCTCGGCACGCCTGCTCCCCAGGGCAGGCTCAGTCCCCGGCTTCCAGCTTCTTCTCACCGCGGCCCCTGCCTCCCCAGGACTCCCACCCACCTGGACTGCCAAACCCGAGCAGTGGGAATGTATCTTGCACTTGTGACCCTGTGTACACAGTCGGTGCTCAATAAATGCTTGCCTTCGAGACGTTGAAAAGGCGCATTGAAATGAGTTTCAGGATGAGCGGAGGGCGGCCGGCGCCCGAGCTGCGTCTCCTGGTGCCCCTCCTCAGGTGGACAACTTGAAGGCCACGCTGGCCATTCAGGAGGCCGAGCTGGTGCAGAAGAACGAGAACGCGGACAAGCTGATCCATGTGGTGGGCGTGGAGACAGAGAAGGTCAGCAAAGAGAAGGCCATCGCCGACGAAGAGGAGATCAAGGTGGAGGTCATCAACAAGGTGGGTGGCGGCCGGCGGCGGGCCTTCCCTGCGTGGTCCCCGCAAAGGCAGAGGGCGCCCCGGCAGTGGGACCCCCGCCCCGGGCTCAGAAGAGGACGGCGCTGAAGAGCAATGCGTTCCTGAGGCCACATCACTCGAGGCCACGCCACTCGAGGCCACGGCACAGCCACTCGGGAGCCCATGAGAACCGCAGGCTCCCCCGGCCCGATGGGCTGCCTTCTGGCTAGATGCCGGGGTCCCTGTGCACGGGCAGGTCGGGCAGGCTGCACCTGGAGCCCCCCGGCCCCGTGCCACGGGGCGGGGGGGGGGGGGGGGAGCGGGGCGTGCTGGTGTCCTTGTCACTGTTGGTTTGGTTTCTCGTCTCCCGTCCCTGCCTGGTTCTATGTTGTCGTCACGTGTCTGCACGAGGGTTTGAGTTAAGGGGATCCCCGAGCCCCAGCTGGTGTTGCTCAGTGGATAGAGCATCAGCCTGCGGACTGAAGGGCCTCAGGTTCGATTCCTGTCAAAGGCACGTGCCTGAGTTGCAGTGTGAGGCGTGCAGGAAGCAGCCGATCAATGATCTCTCTCATCATGGATGTCTCTCTCTCTCTCTCTCTCCCTCTCCCTTCCTCTCTGAAATCAATAAAAATATATTTTAAAAAAGGGGCGTCCCCGAGTGTCTGCATCTCCTGAGAGGGAGGACGCCCCTCAGGCAGGGAGGAACCTGCAGCTCCATGTGGTCAGCGACATGCTGCGGACTCCAAACTAGCAGGTGACACAGGCAGGCTCTGCACCGAGCCGGGACCCCACCCAGCAGGCCAAGCTCTGTGACCCGCTGCCCAATGTCTGGGCACCCATCCCTCTCCAACCCCCACATCCAAACCCCCCCGGGGGCTACAGGACAGTGTTAGGGTTAGGATTAGGGTTAGGGTTATGGCTCTGCCCAGTACAGTGTTAGTGTTAGGCTTAGGGTTAGGGTTAGGGTTTGGGTTAGGGCTCTGCCCAGAACAGGGTTAGGGTTAGGTTTCTGCCTAGGACTTTGTTAGGGTTAGGGTTAGGGTTAGGCTTAGGCTTAGGGTTAGGGTTAGGGTTAGGGTTATGTGTCTGCCCAGGGTTGTGTTAGGGGGGTTATGGATCTGCCTAGGACAGGGTTAGTGTTAGGGTTAGGGTTAGGGTTAGGTTTAGGGTTTGGGTTAGGGTTATGGGTCTGCCTAGGGCAGGGTTAGGGTTAGGGTTTGTGTTAGGGTTAGGGTTATGGCTCTGCCCAGGACAGTGTTAGGGTTAGGGTTAGGGTTAGGGTTAGGGTTAAGGTTATGGCTCTGCCCAGAACAGTGTTAGGGTTAGGGTTAGGGTTCTGCCCAGGACAGTGTTAGGGTTAGGGGTTAGGGTTAGGGTTAGGGTTAGGGCTCTGCCCAGGACAGGGTTAGGTTTAGGTTTGGGTTAGGGTTAAGGCTCTGCCCAGGACAGTGTTAGGGTTAGGGTTGGTGTTATGGCTCTGCCCAGGACAGTGTTAGGGTTAGGGTTAGGGTTAAGGTTATGTCTCTGCCCAGGACAGTGTTAGGGTTAGGGTTAGGGTTATGGCTCTGTCCAGGACAGTGTTAGGGTTATGGTTATGGTTATGGCTCTGCCCAGGACAATGTTACGGTTAGGGTTATGGCTCTGCCCAGGACAGTGTTAGGGTTAGGGGTTAGGGTTAGGGTTAGTATTAGGGTTAGGGCTCTGCCCAGGACAGTGTTAGGGTTAGGGTTAGGGTTAAGGTTATGGCTCTGCCCAGGACAGTGTTAGGGTTAGGGCTAGAGTTAAGGTTAGGGTTTTACCCAGGACAGTGTTACGGTTAGTGTTAGGGTTAGGGTTCTGCCCAGGACAGTGTTAGGTTTAGGGTTAGGGTTAGGGTTATGGCTCTGCCCAGGACAGTGTTAGGGTTAGGGTTAGGGTTAGGCTTAGGCTTAGGGTTAGGGTTAGGGTTAGGGTTTTGTGTCTGCCCAGGGTTGTGTTAGGGGGGTTATGGATCTGCCTAGGACAGGGTTAGTGTTAGGGTTAGGGTTAGGGTTAGGTTTAGGGTTTGGGTTAGGGTTATGGGTCTGCCTAGGGCAGGGTTAGGGTTAGGGTTTGTGTTAGGGTTAGGGTTATGGCTCTCTCCAGGACAGTGTTAGGGTTAGGGTTAGGGTTAGGGTTAAGGTTATGGCTCTGCCCAGAACAGTGTTAGGGTTAGGGTTAGGGTTCTGCCCAGGACAGTGTTAGGGTTAGGGGTTAGGGTTAGGGTTAGGGTTAGGGCTCTGCCCAGGACAGGGTTAGGTTTAGGTTTGGGTTAGGGTTAAGGCTCTGCCCAGGACAGTGTTAGGGTTAGGGTTGGTGTTATGGCTCTGCCCAGGACAGTGTTAGGGTTAGGGTTAGGGTTAAGGTTATGTCTCTGCCCAGGACAGTGTTAGGGTTAGGGTTAGGGTTATGGCTCTGCCCAGGACAGTGTTAGGGTTAGGGTTATGGTTATGGCTCTGCCCAGGACAATGTTACGGTTAGGGTTATGGCTCTGCCCAGGACAGTATTAGGGTTAGGGTTAGGGTTAAGGTTATGGCTCTGCCCAGGACAGTGTTAGGGTTAGGGCTAGAGTTAAGGTTAGGGTTCTACCCAGGACAGTGTTACGGTTAGTGTTAGGGTTAGGGTTCTGCCCAGGACAGTGTTAGGTTTAGGGTTAGGGTTAGGGTTATGGCTCTGCCCAGGACAGTGTTAGGGTTAGGGTTAGGGTTAGGGTTATGGCTCTGCCTAGGACAGTGTTAGGGTTAGGGCTAGGGCTAGGGTTAGGGTTAGGGTTAGGGTTAGGGCTCTTCCCAGAACCGGGTTATGGTTAGGTTTCTGCCTAGGACTTTGTTAGGGTTAGGGTTAGGGTTAGGCTTAGGCTTAGGGTTAGGGTTAGGGTTAGGGTTATGTGTCTGCCCAGGGTTGTGTTGGGGGGGGGGGGGTTATGGCTCTGGCTAGGACAGGGTTAGGGTTAGGGTTAGGGTTAGTTTTAAGGTTTGGGTTAGGGTTAGGTTTAGGGTTCTGCCCAGGACAGTGTTAGGGTTAGTGTTAGGGTTATGGCTCTGCCCAGGACAGTGTTAGGGTTAGGGTTAGGTTTAGGGTTAGGGCTAGGGTTATGACTCTGCCCAGGACAATGTTAGTGTTAGGCTTAGTGTTAGGGTTAGGGCTAGGGTTATGGCTCTGCCCAGTACAGTGTTAGTGTTAGGCTTAGTGTTAGGGTTAGGGTTTGGGTTAGGGCTCTGCCCAGGACAGTTTTAGGGTTAGGGTTCGGGTTAGGATTATGGTTCTTCCCAGGACAGTGTTAGGGTTAGGTCTAGGGTTAGGGTTAGGGTTAGGGTTAGGGTTAGAGCTCTGCCCAGGACAGGGTTAGGGTTAGGTTTCTGCCTAGGACTTTGTTAGGGTTAGGGTTAGGGTTATGTGTCTGCCCAGGGTTGTGTTAGGGGGGTTTATGGCTCTGCCTAGGACAGGGTTAGTGTTAGGGTTAGGGTTAGGGTTATGGGTCTGCCTAGGGCAGGGTTAGGGTTAGGGTTTGTGTTAGGGTTATGGCTCTGCCCAGGACAGTGTTAGGGTTAGGGTTTGTGTTAGGGTTATGGCTCTTCCCCGGACAGTGTTAGGGTTAGGGTTAAGGTTATAGCTCTGCCCAGGACAGTTTAGGGTTAGGGTTATGTGTCTGCCCAGGGTTGGGTTAGGGGGGTTATGGCTCTGCCTAGGACAGGGTTAGGGTTAGGGTTAGTTTTAGTGTTTGGTTTAGGGTTAGTTTTAGGGTTCTGCCCAGGACAGTGTTAGGGTTATGTTAGGGTTATGGCTCTGCCCAGGACAGTGTTAGGGTTAGGGTTAGGGCTCTGCCCAGGACAGTGTTAGGGTTAGGTTTAGGGTTAGGGTTAGGGTTCTGCCCAGGACAGTGTTAGGGTTAGTGTTAGGGTTATGGCTCTGCCCAGGACAGTTATAGGGTTAGGGGGTTAGGGTTAGGGTTAGGGTTCTGCCCAGGACTGTGTTAGGGGTAGGGTTAGGGTTATGGCTCTGCCCAGGACAGTGTTAGGGTTAGGGTTGGGATTAGGATTATGGCTCTTCCCAGGACAGTGTTAGGGTTAGGGTTGGGATTAGGATTATGGTTCTTCCCAGGACAGTGTTAGGGTTAGGGCTAGGTTTAGGGTTCTGCCCAGGGTAGTGTTAGGGTTAGGGTTCTGCCCAGGACAGGGTTAGGGTTAGGGTTCTGCCCAGGACAGGGTTAGGGTTAGGGTTCTGCCCAGGACAGGGTTAGGGTTAGGGTTAGGGCTCTGCCCAGGACAGTGTTAGGGTTGGGGGGGGGGTTAGGGTTAGGGCTCTGTCCAGGACAGTGTTAGGGTTAGGGGTTAGGGTTAGGGTTAGGGCTCTGCCCAGGACAGTGTTAGGGTTAGGGTTTTGGCTCTGCCTAGTACAGTGTTAGGGTTATGGCTAGGGTTAGGGTTAGGGTTAGGTTTTTTTGCTCAGGACAGTGGTAGGGTTAGGGTTAGGGTTATGACTCTGCCTAGGTAATTGGTAGGGTTAGGGTTAGGGGTAGGGTTAGGGGTAGGGTTAGGGTTACGGCTCTGCCCAGGACAGGGTTAGGGTTAGGTTTCTGCCAAGGACTTTGTTAGGGTTAGGGTTAGGGTTAGGCTTAGGGTTATGTGTCTGCCCAGGGTTGGGTTATGGGGTTTATGGCTCTGTGTAGGACAGGGTTAGCATTAGGGTTATGTTTAGGGTTTGGGTTAGTGTTATGGGTCTGCCTAGGGCAGAGTTAGGGTTAGGTTTATGGCTCTGCCCAGGACAGGGTTAGGGTTAGGGTTAGGGTTTGTGTTAGGGTTATGGCTCTGTCTAGGACAGCGTTAGGGCTAGGGTTAGGTTTAGGGTTCTGCCCAGGATAGTGTTAGGGTTAGGGTTAGGGTTATGGCTCTTCCCAGGATAGGGTTAGGGTTAGAGTTAGGGCTGGTTCTCTGTCTAGGGCAGAACTTGCAGTGACATCCTGCTACTCTCCATGCCCTTGGTGTCCAGGGAAATCCTGTTTCTCCACTGTCTCTTCGCAGGCAGATGCCGTTTCTTTGTTTTTTAATATATTTTATTGATTGCAGAGAGGAAGGGTGAGGGATAGAGGGATGGAAACACCAATGATGAGAGAGAGTCATTGATCGGCTCCCTCCTTCCAGCCCTCACAATGGGGATTGAGCCCACAACCTGGGCATGTGCCCTGACTGGGAACTGAACTGTGACCTCCTGGTTCATAGGTCGATGCTCAACCACTGAGCCAGGCTGGCCTGGTGTGTGCGCTGTTTCTTATCGACAGACACCAAGCATCTGTGGGACTGTCTGCACCCTCAGGCTCTGACTCAGAGTAATGCATACATGAATGAGTGTGTGTGTGTGTGAATGAATGAACGATGTGTGCATGACGGAACAACTATTGCTTTCTGGAGGGGAGAATGAGCTGAACCTCTGAAATGTCCCCAGAGACAATAAGGCCTCCCTCCAGGGGGTCTTCTGGCCCCGGGTTCCCTCGCGGCCTGGAGGCCGGAGCCCATGGCAGAGCAGCTCCGTCCTGAGCCTGCGTCTGCCTGGCAGGCTCCCCGAGGCCTGAGCGTTGAGGTGCCGGCACCAAGGAGGCCGGGAGGAGCAAGGCCGATCCCATACGGTGACCACCCCTGCCCAGGTGCCCCTGCACGCCGCCCAGACAGCCCACCACGTTGCTCTTTCCTCTCCGGCTTCCTTCCAGAATGTCACTGAGAAGCAAAAGGCTTGTGAGACGGACCTGGCCAAGGCGGAGCCGGCCCTGCTGGCAGCGCAGGAGGCTCTGGACACGCTGAACAAGGTGAGAGGAGGAGGAGAAGTGGGATCCGGATGGAGGGGGTGGGGGGAGAGGCTACGGCCGTGACCCTGGGGTGGCTCCCTCCCGGCGGGCTCCCTGGGGTCGTCCCGGGGCCTCCAGGCCCTTCCCAGGTCGGCCCTGCCTGCTGTTTGCAGAACAACCTGACGGAGCTGAAGTCCTTCGGGTCCCCGCCGGACGCCGTGGTCAACGTCACGGCCGCCGTGATGATCCTGACGGCGCCCGGGGGCAAGATCCCCAAGGACAAGAGCTGGAAGGCGGCGAAGATCATGATGGGAAAGGTGGACGCCTTCCTGGACGCCCTCAAGAAGTTCGACAAGGAGCACATCCCCGAGGCCTGCCTCAAAGCCTTCAAGTGAGTCGGCCGCCAGGGGCGCGGCCCTCGGGCCCATGGGAGCCCTGTCCAGGCAGCGTCGGGAGGTCCTGGGATCTCCTCCCGCTTGCCAAGGGCGGGCCCGGGCCCCAGGCTGCAGGGCGAGGTGGCGGCCTGGGCACATCTGGCTGCCCCGTCAGGAGGGACACAGCCGCTGGCAGTGCTGCCTGGGGGGTCGTTGGAGGGGTGCAGGGGGGCCTCCCGGAGTTACCCATCATCCTATGCGGCAACCCTCACGAGGCCTCCACGGGTGAGCACCCCAGGCCCTGTTCACGTCTCACGTGGCTGCTATGGGGGCCCTGGGTCCGCTGGGCCCTGGCTGAGGAGCCACCCCCAGGACCCTGGTGACCCCAGGCCAGACCAGCGGTGTGACAGCCGGGAAGGGAGGGGGTGGGGCACCTTTAACCACTGCCCCGGGCCCTTCCCACTCGGAAGCTTATGCCGGAGGCCAGCACCCTGCGGCCACGTGTCCTTCCTGTAATCGTTAAGACACAAAAACATTTTTAATTCGGTTCTCACTGTAGCCCTTGTGGTCAGCGGGGCACAGGTGGGAGGAGGCAGGGGGCCCGTGCTGCGGAGCCCAGGCCAGCACCCCCTTCCCTCTCCAGGCCCTACCAGGGCAACCCGACCTTCGACCCCGAGTTCATCCGCTCCAAGTCCACGGCGGCCGCGGGGCTGTGCTCCTGGTGCATCAACATCGTGCGCTTCTACGAGGTGTACTGCGACGTGGCGCCCAAGCGGCAGGCGCTGGAGGAGGCCAACGCCGAGCTGGCCGAGGCCCAGGACAAGCTGTCACGGATCAAGAACAAGATCGCCGTGAGTGCCTGCGCGGCCCCTCGCCAAAGCCGGCGCCGGTCCGTGCCCCCGTGGGAAAGGGGTGGCCACGCCACTGGGGACTTGTCCCCGGCGCCGGGCCCCCGTCCCACCCGGAGGCCGCTCCGCCTCAGCCTGTGGGGCAGCCCTGCTCCCTGCCCGCCTCCACGGGCGGGGGACACCGCAGCTGCCGCCCACCTCGGGGCCCTCCCGCTGTTACCCAGGAACTCAACGCCAACCTGAGCAACCTGACGTCGGCGTTTGAGAAAGCCACGGCTGAGAAAATCAAGTGCCAGCAGGAGGCCGACGCCACCAACAGGGTGATCTCGCTGGCCAACAGGTAGCCTGCTCCCCAGCCCCCGCCCCTTGTTCCCCTGGAGAGGGAAGCCCGCAGCGTCCCGCCAGCCAGAGCACAGGCTGCGGTGTCCCGGGGCAGCCCCTGCACGTGGGGGAGACGTCACGGCATTGGCGTCGCCGTGGCAACATGCAGAGGGCCTGGGGCGGCCAGACCACTGGTGTGCTCCCCTGAAGCACTTACCCCGCAAGACCCCCAAAGCATTCTCCCCGGAAGCGCTGAGCCAGGTACGGACGCGCGAGGCGGGGTTGCGGACAGGAAGGGGGGGCGCCCCACCTCGGTCCTCTCCTGTGAACGTCAGTCACCAGACGCGCTCCCTCCTGACCCACGGACCCCGGTGCCCGCAGGCTGGTGGGCGGCCTGGCGTCCGAGAACGTGCGCTGGGCGGAGTCGGTGCAGAGCTACAAGTCGCAGGGGGTCACGCTGTGCGGGGACGTGCTACTCATCTCCGCCTTTGTCTCCTACGTGGGCTACTTCACCAAGAAGTACCGCACCGAGCTGATGGAGAAGTTCTGGGTCCCCTACATCAACAAGTTAAAGGTAGGGGGTCCGCAGTCCGGGAAACTCGGGGGGTGCCCACAGGGCAGGCAGCCCCCAAGCCTCCCCTCGGATCCCGAGACCGAGGCTCGGCCATTCGTGTCCGACGGGGCCCCGCGTGGCCAGCGCTGATGTCCTCCCAGGTGGCCGCGCCCACCGCTAACAGCAGAGCCCCGTGACCTGGACGGCGTCTCCCAAGGCACTAAGGCTGCCCCTCCCGGCAGGTCCCCATCCCCATCACGGAGGGCCTGGACCCCTTGAGCCTGCTGACCGACGACGCGGATGTGGCCACGTGGAACAACCAGGGGCTGCCCAGCGACCGCATGTCCACGGAGAACGCCACCATCCTGTGCAACACGGAGCGCTGGCCCCTCATTGTGGACGCCCAGCTGCAGGGCATCAAGTGGATCAGAAACAAGTTTGGCAGCGAGCTGAAGGCCATCCGCCTGGGGCAGAAGAGGTGCCGGCCGCTGAGGGGGGGTCTGCCTGGGGCAGAAGAGGTGCCGGCCACTGAGGGGGTTCTGCCTGGGGCAGAAGGGGTGCCCGCCGCTGGGGGGGGGGGGTCCGCCTGGGGCAGAAGGGGTGCCCGCCGCTGGGGGGGCGTCCGCCTGGGGCAGAAGGGGTGCCCGCTGGACCCACGTGAAGGATGGAGGTGGGGGCGGGGCGCACCTTAGGCCGTTGGTGCTTATTAACCCTGCGGCCTGATCTTCAAGCACAAATACTGGCCCACGGGCAGATTTCTTTAACATTTGGCCCTGGGCACAGCCCCAGAGTAAAGACTGAAACTCGGGGCTCCAGCCCCCCGTTACCAGCGGCTCCTGCAGGGAGGGCGCACCTGGGCTCAGCCCCGCCACTCTCCGGCCTAGAGGCCGCAGCCGCTCGTCTCTCCTCTCTCGGGCGGTGTGTCCGCGTGCTCGGAGGCGCAGTGGCCGTCACAAAGGCCCAGCGTGCCGCCAGGGGGGCCGGGGCGGGCCGAGGCGGGCCGGTGGGCCAGCGGTTGCCTCCATGGCCGACAGTGTCAGCGGCTCCGCTTCCCCCGGGGTGATGGACAGGAGCCTGAGCCCTCGGGAAGGGCGGTCGGGCGCGTGCTGCTGGCTCTTTGGTTGTGCCTCGGTGCCGTCCTGGGCCGCGTGCCGTCCTGGCCCGGCGCTCAGTCCCACCCGTGCCCGCAGCTACCTGGACATCATCGAGCAGGCCATCTCCACAGGGGACACCCTGCTCATCGAGAACATCGGCGAGACCGTGGACCCCGTGCTGGACCCGCTCCTGGGCAGGAACACGATTAAAAAGGGAAAGTGAGTTTTGGGCTCCCCCTCCTCAGTCTGACCCCTGTGAGCCCCTCTGTGTGCTGAGAACAGTGCAGGGAACTCTAGGCGGGCAGCAGGGGTTCCCCTAAAACACCGCCAGGTGTGGGGGGATCCCCGCTCAGAGGGGAGACGGGAATGTGGGCCACATCCCGTCGGGAACAAACCCGTTTTGCCCACGGCAGCCTGAGGGGAGGGGGCGGTCCTCAGAGCCACATGTGCTCCGTTCCCATGCATTTTGCGAATCTGGAACCTACTTGACTTTAGAAATTCAGGTGAGGTCCGCACTGGACACGGTCACGTGAACATTGTAACGTGTCCAGTTTGTTTGGTGTTGAGTACGTCCCATGTCATGTGGCTGCCACCTCCACCTAATCCTGGAACGTTTCTGTGGCCCAGAGGAAGCCCCGCCCCCTCGGGCCTGGCCCACCACCCCCAGCCCAGCCACCCCAACCCACTGTCCGTGTCCACGATTGGCCTGCCCTGGCCACGCCTCAGTGGCTCCCTCTGGGGCCTTTCCGTGCCTGGCTTCTCTCCCTGGCACCATGCGTCCAGGGCGCGTCCAGGCTGCAGCAGGTGGTGAGCTGCCCCTTCTTACGGCGAGGGCCTCCCCTCGTGTGGGGATCCCGCAGCGTTTCTCGGGGCGTGGGTGGGCCTCGGCCTGTCTTCACCTTCCGCGCAGAAAGGAGTGAAATCAGCATGAACCCTGTAAAGCCAGAGCTGGTGCGAACAGCCTGTAAGCGCAGGCCTGGCCTCTGCAAAGGGCCTGGCGGGGGTGCCGCCACCCGGAAGGGGCGTGAGGCCCCCAAAAGGTCAGCTCACCAGAGAGTGGGGAGCCGAGCGGGGAGCCCAAGAGAAGCGGCCCCCACGCGGGGCTGGCCGGCGCGGCTCGGCCCCGGAGCTTCCAGAAGGCGCAGGCTCCGGTCGGGACGCCTGTCTTCCCGATGCCAGGGCTTTGGGGTGGAGCCCGAGCATTTCCGTCGTGGCTCGGGGGTCTGACCTGTTGAGTAAATGCCACCGTGAAGATGAGAACAAACGCGCCAGGGACAGGCAGGGCAGACAGGAGGACGCATGGGAAAGGCGCAGTCCCTTCCCAGGGCCCCGCGGCGGGACCACGCGGCTGCTGGGTGGGGACGGCCGCTGGGCTAGTGTGGCATCACCACCGGGACCCCTCTAACCCCTCCCGCCGGCCGCCAGGTTCATCAAGATCGGCGACAAGGAGGTGGAGTACCACCCGGAATTCCGCCTCATCCTGCACACCAAGTACTTCAACCCCCACTACAAGCCCGAGATGCAGGCCCAGTGCACCCTCATCAACTTCCTGGTCACCCGGGACGGCCTGGAGGACCAGCTGCTGGCCGCCGTGGTGGCCAAAGAGCGCCCGGACCTGGAGCAGCTGAAGGTGCAGCCGGCGTCGGGCACGGGTGGCCGGGCAGCTGGAGGAGGGACACCCCCCACACCCCCTGTGAGGCTCCCTGGCTCTGGGCCCCCCTGGGAAGTTGCCTCGTACCACATCCCTTCTCCCGGCTGCCGCTCCTGTAACTCCATCAAAGACAGAGTCACAGTGGTGCCCCACAGCCTACAGTGCCACCCGCTGCCCCGTGGGCCTGGCCTGGCTGCTTGCCAGTGTGCCCGCCATGCCCTTGTGTGCCTGCCACGCCCTGATGCTGCGTTGGCCACACACTGGGCTCAGAGGGGACCCAGGCCCACGCCTCCCACGGTCCCAGGGCCTTCCACATGGCGGCCGATGACCCGCAGCCGCAGGGGCCAGCAGGCGCCGCACTGCTCGGGGCTCCCCACCCCCCGCTTCCGTTCAGGGCCCCCCCTTCTCTCGTCCCAGCCCCGGGCCCCAGGCTTGCAGGGCCCTGGCCTCGCCTTGGAGCCGCAGGGCTGGGCGGTGTGGTGGGACCATGCCCACGGCCACTTCCCTGCCCGGGCTCTGCCCTCCTGCAGGCGAACCTCACCAAGTCCCAGAACGAGTTCAAGATCGTCCTCAAGGAGCTGGAGGACTCACTGCTGGCCCGCCTGTCGGCCGCCTCGGGCAACTTCCTGGGAGACACGGCGCTGGTGGAGAACCTGGAGACCACCAAGCACACGGCCAGCGAGATTGAGGAGAAGGTGAGCCGGGCCCGCCGGGCAGCTGGCCTGACGGGGCCCAGGCCCCTCAGCACCCCGCCGTCGGCCGAGAGCCCCCAGGACGGCTTCCGAGGGAGCCAGGGCTCTGGCAGGGCCCCGCTCGCCGCGCTGTCCCCCCGCCGGGCTCACTCCGGCCCCTCTGGCTTCAGGTACAAGAGGCCAAAATCACCGAAGTGAAGATCAACGAGGCGCGAGAGAACTACCGGCCGGCGGCGGAGCGGGCGTCCCTGCTCTACTTCATCCTCAACGACCTCAACAAGATCAGCCCCATCTACCAGTTCTCCCTCAAGGTGCGGCCGGCGCGGCCTGGGGCACCCTCGGGCGGCGGTGGGGGTGGGGCAGGGAGCTCACCTCCCCCTCCCCAGGCCTTCAACGTGGTCTTCGAGAAGGCCATCCAGCGGACGGCGCCCGCCGAGGAGGTGCGCCAGCGGGTGGTGAACCTGACGGACGAGATCACCTACTCCGTCTACGTGTACACGGCCCGCGGCCTCTTCGAGCGCGACAAGCTCATCTTCCTGGCCCAGGTCACCTTCCAGGTGAGCCGCTGCCCGGCGGCTGTCGGCGGGAGAGTCCCTTTGGGGTGAGGAGGCAGGTCTGGGCCTAGGCGGGGGCGCTCATGCAGCCACGCGGACGTGCCAATGCCACGGAGCTGTAACCGGTTAAAATGGCACATTTTATGTCGTGTGCGTTTTCACCACAGTTACTCTTTTTCTTTCTTTTATTTTTTTAGAATATAAAAATAAATCTATTACCAGAGTGTAGATACAAAATAATTAGCCATTGTTTCACCACGATTAAAAAGCCGGGTGGCTCAGTGGTTGAGCACTGACCTACGAACCAGGAAGTCACAGTTCCATTCCAGGTCAGGGCACATGCCCAGGTTGCAGGCTCGAGCCCTCCCTCTTCCTTCCTCTCTGAAATCAATAAAAAATAGATTAATAAATAAATAAAGATTAAAACACGGTGAAGACCAAGTTCTCCAACCCGAGGGGCAGGGCAGCGTGGCCTGCAGGCGCGGAGGCTCCTCACACCTCCTGCCCGTGGCGGCCGAGCGGTGCCCCCGCCCGTGGCGGCTGAGCGGTGGCCCGCCCGCAGGTCTTGTCCATGAAGAAGGAGCTGAACCCGGTGGAGCTGGACTTTCTCCTGCGGTTCCCGTTCAAGGCCGGGGTGGTGTCGCCCGTGGACTTCCTGCAGAACCAGGGGTGGGGCGGCATCAAGGTGAGCGGTCGGACATGAACACGGTGCTCGGCGTTCCCTGGCCCCTGCCCGTGTCCCCGCACGCCCGCCGCCAGCCTGGCCCCGGCGGCCTCGGGTGCGTCCAGGGGTCCCCGCCTTGGCTCTCCCGCCTCCAGTTTCCAGGAAAACGCCAAGCGTCAGGCCCTCCTCAGATCCCCAGATCCTGGGCGCACGCCCAGGCCCTCGGTCTCCTCCAAAACCACCTGAGGAAGGTCGCCCCTGGGGTGAGACAGGCGCCCCTCGTCCAGATCCCCTGAGAAGCGGCCAGAGTCGCGTCCCGATCCGAGGCCCCTCGGGGGCCCCCGCTGTGTCCCAGCGGCCCGTGGCTCACGGTCTCACGCGGAGCCCGGCTCCCCACAGGCCCTCTCGGAGATGGACGAGTTCAAGAACCTGGACAATGACATCGAGGGCTCCGCCAAGCGCTGGAAGAAGCTGGTGGAGTCGGAGGCGCCGGAGAAGGAGATCTTCCCCAAGGAGTGGAAGAACAAGTCGTCGCTGCAGAAGCTGTGCATGGTGAGGTGCATGCGGCCCGACCGCATGACCTACGCCGTCAGGTGAGCGCTGGGCGTGGGGCGCGGTGCCAAGGGCTCGGCCTGTGTTGGGGATCCGCCCCGTCCGGGATCTGAGAGGTAGCGGGGGGACCCTGGGCGAGGAGGGAACCCAGGGTTAGGACGCATAGGCAGACCCCACCCGTGAGCTCTGAGGTTAAAGGAAAGAGGCGTGGGAGGCATGATCCCCGTGGCCACAGAGGAGCCCTCGGGTGTCGTGGGGGGAAAGCGAGGCTCGGCGCCCGCACCCGGGACCGTCGTCCACGGGGGCCACCCCTGAGGGCCATCGTGGCCCCTTTGCAGAGAACGGCTCTGATTGCCCAAACGACTCCTGTGGGCTCGAGCCCCCCCCACCACCACCCCCCGCCCTCCTTGCCCAGGTGGGAAATCTGCCGCCGCAGCCTTTCCGCTCCCAGGGCTCTCCCCGCTCCCGCCGTGAGCCTGCCATTTCTCGGGGCGAGGGAGCCAGGGGCGCCCAGAGCAGACACAGCCAGGGCAGGGAGCGCCCACCCACCCTCCCTGCCCGAGGGAAGCAGGCGCTCCGCTTAGAGTCGCCGGGAGACAGCCTCCACCGCCCGCTGACGCCGCCTCCCTCAGGAACTTCGTGGAGGAGAAGATGGGCAGCAAGTTCGTGGAGGGCCGGAGCGTCGAGTTCTCCAAGTCCTATGAGGAGAGCAGCCCCTCGACCCCCATCTTCTTCATCCTCTCCCCGGGGGTCGACCCCCTGAAGGACGTGGAGGCCCTGGGTGAGTGTCACCAGAGGCGCGAAGGAAAACCCAGTGGCGTGACCCCTGCCACCCGTCAGATGGTTATTCCGTGTCAGAAACACAGAGAACAGCAGCGCTGGAATGTGAGACGATGTGGCTGCTGTGCGAGGCAGTGTGGCGGTCCCTCAGGGAGACGCACATAGACCTACACGTGGCCCACAGAACTACATGTGACCCACAGACCTACACGTGGCCCACAGACCTACATGTGGCCCACAGACCACATGTGACCCACAGAACTACACGTAGCCCACAGACCTACACGTGACCCACAGAACTACACGTGGCCCACAGACCTACACGTGGCCCACAGACCTACATGTGACCCACAGAACTACACGTGGCCCACAGAACTACAAGTGGCCCACAGACATACACGTGGCCCACAGACCTACACGTGACCCACAGAACTACACGTGGCCCACAGACCTACACGTGACCCACAGAACTACACGTGGCCCACAGACCTACACGTGGCCCACAGACCTACACGTGGCCCACAGAACTACACGTGACCCACAGAACTACACGTGGCCCACAGACCTACACGTGACCCACAGAACTACACATGGCCCACAGACCTACACGTGGCCCACAGACCTACACATGGCCCACAGAACTACACGTGGCCCACAGAACTACATGTGGCCCACAGACCTACACGTGACCCACAGAACTACACGTGGCCCACAGACCTACACGTGGCCCACAGACCTACACGTGGCCCAGCAACTCCACGCCGGGCACAGACCCCGAAGGAACTGAGACGGGTGTTGAGACGAGCGCTCTGCACAGACGCTCACTCCCTCCCGCAGCCGAGAGGCAGGTGCACCCGAACGCCCATGCCCAGGTGAAGGCAGATCGCGGCGGGTGATGCTCACGGGGGGTACTGCTCGGCCCTGAAACGGGAGTGGAGCCGGGCATCTACCCCACGGTGAACCTTGGGACACGGTGCCGAGGGGGTGCAGCCAGAGGCCCCTATTGCGTGATTCCCGTTCTCCAACACATCCGGGGCCGGCCAATCCAGACAGCACGCAGATGGGGGGCTGCGGGGGCTGGAGGGGTGAGGAGGGGAGTGACTGTCTAACAGGTGGCTTTGCTCCTGGGCTGACGAGAATGTTCTGGAACCAGAGAGGGTGCACAGCACTGTGCACGTGTTGGAGTCGCACACGTTAAGATGGTGTGTAAACGGTAACCTTGCATGATGTGTGTTTACCACAATAAAAACGAGTGGGGGAGCAGGTGGGTCCCAGAGCCGCCCTGTGTCACTCGATCGCCCCCCAAGCTTCTCCCATTTCTCCTTCAGGGAAAAAGCTGGGGTTCACCCTCGACAACGGCAAGCTGCACAACGTGTCGCTGGGGCAGGGGCAGGAGGTGGTGGCCGAAGACGCCCTGGACGTGGCCGCGGAGACGGGGCACTGGGTCATTCTGCAGGTGCGGACCGCCTCGGGGTGCAGGCACCCCCCTGGGGGCCTGGGGACTGAGAGACAGTGGGTCGTGGGGTTCACGGTCACAGGCAGGCGGGAGGCACCCACACCGAGTTCAGCTCCGCCCGGGCCAGCGGGTGGCGTGAGGTGTCAGGGGGCTCAGGGGGCAGCGTGGGCCCTTTGGTGGTGAGGGAGACGGGCTCCAGGCTGAGACCCCGAAGGAGATCCTACTCAGAACACAAAAAACGAGTGACGAAGCGCCCTCCTCCCCCAGGAGGCTGCCCGCCACGTCCTGGGTGAACCCCAGCTCACACCCCCGAACCCCAGCAGCCCCGCCCCCCGTCCTGGGTCCTGCAGCCTCCCAGCACCTCCTCATTCCGCCGTCCCACTGCCCCCCGGCTGCCTGGCTCCCGCGGACCCCAGTGAGGCTGACTCGACGCACGGGGCCTGGCCTGGTCACTTTCCTTGTTGTTCATCCTCAGACGAGAATGTTTTGTCCATTGAGTTTTAGAGAGAGTGGGAGGGAGGGGGAGAGACAGAGAGAGAAACCTCGATGGAGAGAGACATCGGCCAGTTGCCTCCTGCTCACGCCCCGACCAGGCTGGGGATCGAGCCTGCAACCGAGGTACGTGCCCTTGACCGGAATCGAACCGGCAACCCTCAGTTCGAGGGCCGGTGCTCTAACCACTGAGCCAAACCGGCCAGGGCACGGCTAAGCGGCCTGTCCTTGTGGGCCCAGAGCAGGGAGGAGGGTATGCGGGCGCTAACCCGGGTCTTGGCCGCAGAACATCCACCTGGTGGCCCGGTGGCTGAGCACCCTGGACAAGAAGCTGGAGAGGTACAGCATCGGCAGCCACGAGGACTACCGCGTGTTCATCAGCGCCGAGCCCGCCCCCAGCCCCGACTCCCACATCATCCCCCAGGGCATCCTGGAGAACGCCATCAAGATCACCAACGAGCCGCCCACGGGCATGCACGCCAACCTGCACAAGGCCCTGGACCTCTTCACCCAGGTGGGCTTCCCTCCTGTGTCCGCGCCAGGCCCGGTCCCGTCTGCGCCGCCCGGGGCCCGAGCACGTGGAGTCCTGGGCCTGCAGAGGCCAGACTTGAGCTCTGAGGATGCTCCCCTCTGCTGCTCTCCATCCACACCACCAGCAACACACACACACACACACACACACACACACGCGCACGCGCGCGCATGTATGCTCACACACATGAACACACAAGCGTGCACATGCTCATGTACACTCCTGCAGACATGCACTTGCACACACCCCTGCACGCACATGCAGAGACAAGCTCACACACACATTTCACACTGCAGTCACCGTATTCCTAAAAGGACACCCTGGCGTGGCGGGTGCGCCCCCTGCAGGACACCCTGGAGATGTGCACCAAGGAGATGGAGTTCAAGTGCATTCTGTTCGCCCTCTGCTACTTCCACGCCGTGGTGGCCGAGAGGCGCAAGTTCGGGGCCCAGGGCTGGAACAGGTCGTACCCCTTCAACAACGGGGACCTCACCATCTCCATCAACGTGCTGTACAACTACCTGGAGGCCAACGCCAAGGTAAGGGGGCCTGGTGGCGGCTCAGCCCCGCCCGCCCTCCTCTTCGGGGTCAGAGTCACAGCTGGGCGGATCTGACTCCAGGGTCGCCTCGAGCCCGCCCACCCGAGGCAATAACCGGCCGGTCCTCGGCCGCCACCCGCAGGTGTCAGCCTCTGCTTGCTGTCACGGGCGCTGCACGGGGTCAGGTGTCCGGCACCCGAGCAGGGATCCCCCCAGAAACCCCAGCCGCTTTGGGCGGCCTGAGCCGGCGTGGGCAAGGATGGAGCAGGAGGGAGGGGACACTTCCTGGCATTCCTACTGGAAACCGAGCGTGTAGTCAGACCAGGCACAGACAATGGAACAAAGCCAGACGCCTCTGGGAACGGCCTGGCCCCGAGGGCCCAGCAGGCCTGTCTGCAGACCTGGAGGCTCACATGGCCTGAGGCATGACCCCAGTGAGTGGCCTGTCCAGTGGGCGGCCCAGTGGCCTGTGTAGAGACCCCCACGGCCTGACCACCACCCACCTCGCTTTGCCAACTCCCTGGAGGCCTGGCACTCACCCTGCACCTGCCATCGGGGCCCTGGGAGGAGGCAGAGGCTGCCCCCTCCTCACTCGGCTCCTAAGAGGACAAGAGGACGAGCAGTAAGAGCTGCGGGCAAGGGGGCGACGCGGGCGGGCAGAGCCAGCATCGTCAGCTGGGGTGAAGCCCAGCCCTGCCCCACGCTGGCTGACCCCCCGGAGCCTGGGGACAACCCCCAGGCCTCCAAGCATTAGGGGCTCCGTGAGGAAAGGTGGGAGGTCCTATTGTAAGAAGCTGTGCAGGCGGGGGGGGGGGGGGGGGGGGGGGGGAGCCTCAGGTGAGGGCAGGGGCAGGTGAGCACGGGTCCACTCCCCGGGGCGGCCTGTCCAGGGCCAACCTCTGATGACCTATGATGTCAGACACCCCTGTGGCCCTGGAGAGGACCCCCTCCCCTGGCCCAGGCAGCCCCCACAGGCCCAGTCAGCCGGAACGTTGTTTGTTGCTTGGTTCCCTGGGGAAGGCGGGAGGGTCCGGGCAGAGGTCACTTCCGGTGGCCCCACGCGGTGGCCCCACGGCTGCAGACACTCTGGGGGAGCCAGGGTGGCCACGTGACCTGAGACGGGATCGGGGGACGCGCACGCCGAGCCGCCGCACAGGAGACAGGAGGGTTTCCGTGGCGGTCGCTTCCTGATGTGGACGGAAGCGTCCTGCTGGTCACACAGACACTCCCCCATCTGCACACACGGACCCGGCGGTGCCGCATGCCAGGGCGGTGGGGGAGGAGGGGGCGAGGGCAGGCGCCGGCCAAGCTCCAGGGAGGCACCGACAAGTGACGGAGCTGACAACGTGGCCCTGTGCCTCGGCCCGCAGTCCTCCAGACACGACTCAGCCTCTGGAATTCCATCGGGAATTCCATCGGCAGGTGTGGGGTCACCGCCCCGCCCAGAGGGGAAGGACCGTCCCCAGGCGTCCGGCAGGGGTGGGGCGGAGGCGGAGGGGCAAATGCGTGAAATGCGGAAGCTGCCGTCAGCACACCCAAGGTGGCTGAGCCGAGGAGAAGCGTTAGGTCACCAGCGACAATTGAGGGAATGTTCACGTTCCGACTGTAGACACACGAGGCCCAATTAGACCGATTGGTCAGCTGCTCTTATTTGGGGACCTGACTGACCGGACTTGGTGAGCAGTGGCTTCAGGCAGGACGCGTGGCTACCTACACGGACGCCCACCGCGCCCTCAGGAGGCCGGTGCTCTGACACGCTGGTGCTGCAGGCGCGGTGGCGGACGGCACCGTGAGATCCCACAGCCACGCTGCCCGGCATGTGGCGGCCGCCAGCCCCCCAGCGCAGTGCGCCCAGCGAGTCCAAAAGGAGCTAACATGCACCCTGGATTTCAAAAGCTTGAAACAAAGGAAAAAAGAATGGAAAACCTTAATCGTTTCTAAGCTGATGCTTTGGAATGAACTTTTCACGTGGGGCTGCTAGGAATGGCACGTGGCTGTCACTCGCGGCTCCGCGACACCCGTTGGACAGGGTGAGGGCACTGGGCACCGGTGCTCAGCTGCTCCTGGGCGGCTCGGCTGGGATGGCAGCCGAGGAGCGGTGTCCCCGCGGCAGCCGGCAGGCAGGCCCATCGTTCCCTGGGCTGGACTGCAGGACCCGGACAGCAGGATAAGCGTGTCCGTCGAGTCACACCTGCCCGGGTTTTGCTCCCCGAGCCCTGAGCCCAGGGGAGGGCGGGTGCCACCGGCTCTGAGCTGGCTGCGCCGCAGAGACTGCTGGGAACAGAGCGCCAGGCAAGACGCGCAGACGGCACCTCGGTGGGGCCCGAGGGAAGACCCACCTGAGACCCGAGGGATGGACGCCATGGCCACAAAGACGCACGGGGCCGAGAGTCAGCACCCACCCGGGCAGAACGAAACCGCTCTGCTCCGTGGACGCGGAGGGAGGGCCGCCGGGCCCCACGATGCCCCGCGTGTGGGCCATCGGAGGAGCGGGCGAGGCAGGGGCTACCGCGCGGGGAGCTGGCCTCTCTCCACGCAGACGGGCAACACCCCTCCCTGCCGGCCTCCCCCAGGTGCCCTGGGACGATCTCCGCTACCTGTTCGGGAGATCATGTACGGCGGCCACATCACGGACGACTGGGACCGCCGGCTGTGCAAGACCTACCTGGTGGAGTACATCCGGGCCGAGATGCTGGAGGGCGAGATCCAGCTGGCCCCCGGCTTCCAGATCCCCCCCAACCTGGACTACAAGGTGAGGAGCTTTCCGGGGGGACGCACAGGACGGTCAGTGCGTCGTGGCCGACTGCCTGGTGAAAGCTCGCGTCATGAGAGGAATGCAGGAGCTGAGCCAGAGCAGGGAGCCAGATGGGGGACGGGGGGTGGGCGGAAATAAAGGGGGGCACCTGGGAGGGGGCTAGGGCAGCAGTGGGGGTGCGCAGAGGGCGGGTGTGGGCAGAACATTCTGGCAAGGAGGTCCTTGCTGACCCCACCCCCGCCCCCGTCTCAGGGTTACCACGAATATATCAACGAGAACCTGCCCCCCGAGAGCCCCTACCTGTACGGCCTGCACCCCAACGCGGAGATCGGCTTCCTGACGGTCACCTCGGAGAAGCTGTTCCGCACGGTCCTGGAGATGCAGCCCAAAGAGGCGGAGTCGGGCGCCGGCACCGGGGTGTCCCGCGAGGAGAAGGTGGGTGCCTGACGCCCAACCGCCCGCGACAGTGAAGGGCAGGGCCCAGAGCCCGGCTCACGAAGTGCACCCCGATTGGCAGAGCCCTCAGAACTTGTCAGCAACCACACACCCCGACCCTCGGTGACCCCCCGACCCTCGGTGACCCCACGACCCTCGGTGACCCCCCCGACCCTCAGTGACCCCCCGACCCTCTGACCCTCGGTGACCCCCACGACCCTTGGTGACCCCACGGGGGGGATGCAGGGGCCTGGCTGCAGGTACCAGGCAGGGTGGCCGGAGGCTCCGTGACCACAGCCACAGGCCTTGCCACCAGGCCACGATGCCCTCCCTCGCCACGTGTGCTGCTCTGCTCTGGCCACGCCCTGTGCCTAGCTCCCGGACGCAGGGGTGGGAATGTGGGAACCGGGGGGCAGGCTCCAGCCCCGAGACCTGACACTGAGGGCGGCGGGGGCGGGCACGGTGACACCTGTGGGCTGACTCCCAGGTGAAGGCCGTGCTGGACGAGATCCTGGAGAAGATCCCGGAGTCGTTCAACATGGCCGAGATCATGGCGAAGGCGGCCGAGAAGACGCCCTACGTGGTGGTGGCCTTCCAGGAGTGCGAGCGCATGAACATCCTGACCAACGAGATGCGCCGCTCGCTCAAGGAGCTCAACTTGGGGCTGAAGGTAAAGGCAAGACGGGCCAGCTGGGCCCGGACGTGACGGGGGAACCGGGCTGGCCCCCGCAGGCTGACTCACCACCTCAACTGCAAAGAAACCACCCACCACAGGCCACGGGCGCCTCGGGCCCCTGGCGCTGGCCCCCGAATTCCCTGGTGGGGAGCTGTGGGCGTCCAGAACACACCCTGGAAGGCATCCTGACTGTTCCCGGCAGGAGGCACGACGTGGCCCCCACAGGCTCTGCAGAAGACCTGGTGGCCCACACCCCGTGGGAAACCACGTTCCCACGACACACATGGGCGGGGCGTCCCGCCTTGGCGAGAGCGAGGCCCGTGACTGGCCGGGTCCGCACTGCACCGCGTGGCCCAGCCTGGGCCCCCAGCACCGTCTGTCTGTCTGTCCCTCAGGGGGAACTGACCATCACGACAGACATGGAAGACCTGTCCACGGCGCTCTTCTACGACACCGTGCCCGAAACATGGATGGCCCGGGCCTACCCGTCCATGATGGGCCTGGCGGCCTGGTACTCGGACCTGCTGCTCCGCATCAGGGTGAGGATGGGGTCCCCAGCCTCAGTGCACCCCCTCTGCCCAGAGCCCGCGGGAGCGTGCTGCGAGGGGGCGTGTCCCCGAGGCCTGCGGGCCCCGCTGGCCTGGCCGTCGTCAGAGCAGGGTCTGGAGGGCGTGCCCTTCCTCCCGGGGGAGAACAGCTGCCTCCTGGGCAGAGGGAGCTCCCGCCCCCGCGGCTCCGGTGACGGCAGCCAAGCCTCTGCTGGGCCCCCACTTCTCCCTCGTGGCCCTGCTGCCCCACCCCGCACTGAGACAGGGCTACAGGAGAGCGGCGGCACGGGCAGAGCAGCTGCCCCATCTGCCGGGAGGCCCTGGTGCTCGGCTGAGACCCCCTCTCCTCGCAGGAGCTGGAGGCCTGGACCACGGACTTCGCCCTGCCCACCACCGTGTGGCTGGCCGGCTTCTTCAACCCGCAGTCCTTCCTCACGGCCATCATGCAGTCCATGGCCAGGAAGAACGAGTGGCCACTGGACAAGATGTGCCTCTCGGTGGAGGTGACCAAGAAGAGCCGCGAGGATGTGACCGCCCCCCCACGCGAGGGCTCCTACGTGTACGGGCTCTTCATGGAAGGTAGGAGGGCGCCGCCCGGGCCCCAGCGCCCAGCGCCTGGCGAGCAGGGGCTGTGCGCGCTGTGGGGAGGACGCGGAGCTGGTGGACAGACGGGTCCCGAGGGGACGGAAACAGGCCCAAGAGGCCACCGGCAGGCTCACCCTCGGCCTGAGCACCTGTCACAGGTGGGGGCTCAGCCCTTCCAGGCTGGGGCCGGGCCCAGGACGAGTGCATCTGGCAGGTGAGGGGAGGGTCCGGAGCCCCCTCGGCCAGAGCCCCTGTCCATCCCCGCCCCCCGCTGCTGCCCCAGGCACAGTTTCAAGGGAAGGGGGCCTGGCTGTCCACCTCCTGGGAACCTGGCGCCGGCTGTCCGAGGGGCCAGGAATGCACAGCAGGAGGCGGCCACCGGGCAAGCCCCTACGCCAGCACACAGGCCTGAGCCACTCTGCGGTGACATCTCCCCTCCCTGGGGGCCGGGCCCCGTTCCCACATCACCACAGACCAGCTCAGCAGCCATCTCCACGTTTATTCTGGGATCACAGATGGGATAGAGAACTTCACTCAACAGGGAGGAAACACCAGCAGCCCAGATGGAGGCAGCAGTTCCAGGCGGATGTGGGGTGGGGGGCGCGGGGGCGGGGGCGGGCGGGCAGAGCATCCTGATGTGAACGGGTGGAGCGCCGGCGAGCTGGGCCCGGTGCACCGTGGGGTGCGGGCAGTCACTGAAGCCCCGACGTGTCCCGCTCACAACTCCATCTTCGGCGATTCCCGTGCCCCTGCCCTGGCCCAGGCCCGTGCGCTGGGGCGGAGCCAGCCGGCCGGCTCTCCCTCCGGCCCTCCCGGGCTCACAGCAGCACTGCCCTGCAGGCGCTCGCTGGGACACGCAGACCGGGGTCATCGCCGAGGCGCGGCTGAAGGAGCTGACACCGGCCATGCCGGTCATCTTCATCAAGGCCATCCCTGTGGACCGCATGGAGACCAAGAACATCTATGAGTGTCCCGTGTACAAGACACGCATGCGCGGCCCCACCTACGTCTGGACCTTCAACCTGAAGACCAAAGAGAAGGCGTCCAAGTGGGTGCTGGCGGCCGTGGCGCTGCTCCTGCAGGTCTAGCCACTCCCTGCGGGGCCAGGCCTGACCATCATCGCCCTGGGACTAGCATGGACTTGCAGGAACTGAAGGCCGCTGTCTGTCGACATGCTCAGGACCCGTGAGTGCGTGCGCACCTGACCAGCCTGACAGCGAGGGCGGGGGGGTAGCGGGGAGGGTGTGGGTTGCATTAAAACCACTGAGTTACTGAGCTGTGCCTGCCTGTCCCCTGGGCCGGCCGTCAGCTCCACACTGGTGACCACAGGGCCTGGCACATGGCACAGGTGTGGACAGGGCTGGAGCCCCAGCAGCCGGGGCAAGTGTCCCAGGACCCAAATCCCCAAGCCGACCTCCCTGGAGGACCAGCTAAGTTCTTTCCAGCGGCAGCTTGGAGGGAGGTAGGACCCAGCGAGGGGACAGGGGTGCCCCGTAGATAGGAGCTGCCACCTCCACAGCCCCCTAAGCATCATCTGCCCCCTTCTCCGGAGAGAGACCCTCCGCAGTTAGGGACACCCCTCCACATGCAGGTGCCACCTCCACGCAACTGAAGCGCGTCCCCACCAACAGCCCACGTCCGCCCGGGCTGAGCATGGACTCGGGACCAGCTTAGCCGTGTCCTGGGAGCTCACAGGTTTCCACACAGAGTCCCACACGGGGCAGCGACTCCATCTTCCTCATCTCTGTCCCGTCCTGCACGCCTGGTGTCTGCCCCACAGCCTAACTCAAAGCCGGGGCCCGGCGGGGCCAGGAAGAGGGGGAGAGAAAATCACCCCTCAGCTTAGAGGGTGGGCTGCAGCCAGAAGGCAGGGGTCTGGGCCAAGGAGCCCAGGTGCCCAGCAACCACCTCTTCTGGCCGGCAGGGGTCGCTGTGGCCCTTCCGTCCAGGCGCGAAAGGGACAGGAGAGGAAAGGCCAGTGGCCACCAGGCCATTCACCATGAATCTCCGATAACCACACGGCGGGAAGGCTTTCCAAGTGCCTTCGGGGCCTGAAATAGTGACTGTTCCCACTACACACTGGGGACTGCCTGCGTTCTCCCCAAACTTCCCGAGACCTTCCCCCAGGACAATCGGCGACAGGAGAGCAGGACAGTGAACCTGCCGTGCATCTCAGCGCCTGGCCCTGCGCCTGGCTGAGCGGGGAGCCTGGCTGAGCGGGGAAGCCCGGCTGAGCGGGGAGCCCTGCTGAGCGGGGAGCTGAGGTCGGGGAGCAGCCGGGCTGTCCTGAAAGTAATTAGCAGAGACGAGTGGCGTGGGGAGGACAGGCCGCAGGGAGGACAGGCGGGGGTGGCCAGCGGGCAGCCCGTGATTGCTCTGGTCCCACAGAACCTGCAGGAATGTGAGCGTTGTTTACCGAAAGCCTCTCTCCAAACAGAACCAGGGCCCGGCACATTCTTTTGGCTTCTCGGGTCTAATCGTCCCACAGCACGATTTAATAACTAGTTGGAAGGCAGACAGTTGACTGAGGCGCTGCAGCCCCAGGCAGTGGCCACCTCCCAGCCTCCAGCCCTCCGGCCGCTGGGCCCTGGGGGCACGATGCCCTTGGTCTGCCACCAGCCGCCCCAACCTGGAGCCGCCCGGGGCCTATGGAGGGGGCAGCAGAGCCGCCAGAGCCGCCAGTCCTTGGGAGGGAGCCGTGAAGCCGGCCAGGCTACGTGCAGACAGAACCCAACCTTGTCCTGTCCCCGGGAGGCCGACTCGGTGCCGTCCCAGCCCCTGGCGGGGTGCAGGTTCAGCGGTAGGTCTGCAGTCTGTGTCCGAAGACGCGGGGGGAGAGGCAGGGCTTACAAATGCCCAGGGCACGGAGCAGGGGACACGGTGAGCCCAGTAAAACGTTTCAAGGTAAAAAATTAAGGAACTCACAGATTAGAAGAGACTCAGAGACCAGGTCCCCAGTCACAGGGCATGGACCTCGTCTGTACCTCAGTCAAAGGCAGCAAAAGACTTCACTGAGCCCTGACCGGTGTGGCTCAGTGGATAGAGCATCGGCCTGTGGACTGAAGGGTCCCAGGTTCGATTCCGGTCAGGGGCATGTACCTTGGTTGCGGGCATATCCCCAGTGGGGGATGTGCAGGAGGCAGCTGATTGATGTTTCTCTCTCATCAATGTTTCTAAATATCTCTCTCCCTTCCTCTCTAAAAATTTTTTAAAAATTAAAAAAAAAGACTTTACTGAAATAAAAACACCGACAAGGCGGCAGGATGGCAAACACCTTCCGGCATCTGATGACACACGGATTCCTGCTGATGTTCCATCAGGCACCACACTGGTCCAATGGCTGGGGTGGGGGTGGGGGTTTTCTATTCTAGGAGACCCAGGGGAACCCACACTGTAAACACAGAGCTCCATGCTAAAAACGCCGGCCACAGCCCTCATCTCCGACTCCCCCTCCTTTTCCCTCCCCCACAAGCCAAAGGCCCAAACGTTCCTGTCCCCAACCCGGTGTGGCCAGGACAGGTGGGCCAGCTGGAGTGAGGGTCCCTACCTTTAGTGGCAGCGCACCCTGACCAGCCCCCTGGCGCCTGGACAACTCCCACCGCTGCGGGCCCGTCACCAGCTGCCGCGCAGAGAACACCCTCCGCGCCTCCGCGGTCGCACCGCAGTCTGGCTCCCGCGGTCTTGTCTGGCGGTCTTGCCTGGAGAGCCACAGCTGCCAGGGCGGCGGGCCGGAACCTCCCCGAGCAGAGGGCATCCTCTCCCACTCCTCCTGCCTCTAACCACGTGCACGGCTCCGAGGAGGGGACACGGGCCCTCGCCCCTGTGACACTGACCCCGCACGGCCGGCCCTGGGACTCGGTGGAGGGCACCTGGCAGCGGGGAAGGGCTCTCATTCAGCATCGGGCCCTGCACACGCTGTGACCGTCCACGCCCGGACACACACACTATGTGACCAGCGAACAGACCCTGCACGGGGTGGGTGGGGCGGCACCGGAGGCATCACCTGTGTCCTCAGAAGAAGTTCTTAATCAGCGGGGTCACCATCTTCACCCACAGCTTCACCTGCCGACCGGGCTGCTGGAAGGTGGCGGGGGACACGGCGCCCGACCGCAGGTAGAGCTGCGCCTGCTCCTGGGGAAGAGCACAAGGTCAGGTCCGCGCGGCGCCCGCCAGCCCGTAAACACTTAGCAAAGCTCAGCGGCCGCTTCTAAACGGAGACCCACATGAGCACGGCGCAGGCCGGTGAGAAGCAGCTCATGTCCGCCCTCGCCGACTGAGGTGCTGCCCTTTGAGGGTGACTTTGTAAGAGACAATTTCTCTTCTCTCGAGTTGGCAGTTTGCAGCGTCATTAAACCCCAGTGCAGCCTCCCCACGGGCACACGGTGCCACAGGCAGCGTGGCCTCGGCCCTCCGAGGAAGGAACAGCGCCCTTCAGTCTCTCTCAGCTTCCCCATGAACAGGTGTCACTGTCAGACTCAAACCGAGTTCAGGAACGCTTTTCTAAGCCCGGTCACTGTGTGGTCAGTGAAGGAGGGAGGGTTTCCTGTTCGCTTTCGCAGGGGCTGGGGCCCGTCTGGCCCCCCGGCCATTGGCGGTCAGCTGCCCCATCCCACACTCCCGCGGAGACCCAGCACCACGGCAGGAAGGCGCCCTGCCCACTGCGGGCCAGCAGCACCGGGGAAGCACTGCGGGGAGGGCTCTCCGGGGCGGGAGCGAAGGCGCGTCCCTGGCAAGCTCCTGACCTGCGGAGGGCGAGGCCACCGTGCCGCGGAGCACTGCAGACCCGGTCCCAGCTTCCCCGTCCAGGGCTGGGGTGACCCCTGCGCCTGGGTCCGGACGGCCTTTCCCGGCCCAGCTCCGAGCCCTGGGGCCTGGCGGCTGCGGCGAGGGCCCCAGCGCTGACTGAGGAGCCTGACGGACAAGCAGCGTCCGTCTCGGGAGGCCGGTCCCCACGGCCCGCTCAGCCTCTGCTGCAGTGACTGCAGCCAAGAACTCAGTTCCATTAGCAGAGGCTCAGGTCCCTCCGACCACCGACAGCCGGGATGGAGAAGGAAGTCAGCTGACGGCCCACGCGGCCTCAGGGGGTCTTTCTGGTTACAATGGGTAAAGCTGTTCTCCCAACAAAACCAGGAAGCGCCTGTTCTCTGGTCCGTGCTGAGTGAAGGGAATGACTTCGGCTCCCACACGTCTCCCACCCCCGTGCCCAGCGTGACCCCCGGGCCTTCCCTCCCACGGAGCGTTCCGGGCGCCTGGGCGTGGGCCGGCAGCGGGTTCCAGGGACTTTCTGGGCTGTGCTGAGGCCGTGTGGCTGGGCAATCCTGGGCTGGGGTATCCACGGGCCTCCCTGGGGGCGGCTGCAGTCCCAGGACACGGGTGGAATTCTCCAGAAACACGCTTCTGCATGTCGGTGTGCCTGGAGGACAGAGGGCTCTCCGCGGCATGGGCTGCCCCCCCCCCACCACCACCACCACCACCACGGTCCCCAGCCCTGGGGAGTCAGGTTTGGGAAGAAACAAACTATCCCAAGTATGTCCCTGGGGACAGCAGCTCCCAACCACAACCGCCAGCATTTCTCGAGAACTAGGATGTGGGCTCCGTCCCCTTCCTCAGGAAGTGGGGCGCGAAGCCAGTCCCAGGACCCGGGGCCAAGCCTGGGGGTCGTGCTCCCCCAACCAGCTCAGGCCATGGAGACCTCGTCCTGGCCCGAGGCCACGCTCACACCGACTCTATTGTCCAGGCTGAGCCTCCCGGTCGAGGCGCCTGAGGAGGCCGCTCCGCACAGGGAGGCAGAAACCCAGGCCAGTCCCCAAAAGCGGCACGAGCCGCCCCCCGCTGGGCCCGCGGCAGAAACTTGCTGAGCTGAGCAGATTCTGGGGCCCACCCGCATCACGACCGCCGCCACTTCCTCTCGCCCTTCACGGAGCCTTCCCGGCACCGAGGCCCCCAGATGGCAGGGCAGATCCCAGGGACGCGGCCGGGCCATTTCCTCCTCAACAAAGGCTCCAACAGTTTCGCAACAGCAATTCCCAGACGCGAGAATAAAAGCTTCCGAGAGACCAGCGAGCTCGGCGGCCACCGCGGTGCTGTCTGCGCCGCACTCAGGCGACACTGGAAAGGCCTCAAATGCGCGAGCCCACAGCAGCGCCCAGCTCTCAGGTGCAGGCCGGGGCTCCGTTCCCCAAAGTCTGCCTGCGCTGTCCCAGGTGACGGCACCGTGGAGGTACCAGCTCTCCAGGAGCTCTGCTCTCCCCCCGACACAGAAACCAACCTGCCGCCACAGGGAGGGCGGGCCCTGCGCCAGCGCCGCCCCTTCCCACGGGACGCCGCTCCCCGGTCCTGCGCGTGCCCACCTCCGACCCTGCACGCCTGCCACACCTCTAGGCCCTCAATCCCCAACCAAAAGCCAGACCACCACCCAGGGAAACCACCTGAAATAAAACCAACAGAATCCAAGTCGTTGGTGCAAACAGACTGACCCAGGGCACGGAGAGGTGTGAGCGGGGCTGTCGGCCCCGTGAGCCCCCTGCACCGGCACCCCCATCTGCGCAGGCAGCCGCCTTTCTCCCGCCTCTCCGTCTCCCCTTGCGGGTGCTGCTCCCTGCCGGCCCCTCCGCCTGGGGCCCCCTCCTCTTCCCTCTCCCTCCCTGCTCTCTGGGAGGGTCTTTTCCTGAAATGATGGGGTGCTGCCTGAAGCGCCTCCCAAACAGGCCAGGACCCGAGCAAGCCTGGCTCCCCGCCTCGCCCCCGTCCAGTGGGCCCGCGTTCCTGCGAGAGGTTGGGGAACTCGGCTGTTTTGCATCCGGGGAGAAGAGTCTCTCCCTCCAGGAAGCAGCCGAGGAGGAGAGCTGGCCGCTGGGTGCAGGGCTCAGCCAGCAGCCCCCACCACTGCCTGGCGAGGGCTCCGGTGCCTCCTCACTGCTCAGTGCTCGAGGGACACGGCCCTCGAGGGACCAGCCACGCCCCCTCCCAGGGAAACCCACCTGTAGACCCACCTGGTGGAGCTGCTGCTGCAGGGCCTGGCTCTCCGTCACAATGGCGATCTGGGCTTCCAGGTCCCGGTGCACCGACCTGTACCCAAAATTAGGAGAGCCAATCAAGGTGAGGCAGGGCAGGCCGCTCCCGGCCAGGTACAGCCAGAGGCCTGCGGGAAGAGAAGAGGTGCAGAGTGAGCTCGGCGGGCTCCGCCTTCCTGCTCCCTAAGACGGAAGCACCACCCCCCCCCCCCCCCCCCGCCCCTGGGAGATGGGGCTCACCTGGGCCTGCTCTCCGCCAGGCCCTCAGGTCTGTGGCGGCCTGGCCCCCCCAGGTGGCTCACTGGGGCGCCCTTGTTCTCCTGCTGCACTGCACCCCGGGTCCCCTCTTGCCAAGCCTGACGACAGGTGGGTTCTTAGAGGGACCCTAGCAGTGCAGGGCTCCCCTCCTCCCAGCTGCCTCCTTACACCCCACCCCCTCCTCTGCCAACATGACCTTTTCAAAGGCCCCGGCGAGCGTGACTGTCACGAGCGAGCAGCATGAAGCACACACCGAGCTCCTAAAATAGCAGCCGTTTCCTAATTCTCACTCAGGGCAAGAGCACTTCCAAGAACATCTTGGGTAAGAGATGACGACGGTGCTTCCTGTAAAGGGCTTGACCCTCCACACGCACGCGCACGCAGGGGCCACATCAAAGCCGCCTGCTTGCCGGTGTGTATCGCTCCATCCACAGCCCACCCACCGGGCCACTGCCTTGCCTTGTCAAGAGGCCCCACGGTGCCAGGCTGGCTCTGGACCTGCTCCGGTGGCCAGGGGCCCAAGGAAAATGCCAGCTTGTCCCCCGCACAGACAGCAGGCTCAGGGCCCCGTGCCGCATCACTGCCCTGACCCTTCCGAAACCAAGAGCAGCCCCTTAAGCCAGTGGTGTGCTCAGTGCTGCCCGCCAGCCAGCGCCCGGCTGCTCAGAGGCACAGGAGAGGGCGCGGGAGCGGGAGCGGAGGCTGCCACCCGCATGGGGGACACGGTTACGGCCAATGTGGCTCCCCACCCGCCTCCCCAAGGCTCCTGCACCACAGGGTGCGGGGGGGCGGCTGCAGGGCCTGGTCCCAGGGCCCTTTTATTTGTAAAATCTGCGTGAACGGACGGCTTCCAGGCAAGGCAGCCACGGCTCGGCCCTCATGGCAGGAAGCCCACCACCGGGTCCCCCAATGCACCTCTGCTCTGCAACCTGTTCTCATCACCAACCCCCAAACAAGCTTTTTAGACCCCATTTCCCTAACTGCCACCCCAATTGGAGTTCTATCATCATGGCTACACTGCGCACTGTGTGTGTGTATGTGTGCACGTGTGTGTGCTACACGCTAAGGCCACACTTCCAGTGCCTCCCCGCACCCGGGAAAGATGGCACGCCACTCCTCCCTCCCTCCTCGCCCTCTGGCCTGGCTGCACTCAGGACCAGAGGCACCCAGCTGTTGCCCCACTGGCCACCCGCCCAAACCCCAGGGTCTAGTTTCACTGCACTTTCGCCCGCAAAAGCTGATCAAGACCAACGGTGCGATGAGCAGCCTCGTGGTGAGCGCCCTGGAGCCTGGAGCCGGCTCTGCCGCGCCCTGCCCGCTGGGAGAGGGTGCGCAGAGGATGGCGAGGGCCCCCTGAGCCGTTTCCTCCCTCGCGTCGGGAGTGCCGGGTGCCTACAGGCAGCCTCACTGCCAGGAAACACACTTCCCAGCGGCCAGAAACCTGTTATCAGGCCCCGGCTCCTGGCTCGGCCTGACCTTTGGCCCCGGTCTCCAGATTCCAGGAACCCCAGGTTAGGGAGGGCTCTGCAGCTGGTGCGGGCGTTCAGAGGGGCCAGGACGACTAGACTGGAGTCCCGACCAGGGGGCCGCTGCACACGGAGCCCCTTTAGAAAGGGGGACACCCGCTCCGCTGTGTCCTCGCCTGCAGCCCCGCCAGCTCCACAGCGCTGCCCCCAGGGCACCTGCCTCTGTCTGCTTCCCATTCCCATTCCCTCAGTGTCACCTCCCAGCACCGTCAGCCTGGACGGAGCCCCTGCCCTGCTCCGTCTCCCGAACTCTCCCCACGGCCTGATGTCCTATCTGAACAGACTGCCCGCTTATCGCTGCCCTCGGTAAACGATAAGCCTCGGAGGGCGGGAGTCAGTTGCCATGTCCCCGTGTCCCGGATGCTGCCGGGCACAGCAGCCCTGGGCCGACAGCTGTCGACAGTGCGGCTCCCCCCGATGCTGGGAGTAAATGACCCTCCCGTGAGGCCACGCCGAGGACAATCCTGACACCCCCTCCTCAGCCCCCCCCCCCAACTCTGCAGGGTCTCAGACCCCGTAACGAGGCGGGGAAGACAGCACGGTTCCCACCATCCTGACGCACAGCAGCAGGAATGACCATGCAGGCCTGGGAGTGCGTGCAGGCCGGTCTCAGGTGCGCAGCCATGGCCTGCCCCGAGCACACCTGCCGGCTCCCAAGTGGGACGTGCCCCAGGTGTGCCAGGCAAACAGGGTGGAGCTGCCCAGCTCTCACTGCGAGTTCACTTTCGGGCACTGCGCCAAGCGGCCTATCGGGAAGGCAGTAAAAACAGTGGCGATTCTCACCGCCATTAACAGGTTTCTGCAGCCTGAGCCAGAAACCTCGCAATCCGAGGCCTGCCCCGCCCGCCACACATGCTGCTGAGGCTAGTGCTGAGCCCAGGTGAGTCAAAGTCAACGTCTCAAACCCCTTTCCGACCCTTTCCCTGAAACACATGCCCGCGAGCTGAGCCCGCGTCCCAGTGTGGATGGGGCCTCTGCCGGGGCTGGGCAGCCTCCTGCTCCCCCTCGGACCGCCCCTCCACGGAGCACAGGCCCCACACCTCACGCGCACATGGGCCCCGACGCTGCTGCCTCCAGGGGTCAGGTGCTGGCCCGTGGATGGCAGGTGGACGGCTCCGCCTCGTCGCGTTAGGAGGGGAACCAGCTGTTCTGCGCCTGCCCCGAGCCCCTCTCCACCAGGGCCAGAGTTCAGAGGGGACACTGGAAGCATCTGAGATGCGCTCATTAGGTGCGCAGATAAGCTGGCCCATCCAGACAAGGGAGCGCATCCAGCAGTGAAAACCAATGAGCTTCGAGGATGCAGGCCCTTACACGCGTGTTCCCGGAGAAGGCTGCACACTGCATGGTCTGCACATGGTGTGTGACAGGGCAAAGCCGTGGGCACCGGACAGAGAGCAGTGGCTGCCAGGCCCGGGGGGGTGAGGGGGACGACGACAGGCAGAGCAGAGGCTCCAGGGCAGTGAAAACCTCCGTGTGACAAACCCACAGAAAGCACGCCGCCAAGGTGACCCCCCGTGCAGCTGTGGACTCGGTGACACTGCTGTGTCAGTGCGGGTCATTCATGTGACCGCGTGACTGCCCCGGGGCTGGGTGCTGACCACGGGGGAGGCCATGCAGGTGCGGGGCAGGCCATGTAGAGGTAAAAGTAAGTAAGTGAATACATAAGGGTGCAAACTGCCAGCGGTAAGAGAACTTGCCCGTGAGCTGCTACCGGTAACGTGCCGTGCCTGGCAGCAGACATCAACTAAACCCGCGGCGAGCACCGCTGCCCCGCGCCCAGGCCTGCCCCGCGCCCAGGCCTGCCCCAGCCTCCTGGTGAGGGCCCGGGCCAGGCCCCAGGAAATGAGACCAGGAACCCCAGAGCTGCCAGCTGGCTGAGGCCTAACCAGGACCCTCCCCAGAGGCCCCCAGAGGCCGAGGAGCAGGTGAGACCTCTGCCTTCGTGACCCACGGGAAGAACAGCCAGAAACTACAGGTAACCAGACCCTCTCCTCGCCAGGGGACCCGAGGCTCCCACAGCGTGTCCACCAGGTGCGCAGGCTACCCTCTCACGCGAGTGGGATCCTGTACCCTCACCCCGTTTTACACACACGCTGGACCGAGTCCCGCCCCCCGCCAAAGGCGAACGTGGGCGGAGGACCAGGCTCTGCGACTCCACGGGAGCCCCTGCACAGAAGCGTGCTCCCAGGTCCTTCGATCTGAGCAGCGTCCTTTGCAGGTGAGCCCGCTGCGCCGGTGTCTCCCGTGCGGCTGGAGAGCGGGAGGCTCCTGGCTCTCAGGGCAGCTCGCTCACCAAGTGACAGATACCCACGTCTGCTGAGCAATCAGCCTGCATGCTGGGGGCACGCCCGTACCCGGCCCCCCGCCACACAGCTGCTCTGCAGCCCAGGACCACGGAAAACGCCGCAGTGACGCCCGGCCCGCGCAGGTCACCGCGGGACCGCTCCCGGCACCTGCTGCCCGCTGTGGTCACTTCCCCCGACAGGTCGCCTGTCCCCACCCAGCCAGCCGGCTTCCCACGGGCAGGCACCAAGCGGAGCTTCCTGCGTCACCAGGCTCACGGGGCCACCAGCAGGGTCAGCACACAGGCCTCCGATGCCCGGGGTGTGCAACGCTGGGAACCCAGAAACACAGCGGGGGTCCGGCTCCCTCTCCTCACCAGCGGGCTCGTGGGAGCAGGAGCGAGATGGGCCTGGGCTGTCCCAGGAACCTGGGGAAGGGGATGGTGGTCTCGGGTCCTCAGCCGTGGGCAGGAATGGTCAGGGTCCAAACACAGACACGCCCCCTGCACCCAGCACGGGCCTGGCAGAGGGTCCAGTCACTCAGTGGGCCACCGCCCCACCCCTCTACCCCCACACCACCCCTGGCTCCCGGCTCCTCCAACACAGGCTGCTTTGGGGGAAGTGACCATCAAAAGAGGAGCCAGAAAAAGGGGCTGGCTTCAGACCCCCCACTACCAATCAGAGGCGCAAAGCAGGAAGGACCCAGGCCTCCCGCTAAGCACTGAGTGACCTCTGACCTCTGGCTCCCGGCTTAAGGGTGAGCCCCTGCTCCACCCACCCTCCCCCCTCGCACACATGTAGGCGCACGCCCTGGGATTCCTGGCCTTCCCTGCAATCCAGTCTCCCAGATAGCAGGCCCCAGCCTGCGGGGCGGGGCGGGGCAGGGCAGGCGGAGGAGTGGCAGGGGCTTGCCCGTCCGGGAAAAGGCGAGACGCACTGGAAAAGCCTGCTGGGTGTTTCTGTCTCAACGGTAACTGGGGAGTCACTGCCCAGCACAGCTTCAGGGAAGTGACCCACGGCCTCAGGACCACGGGCCAGGCCCACCTGGGACCCGAGGCAGAGGGAGCCCCTTCCCGATGGGCCACGGGGCAGACCAGAGCCAGCCTGTCCAGACGAGCCTCGGAGCAGCTCCCAGGCACACACATCCCCTCTCGCTGCCCAGCTCTGTCGCGGTGCCCTCCCCTGGGCACAAAACCAGAGCTGAGGGGCGGCCAGCACCCTCCACGGCGGGCCTGACTGTCGAGACCCCTGACCTCCAGCTGGCTTAGCCAGTGACACGAGCCGGGATCGGAGCAATGGGCCACTCCTGCCCACCAGGCAATGCCACCTGCCAGCAGCCCTGTGAGGCTCCACGTGGGGAGTGGACACCACCCTGGAGGCAGCAGCCTCCTGGGGAGTCAGGTTCAGTCCCCAGAGGGCGGGTCCAGGTCGGGGCGAGGGGGGCGCTGGCTCCCCACGATGCAGCCCAGACGGAAGCCACCGTTTCAGAGGAAGAGGGCAACCCCAGGCGCCCAGAGGGCCTCCCGCCTCAGACCAGCAGGCGAGAGGACCCTACCAGGAGGCCGCCGAGGCTTTTCCGAAGCCTCCAGAGCAGCCCAGGATCAAGACAGGCCTCTGAGCGCCGAGGAGGAGGGAGGGCACACCACCTCCGGGCGCTCAGGCCTAGCGCTGCACTCCCTCCCTCCGGAGGCAGGACTAGCCACTGGGCGGGCGGTCTCCCGGAGGACGGGCCGCCGCTGCTCAGCACAGCTGCATCCGCCCCACACCTCCGATCTCAGCCCACGCCCCGGGACTGTGCACACGGCCGCTCCAGGGAGGCAAGGGCTGCCCCAGGGTCCTGACTCACAGACAACTCAGACTGGGACCCACGGTCACGCGGCACCGTCCACGTGGGCGCCGTGAGGGCATAGCCTCAATTTTCCCAGAGCGCAATGATGAGGGGAAGACTGAAAACGGGCTGTTTAGGACCAAATACGTGCCCCCTCGCCATCCTGAGTCCCGAGGGGGACGCAGTGCTGTGGGAGTGCCAGGGTCAGGGGCTCTCCCGCCCGGCCATCCACCTGGGAGGGTGCATGACGCCCATGATGGCGCTCCATGTGCCGGGCGCACAGGAGAGGTTTGCGTGCGCGACCTGCAAGCAGAGGGGTAGCGAGGCACCGCGGGCTGGCCCTGTACCTTTGGCGTGGAAGGTCCAGTCCCGCCGCCAGTACTCCTGCAGCCGGACCCGCTCCTGCTGCCCCAGGCTGCACACCTCCCGGTAGAACTGCCGCTCGATGTGCACGTAGGCGGCCGGGATGGCGCCCGGCCACCCCCTTGGCCCCGAAGAAACCGTTCACCTCCGGGGAGGCCAGCAGGATCTGGTACTCGGCCCGCGTGCCCAGGACCAGGTCCATGTAGGCCTGGGTCAGGTTGAAGTAGCCGGTGGTGAGGTAGACCCTGGCCCCGCATTCGGCCTCGGTCAGCAGGGTCGCGGTGACCGCCTCGTCGATCTGGATCTCAAAGGGCTTCATCTGGACCAGCGGGTAGATCCACGTGTCCGGCGCTGGCCTGCGGTCGCCGGCAGCCGCGGCGTCCTCCTGGGGCCCGAGGGCGTCGCTGTGGAAGGTCTGGGCGTGCAGCATCTGCTGGCGGGTCCGGGCCGAGTTGATGACACCCATGACCCGAGCGTTGGCTGCCTTGCAGTACGCAGCCCGGTCACCTGGAGGGACACAGGGAGGGGGGTCAGAGGGCGTCAGCCCTCCCCCGGCATCTCCCTCGCCCTCCCTGCCTGCGGGACCTGTTCTCCGCACGCTCGTGCCCGGCCTGTTCGGTTAGACCAGGGTCGGCCATGTTTTCCGTGGGGCAGAGTGAATAGTTTAGGTTCTGGGAACCAAAGGGCAAATGGGCGAACATGCAGGTCCTACTCCCCTAGCGAGGGAAGAGGGCCCCGTGCGCCTTTACGGACAAACTGAAAAGCTCATGGTCACAACAGAGCGTCCCGGCGGCAGGCAGGGCGGCACAGAGCCCACCACGAGGCCGGGCCGGCCTCCACTGGGCGCCCGCTCAGACGCTCCCATCCTGGGGGACCCAAGGAGCACCTCTCCAGGTCTGGTGGGTCTGGGTTTAACCCCTGCCCTGCGCACTGACACTCGCCACCCCAGCAGCAGACTTAGAGGCCTCCAGGAAGTCAGAGCCACGGAACCCCAGGAACGCAAAGGCCCCGAGAGCCAGCTGCCAGGCCTGCAGCACAGGCCACAGTGGGACCGAGCGCAGAGCCTCCGTGCGAGGGAGGGCCGAGGAGGGCGGACTCCAGCACCCGTCCCCACACCCCCCTCCCGGCTCCTCCCTCGCCCACAGGGCATGGCTGATGGCCAGTGGGTCACTCTGTCTGGCTCCAGTGACAAAAGCAGAACCAGGCCCTGCCACCCGGGCTCCCAGGCGAGGCCACCAGAGGCTGCTTTCCTCGGCCCTCACGCCCCCCGCCCCGGCTCGGGGGCAGCACGGCCCGCGCCCACCTTTATAAGGATGCACCATGCCCTCCACCACCTGCACGGTGTCGTCGCCCTGCAGCTGCAGGGACACGTCGCCCACGGCGTCCACCAGCTCCGTGAAGAAGTCTGCGACGTCGGGACAGTCCTGCAGGAACACGTAGCGGTCCTGGCGGTTGGTGAAGTAGGAGTCACTCAGGTTGGCGCTGCGGGGAGGAAAAGCAGGTGAGGACCAGGCCCGAGGTGCAGCAGCGGGTCCCGGTGACAGGTCTCGGACACCCAGCAGGAGCGGCTGACAGCCCGGAGCAGGACACAGCGCAGGAGCAGCCAGTGAGCAGCTGGCTACTGAGCGTGACCACTCCCGAGAGACAGGCAGGAGCGGCCAGCACAGCCCCTCCCTCAGAGCTGCCGGCGCCCACCGCCGGGCGGGTTTCCGGTGGAGTGACGGTGCCCGGGTGCCCTCCTGGCTCTGCTGACGTCACCCGTCCTCTCCGATCTCTGGTTTCTCGTGTGTCCAGTGAGGAACCCACAGCCCAGGTCCTGGTGAGGATTTAAAGGATACACACAGGGCCTAGCGCAGTGGCTGCCCGCAGCAGGTGCTCAGTAAGCATGGCCTGCCTTTGGTTTTCAGAATGAAGAGTGATAGAATCTATTTACTGATTCAGTTTTCTTTTATGCCCGGCCTCCCACGCCCTCCCCTTTGGCAACCATCCGCTTGTTCTCTGTCTGCGGGTCCTTTGTTTTGTTTTCAGTGTGATTTTGTTGTTTTTCAGATTCCACATATCAGTGAGATCGCGTCTTTCCTCTGTCTGACCTGCTTCACCTCGCTTACTACCCTCTGGGTCCACCCACGTTCGCACAAACGTCAAGGCTGCATCCCTCTTGCTGAACAACATCCCACTGTGCGTACACACCACCTCTTCATCCACTCAGCTATCGGGGGCACCTAGCTGCTTCCATATCCTGGCAACCGGCTACGTGTAACCCCTGTGGGCATCCAGCTTCCAGGGCGGACACGGTGCCGAGGAAGACGGGCGAGAGGCGAAAGGCGAGAGGCGAGTGGACTGGACGTGCCAGCAGGTCCCGAGGCCCCGGGCCGGGAGCCTGTTGCGGGGAGACCCTGGTGGAGGGAAGCCACGCACCCGCTCAGGATGACGTTGTCGTCGAAGAGGTACACCTTGATGTGCTGCAGGCCGATGGTCTCGTTGAAGCGCTCGGGCATCAGGAGCCGGAGCAGCCCGCGGAGGTTCGGGGTGTGGAAGAGGGAGACGCGGACCTGTTCCGGAAACCGCTGCAGGAGCGGGAGCAGCATCGTGCGCGAGTTCTTCCTGCCTGAGTACAGGGCGAGGGGGAGGGAGGACGGGTTCACCCCGGGAAAGGCAGCCAGCAGCGTGCAGCGCCTGCCGCGGCCCATGTGTCTGTGCTACCCGCGCAGCTGGTGCTGTTTCTGGGCAGCGGAACACGGGGCACCTCTGTTCTGGTCGCCCGCTGCCCAGGGAGGGGCTGATGTGGTCAGTGCAGGAGACCTTCTGTCTCTCCCGACCAGCATCCACTGGCCTCCTCCTGGTCACCCACCTCAGCTTTCCTGGGGGTGCCACCCGCCCTCCCTCTTGGCATTTCTGCTCTGTGTGACGACCGTGCCCACCCGAGCCCACACCCCAGCCCCACAGCGGAGGGCACCAGGCCTGGGTGGGGCAGGGCCGCACACTTGGGAGCCCTGGGGCAGCCACTGGGAGCTCTGGTCTGGCCACCAGGGTGCCGACTCTTCCAACGGACAAGATGCCACGGTAAGAAGGGTCAGAGGCCACCACAGGGAGGAGGAAGCCACAGGACACAGGCCAGCAGGGGGGTCCTGGGAACACCCCCGAACCCCTGTGCAGCCTGCCCGAAGCAGGTGGTCATGGGAGTCAAACAACTCTCTCTACCTCCGCTGTTCTCAGCTGGGCCCGCAGCCCCAGAAGGAGCCCGGCTCGGGCGGTCAGGCCGTCCTCACCCCGCCCGCCTGGGAGGTGGGACAGAGGCAGGGAGAGGGGAGGGCACCCACCTCTGGAGCCCCGCAGGAAGTCCAGGAGGATGGACACCTTGAGGTCGGAAGGACACTTCGCTTGGAGGGACTTTTCCAGGGTGCTCTCCAGACAGTCCACCTGCCATGGCACAGAGGGCAGACCCGGGGGAGACTGTTAGGAACGGCCCACGTGCCGGCCATGGCCCCGACCGGGGCACACCCCATCCGCACTCAGAAGCCAGCACCACAGAACTCCTCCATCTGAGGCTGCCTCGGGAGCAGCGGAGACCCTGTGCAGGGCGAGGGGGACCCTGACCAGCAAGGTCAGAGGCCAGGACTGGGCCTCCCAATGCCCTCCCCCGTCCTCCCGACCTGCCCCAGTATTTGGGGCCACGAGAACAAGAGCTGGCCATGAGACGGGGCCAAGGAAGGGCCGCTCTCCACCAACACCAGGCGCTGGGCAGCGAGAGGTCTGGAGGCAACGCCCTGCTCCCCCCAGGACTGCTCCCCCTCAACCTTACCAGTTCCTGTTCCAAAGGGCCTGTCCCCAGGTAGAGAGACGCCATCACGACCCGCCTCTTGGCTGCTTTGATCTGCCCCTGAAAGGAAGGGACATCACAGAGAGAGTTCACACCAGCGTTTCCACGTCGCTGAGAAAATACAGTCCTTCGACCGTGGAGGCAAGTAACACCCCACATTGAACTATCCTGACCCCCAACATGGATGGACCCACAATCCTCCCTAGAAATACTCCGCCGGAAGTTAAAGCGTGATCCACCTACACCAGACACCGCGCCGCTCTCGGGGAGGGCGTGCACACGCCTGGGATGGCCTCACGCCCAGCTGAGACGCCATCACTGAGCACAGTGCAAGCCACGCTCCCCCCGTACCCACCCCACACACACCTGCACGTGTGTGTGAGCGTGCGCAGGGCCTGCGGAACACACACGGAGGAGCAGAGCTAGGGGGAGGGTGCGGGCGCAAACCTGCGCGGCTGGAGTTTGAGGAGGAGCACATATTCCTCTTGAAATGCAGACAGACAGGTATGGAGACACGTAAACAGAACATCCCAACATTCCAAGATGACGCAGCGCATCAGTCCCACAGCCATGTCCTCTCCCTGGCCCGGCACAGCCCCCTGCACCGCAGCCCCGACAGCACGGGGACCGGCTGCGCCCTGTCCAGGGGGCACAGCCCGCGTGGTGCAGGAAGTGCGGCGTCTCCCCGGGACCGGCTCAGAGGCAGGAGAAGGCTCCTCCTGGTCTCTGCAGCCCCGCCCGCCGAGCAGGTGCGCAGTGCAGCCGCCTCCCGGCCAGGGGTCAGCACGTGGAGACTCGGTCAGCCACCGACATCACGAGGACACGAAGAAGAACCTGTTTCTTCCAGCCCGCAGAGCCACGTGGAGCAAAGAGCAAACAGCCTCAGCAGCACTGACACCAACGTGGGTGGGTGGGACAGGCGAGCAGGGCGGGTGGGGGGAGCACGCACGCAGCCACATGCACACACACAGATACACACATACAGGCACAGCCAAACAGACAAATGTACACATGTACACACATAGGCAGACACACACACACAATTCGTTCTGGAAGGAGCCGGCCAGGAAGTAAGCTCAGGGCTAAGGAGAGAGCGCAGCATTCGCGTGCCGGCCTGTCTGAACTCCGCAGACCTGGGCTCTAACCTCACTGTCGTATGAACTCCTGAGTTCATGGCAATAAAAAGTCATCAGCATTGAATTACTTCACTCCAATTAGCAGTTCAGCCACAGAGAACTAGAGGCGCATGAACTCCTGGGGGACCCCCAGGCCAAGTTCAGCAGCTCCTAAGGCACAGACTGCACGGGCACCAAAAAGGACCAGGACTGCGGGGCCCACAACCAGAGCCCGCGCCACAGGCCGCTGCCACGCCTCTGCAGGAGTGGGGAGGTCGGCACGTCCCCCGGCCACTGGGTCTGTACCCCACACACGACGCCCACCCATGATGCGGCTTGTGGGAACTGTCTCCAGGGCAGGGGTCCAAGTGCCCAGCTAGGATCAGGCTCGTTCCTTCCCAGCCGTCGCTAGCAGGGCCGCCGTGCGGGGCACATGCCCTCATGCCTCCCTTCTGGTGGGCTACCCCCTCAGCACAGGCCCGGAGCCCAGGACCGGCCCTCGCTGCCCCCGCCTGGGCTGCTCCACCTTAGCCACACAGGGGAGCTCTGACCACGGCTCACTCACCCATCTGTGAGCTGGAACCCCACAGGCAGAGCCCACAGGAGGGAGCTGAGCAGCCATTAAAAGCTTCCAGAACAGAAGGTGCCCCCACCCAGGACGCCCCCAACCTCACACCCGAGGCCCCTACCCCCACATCCACCGCACTCTGCCTTGCCCACCACGCTCTACCTTCAACACAACTCACCTTCATGAGCTCAAAAAACTCGGCGGGGGCCGAGAGCACCCTGACGTGGGAGCTGCAGACGCCGAACTCGGGGACCAGGTTTCTGATCCACTGGAACCGGTGCACGCCCTCCGGGCACAGGCAGCAGGGCGGGCAGGTGACCTGGGGGACGGTTGGGGACAGCAAAGGAGCCAACAGCAGCCATGGTGACCTGGTTAGAGACACAGAGGGTCAAGCTTTGCAGACGCATCCTCAACGTCTCTCTCCGCTACTGGGGAAAGGAAGAGAAGGATCTTTATTTTATTTTATTTTTTTGCCAATTTTGGATTTTTCTAGGCCGTTTTAGTGAGCCCAACTCACACTCCGCACATAGGTTTTCCCTTCGGCCCCTCGGAGCTGAGCAGCTGGAGAAGTGCCGATGGCTGTGGACAACCCCACCTTCACGTGGGCCCCACGCGCCTCCAGATTTAGCGCTCCCAGCAGCCCCGGGAAGCCACTGCTGGGCTCCTTACTCCTGCTGCGCACACAGCCTGCGAGCGCCGGGGCTCCGCTGCACCGTCCGCCAGCGGCAGGGCCCGGGAGACAGCCGGGCTTGCGCTTAGGGAAGGCCAGAAAAGCAAAGGTCTCCGAGACATTTAGTTAGGGACTGGGATAAAATAGCCATGGGTAAAAAGCAGCTTTCTCTCTCACACTCCGGCAGGAAGAGAGAGGCTGGAGCAGGAAGAGGTCTGGGGAGGTCATCTCAAGAGGCGCCGGGGTGACACCACTGCCCTCCCTGCTGCCCACGTCTTCGGGGGCCGCGCCCCGCCTCCGGGCTGCCCTGGGCCGACACAGGGAGCTGTCCCCTGGCCCACAGTCCCCCGAGGCGGTGACTGCAGAACGCTGGCCCTGCCCGCGGAGCCCTAGCGGCGCTGCCCCCGGCCTGGAACACCTGTGGGCACGGGAGGGGCACCGTGCACAAACCCGGCCAGAATTCCCGAAAACTGCGGCAGGAAAACCCTCCTCAGTGTGTGACCTCGGAGCCCCGTCCCAGAGGGACTGGGGAAAGGACGCTTAAACACCCCACGGGCTGAAGGACCACGGATTCCAGGAAGGTGACCTCATGTGCTTGCCTCCTGACACCGCCGATCTTCCCAGCGCTGGTCCAGGGTGGTCCATGGCCCTGCAGCGCCAGGTGGCCCACAGCTGTGCTTCCCGGAAAGCCCGTCTGCCCCAGCCACCGAGTGCCAGAAACCTTTAGTCAGCGAGGGGGCACCGCAGCCTGGATGCGGGAGGAGGGCAGGCAGCCTGGATGCAGGAGGCCTGGGGGGGGGGGGCAGCAGTGGGAGCAGCTGTGCCTCCGCCGTCTGCGGGTGGTGACCCCACGCGCGCACCAGCGGGCACCAGCCAGCTGGGTTTCTCTAGCTCCCGGCTGCCGACAGCAGCTTACACAGGAAAGGCGAGAAGCTAACAAGGGACTGCAGCCTCAGTTCCCCAAACTGCGGGCCGACCTCCTGCGGGGCTCAGGCCACCTTCTGGGGGAGCAGCAATCCTCAGTCCAACGGAGCCAGAGGCGAGGGAGAGCCGCCCAGCGAAGCCCAGGGCCTGGTCTAAGGTTCACTACCACACAGTCTATCTGACCAGGGTCAACCTCTCCCCGTCTCACGGCACTTGTCAGGCTCGGACCGTAGACCATAAAGAGACCTCGGCACTGGCCGGTTTGGCTCAGTGGATAGAGTGTCAGCCCTCGGACTGAAGGGTCCCGGGTTCAATTCCGGTCAAGGGCAGGTACCTCGATTGCAGGCTCAATCCCTGGCCCTGTTGGTGCCATGCGGGAGGCAACCAATTCCCGTGCCACTCCCACATGGATGTTTCTCTCCCCCCCCCCCCCCATCCCTTCCACGCTCTCTAAATATCAATGGAAAAGCTTCTTGGGTGAGGACTAATCAAAACAAAACAGAAAGCCCAGTCACCTGCGCCCAGGCCCTGCGTCCGGTCCCCACGCATCCTTCCTGCGCCAGGAGGCTCTGTCGGCTCCCAGAAAGGAAGCTGAGGAAACACCTCCTTGGCACAGGCACCGGGAGAGGGAGAGTGCCAACCTGGGCCTCCAGCCAGGTCACCACGTGAGCCCCGACGTGCACCGTGGAGGGCACAGGGAGGAGCCGGCACAGCCCCTGCCTCTCACAAACCCGGTGCCTCATGGGCTTACACACCTGAAATTACGGGAGAACACAAGAAAACGCGCTGAAATTAATTAATCAATATAAGGTCTGGGTGCTCCGAGGGACGCCCGAGCTCTGCGCTGTCCACACCCTGGCACCTGCCGGCCAACAGCTTTCAAAGCTGGCACGGACGGGAGCTGTGAGCAGAGCTGGCCGAAGCCACCGTCGCCAGGAAGGCCCAGGAGGGTCTCAACAGCCAACCCAGGGGTCCCGTGGGTGTCAGCCCACGGCCAGCGGTGTCCTGCTGGGAGAGGCCTCTGGCAGGCCTGGGTGACGGCCACCGTGGGCGGGTCCCTGCAGGGCAGCTCTCGCCGGGAACCGTCCACCAGGGCCTGAGCCAGGATCTGCCGAGGCCTTCCTCGTGGCTTCCTGTGGAACCTGTGCGCCGACAGGTTTGTTTTGTCGGAGGAGCAGCAGCCAAAGCCCATTGGGTTTCAGGGATTCACGGAGGAGGAGGCCCAGCCTCAGCGGCCATTTCATCACCAACGAGGCAGGTGCCCGGAGGGGGCTAAGTGTCCTCTGAGAGCACCACAGGGGCAGGCAGGCTGGGACAGCCACGCCCAGCTGCCTGGGGCGGGGGGGGGGGGGGGGCGGGAAGGGGTGCACAAGCAGCCCCCCATCTGAGCGCCCACTGCTGGCTCCCCCAGAGCCCGCTCAGGGACCCATCTGTTTCCTTCCAGCTCAGCCAGAACCCCTTGGCGGTTAGTTCCCGCTCTCCACCAGGGAACCCCTGGGAATCTTCTCAGAAGATGTCTCCCCGTGCACAGCAGCCTCCTGCAGTGTCCCTGCGCCCCGGGCCGAGCACCTGCGCCAGGCCTTCCCCTCACCCAGGGAGCTTTCCCAAGGAGCTCGCGTCCCAGGTCAGAAACCTCACCCCAGGGACCACGGGGCAGGGAGCTGGCCGCACAGCCCTGTCACACTCACGTGTAGGGTGTGTACACACACACACACACACACACACACACACACACACACACACACACACACACGATTCCCGCATCTAGCCTGGGCTCCCAAGTTTCCCTTTCTCAGCACCTCGCTCCCTTCCTAGTCACAGGAGAAGGCCCGCTGGGCGCTCGGCACAGCAGGGCGTGTGGAGAACGGGGCTTGGGCAGGAGCAGGGGCACCCGGGATTCAAACCCCCACCAGACAGACAATGCCAACCAACCCCCAGCCCCCACTCGCCAAGGTGCAATGGGACTGGCACCCTCTCCAAAGGGCAGGCTCCAGCACCCACAGGACGATGGCTCTCGGTGAAGGTTCGGCCACATGGTGTAAGGCTTTCCGCCATAAGCGAGGGCAGCGGACGCCTACCTGGCCCACACAGGACCATGCAGCCCCACCCCCGTGCAGGGCATGGGACGTGAGCCAGCCGGAGGCGGTGGAGAGGCTGTGGACGCGCTTGCTTGCAAGGCAGCCTCGAGGAAGGCAGGGCAGGTCCCCTCACTTTTTCTGACAAGACAGGAGCTCCAGTTCACCAAACTGAAGCTGATGTGCTCCTGGTCTGGCCGTGACAGCAGCTGAGACCCCTGGGAGCCCCTCCCCCGCAGCGCAGGCCACAGGCCGCAGTGAGCAGCCTCGCAGGGCTCCGGGGCTGGGCGTGCGGGCTCTGGACGAGCACACGGGGCGGTCCGAGGCTGTCCTCGGACACTGACCGCAGGACAGCCAGGAGTCCGCGCACCGGCACTGGCTAAGCATCCCCACTGCGGGCTCAGAGCCGGGTCTGAAGCTCCGCGAACTGTGGGAACGCTAAGACTTATGGGACAAGCTCTGTGGCTTGGGTCCCCCCCACATCCGTGCAAATCAACCAAAAAAGACAGAAGTTTTTAAAAGAAACTGAGCTCTCTGGATTGCCTTATTTTCAGAAACTACGATTTTAAGAAAAGCTCACCCCCTCCCCGCAGCCATACACAGTGAAATGTAAAAAAAAGTGAACTAATGAGAAAAGAGCAACCGTCATAACACTTCCTGAGAAAGGCTCGAGAAACTACCTGCAGGTGCCGGACTTCCTGCGGCCGGCCCAGGCAGCCCTGACTGACTAACGCAAGATCCAGCCTGCCCGGAAGTGATGGATCCCCGATTCCCGCAGGTGACGACAGACCCAGGCCCGCTGGGCCCCCACCGGAAGCCAGCATCTGGCCACGCACCGGCCAGATGGCCCTCCTCCTGACTTGCCAGAAACAAAGCTGATTGCATCACAGGGCCAGAAAGCTAGACTATAACCCAGAGCGCAGGGCTGGCCAAACGCAAGAGGCCATCGAAGTGCGGACAAGGGCCAATCCCGTGCTCTAGGAACCAGACGGCTTCGCGGCAGCCTGGGAAAGGACTTGCTGACGTCCATCCGAGCGTGTGTTTACCAGGGGATTATCTATCAGCACACTTCAACCCCGGCTGCTTCCTGTCCATCCTCACGGCAGACGGACCGCCTCGTCCTCCAGCGGCACCGTGCTCGGGGGAGACCTGCGAACATTAACTTGGTTACAACGCAGACGTCTGTCCGTCGCAAACCGTACTTCAATTCCATGTAAGGTCGAAGGTGAATGACTTGGGGAAGTCATGCTTTAATTGGAAACCTCCCCCTCCCACTCATCCTACTGCTATAAATAGACCAAGAGGGACCCCACTAAGCCCTCATGAGTAAGGAGGGCTGGGTCCCAGCATCAAAGTGCAAAGAAACAGTCATTTCTGGAAATCTGATGGTCCCTCAGGGCAGAAACTGCTACCAGGTTAACCAAGGGTTTGCAGATCTGACGTCACAACGTAAGAAACTCTAACTGAAAGAGGAGGCTACTGGTTACGTCTCCCTCTTCTCACCCAGAGAAGTCAGTCCCCTCGGCCCCCCAACACACACACCTAGAACAGAGAACATAGGACTTGAGTTTCAAAAACAAAGCCTTTTCTGCACATATAGCTCAAAGTGAAAACTGTGTGTGTTTTAAAGGGGCCACAGAAAAAACCCCTCCTGACTGGCAGGTGAGCTCACGGCGATGAACTAACACCATCTCGGCACACTTCCCACCAGGTCTCGCTCGAGATGACACGTCGGCCCTGGTGACTCCAAAAAAGCCTTCTGAGGGTTTGTCCTCCCCCTCCTGAGCTCCAGATCTGCCAGTCAACTGCCCACGGGACCCCTCCACGTGGACACGCCTGGATACTGATTAACAAGCCCCAAACTTACCCTCTCATCCTCCCCAAACCTGGCCCTTCCTTCCTCCCTGTTGTAGTGAAGCGTGCCACCATCCACAGTCAGTCACCCAAGTCAGAAACAGGACCCACCTCCTCAGCACTCTCCCCTCTACACAGCCCCCCCCCCCCCCCCCCGAGCCCGCTCTTCTACTCCCACTGTCCTGACTTCATACAAACCCACCACTGTAGGCCTGGACCACTAGCAAAAGAAACTACACAGAATCTCAGAGCTTGCTTCCCGGGATCTTGGCCCAGAGGACTGACTGACTCCCAGCTCCCCGACCCCCTTTCCGATAACTGCTGTCAGCTCCTGGAAATGGTCTGAGACCCTGTGAACCTCAGAACTGCGATCCCCTGCTGCTGTGATCGTCACTCACCATCCTTCCCGAAGCCCCGTCCCCCATCCTTCACCTAGCCTCCTCCTATTCTCCCAACACATGGCTCTGAGAGCACCACCACCAGGAAGCCTTCTGTGACTTCCAGGTGTGCCTCTGAGGGACCTGACTTTTCCTACCTCAACTTTGCTATTATTGTGGTTTATGGACCTGAGCATCTTACGTCTTATCTTGGTTTCTCAGTTGCCCAGCCCAGCAAAGCAGTGCTCTCCACATGCACGCCGGATGAATGAAGCCAGCGTGCGTCAGAGAGAACGGCAGTACTTCTGGGTCATTAGTTATCAGAAGCCTGAAGCAGAGCTCTCGGTCACTAGGGCTGTATCTCTAACTGAAGGGAAACCACTGCCGGGAAGGAACAGAACCCTCACCGCCGCCTCTCTGGCCGCCAGGACCCGGCAGGCACTCCGACAGCTGGGTCAGACTGGCAAGCTCAAGTCTGAAATGATCTCAGCCCATGACTACACAGAACTATTATCAATGAATCAATGATCCGAGTTACAAGAAACCACACCATTCGGGGAATGAGGAATTGGGAGGTGCAACTGAGCGAAGAAAATGAAAGCCAGCAGTCACGGGTGAGTGGCCATGCAAACCCACACACCAAGGCCACAGAGAATCGGAAAAAGGAAAAAAAACAACCTGCGAACTGAACGGGGCCAGGCGTCAGAAACCTCGAGCGTGGTGACGCCGGTCGCCGCACAGGCATTCTTTCCAAGGACGGCAAAGCACCAATTTCTGGCAGGTGTGCTTCTGTGTTGGTGATTTCACCGAGTTTCTGGTGTAATTGTTGACGCAGAAAAACACCGCTTCTCTCTCTCGGTTTAACCACCAAGAACCATGGGGCCACTGCACCTACTAACACTATTTACCAAAGGGCTTTGCCGCTTTCGACAATCCCCACTGACGCATGCCCCCCCCCGTCCCCCCCCAAAAAAAGAACACACCAGGAAGACTGTGTTGGGGAAGAATTTGTGATTGCCCAACACCCTTTAGTAATCAGCCCCCATGTCAAACAATGATGCACGAAGCCGTTTCCGCACAGCTTAAACACACTCAGGGAGATGACAAAATCGCCTAAACAGCTTGGAGGAGAGAACATTTCTTGAAACTTTAAAACAAATTTCTCGGCAGCTTGAGGCCAGGATGTGGAAGTCACCTGACTTGGCTGTGCCCTGGAAGGGACTGGTCCCTAAGAGCCGGTCACAGAAAGCGGAGAGGCCCGCCCACTCCCGCTGGCTGCAACGTGTGGGTCTGAAGAGCCTTTCCCAGAGTCCCCCCAGGCCCTGGTTCCAGCGCCTGACGGTTCCCCTAAATCAAACCCTTCCTGCTGAAAAGGAAGCCAGCCTTCCCTTACCCAGAATCCGCACACAGGACTGGACCACAGGGCGGTACCCGAGAGGCACAGATACGAATCTAAGGCAATGCAAAGGACGCAGTTCTAAGACGTTTCCCCCCAAGGACGCAGCGTAAGGCTCGAATCTAATAAAAACCAAACAAAAACCCGCACTGGGACACAGAACCTTCTCCCTTTTTAATCTCAGCCGCAGCAGCGGGCCCCTTCGGGCGGGTGTTTGCTCCGGAAGCCCAGGCCCGGGGGGAGGGCCGGCCCGGAGCCTCCTTCACCGATTACGTAACTCCCCCAGCACTGTTCCCGCGCAGGCCCTCCGAGGCGCGTGTGGCGGGGGTTGGAGTGGGTCCTCCGCCCGGGCCGATCACGCCGCGGCCCGCAGCCAGCCTCACTCAGGGGGAGACCCCCGGGCCCCAGCCAGCCTCACTCAGGGGGAGACCCCCGAGCCCCAGTCTCGCGTCGACACGGTCGCATCCCCGCCGAGGGCACGCACTGCGCCGGGCCACCCCCTCCCCGGGCAGGCGGGCGCCGAGGCGGGGACGCGGGGAGCCTGCGGGCGGCGGGCGCGGGACGTGGGGACACGGGGACCCGCTGCCACCCGCCGCCCTCTCACCTCCGGCGCCGGCGGTCCCGGTTCCGGCCGAAGCGGTCGGACAGGCGCCCCAGGAGCGCGGCCAGCCCGGGCCGGCCAGGCAGGAGGCCCAGCAGCCGCCGCCAGAACACCGGCCCCGCCGCGGCCGCCGCCATGGAGACTCGCGGCTTCCGCTTCCGGCGCGGAAAAAAAACTTTATTGACAGCGGCGCGCGGACACGGGGCGGCGCGCGCACGGGCAGCGGCGGGAGGAGGCCCCGCCCCCGCAGCCCCGTCTCCGCGCGGCCGGGGGCGGGCGGGCGCCGGTGGGCTGCGCGCCCCGAGCCGCCGCCGCCGCCGGAACCCCGGGCTCGGCGTCGATGAGCGGGGACACTGCCTTTCGGAGCCCACGGCCCGGTTCGGCTGCGACCCGGGCGAGGCTGGGTTCCCGCTGACTCCCTCCGCGCGCCGGGCACGGAAAGTCCCCGCGGGAGCCGAGCGCGCGGGCACCTGGCGGGTCCCGGGCTGCAGCCCCACTGTGCGTGCAGGCCCCGAAGGCTCCGCCGTCCCCGGCCCCGCCCGGACAGGCGCCCCCTCCGGCCAGAAACACTGCGCCGCTCCACGTGGCTCCGGGGCGGACCCGCGCGGGCGGCGCCTCCGAACCTGGAGACGCTGCGGGGACCCTGGTTCCTGCTCCTTCCGGGGCCGGCGTGGTGGGGAGGCCACGGGACGCGGACGCACGGGAGCAAGAACTTGGCGAATTCCGCTTCCACCAGAGGTTCCAAGCGAGGCAATGGCACGGTCCCAAATCGCGGACGCCATCCACCGCGGGGCGGTGGTTCCGCAAACACGGGCACTCGCGACGCTGGAAAACCGCGCACCCACTTGAAAAATGCTCTTGAAGATGGGTTGCTCCAGAAGAATGTGTTTTGACGTTAAGAGTAAACATCAGTTCACCAAAGAGGAGGATGGCGCTTACCTCGTTTGGTGAAAAATTGGAAAAGAGAGAGTGCGTACAGACAGACGGAAGAAACAGGGTTAACATTGGTTATTTGGTGCTGTTCAAGAATTGCCAAATTGTGGGCCATGTCGAGTATTTGATTGGCTTTGATTTTCCCACTCAGATTAGACAGCTTTGCAAATAAATACAAGACAGAATTGGACTCAGCTCCTCCCAGCCTGAAGTGGTGAATCACCGAACTTCCGAACTTCCAGGAACCAGAACGAGACCGTCCGTTTCGCGGTTCCACTTGTGCACGGCGCTGGGCACGGGAGACGCACGGCCGGGGTGCCCGTTGGCCGCCAGGAAGCTGTGTGAGCACCTGGTGGCCCCTAGCCGTCCTGAACTGGGCTCCCTAGCTGGTTTGGCGCAGTGGCCTGCAGACCCGAGGGTCCCGGTTCGATTCCGGTCCAGGGCACCGCATGTACTTCGGTTTCAGGCCCCGCCCTGGCACGGGCCCTGGTCAGGGCTCGTGCAGGAGGGAACCAACCGATGTGTTTCTCTCACATGGATGTTTCTCTCTGTTTTTCCCTCTCTCTCCCACTCTCCCTAAAAATCAATGAAAAAACATCCTCGGGTGAGGATTTTTTTTTTTAAATATATTTTTATTGATTTCAGAGAGGAAGAAAGAGGGAGAGAGAGATAGAAACATCAACGATGAGAGAGAATTAGGGATCGGCTGCCTCCTGCAAGTCCCCCACTGGCGATCGAGCCTGCAACCCAGGCATGTGCCCTTGACTGGAATCGAACCTGGGTCGGACCCTTCAGTCCGCAGGCCGATGCTCTATCCACTGAGCCAAACCAGCCAGGGCTGGGTTAGGTATTAAGTGAGACAAACAACCACGTGCTGACCCCGGGGCGTCTCCAAGACCTCAAATAAAGTGCAGTTGCCCTCCGTGAGACGGACAGCATTGTGTGTGGGAGACCTGCCTGCGGGACAGTGTTCACTGGGGTGTATGACGCAGTGCCTGTGGAGGGGCACGCACTCAGAGCCTCTGGCCCTGACGCTGGCATGAAACCAGCTGCAACCGGACTGAAGCAACCGCAACTCTGCCCCAGAACACGCACATGTGGCGATCGCAAACGTTTTCAATGATGGTTTTCAGAGATGGAGCCAAGTTGTAAAGGGTTGCATTTATAAGAGGACGTTACATTTACAAACACTCACTCCTCCGGGAGGTATCCCCGGGCCTTGGTGGGAATCGTAGAGCAGCTAAGGCCTGTCACAGAAGGCGGGTGCCCACAGCGCCAGTCAGGGAGCCCCTCGAGCAGCCTGGAGGGTGGGTGGGCGGGCAGCCTGGGCAGACACCCCTACTGCTGCGGGGGGGTCTCGAGTCACACCGTGACGACCTGGAGAAGGCACCTGTCCTCGGAGAAACCCTGGCGCTCGGAAGCCATCGGCGGAGTCCCCCTCACCCACGGCCTGCCTTCTCGTTAGTGCTCTCGCGTCTTCCCACACAGGAGGTGCCAGGGTTAGGGTGACAAGGCCGATGCCCTGATGACAGAGCTCCTGTCTTCCCGGCCGGAAGAGGAAGCCCATTCACTGAAGGAGAGTTGACGTCAGGAAGTGGGGGCTGTGCCCCCAGAGCCGGCTGCTCTCGCTGGCAGAAAATCCGGAGCCAAGGCCTGGGCCTCACTATCTGGGACTCACTCCCTGAACTGAAGACCCCGCCCGTGCCAAGGGCAGGGCCTGCTCCCCTAGCCAGGGTCTCCCCCCAACAAAGGGCTGTCGGCAAACCCGAGAGGGAGGAAGAGGCGTGCCAGCCCACCTCCCGCCTCGGCGATGATGGGAGACTTTCTTGCGCCCCATGGACTCGGGGGATGATCTGCTGGCTCAGGGGAGTGCGCTCTGGTTTCATAGGGACCCCGAGACTCAGGCTGGGGTGCAAGCAGCCTTGGCCGCTGCCCGCCTCTCCCCTCATTCTTCCACCTGGTCACTGCCTGGCTCACCAACCGGGCCTTTTTATTTTAAATATATTTGTATTGATTTCAGAGAGTGGGAGAGAGAGAGAAACATCAATGATGAGAGAGAATCATGGATCAGCTGCCTCCTGCACGCCCCTCACTGGGGACCGAGCCCACAACCTGGGCATGTGCTCTGACCGGGAATCGAACCGTGACCTCCTGGTTCAGAGGTCGACGCTCAACCACTGAGCCAGGCCAGCCGGGCAGCCTGACCTTTTTTTCAACCCCTTAGGCTCCCCACACGCATTGCTGCCTTAGGATCCTGTGTTAGCTGTACCCTCTACTTACAGGGTCTCCCCCCGTTCCTCTCACCCTCGGTGCTCTGACCTCCCCTAAAAAGCCTTCCCGGCCCATAGCAAGGCTTTCTCTCCTCCCCACGCTCTGTGAGCTGATCCTATTCCCTGGTTGATGGCCCTGTGGTTGGTCTCCGCCCCACCCACCCCACGTGAGCCCGGAGAGCCTCCAGAGCTCTGAGCACCCAGATGGGGCCCTGGCACCAGGGTGGGCTCCACAGGCGCCGGCTTCACCGATGCACCCAGGGCAGGAGCTGGTCAACTCCAGAGCCTCCCGGCTGCAGCGGGAACCACCGGTTCCTGCCTTTCCACCCAGGGCGGGGACAGTAGGAGGGCTTGGCCACCCGGAGGTTTCCTGACCTTGACCTGCTGCACCGATCCATCTGTAAAACAGTCAGCGGGGCCGCCTTCCGGGACCGGCTCGCCTGGGTCCTAGGCCTCCCTTCAGGCCACAGGACCCTTTCCTGCCTCCTTCTCCCGGGATGTAGTCTCGCTGCTGAGCTGTTACGCTGGTCGCTTACAGTCCCTGACACCCTGTCCCTAAAACTAAGACCGGACGCCAGCCTCCCTGGCATGAGGCAGGCTCTGTCCCCTCAGAGCAGGGCTTGGCAAACGTTTCCTCAAAAGTCCCAAGAGCCCTGATCGGTGTGGCTCAGTGGATAGAGCGTCGGCCTGCAGACCAAAGGGTCCCAGGTTCGATTCCAGTCAAGGGCATGACCTCAGTTGCAGGCTCCTCCTGGGCCCAGGCCCTGGTCAGGGCTCGTGCTGGAGGCAACCAATCGACATGTTTCTCTCACATCAATGTTTCTCTCTGTCTTTCCCTCTCTCTTCCACTCTCCCTAAAAGTCAATGGAAAAATATCATATCCTCAGGCAAGGATTAACAGTAAAAATAACGAAATAAAAGGCCCAATAGTAAATATTTTACACTTCATGGTAAATGGCCAGACGGTAATTACTCAACTCTGGTGCCAAAGCAGCTGCAAGCAATACCAATAAATGTGGCTGTGTTGCCAATAAAACTTTATTTACAAAGACAGGTCACCAGCTGGAGCACCATCATTTGCCATCCTCTGCTTTGGAAAACAGCCTTCGCCTGAGTGGCCTACCACTGAAGTCTTCTGGCTCCGGGGCCTGAGGGGCGGGGCCTGAGTCAGCGGGAACGTCGGGAGGGGTTAGGGTTAGGGTTAGGGTTAGGAGCAGAAGGTTGCAAAGAACAAATTTGCCAGACACTGAAGCTCAAACCAACGACCTCTCCCCACACCCCCCGCAAGCTCCTTGCATTTATCACCCCATCTTTTCAGGGTGGAAAATCTTGTCATCTGCAAAACAAAACCCCTATTGCACAAGAGCTCCCCGGCTGGCCACAGAGAGGCCCGGGCACAGCTGGCATTTCATTAGCAAGAAGCCAGAGCCCGACTTTCTGGAAGTGCGTCCTGGGCAGAGCATCTGGGCTGCTTCCATCCCGGGGAGATGAGTGCAGCTCTCGTTTCCAGGGCAGCTCGGCCTCTTGTGGCCTGGCAGGCTGCCAGGCGGCTGGGCGAGCTGCTGCCTCCTCGGATCCAGCGGCCGGGCGTGGGGAGGCATGGCCGGTGGCCACTGAGTCCCAGGGAATCCCGGCTCCCCGGGGCTCGCTCGGGTGGCTAGGCCAGGGGCTGGGGGTGCCCCCCGGGTGAGTGGAAGCCAGAGGCTAAGTGTGACCCTGGGCTAGCATGGGCCATGTGCGGAGCAGGACACGTCTTGCTGGAGGCGAAGCCCATGCAGACCGGGCCCCGGTATGTGGGAGAAGCTCGGGACGCCCAGGCCAGGGCTTGATTGGTTTCCAGTTTCCTGGAGTTGAGGAGACAGATCCCCTGAAGTCAGTTGCCCTTCCTGCCTAGACAAGGGGAGGTGGGAGGCCAGATCGCAGGAGCTCCTGGAAGGGAGGGGAGAGCAGTGGCGGGGGGGGGGGGGGGGGGGGGGGGGGGGAATGGGAGGGCGACTGTGATGAACTCTAGAGCTCGAGGCCGACGGAGACCTGCCAGACTGCAGGCCACCGACGCCAAGTCATCTGATTTTTCCAAAGAAAGCCCCCAGTTCATGTGTGGATGTGAAATTTGCAGATTTTCAAATGTTTCACACTTTTTTAAAAATTCTGCACAGCCCAGCCAGTGTGGCTCAGTGGTTCAGCATTGACCTATGAACCAGGAGGTCACGATTCCATTCCTGGTCAGGGCACATGCCCGGGTTGCAAGCTCGATCCCCAGTGGGGGGCGTGCAGGAGGCAGCCGATCCATGATTCTCTCTCATTGATGTTTCTCTCCTCTCTCCCTCTCCCTTCCTCTCTGAAATCAATAAAGATATTTTCTAAAATAAATAAAAACTCTGCAAAGGCCCACCAATGTGTCTTTGGTCTGTATTTAGCCTGTGGCTGCCCACTTTGCACGCATCTTTTGGTCTGTAAAGACATGTCCCAGGTACCACGAGGAGGGGGGTGGGGGGGGTAATAATGGGAGACCACCGTTCACCGGTTTGTACCTCTTGACTGCTGAACCGCGGGACTCCATTGCCTGTTCAGAGAATGTGCCTGACCCACCTCCCGCGGGTGGAAGGGAGTACAATAGTCTCATCTTCTCAGCTCGTAGCCCCTCAGGTTGAACTGGGAAGCAGGGGGCTGAGGCCTCCAGGGAGCAGGAGGGAGAGGGAGGCAGGAGTGACCAGCAGAAAGGACCCGGGGTGGCGGAGCGGGCACCTGGGGCTGGAGGCATGCAGGCCCCGGCTCTGCTCACTCCTGGCACCTACACGCTGGGAGACCTGGGGAGGGGAGAGGACCTCTCCACGCCTCAGCTTCCCATCAGCCAGTGTGCACCACCTCCTCTGGGAATCAATCCCCGGGGATGCCTCCCCGTAGATTAGGTCTCAGGGTTAGGATCCCACAGGCCCGAGGGCTTCTCCTTCGTAGTCCCTAGTGCAGTTGAAATGAACTAATCCTGACAGTGCTTGTGGTCCACTCTTGTCCAGGAAACAATCTAAAGCTGCATGAGCTCCCAGACTGATCAACTGCAGACACCAGCTCTGTCTCTGACACACAGTAGGTGCTCAATAAGCACCGAAGGAAGGAAGGAAGGAAGGAGCTGAGCGTGCAAAAACAGAAAAATGATGGGCAGGTCCACCTCCCCCAGGACCACCTCCCCTAGGACCTGGGCGGCTGCCGCACTGCAGGGCGCTTAGAAAGTCCGAGCTGCGCTGGGGGGGGGGGGGGGGGGGGGGGGGGGGGGCACGGGTGAGGCCCCCCAATGTCACCCCGGGAATCTTCCTCTGTCCCTGATGGTGACCCCCACCTCCCACTCCTTCTGACCCACGTCTCTGCCTTGCCCAGATGGGTGTGTGACGAAGTGTGCGCCTCACGATGGGGGGAGCCGGGGACCATCCTAGCAGTGTCACACCCTGGCCTGGACGGGAGACTCGGAGGTCCCGGTGGGGATGCCACCGCTGCAGGAAACCCGAGCGTCAGGGGCTGCGGGCCGCCCTGGTCCAGCGGGCAGCCGCCTGGCTTACTGCAGGGCAGGCCAGGCAGCTGCACCACCTGCCCCCCTCCGCCCCCCCCACCAGCCCCGGCTCTCCAGAGGCATCCGGGCCCAGGGCCGGCCTCCCAGGAGCCAGCCACACTGCCAGCCCCTCCTGGGCTCTCCTGCTCGGGCACTGCCACTTCAGCTCCGGGCACCGGGCCAGGCCTCCTTCGCATGGCAGCCCAGATGGTTTACCACAGCCTCGCTTCCCAGAACTGCCCGCTGCCCTGGTGTCTGTTCCGGGCGCAGGCGAAGGCGCCGGCGGGCACAGCACCACTGCGGGCCCAGGGAGACTCCTACCCTGCCCGGGCAGGGCAGCGCTGGGTGGTTCAGGGTCAGGGGAGATAGCGGACTGGAGGCAACTCCCTCTTTCTCTACCACCGCTCCCCCCGCCCCCCGCCCGCCCCAACTCAAACTTGGACCAGATGTGAACTCCTCCTAGAGCCGCAGCGCTGGTGGGAAGAAACCCCCTCCCCTCCACACCCTCCTGAAGTCCCCCACCCCAGACCCTCTGTGGGTGGAAGAATGGGCCCCCAGGACCGGCCGGGAGCTCAGGCCCAGCCCAACGCCAGCGGGCAGGAAGGAGGCGGCCGAGCGGGGAGCCGGTGCGGCTGGTGGCAGGCGCAGTGTCTCTCCCCTCCCTCGGCGCTTTTTCTGGGAAATGCCAGAGGCCGGGCCTGGAATGTCAAGGCTGGAAAGAACTCCGGCTCAGCCTTCCAGCCACAAACCTTTTCATTAGCTCTGGGGCCCTCGGACCGGCCGCTTCCCTTCCCGCAGGGCCATTGTCCCGGCCTTGCCCGCCGTCCGCCCACCAGATTAGCAGGAAAGAGAGAGAATAGGGCTGCCCTGCTGTGTGACCTCTACCCACAAGCACAAAGGTCACCTCTGCCACAGCGGCTGCGACCAGGGGTCCCCACCCTCCAGCCCCGTGGGGGGGCTTCAGAGCAGAGGCCGAGATGCCGAAGGGCCCAGCTGCCCAGGGAGCCACCCACGGCCACAGGGAGGAGGGGGCAGGGCTTCCTGGAGGTCCCATGAGGGGCAGGCCCCCCAGCATCACCTCCTCGTGGGTCTGGAGAAAGGGGGGCCGAGACTTGGCTTCCTGCTCCCAGTACCTCCCCTCGAAGCACCATCCCCCCGGGAAAGCATCTCCGGCCTCGCCGACGAGCAGCACAATCCCTGGGAAACGTGTAACGTCAGGCCACCGGCCGTCCGACCCAGGCTCCCTTCTGGTGCCAAAGACAGCCCGCCCGGGGCCTGGGCCTTGGCCTTGAGCAACTCTGTGGTCTGAGGCCAGTGTCCCAACCCCCGTGGCCGCAAAGCCAGCCACCAAACAATGGCCACCTTGGTGCCCGCCCCCGGGGCTGGCTGGAGGACAGGAGAGGGTCCATGCAGGTAGGGACCTTGAGCTCGCCCAGCGGTGCCAGGGCTTCCCGGGACCAGCCTGAGGGACCGGGTTCCCATCTCCGAGGTTTGGGGAAGAGCTCCTGTGCTGTCACACGCCCATGAGTAAGTGGCGCCCCACAGGCAGCTGAAACCGCGTGTACTTCCCCTCGGCGTGAATGAATATTATCTGTATGACCAAGCGCCTCTGACTGGAAATGGGATTCTGACTTCATAGAAATTCTCACGGGGAGAGATTAGGAAAAGGCGGGGGCCTCCTGCGTCCCTGCATCGGGAGCAGCAGGGCAGGGCCAGGGGCCACCCCGGACCGGACCGCACTCCTCCCGCCGAGCCCCCAGCAGGCAGGGAGGGGAGAGGCCCGGCGACCTGCTCTGGTCGGGGCGCCTCTCTTGCCTGGAAGCGGGGCCCCGGGAGTGTGTCTTGTGTTGGAAGGCGGCTCCTCCCCCACTCTCCCAGCCACATCGTGTCCTCACTCCCTTTGTCTTTGGATTAGCGGGCCTACTGATCCCCACCAATCCACCCACCCACGCCCACCCTCTCCACTCTCCCAGCCTCAGGGAGAAAGCTCTGGGAGGAAGGGCTGGTGGTATCTGACAGCAGGAGACAGCGGGAGCCCACCACCCCGCCTCAGAGACTCCGGGGCTGCAGGGGCCACGCTCTGGCTCCCAAAGGAAACATCGGACACAGTCCGTGCACTCGGGGTTCCCGCCAGACAACGGCAGCAGAGCCGTTAGTCCAAGTGGAAGAGCCCCCGGGGTTTAGGGTCTCCAGCGCCAAGTGTCACAGGGAAATAGAAACCAGCCACAGTGCGGGACATCGGTCAACCCGGAGGGAACCAACACGCACAGACCCAGGTCCGGGCCCCTCTGGAGTCAGCGGGGAGCTCCCTGGAGCTGCAGCGTGAGGTGTGGCGGGGGCAGAGGCAGCTGGCGGGGCGGAGACGGAGCAGAGCCGTGGCCACACACGCGCCGAGAGGCCGGGACCACCCCAAAGGCGACGGGAACCCCTGGAGCGATCCGGCAGCCGGAGGGACGCTCGGTGGCTGCTGGACACAAGATGACAGCTCGTGGGCAAGGACGCCCCGTCGGAGAGTTGGAGATGTGCAGCTCTCCAAACAGAGCGCCGCTCAGGGCCCCGCCACCCCGGCAGCCCCCGCGGCTCTCCACAAAGGCTCCCGGGTTTGGAAATACGATGGCTGCCATGCATGGAGCACTTCATAGTGCAAGACGCTCTTCTAAGCGCTTCTTTTCTTTTCTTTTATTCTAAGCATTGTGCATCATTCGTTCATTTAGTCCTCACAGCTGCTGGAGGGGGTAGGCACTGCTATCGGCCCATTTTACCAGCAAGGAAAGCCAGGCACAGCTGGGCGAGTAAGTTGCCCAATGTCACCCAGCGACTGGGTGGCAGAGCGGGGCCAGCAGTCCAGTCTCCTGAGTCGTCACACAGGGGGCCCCTTCCCCCTGCGTGTCCTGACTTCCTCCAGCCAGGACAGCCCCGTCAGGGTCCCGGGCGTGCCCGCTGCCCTCCTCGCTCCTCTCCCATCAGCCCTGTACCCGGGGCCCCCGCTGAGCTCCCTGCCAGCCATGCAGCCCTTGCCGCCGGGCCTCCCTAGAGCCTGGGCTCGCCTGGGTCGCACACTGCTGTCCATAGGATCCACCCGTCCCAGAGGTCTCTCCTACTAGACGGGAATTCCCAGAGCTCCAGGCTGTTTCTTTCTATCACGCCCGCCTTCGATCGCCTCCTCCTTCCGCTCCCCAAATGAACCACCGCCGTCTCACAGCGTCATCATCACCCCCAGCCCTTCCTCAGGGCACTCAGCACTTGGGGGTAGCGGGAGGGGGCCGGGAATCCCACGTCTCTCACCTCGCCTCTCTCTCCACAGGATTCACCCCGCACGCCGTCGTCTTCCCAGCACTCTGGCCCGTGCCCGGCAGAAGCAGGCACTCAGCGAGGGTTGTGGGACGGATGAATGAACCTGCCTGGTGTCAGAGCATTGTAATTTACACAGCACTTTCTCATCCATTAACTCAAGGGCTATTCCTTGCGAGTCTTCCTCGTCCCCCATGAGGCTCCGCACAGAAGTGATGCTCATGGCGCAGCCTCCGAAGGATCAATGGCGGAGGAGAAGACCGGACTCCTGGTTCCAGGGAGACGGAGACTCCGTTCCACCAGCCCGCGCGCATCTTGAGGGCAGAGACCGGGTCTCGGTCGTCTTCGTCGTTCAGTGCCCAGCACCATGCCTGCTGCATAGGACCCCCTTTTGTGAAGCGTGCTGAATAAACCAGCTCCCCTCTGCACACGTAATGGTACGAGCACTCCTTGCTGCTGCGCTCTGCTAGGCCCCGAGGGCGAGCTGGACGGGTGGCTTCCATGCCTAGCGCACTCTGACCTTGTGGGGTTTGTTCATCTCAGACGTCTGATGGGGAAAGGTTACTATTCCTCTTTTGCATAAAGCAAAGCAGAGTCTCAGGGAGCCTGCGTGCTGTCCTGCCCAGAGCTCCTAGTCCCCCAACATGTGTGGGGGGACAGGTGATGGCACAGTGGCGAAGGCTGTGGGGTCCCATGGGCTCCCCCAGAAGCAAAAGGGCCAGGTCCCCGTTCTAGACTCCCAGGCTGCCCTGGTGTTGTCGGTGCCTCTCCTTCCTGCCCGGCTCCTTCTCTTCAGATGTGGCGCCAGGGAGAGGGCAGGACCCAGAGACCACAGCCCCGGGGGGGGGGGGGGGGCTGGCAGTGCCGCCGCTGGTGCCCAGGGGTCTCCAGCGCCAACTGCCTGCTTGGGGACAGATTGCAAAACCTTCCATCCTCATACAGCGGGCGCGATGCCCAAGCCACCCACACCCATGCCATGGGACCAAGCGCATGTCCACCTCAATGGCACCAGGTCTCCCCGCGCCCCTCGCCCCCCAGAGATCAGAGCCCCTACTCAGAGGTGGGGGGGCACGTTCCAGGCTGTGCTGGGCCATCTGGAAGTGGGCCCCACTCCTGAAAACTGCTTTCTGAAACGTCGCCCCTGCCGGACTTTTGTTTCCAGGCCTGATTCCCGACGGTGATGCGAACTGTCCTGGTGTGTGTTGCGGGGGGCTAGGTCCCCCGCGCCAGCTCCGGAGCCAGCCTCGGGCGGCCCCCCCGCGGTTTCCATTCCAGGGCTTTGGGGGAGCCGCACCGAACTCCACTCCACCTCGGAGACCCCAGGGCGCCCTCTAGCGGACGCGGGGTGCAGCCCTCGCGCAGTCCCGCCGGGAAAGCGCGCCTCGCCGACCCACCCCACACCACGCAGGTCTGGAGACCGCGACGTGGGTGAGGCGGCTGCCATCGGTCTTGGGGGTGGGAGGCGGCACCTTGTCGGCGTCCGCAGAGAAACTGGCCGCGGCGTCCCCTCCAAGCCTGGGACTCGGGCTTTGCCTCGGGGACATGCCCACAGGTGACCATCGCGCGCCCCCTCCAACTCCCAGATCCCGCCTCCGTTTCGCGGCCCGACTTTAGGGTGTCCCCAGTTCCCTCCCTGCAGCCCCTGGAGACCCAACTTCCGCGCCTTCCGGGGCCTCGATCGGGACCTCGGGTGGGCCCGGGTGGGGGCGAGGGGGCGTCCCCGCGGGGTCCGAGAAGGGACGGGGAGCCGGGGCCTCCCAGCCTCCTGGAACTGCCCGCGCTCCCGGCGCGGCGCCCCCGCCTCTGCCAGAAACCAGCCTTCTTAGAAGGGAGGAGGGAGGAGGGAGGGAGGAGGGAGGAGGAGGAGGGGAGGAGGAGGAGGGAGGAGGGAGGAGGGAGGAGGGAGGAGGAGGAGGAGGGAGGAGGAGGAGGGAGGGGGGAGGAGGGGGGAGGAGGGGAAAGTGTGAATGAGAAGTTGGGGGCGGAGCGCGCGGGGGGAGGGGCCGCTGCCAGGAACGCGCCGCCGAGGCTGGCGCCGCGCCCGCCGGCCCTAGCGTCGCGCTTTGTCTCCGCGCGCGTCCCTGCCGCCCGGGCGGCCCGGCCCGCCCTCGGCGCGGCCCCTCCCTCGGCGCGGCCTTTCCTCGCTGCGCGTAGTGACTAAACATTACAAGAAGGCCGGCCACGCAGTTCCAGGAATCGCGGGGGGCGGGGCCGGCGCCGAGTATATACCCCGAGCGGGGCCTCCGCGGCGGCTCGACTCGGACTCTCCGCGCCGCCGCCGCCGCCGCGCGACTCCGGCCCGCACGCCGCCCGCCCGCAGCCCGCGCCACGGCCCCCACCTCTCCCCGGCCCGACCGAGCCCGGGCTGCGCGGGGAGCCAGGCGGACGCCCGGGCCAGCCCGAGGGACGCGCGAGCGAGGAGGGCTCCATCGTGGACTTCGCCGCCGCCAACATCTGGGCGAAGTGCGGGCCACCGCTGGCCGCCGCCTCACCTGCGGGACCGTAGGAGGCTCAGCCCCAAGGCCGGAGGCTTGGGCTTGGGATCAGGTAGGAAGGAGGGGCGCGCCGTGGAGCGGGTGGCCTGGCTAGTCCCGGGAGCCTCCCCGGTTTCCCCTCCCTTTCCAGGGTCTTTCCCGGCAGGGAGGGGACGAGGCGGGAGGCAGAGCGGACGGGAGTCGGAGATCCCAGGTTCCCGGAATACCCGGGCTGGGGCCTCGGGCTTCTCACGCCCCCCCCCCCCCCCCCCGCGCACCCTCTCCCCGCAACGCCTCGGGTTTCTCTCTCCGTCCCGGCCGCCCCGAGCACCGGACTGAGCGGCGCCCGGGGCGTCCCGGGGCCCTTCCCTGCTCCCCACCCCAGCCACGCTCCTGGAGACCCAACTTCCGCGCCCGCGTGGAACTCGGGGGCTGCCTGCCTGGGTGCCGCCGCCCGCCGGCGCGACGAGGGCCGGGCGGGCTCCGCGGGGTCCCTGGGTCGGAGCGAGGGCCCGGGCGAGGACCTCCGGGGCCGCGGGTGCCCGGCCGCTCGCGGGGAGGCGCAGGCCCCGGGGCGGGGCGGGCCGGGCGCGCTGCAGGGTTCCGGGCACTCACGCGGCGCTCTCCTTCCTCCCCGCAGCCCCCCGGGATGCAGTAGCGGCCGCTGTTCGGAGGCCGCCGAGCAGCTGCAGCCGCCGCCGCGCAGATCCACGCTGGCTCCGTGCGCCATGGTCACCCACAGCAAGTTTCCCGCCGCCGGGATGAGCCGCCCCCTGGACACCAGCCTGCGCCTCAAGACCTTCAGCTCCAAGAGCGAGTACCAGCTGGTGGTGAACGCCGTGCGCAAGCTGCAGGAGAGCGGCTTCTACTGGAGCGCCGTGACGGGCGGCGAGGCGAACCTGCTGCTCAGCGCCGAGCCCGCCGGCACCTTCCTCATCCGCGACAGCTCGGACCAGCGCCACTTCTTCACGCTCAGCGTCAAGACGCAGTCGGGGACCAAGAACCTGCGCATCCAGTGCGAGGGCGGCAGCTTCTCTCTGCAGAGCGACCCGCGCAGCACGCAGCCCGTGCCCCGCTTCGACTGCGTGCTCAAGCTGGTGCACCACTACATGCCGCCCCCGCCGGGCGCCGCCGCCTTCCCCTCGCCCCCGACCGAGCCCGCCCGCGAGGTGCCCGCCCAGCCGCTCCCCGGGGGCGCCCCCAGGAGAGCCTATTACATCTACTCGGGAGGCGAGAAGATCCCGCTGGTCCTGAGCCGGCCGCTCTCCTCCAACGTGGCCACCCTCCAGCATCTCTGTCGGAAGACGGTCAACGGCCACTTGGACTCCTATGAGAAAGTCACCCAGCTGCCTGGCCCCATTAGGGAGTTCCTGGACCAGTACGACGCTCCGCTTTAAAGAGCCAGGGCGGGGGTCGGGCGAGGGGCCCGGGCGCCCCCTCTTCGCCACGCGTGGCACATGGCACAAGCACAAGAATCCAGTGGGGAGAGCCCTGCCGCCCTGGGTGAGCCGGGGGTCGGTCGGCCCCGCCCTCGGCCCTCCCCCTGCAGAATGGGGCCGGGGGACGTGGAATGTGTTGGAGGGCAGGGGAGTGCCACCTGAGCGCCCCCCCCCCCCCCCCCCCCCCCCCGCCCGGGCCCGAGGGCCAGAAGGGACCACTTCAGCGACCGCAGTGGAGGGATGGTCCTCTCCTCTCCGCTTCCTGCCGGACCCGACACTGCCGCGTGTGCTGAACTAGTGAGAACTGCCGGGGAACCTGTAAACTTTCCAAAGGAACTTGTTTGCGCTTTGATTTGGTTTTAAACATGGCTTTAATCCTGAGCAAGCCTCAGGCCTGGGGAAGGGTGGACCAGAGAGGGCGCCTCCGGGCCCCAGGGCTACAGGCTGGCCAGAGCAATGGCCACGCCCACCGCCCAGCCCAGGTGGGGAGGGTGGCTGCGTGCTCCTCCCCCGGCTCCGGAGAGAAGGCCAAGGGGTGGCCTGAAGGGGGTACCATTCTGCTCCCTCCCCCTTGGGACAGCCACCAGGAAACACAGGTCCTAGAGTCTGTTGAGTGCTCAGGAGCCCAGGGCCCTTCCCCCGTTTTAAGGGGGAAGTGGCATTCGGAGGGGGGAGGGATGGACAGGCTGGTCAGCTCTTTCCTCCTGCTCACACTATACCTTCCAGCACCTGGGGGCTGCGGGGATGGAGGAGATGAGCCATCTCTGACCCCTGATCCCGGCCAGAGAAGGTGGAGGGTTCTACTCTGTGCCTCCTATGTCTGGCGCCGAGATTTGCCTTAAACGCTCCCTGTCCCATGGACAGGGACTGGCACACAAGCCACACACTCAGCCGATCCAGGCCGAGGCCAAGGGATTCTCAGAGGGCAGGCCACCGGCCAGTGCGGGAGGCCGGGGCAGAGGTGGATGGCCGCCCCGTCCCGCTGAGCCTGTCACAGGTGCCTCTGGTGCCTGGGCTCCGGCCCCCCACAGCCCCAGGCCCTGCACAGCGCTCCCCCCTCACCTGGGGACGGGGAAACTGCGTGGAGCCATCCATCAGAGGCCGGGCACCTGCGCTCCCCCCCCACCCCCCCGCCCCCCGGGCGGCTGCTCCACAATAGCACTGATCAGTGAAAACTTACAGGAATGTAGCAGCGATGGAATTACCTGGAATTGTTTTTTGGGGGGTGGGGGGAGGACTAAACACAGTTTTCTGTGTCGGGTATTGGTCTGGATGGGGCAACTGTGTGTTGGGGTTTTTCTTTTTTTTTTTTTTTCTTCGTTATTTTGGTTTTTGTTTTGTTTTGTTTTTGGTTTTTTTTTTATGATGTTTACAACCTGCCTCACTCTGTCTTTTATAAAGATTCCACCTCCAGTCCTCTCCCCTCCCCACCCAGGCCTTCAAGGCTGTTAGGAGATGCTTGAACTCAACCAAATACCAATCCAAGTCAAACTTTGCACATATTTATATTTATATTCGAAAAGAAACATTTCAGTAATTTATAATAAAGAGCACTATTTTTTAATGAAAAACATGACTTGAGCCTTTCTCCCCGCCTCCCCCCCCCCCCCCTTCTCTGCCTTGCTTTCTCTTTCACACACACCCACACTCGGTGCCCAGGGGAGGGAGAGGGAGCGCCACCCTCCGCAGCCCTGCCCCCTTGCGGCCCTGGCGTCCTCGGCTCCTCTTCACGTCACTTACAAGCTCCGGCAGCCCCTAGACTGTACCGGGAGGGTAATTCCTGCTCGTCTGATTCAGATCTGACCAGAATATGCAAAGCAAGTTCGAAGGAAGCACAAGCGCTTCAAAGGGCTTGCAGGGAGCGAGCTGAGCTGTGGTCAAAGCTTTTAGAGGCGCTCGGCTCCTTGGCAGGGAGGTTTTCCGAGAAAGCCAGACTACAGGGTCCTGGTGATGACCCCTGACCTCGGCGTAGCTGGGTTCACGGGGGTTCACGGGAAGTGAGGCTCTCCCCAGGGGCTGTGCTCCCCACACCTCCAGCTGCCCACCTAGTTCCTTGGAGCCCCAGCCTGAGCAGTGATGGGGTCCCCGGCCTCCCAGTCAGAGGACCATCTCCTCCTCTAGTTCTTCAGTCAATCCCGGCACAGGGGCCCTTGGAGACCGCCTGGATTAACCTCCCCAATCCCCCCCCCCCACACACACAGGCTGATGTTCTCACCCACACATTCCCAGGCACCGCTGTGTGTCCGTGGGAGCAGGGACGTGGACTGGTCACTTCTGATGCCTAGAGCGGTGCTCAGTAAATATTTGTGGACTCATTGGGGGCAGCCACTCAGTTCACAGAGGTGAAGCAACCTGCCAAGGGCACGCCATTTGGGAATGTGGGAAAGGCACAGGCGCGAACCCAGGAGCATTCTTCCCAACGCCCAGGCCTCACGGCTCCCGAGCACTGAGCGTCTCCCTGCCCAGGCTGCCCCTGGGGGGGGACGCCAGGAGGTTAGTGCCACCCCACCGCCAGGACTTGGGTCTCAGCGCTAAGGTTCTGCAAAAAACAAACAAAAGATCCCTTCTCTCTGGCATTTCCTTCCCTGCTTCCTCCTCCCCCAAACCCCCCAGACCCCCAGACCGGAGGGATGCCTGGCAGCCCCAAGCCAGGGGCCGAGTCCCCATCCCTGAGCCGCAAACGCCCCAAACAAAGGCAGGCCCTGACCAGCTGCTCCAGGACCCAGTGTCCAAAAGGCACCGAGAGTAAACAAACAACGTCGTGTTTCTTTCCCATTTCCTGACCTTTTGAGGAAAATAACCTAAAGTGACCAGGCCAGGCGTCACTCCGTCCGCTGAGTGGACAGAGTGCGTAGGAACCGCACGAAAGAGACCCCCGCCTCTGCGACCGGGAACACAGGCCCGACAGCGTCACCTTCCCAGGGCACCAGGTCAGGTGAGGGGACCCAGTGGGCCTGGCTCCCCAGCGCCTCCCGGGAGGATGAGAGCCTGGGAGACTTCTGGCAGGTTCTTCCCTGCCCTGGGCTGCCAGTCAGCCACCATCTGCTTTCCAGGGTACCCTGAACCTGGAGCACACGAAGGCCCCCGCCCAGCGCAGAAGGCAGCTGTCACCCGGGGTGTCCGGTTAGGGCCACAGGACCCTAACAAAATGGAGTGGCCTGGACCCCTGGCTGAAGGAAGACCCCTGACCCCTCTCCCTTGATGACTCCTCCAGCCTCTTCCCACCTCCTCTTCTGTCCCCTCCGTTTCCAGTCCACAGACGGGCTACCCTCTGGTTTTGCTCACAAGGAAGCCGAGTCCCAGAGAAGGAAAGCAACTTGCTTCAGGTCACACAGCAAGCCAGTGGCCAAGGCAGAGCGAGAATCCCTCCCACAGCCCCTCGAGCTTCAAGCATGTCCCTCCTCCTCCTCCTCCTCCTCTCCTGTGGCAAAGGTCTCCCAGTTCTTTCAGGGGCAGACACCCCCACCTCCAGAGGACTTCATGGGGGGCTCTCTGCCCGGGCGCTAGAGGGGTGCAGCCTGGTTCCAGGGTTTACTGAGAAGCATCCTGCAGGGCGTCGGGGACAATTCCCGGTACCAATGGCTCCGTGGCTTCAAGAAGAGCACAGCTGGGGTCCCCTGGCCCCTGGATGGGGGAGGTTGGGAGGGGGGGCTCGCCACGCCCCGCACTGTGCCCTGGCTGCTGTGGACTCTGTAAGATCCACCTTCCCGAGGAGGGAGCGCCAGGATGGGGAACCACGGCCTGCTCTGGGGGCTGGGAGGCAGGGGGCCCCGCCGGGGAGCTGGGGGGAGAGCGCCCGCGGGTCCAGGGAGGAGGGTGTTCGGGAGGGAGGGAGGGAGGGGGGGAGGGAGGGAGGGAGCGCGCCCGCCGGGAGTCGAAGCAGAGACAAGTCTGCAGGGTGGGGGCCGGCGCGCACGGAGCGCCCCGGGAACCCCGGGAACCCCGAGGCCGACGGTGGGAAGAGCCGGGTCCGGGGGCACCTTCCCGGGCCGCGTCCCGCCCACTCCGGTGCGGGCGGCCGCCGGCGGGCGGGCAGGCGCGTCGCTCCCGGGCCGCGTCCCGCCCACTCCGGTGCGGGCGGCCGCCGGGCAGGCGCGTCGCTCCCGGGCCGCCTGTGCCGGGAAGAGGCGCCCCCCGGACTCGCGGGAGCCCCGGCGGAGCGATGCGAGGACGGTCCGCGCCGAGCCCGCGCGGCGGCACCCCCGGGCCCGCGCCGCCGCCGCCGCCCAGCGAGCCTGCGCGGAGAGGCCCCGCCCCGCGCCGCCGCAGAGCGCGGTCGCCATGGCAACGGGATTACCGGCGCCGAGCGCTGTTTATTCGCAGCGAGTGCCAGGAAGCTCGGCCGGGAGGCGGCCCGGCGCAGCGCCCCGGGCGGGAGCGGGAGCGGGAGCGGGAGGGGAGCCCGCCGCTGGGGCCTGACCCCTGCGAGGGGCGCTGCTCAGAAAGCACCGACTCCTTCCCGGAGGGGTCGAGTTTTCTGGTCCCGGGGGAGCCCCGTGCCCCTCCAGGCGGCAGAGGCCTCCCCACCCCACCGCACCCTCCAGCCAGAGCTCCTGTTCCTGCAGCCGAGCCCCGGGCCCAGCCCCTCCCTCCTTTATTCACTCAGATACCGATCGCACTCGTCCGTGCCAGGCACGGAGCCACACAAGGCCTGCTCGCCCCGCTCGCCTGGGAGAGTGGGGGTCAGTGGGGCGGCAGACCCTAAACTACAGTCAGTGCACCCCCGGGGCTCAGTGCACCCCCGGGGCTCAGTGCACCCCGGGGGCTCAGTGCACCCCCGGGGCTCAGTGCACCCCGGGGGCTCAGTCCACCCCCGGGGCTCAGTGCACCCCCGGAGCTCAGTGCACCCGCGGGGCTCAGTCCACCCGCGGGGGCTCAGTGCACCCCGGGGGCTCAGTGCACCCCGGGGGCTCAGTGCACCCCCGGAGCTCAGTGCACCCCCGGGGCTCAGTCCACCCGCGGGGGCTCAGTGCACCCCGGGGGCTCAGTGCACCCCCGGGGCTCAGTGCACCCCCGGGGCTCAGTGCACCCCCGGGGCTCAGTGCACCCCGGGGGCTCAGTGCACCCCCGGAGCTCAGTGCACCCCCGGGGCTCAGTGCACCCGCGGGGGCTCAGTCCACCCCCGGGGCTCAGTGCACCCCCGGGGCTCAGTGCACCCCGGGGGCTCAGTGCACCCCGGGGGCTCAGTCCACCCGCGGGGCCTCAGTGCACCCGCGGGGGCTCAGTGCACCCCCGGAGCTCAGTGCACCCCCGGGGCTCAGTCCACCCGCGGGGGCTCAGTCCACCCCCGGGGCTCAGTCCACCCCCGGGGCTCAGTGCACCCCGGGGGCTCAGTGCACCCCCGGGGGCTAGGTCCACCCCCGGGGGCTCAGTGCACCGCTGGGGCTCAGTGCACCCCCGGGGCTCAGTCCACCCGCGGGGGCTCAGTGCACCCCCGGGGGCTAGGTCCACCCGCGGGGGCTCGGTCCACCCCCGGGGCTCGGTCCACCCGCGGGGGCTCGGTGCACCCCCGGGGGCTAGGTCCACCCGGGGGGCTCAGTCCACCCCCGGGGCTCAGTGCACCCCCCGGGGGCTCAGTCCACCCCGCGGGGGCTCGGTGCACCCCCGGGGGCTAGGTCCACCCCCGGGGCTCAGTGCACCCCCGGGGGCTAGGTCCACCCCCGGGGCTCAGTGCACCCCCGGGGCTCAGTCCACCCCCGGGGCTCAGTGCACCCCCGGGGCTCAGTGCACCCCCGGGGGCTCAGTGCACCCCCGGGGGCTCAGTGCACCACCGGGGGCTCAGTCCACCCCCGGGGGCTCAGTCCACCCGCGGGGGCTCAGTCCACCCCCGGAGCTCAGTGCACCCCCGGGGCTCAGTGAACCCCCGGGGGCTCAGTCCACCCCCGGGGGCTCAGTGCACCCCCGGGGGCTCAGTGCACCCCCGGGGCTCAGTGCACCCCCGGGGACTGCTGCACGTGCTGGAGGCGCCTCTTCCAGCCACACTGCCCGCGCGTCGCTCATCCGCACGTCGGTCTCACCCTCGGTGGGATGAACCGCTCGGCCCGGTCCGCCCCGCACTGTCCCAGTTCGGACCTGCAAGTCCTGCGAATCAGCACCGCCCCTCACCCGCCCCTCCGTCAGAACCGGCCGTGCCAGAGAGGGAGAAACAGGCCCGCAACACAAGGCAGGTCTTCCAGGGGTGGGGGCCGGGGGCAGTTAGAGAGCTGGGGGTCCTAGCCGAGAATCCAGGGCTCTTCAGGCTACGGACCCTGAAATGAAACGTGGCGGGGATCCCCTCGGCCGGTCCTGGGAACGCACAGAAACACCTGCAGACCCCCGCCCCAGGAGGCGCTGCAGGCTCTGCTGCCGGGTTGCAGCCCCCGCCCTTTGGAAGCAGGGACCCCAGGGCAGCCCGGGAAGCTCAACCCTCAGGCTCCCCGTGACTCGGAGACCCCGCTGGCTGCCTTCGGGGAAGACAAGCCGGGTCCTCCTCTCTCCCTCCCTGAACCTTGACAAGGCCAGCTGGGAAGTCAGCGGGGAGGGAGGCCCTTCACCGCCCTCGCCCTCGCGGCGGCAAGCAGGGACAAGTGCAGCCCTTCCCTCCCCAAGACAAGGGGGGTGGGGGGTGCTCCTCTCCACCCCGGAGCTGAGCCCTCCCAGCTGTGCAGTGCTGGGAACAGGCCAGGCCTTTGTGAAATCCTGGGTGAGCCTGCCGCTGTCAGGAGGACGGCCTGTGGAAGCCGGGGAGGCGGGAGGGGAGGCGGGGGGGCTGTTCCCAGAAGCTGGGAGGACTCTGGACTTCCCACCCTGAGCGCTCGCAGCCTTAAGCAACAGCGGCCCGAGGCTGTGCGTGCGGCAGGGAGGCTGCGGCCCGCACCCACTCCGCTCTCCTCTGAAGGCAGCGGGGCTCCCAGCGCTGCAATGCCCTGCAGCCCTGAATGCCACCGCACAGGCCCCGCTTTAGAGAGAGGCTGCCGCCCCGGCCCCGGGCTCGGTGGGTGGGAGCCTGGTCCTGTGCACCCAAAGGTGGCGGGTTTGGTTCTGGGTCAGGCACATACCCAGGTTGCAGGTTCAGTCCCCCGTCTGGGTGGGTACGGCAACAGATCCATATTTCTCTCTCACATTGGCCTCTCTCTCTCTCTCTCTCAAAATCAATAAGGAGGCTGAACACCTAGGCTTAAAACACACACACACACCAGGATGCAAGTTCGTTATTTACGTTACACAAGAAAACGCATTTCCTCTCTTAGGCCTCCCTTCCCCCAAATCTCCAATCTTCTTTTCATACAGGAACACATGAGCAGGACCTGTAAGGTCAAACTCGCAGCCCACAACGAATATTTTTGCGGCCCAACCAATGTAACGGTATGTAAGAAACGTTTTAATAAAAACTTCATAACTTAATTTTTACAATATCCTGTTATGCATAATTATTAATAACGAACGACAACGTTCGCTAATGGCTAATGACTACAATCGTGTTGCATTCACTTCCCTCACGTGCCTTACGCGCAGAACGCACCATTTCTCTCCACTAACACCAGCAGCGAATATCTTAGCAGCCGATGGCCACGTCATTAGTCTTGGACGGACTTGTTTGGTGCGCACAACAGGAAATATTTCGCTTTCGGAGAACAAGAAAAATAGGTTTATTTGCGTTACGCTTATTAATTTGTGCAGTTATCCAGTGTCCGGTAAGTTGATGTTCAAGAAAAGATATTAATTTTTATTAACATGTTCTATTATTTTATGTTAACGATGACTCATTTATTTCAGCCCTTTGTATTCAGCATGTCTCTATCGAAATAAACTTACATTTCTATGAAACTTGAAGCTTTTGTTTTTTTGCGGCCACATACACTTCCACCTTGTTTATTTGGCCTGTGTTGGCCTGTGAGTTTGACATGCTTGGTGTACAGGATAGCGAAGGTATAGACATGAACATGAGGACCTGCCGCATGGCACAACTCCAGGGGGCGCTGTTTGCAATGCGAGCTCTGTGGGTGGCGCCCGTGAAGTCGTGTGGTGGGGGCTGCAGGGTTTCTGAACTTGGGGTGCAGTAGCAGTACCTGTGACTCGCCTGAACAGCGCCCCAGGTGATGCCAAGGCAGGCAGGCGCTCCGTTCTGGACCCCGAGACCCGCCTGGAGGTCCATGCCCACCAGGAGGCATTGGGACTTCGAGAGGCTTCCCGTCTGAAAGGGGAACCGGGCAAGAAAACCAAGAAGCTCCCTAACAAGGAGTGGGTATAAAAATAAAACGGCGTTCTGGGCCCGGCGGCGGGGGGGGGGGGGGGGGGGGGGGAGGAAGTGGCCTCAGGTGTCTTCCCAGAAGCTAAGAAGAAGCAGCAGGGGCTCCTCGCAGGCGCGGGCCGCGGGGCATGCTCAGGGCCGGAACCAGGGAAACGGCCGGAAAGGGGAAAACACTTTGGGGAACTTCAAGATGTTTGCTGTGTCCCCATAGGGCGCATCCATGCCAGACTCCTCGTCTAAAAATACTGCCTTCCTCACACACACACACACACACACACACACACACAGCGCCCTGTCGGACCCGCACCGGTTCCCCTTGGCGTTCTCCTCTAAGCGGTTCCTCTAAGGAGCTTCAGGGCCTCACCAAGCGCAGAGCTGATCTTCAACTCCCCCCAACACCCCCCACCCCACCCCCACCCCCCACAGGGGGAGGCATGCTTCCTCCCAGCGGGTGGTCTCCTCACCGGCCCAGCACGGTCACTCCTGTGCTCACCTGGGAGCTCTGTCATGCCAGAGGGACCTGCCTACCCAGCCAGCCCTTCCCCCTCTTGGAATTCCACTCTTCTTGAGGCTTCCTCCTTTCCTTCCCCCCCCCCCCGACTCCCCCCTCCCCGCCTCCTCCCAGAAGCCCCCCTGGACTCCCTCTTCCCTCCCATAAGCTATTCCCGGCCACTCGGTCACAGGGCGTCACTGCCTCTGGCTTCCTGCAAACGGGGCTGGGGCTCCCGGGAGGGAGAGCTCACGCTTCTTCATTCCTCAGCCGCTGTGCACGGAATGCCTTCTCGGCACCAGGCACGGGGGCTTCCACTTTTGTATGTTTTTCACAAAACCCAGCAGAGTGGGGGTGCCCAGCAGAAGGCCTCCCTCCTCCCCTCCCCCCACACCCGCCAACCACTTGACCTGTGGCTGCACCAAGGAAGTCATTTCCATATGATTTAAATCATTCATAACGTTTTACTTTGGGAAGAGAACGGGCATCTTTCTTTTCAGCACCTGGTGTTTGCATAAATGTGCTTCTGTTTTTCAAAAATGCGTCCTAATGCATTAGCTCATCGGCGCCCCCCTATGTGCCCGGGATCCCAGGGCTCCCTGAGGGGTCCAAGCGGTGGCTGAGTGCACACTGGCCTCCCCCAGCAGCCAGCTCAGCCCTGGGGGTCCGTGTCAGCAGGGTGGCCTTCCCTCCACCCAGACCGCGGGGGCGGGCAGAGGTCCCGGGGCCGCCCGCTCCAGCAGCAGGAGCCTCAGCGCTCGCCGGTAGTGGTGCCCACAGAGGTGGAGTTCCCAGGGCTGTTCCAGCAAGACCCCTGGCCAGCCCAGGGTGGGTGCGATGACTCTGTCCCCCTCGGGTATAGAATTCTAGAAACCGAGGCTGGAGGGAGAGGGGCCGTGCCAGAGGGAGGCCGCTGGCTTTCTCAAGCTTCTCAGTCCCCTGGCACCTGGTGGACGCAGGCAAGGGGGTCTGGCAGGAAGGCCACCCAGGAAGGGACCTAGCCGGCATTGCCCAGTGGGGGTGGGGACAGTCATTGCTATGGAATCCTGCCCTGTATACACATGGGGGCTTCCTCATGGGGTTCCTCAGGCCCTCACCTGGGGGTTTGGCTGAGAACTCAGCAAGGACCCTGAGCAGCTAGGCCGGAGCCCTGGAGCGGAGGGGAGGAGCCCAGGAGAGCCCCGGCCGCCCTCCCGCAGGCACAGGGCCAGGCCTGTCTGGCTACGAGGAGCTGAGCTCAGCCACGGGCCGCCTGAGGAAAGAGACCGCGTGCCCACACCGGGGTGAGGACCACGCTGGTCGGTCCAGCGGGGGGCGGGGGGGAGGACCCTCAACCTCCGCAGAGCGTACAGGGCCCTGGGGCCACCGGGCCACACTCTGTGGCTATTGGGAGGGACATCTGGAGAGGAGCCAATTAAAAGGGCCAAATGGCCCCAGCAGGTTTGGCTCAGTGGATAGAGTGTCGGCCTGCGGACTGAAGGGTCCTGGGTTCAATTCCGTTCAAGGGCACATGCCGGGTTGCCGGCTCAATTCCCAGCAGAGGGTGTGCAGGAGGCAGCGGACCAATGATTCTCTCATCATTGATGTTTCTATCTCTCCCTCCCTCAGCCGTCCTCTCTGAAATCAATTTTAAAAAAACATTATTTTTAAAAGGGCCAGATGCCTGGTAGAGGTTTAGCCCCGCCCCCCCCCCCCCCCCCCCCCCCGCCGCCGCCCCGACACAAAGATGGGGAAATCGCCAGAGAAGGCTGGAGGACTTCCTGTGTGCAAGGGTGGTCTCGGGGAACGTGTATGGCAGCTGACCAGCGCGTGCTGAGCTCCTTCGGCAGACCTGGGGCAGAGCCGGCCTGGGAGAGCACAGGACAGCCTCTCCTGGGTGATGTGTGACGGGAGTCACCCCAGTCCAGGTTAGCGCCGGGAGCAACCCGGCCACCTGGGAGGCGGCTGACCAGGACGCCGTGTGGAGACCATGGCAGGGGTCCGAGCTTGCCTCTGGGAGGGGAAGGCTGGCCTGGACGAGGACCAAAGGTGCTCTTGGCCTCGGAGGCCAGAGTCAAGCAACCAAATCAGCCGGCCAGGTTGCAGGTGAACACTGGCCCGGTATCTGCCAAGTTCTGCGGGAAACCGACGACGGGGGCGGCAATGCCCTTGGCCTTGGTCTCCCGCAGCCTAGGGAGTGGGAGTAAGACAGGTCCGCAGTCCCACTGCCCACTCCTAGAGCAAGACCTCAGCCTGTGTGTCTTATTTATTTCAGGCTTTTAAAAATATATATATATATATATATTTTATTGATTTTTTACAGAGAGGGAGAGGGATAGAGTTGGAAACATCGATGAGAGAGAAACATCGAACAGCTGCCTCCTGCACACCCCCTACTGGGGATGTGCCCGCAACCAAGGTACATGCCCTTGACCGGAATCGAACCTGGGACCCTCCAGTCCGCAGGCCGACACTCTACCCACTGAGCCACACCGGTCAGGGCTTATTTCAGACTTTCATGGTCATGTTTCCAATGCACTAAGAACCAGAAACACCCCCCATTTCATTCTCCAGCAGCCCCTCAGTTAGGTCTTGTTGTCCCCATTTTTTTATTGGGGGGGGCTGGGAAACAGAGGTGCAATGTGACTTGCCCAAGGTCACACAGCTAACCAGGAACAGGCCAAGCATCCAAAGCCAGGCAGTCAGGCTTCAGCATCCTTGCCGCGGCCAGCACCCGCTAACCCCTCCCCCCCAGCCCCAGGCTGGTAGAGGGCAGAGTGCCAGCCTAAGGCAGGGCAGAGCGCAGGCCCTGGGGCAGGAGAGCTGGGCGGAGTCCCGGATCAGTGCTGCTAATGAATGGCCTTGGGCGGGTACAGAAGGGCCTTGCCTGGGTCCCTAACCTATACGTGAGGATCTCAACCAAACCTGCTTCCGGATGGTTGTGAGGCTGAGACAAGAGCATGTCCGAGGTCAGTGTTACTGGAAGAGTCTCCCGGAGACCAGCCCGATCGGGACATCGCCCGCTCACCTGCCACCAACCCCACACACTCCTGCGGGAGGAAGGCAGCAGCAGCCGAGATTCAGCCACTCGGTCCCGGCTTCCTGTGCGAGGCGAGAGGAAGAGGCTGGCTGGGAAGATCCCTTCCGGCTGCTCCTGGGTTCAGCCGAGTCCTTGCTCTCGGTGCCGGCTGCCCTTCCTTCTTGCTCTCCTCCGCTGCCCTCGGTCTGACCTTGGGTGGGTGTGTGAGTGTCCTGGGCTGCCATAACCAGGGACCACAAACCGGGTGGTAGAAAACAACAGACCTCGATTTCCTCACAGTCGTGGGGGCCAGAAGTCCAAGCTCAGGGTGTCCACAGAGCCGTGCTCCCTCTGAAGCCTCCAGGGGTGGAGCCCGCCCCCCGCCCGCCCCCCCCCCCCACCTCTTCCCAGCGCTGGGTGGTCACGGCAATCCTTGGTGTCCGGGGCTTCTCCCCACAGCACTCCGGCCTCTGCCCCCACTCCGTGGCCGCCCTCCCTGGGTGTCTGTCCACATCTCCCTCTTCCTGCAGACACCAGTCCTTGGACTAGCGCCCAAACGAACCTGCATGACCTCACCTTAGCTAATCACGTCTGCAAAGACCCGGTTTCCAACTAAGGCCCAGGCACAGGTCTCCACGTGGACATGAACTCTGAGGGGCACGATTCACCCCAGCACTGCAGGTCGGGCCTGCGGGATGTCCCATCGGAATGTTCCCCCTTCTTTGCATCTTCCGGGAAGACCCTGAAAAATGTGCCTTTGCGCTCAGGCAGGGGGACACGTGGAAGGCGCCTGTGTGTCCTGTTAAAGGCACCCCGAGCAAAGGCGGGCTGGGAAGGTGCCCGGGATGGCCGAGCCAAGAGCGGGGCTAAGAGCAATGGCTCCTGGGAGGGGACGTGTGTCTGAAGCCAGAGACGGGCTGGCCTGGTCCTCCACAGACATGGCCTCATTCAGCTGCGAGGACGCTTCCGGCATGACGCTGGTGAGGAGCTGCCGTCGCAGCCGCCTCAGATGACCCCTCACAGGAGAGAGCACCCTCGGGAAAGCTTATTCCGAGCATCCGTGGGTAAGAGAGGGGGGTGGAGCCGTGGGGCTGGGCGGGAAAACCTGGCCGGGGTCACAGTCCCTTGGCAATGGTTTGAGGCTAAGGGGCTTTGTCATCGCCGCCTGTAGCTGCATCCTCACCCCTCAGAGGGGCGGTGATGGAGGAAGGCGGCAGGCGGTCCTTGCGCGCGAAGGGGAAGTCCTTAGGTCCTTACCTCGGAGCAGGGCCTGCAGCCCTGGCTTTGCCCACTCTGAGCCTCACCTGCACCAGGGACTCGGGGTGCCCAGGTCTGACTTCTAGAGCCCAGGAAAGGGAGAGGGAGGGTGCCAAGAAGGCACAGGGTGATGTTGTTACCTGAACCACAGGAAGGGGACCGCCCTGCCCCAGGCGACCCGCAGCTGCACTTCCAGGGACAGGAAGTCAGCTGAGTACCAGCAAGCGGCTGCCTGGGGGAGGGGCTCAGGCCCCGGGTGGTCAGCGGGGCCATCTGCGGCTTCTCTCCTAGGGCCACACTGGGAAGCCTGGAGTGGGGAGCCAGAGCCCGGGTTTTCACCCCAGTTCCTTCACCGGCTCACAGCGGGAGACCGGGCCGGCCCAGCCTGCTCCTGCGCGCACCTGGGGGTGCTTCGTGCCCACTTCCTACAGTTGTTGTGATAGCTCGGCGAGCAGACCCACCGTGCCCAGTGCCTAGGGAGCACCCCTGGAGAGGCCTGGGCCCGGGACCCACTTTATTTCTCGCACGCAGCCTGGCATTTACGTGGTGGGGCGACCTGCTGAGGGGCGAGAGCTGAAGTCTTAGCACGCTCCGGGCAGCCCCTGGGACCACTCCTGTCCTGGGAAGGCAGGGAGGCCCCCTCCAGGCCTCACACACAGAGCCAGGCAGCTCTGGCTGCAGCTCCACGGGGCCCCTCGCTGGCGGGCCTGCCCAACCACAGGACCATCCGGCTCTGGGCCAGGCAGTTACAGTAAGCCCGCCCGCCCTCCCTCACATGGGCACTACAGTTCCCGCTCGGGTCCGAGCCCTGGTTCCCACTGAGGAGGAGAAGGGGGCTCAGGGCCCCCTCCCCCACCCTCAGGACACCCGTCTGTCTCCCCAGCCATGTCCAGGGGCCGCTGGAAGGGGCAGGGCAGCTGGAGCAGCAGTGAGCGCGGGCGGCTGACTCACTGCAGCCGCTGGGCCTCCAGTAATATTCTTGGACCTCAGCCCGGGATTCCTGCAGGTTCTGACCATCCCTGTGTGAGGCGGGTGCCAAGGTAACCCTGGGGCGGGGGGGTGTTGACCACAGCGGCCCAGCCCTGAGGCGTGGGCTGGGGCAGAGGCAGGCCTAGCTGCCCCCAGGCGTGGTGGAGGAGGAAGAGGGGGAGGAGGAGGGAACCCCATTTGGAGAGGGCAGGCCCCCTTACATAATTACTCTAATTTAATCGCACCAGCCCTGCATGGCAGATATGACGGGTCGCTGGTTAACAGACGGGGAAACTGAGGCTGGGAGAGGTTAAGGAGGTGAGCATGTGGGGGGAAGGCCGGTGAGGGGTGGGGGCGCACAGGCAGAATGCGGGGTTGGGCGCCTCGGCCTCCGTGTCCGCCGGGGGTACAGCGGGGAGCCTGTAGCAGCGGCCGAGCCTCCGGGGACCATGTGGCCCCAGGTCTGCCTCTGAGGGCAATGCTGCTTTTCCAGGGGCCGGGGCGGGGCTGGGCCGAGTTAGGGTCCTGGGGCCCAGGTGAGGGTCCAGGGGCCGAGTGAGGGTCCTGGGGCCCAGGTGAGGGTCCCGGGGCCGAGTGAGGGTCCTGGGGCCCAGGTGAGGGTCCTGGGGCCCAGGTGAGGGTCCCGGGGCCGAGTGAGGGCCCTGGGGCCCAGGTGAGGGTCCCGGGGCCGAGTGAGGGTCCTGGGGCCCAGGTGAGGGTCCTGGGGCCGAGTGAGGGTCCTGGGGCCCAGGTGAGGGTCCTGGGGCCGAGTGAGGGTCCTGGGGCCCAGGTGAGGGTCCCGGGGCCGAGTGAGGGTCCTGGGGCCCAGTGAGGGTCCTGGGGCCCAGGTGAGGGTCCTGGGCCGAGTGAGGGTCCTGGGGCCCAGGTGAGGGTCCTGGGGCCCAGGTGAGGGTCCCGGGGCCGAGTGAGGGTCCTGGGGCCCAGGTGAGGGTCCCGGGGCCGAGTGAGGGTCCTGGGGCGCGGGCCGCAGGCCTCTCCCCACTCTCCCCGGGGCCGGGCGGGCCCGGCGCTGGAGTCCCCCGGCCTCCGGTGGCCATGGCAACCGCTGTGTGTACAGCAGAGGGAACACCAGCTGCGAATTCCTCAGCCCTCCATCAGCCGGGCTTCCTCCGGAGTGAGGTCAGCGCCCGCCCGCCCGCCGGCTGGCCCCGCGCCCGGGATCCCAGGCCCCGCCCCGCCCGCCGGCCGCCCGCACCGGCCCGAGCCGATCCCGGCCCCCGTGCCCGCCCCGGGATCTCGGCCTGCGCCCCGCCTGGTCCCGGTCCCGATGCAGGTCCCCCGCCTGGTCCCGGTCCCGATGCAGGTCCCCCTCCTCGTCCCGGTCCCTGCCGTGCGCAGGGGTCCGGCCCGGGCCGAGCCCCATTTCGGGCGCTGGCGCTGCGGCCGGGGCAGCCCTGCCCGGAAGGGAGCTATTCTGGGCCGGGCGCGCTAGCAGCTGAGGCCCGGGCTTCCCGGCAGGGTGCGCGGCCGGGACAGAGGGCACCCTAGGGCAGGGCTCCCCTCCTCCCCTTCCTCCCAGGCCGCGCCCAGCTCCCACCCCTTTTTGGCCAGACCCAGGTCCTTCTGAGGCCTCGAACCTTCTCTGGTGCCGGGTCCCTGCCTGTCCAGAGCCAAGGGCCTGCAGGGCACCCTCCTCCAGCGCCCCCGCCCCCGGGCTGGCTCAGCCTCCTCTCTCTGCTCCCACCTCTCTGTCTGGGGTCTTCGCAGCACCCTGTGCTGGGCTGGGCACAGCCTTTGTCCCCAGTGTCCCCTCACCTGCCCTCCCTGACCAACCCCTCACCCATCTGTCCATATGGCTCAATGTTGAATCTCCACTATCCAGCACAGGTTGGTGCCCCCCAAATGGCCTTAAATAAAAGTTGTTCAACTGTCACTTTTTTTGTGTGTTTTTTTAAAAATATATTTTATTGATTTTTTACAGAGAAGGGAGAGGGATAGAGAGTTAGAAACATTGATGAGAGAGAGAAACATCAATCAGCCGCCTCCCGCACACCCCTTACTGGGGATGTGCTGGCAACCAAGGTACATGCCCTTGACCGGAGTCGAACCTGGGACCCTTTAGTCTGCAGGCCGACACTCTATCCACTGAGCCAAATCCGTTAGGGCTTAAACTGTCACGTTTTGTGTCCCATTTAGGACACCAAACTCCATCCTGCCCAGCAAACCCTTCTGATGGTCAGAGCGCCCAGCTGCCCCGGGCCCCTCCCCCACCGGAGGGAGTGACTGCGTCCAGGGGGCCTTGGCTTGTTGGACAGGCCTCAGGCACCTGCGCACATGACCCTGGTCCCCTGGGGTTTACTCGGTGACCTCAGGGCCCATTGCTGGACTCCTCGGGGCCACATGGGTGAAGCAGGACAGGAGTATTTGCAGTCGCTCCCATGTCCACTTGTAAAGGAGACAAACAGCTCGGCCGGGGTGGCTCAGTGGTTGAACGTCGACCTAGGAACCAGAAGACCATGGTTTGATTCCGGTCAGGGGTCAGGGCACATGTCCCAGGTGCGGGCTCCATCCCCACATCCCCAGTGTGGGGCGTATGGGAGGCAGCCAATCAATGATTCTCATCACTGATGTTTCTATCTCGCCCTCTCCCTTCCTCTCTGAAATCAATAAAAAATATTTAAATTTAAAATAAAAGGAGACAAAACAGATGCAACACCATGGGAACGCAAGCCGCTACCATTGTCTAACCCAACCCTCCCTCCAGGGCAACAGGCTCCCACAGAGAGTCTAAGAGGCTCTGGAAAGGCGGCTAGCGTTTACCCAGGCTGCTCTGCTCTGGCCACAACACGTCATTCGCCCAGCACCTCGCCCACTTAGTCCTGGGAAACACTCGGCTCCTGGTGAAGTGCGACTCTGATTCCTCAGCCCCAGGTGCGGCCTGAGATGCCGCCTCTCTCCCCAGCCCCAGACCTGCCTAGGCCAGCACCCACCCTGTGGGCTGAGGGGGGGGGGGGACCACACACAGTCCACCTGTGTTCAGGTGAGGACTCTGAGGCTGAGAGAGGTGGGTGCCCAGGCCCAGACGCCGGGGGGCCCTGGAGCCTCGGCTGCTGGGTCATCCGGGTGCTCTGCACAGACCCCAGGCGCTCTCCTCCCCCCATTTACAACCTTCCGCTTCCTTTCTTTTTCTTTCAGGTTATGACACAATACCTGCACCTGTACACCAGGTGTACTAAATGTGTACATGTCTTCAATTAAGATAACTAAAAATTCAGTCAGCCCAGCTGGTGTGGCTCAGTGGATAAAGCATCAGCCTGTGGACTGAAGGGTCCCGGGTTCGATTCTGGTTAAGGGCACATACCCCTGTTGCAGGCTCCTCCTGGCCCAGGCCCTGGTCCGGCCCCGTGCAGGAGGCAACCCATGGATGTGATGTATTTCTCTCACATCGATGTTTCTCTCTGTCTTTCCCTCTCTCTTCCACTCTCTAAAAATCAATGGAAAAATATCCTCAGATGAGGATAAAAAAATAATAATAATAAAAATAAATTTAAAAAATATTTAGTTATCCTATCTAATAAAGAGGGAATATGCTAATTGACTATCACGCCCTCAAAGATGGCGGCACCCACAGCCAATAAGGAGGGAATATGCTAATTGACTGTCACGCCCTCAAAGATGGCAGCACCCACAGCCAATAAGGAGGGAATATGCTAATCGACTGCCACACCCTCAAAGATGGTGGCACCCACAGCCACAAGATGGCAGCGCCCAGTCCCCTCAGCCCTGCTGCGTGCCTGCCTCCAGAGTCCCCCAGTCCCCTCAGCCCCCCAGCTGCCCAGGGTCACCCAAGGCTCAGGTAACCAGGGCTGGCCGAGGCTTGTGCTGCTGGCAGTGGCAGCAGCAGAGGTGTGATGGGGGCGTCACCTTCCCCTGATCGCCGGGTCGCCTCCCACCCCTGAGGTCTCCCGGACTGTGAGAGGGGGCCGGCCGGGCTGAGGGACCCCCCCCCCCTCCAGTGCATGAATTTTCATGCCCCGGGCCTCTAGTATATGAGTAAAAAGTGAGACTTAGCCCACTCCTCTCTCACTCCCCAGGAAAAGCAGTGCACTCTCGGGCTCACTGCCCATCTGGTGGGCGCCCTATTGTTTCCTCACCCCTGGGGCTGCCAGAGTGGGGCTGGCGGAGAGGGGGCAGGGCAGGCAGAAAGCCGCCGGCCTGCGATGGGAACTGGCCGGAGAGCAGGCGAGCGAGAGCAGAGTGTGCTACACACAGGGCCCGGGAAGCGTGAGGAACCCACTTTCTCCCGAGCCTCTCCTCCCACGGCGGGGGCGGGGCACCAGGTGAGGGGAGGCACAGGTGCGCCAGCTCCCGCTCGGCTCGTGAAGAAGTGAGAGCCACTGAGGCCTTCACACGCCCCACCCCGTAAGGGGAAGGCTGCTCAGTGGCAGGTGGATTAGAAGTGGAGGTTGCTGGGAATGTAGAGTGCTCCGTCCAGACTCAGCTGTGAGGCCAGAGCTGTGGCTGAAATACACAGAGGGGGTCCTCGTTTCCCGAAGGACGGTGCCTGCCACTCGGGGGGCTCCCAGTCCGGGGGAGGGGTGGCACCCGGGCAGAATGCGCAGGCGCTTGGCAGACCTGGTCAGACCGCACCCACCAGCCTCTGTTCTGGTCTATTCACTGCGGTGGCAACAGCCTGCCAGGCCCTGGGGACAGCCTTGGGCTTGGGCCTGGGACGTGGCAGGTTCATGGGGTCATCCATTTCCTCCTCCTTTCCCCGCTCCCGGCCCACCAAGGGCCCCAAATCTGCCCCTCGGTTCTGGGGCGGAAAGGAGCCATACCCAGCGAGTTTCCTTTAGGGACGGTACTTCCTCAGACTTGGGTCATGGGGGAAAGTCACAGGCCTCATTTCGAAGAGGGAAGGAGCAGGGCCCCCGGTGGGGGTGGGTAGGGAGCGGAGTGCAGGGGAGGGAGGATGGGAAATCTCGCCATCCTCACTTCTGCTTTGCGGGTGCTGAACCCTGAGCTGCCCACAGCCCTCTCTTCCCATAACTTCCTCTCAGCGGCCCGCGGGCCATTTGCATGTGTCTCGTTGAAATTCCGGCCCGAGCATCACCCTCTGTCCCCCGAACCACCCTCTCTCCCCCACAGCCCCCGCGCCGAGAGTGGCTGGAGCAGAACCGGGGAGCCCAGGGGTGGGGCCAAGGGGCCCCAGGACGCACTGGCTGCCCCAGACCTTCCCCCACTGATTCACCCTGATTCACAGGCAGGCGGTTTTCCTAGAATGTTGCATCAGAGGGTTGAGGGTTTTTCCAGAGATTTCCACTCGCAATGACCCATCGGGAGCCCCTCAGGGAGAAGTGGAGGTGACTCCCACTGGCCGGGCTGGGTGTTTGCCCTTGACCTTGGGGTCCCTGCTCTTGAGCTTGGGGTCCCTTTCTCAGGGCAGAGCTCAGCCTCTGAGAGCGGCCTCATGGCATGCCCCGCTGTGCGCCCGGCAGGCTCTGGCCCGCGTTCTTCTCTGTGAAAACATATGGGCTCCACGGATGGCATGGCTGGGAATCACTGACCCCCGACGGGGAAACAGGAGGACGTCACAGTTTTAAAATTCTTCTAAAAAAAACTCTATCCTGAGCTTTACCCCTTCTTCTTAATGTTCCTGCGCTTTAGGTTGTCAACTCTCGGATTCTTAGTTTTAAACTCTCAGCATTGGATCCTAAGCCGCTTGGGGTCATCTAGCCCCCCTAACCCGGGGCAGAGTCACGGAGCAGGTTTCCTTGTGTTAGATTGCATTGCCTCTCTGAGCCGTTATTTATTTATTTTATTATTATTTTTTTAAATATATTTTATTGATTTTTCACAGAGAGAAAGGGAGAGGGATAGAGAGTCAGAAACATTGATCAGCTGCCTCCTGCACACCCCCTACTGGGGATGTGCCCGCAACCAAGGTACATGCCCTTGACCGGAATCGAACCTGGGACCTTTCAGTCCGCAGACCGACGCTCTATCCACTGAGCCAAACCGGTTTCGGCGCGTTATTTATTTTTTAATAAAAAATGTTATTATACCTTAATAAAAATAATAATAATTAAAAAAACACAAAGAAAAAAATGTTATTAATGCTTTCAGAGAGAGGAAGGGAGAGGGAGACAGAAACATCCATGATGAGAGAGAGTCATGGATCAGCTGCCTCCTGCACGCTCCACACCGGGGATTGAGCCCGCAACCCGGGCATGTGCCCCAACTGGGAATCGAACCGTGACCTCCTGGTTCAGAGGTTCACACTCAACCCCGGAGCCACGCCCAGAGGCAGGCACAGCCCCATTGACTAACCTTGGGCCGGCTCGGGGTCACATGGTGGTGGGGTGATGGCGGTGGGGTGATGGCGGTGAGGTGATGGTGGTGGGATGATGGCGGTGGGGTGATGGCGGTGGGGTGATGGCAGTGGGAGATGATGGCGGTGGGGTGATGGCGGTGGGAGATGATGGTGGTGGGATGGTGGCGGTGGGATGATGGTGGTGGGATGATGGCGGTGGGGTGATGGCGGTGGGATGGTGGTGGTGGGATGATGGCAGTGGGATGGTGGGGTGAGATGGTGGCAGGGTGATGGCGGTGGGATGGTGGCGGGGTGATGGTGGTGGTATGGTGGTGGTGGGGTGATGGCAGTGGGATGGTGGCGGTGGGATGGTGGTGGTGGGGTGATGGCGGTGGGATGATGGCAGTGGGGTGATGGCGGTGGGATGGTGGCGGTGGGATGGTGGTGGTGGGGTGGTGGCGGTGGTGGGGTGATGGCGGTGGGATGGTGGCGGTGGGATGGTGGTGGTGGGGTGGTGGCGGTGGTGGGGTGATGGCGGTGAGATGGTGGCGGTGGGATGGTGGCGGTGGGATGGTAGCGGTGGGATGGTGGTGGTGGGATGATGGCGGTGGGATGATGGCGGTGGGGTGATGGCAGTGGGATGGTGGCGGTGGGATGGTGGCGGTGGGATGGTGGTGGTGGTGGGATGGTGGTGGTGGGGTGATGGCGGTGGGATGATGGCGGTGGGGTGGTGGCGGTGGTGGGATGATGGCGGTGGGATGGTGGCGGTGGGATGACGGCGGTGGGATGGTGGCGGTGGGATGATGGCGGTGGGATGATGGGGTGAGATGGTGGCGGTGGGATGGTGGCGGTGGGATGGTGGTGGTGGTGGGATGGTGGTGGTGGGGTGATGGTGGTGGGATGGTGGCGGTGGGATGACGGCGGTGGGATGGTGGTGGTGGTGGGATGGTGGTGGTGGGGTGATGGCGGTGGGATGATGGCGGTGGGGTGGTGGCGGTGGGATGACGGCGGTGGGATGGTGGCGGTGGGATGATGGGGTGAGATGGTGGCGGTGGGATGGTGGCGGTGGGATGGTGGTGGTGGTGGGATGGTGGTGGTGGGATGATGGCGGTGGGATGATGGCGGCAGTCTTTTCCGGTGAAGAGCCTGCTGTTTGAACTCCGGGGAAGGAAGTTCAGGGTGCGCTCACTTTCCACGCGGGTAAGTCCCTGTGGGTGCATCACAGCCCGGGAAGAGAGATTGGGAATTGTCAGTCGGGCAGCCTAGACTGTAGGGGATATTTCTTCAAAAAGTTCAGGGAACTCTGGCCCAAGCCAGCTATAGGCTCTAGGAGTGAAAAGGGTAAAAGAAAGTGATAAGCTGGCGGGGAGGGGGTGCGAGGGGGGCAGCTCAGACCATGCGATCACAAAAGATGTCTATGGGAAAGAAACTCGGTGGGTGGGGGCACTGGGAACCTTCCAGGGAGCTGAGGTCATAGTTCAAAAAGTTGAGAGAGGAGAGGAGGAAGGCTGACAGGAAAGGCGGCGGGAGGGAGGGCTCTCCACCACAGGCCGCGGATCTGGGCCTTCGGTGAGAAAAGGGACTGAACTGTGTCCGAGGACAGCAGAGGGAAGAGAACAAACCCGCCTGTACTGAGCCTGTATGGGTGTAACGGTGCGCCCCAAAGCCTCTGCATCTCCCCGAGGCCCCACGGAGAAGACACCGCTGGACCCTCCTGGCGAGGGGCCCGGGGAGGCGGCGGCACCCTCGCTGGGCACATGGCCCTGCGGCCCGGCCCCAAGCCCTCCCTGCTTGTTTGTGGACTCAGAAAGAAAGTAGGGCGGGGGACGGGAAAGGGAACCGAGGTCTGAGAGCAGGAGTGGGCTGGGAGGCTCTGAGTCGGTGGCGTGTCAGCCCCGGTCCCCGCCGCCCCAGACGGCGGGGAGCGTGCCCCTGGCGCAGTGTCATCTCCCGTCCTCCCTGAGCCGGGGAGAGGGACAGGAAGATGGGCACACCAGGCCTGTGGGGCAGACACGGCTGGGGAAACTGGAAACTGAGGAGTGTGGTGTTAATCACCCATGGGGCTTTGGGTGAATCACTAAGCAAATTTATTCGTGCCCTTAGTCAACAGATCTTGACGGGAGCGTCTCCAAGAGCAGGCTGCTGTGCTCCAGAGAAGGGGGAGGTCTTCAGTGAGGTGGGTGGGGGGTGTGTGTGTGGGGGGCTGCTCCCTGCAGGATCTTAGCAGGACCAGCAGGGAGAGACGGCATATAATTACTGTTATGGAAAATAAGTCTATCAGAGAAGTACAGAGCGAGTCCGAGGGGGACTCAAAGGGGCACGGAGAAAAGGCAGACTGTAATATGGGGACACGTGCAGGGAGGAAGCTAGGCACGTCACAATAGGTGTATCCTATCCTATATAATAAAAGGCTAACATGCAAATGGTTGTGACACCTCACGCCATAACAAGCCATCAGCAGGAGGCTGCGTGTGGGGCAGGTGTGGGTGGGTGGGGCTGCGTGCGCGGCAAGGCCGAGGGACCTGAGGCTGCGTCCCCTGCCCGGCGGGGCTTGACGGGGGTGGGGCCGACCGGGTCTGGGTCTCACGCGATATATTATTTTCATATACATTTTACTAATTTTCTTTCATCTCTGACACTTCTATTATAGAGAAAGGGCAAATAGCAATATTAAAATATTTCCTCTAATTAATTCCCTTTTAATGTGCACGAATTTTGTGCACCAGGCCACTAGTGTAACAATAAAAGGCAAATAATCCCAATCCAGTCACATGGCCGTGTGGACTAGGACGGGTCCTTACTCCAGAAGATTGCACAGCGAGTAAAGCTAGTTTATGTAGCCGTCCACTCACTCACATGGGAAGATGGTCACAAAATAGTCATCAGTGAAAAAGGCAGATAACAACACTATGTAGGTCCAACTGCATTTTTCTTTAAATATATTTCCATTGACTTCAGAGAGGAAGGGAGAGGGAGAGAGAGATAGAAACATCAATGGTGAGAATCATTGATCGGCTGCCTCCTGCACGCCCCCCACTGGGGATCGAGCCCGCAACCTGGGCCTGTGCCCTTGACCGGAATCGAACCCAGGACCCTTCAGTCCGCAGGCCGACACTCTATCCACCGAGCCAAGCTGACCAGGGCTGTTCTGTCTCCTTTGATAGGGTTGTCAGATCATAAAAATGCCTGGGATGTGGAATGCCTCCCTCGTGGTGACACCCTAGCGGGAGGCATGGAGACAGCAGCCTAGACACCCGTCCCATCAGGTTGGGGCAGGCGGGAGTCACTGAGAAGGAAACAGAAAGCTACTGACTCGCAAACAGCGCCCCTCCAGGCCACGCCCTCTTCCACCTTCTCATCCATGACGTGAATGACAACCACGACAGCACACGATGAGATTCTCAGATAAAACTGGGTGGGTGACCCCACTCATCTGGATTCAAAAATGACGACCGGCTAGAACAACAGGTTGAAAGACACAGATGGCCCGGCTGGCGTGGCTCCGTGGTTGAGCGTCGACCTATGAACCAGGAGGTCACGGTTCGATTCCCGGTCAGGGCACATGCTCGGGTACCAGGCTCGATCCCCAGTGTGGGGCGTGCAGGAGGCAGCTGATCCATGACTCTCTCTCCTCATTGATGTTTCTGTCTGTCTCTTCCTCTCGCTAAAATCACTACAAATATATTTTAAATTTTAAAAAGGAAAGACACGGGTGAAGTGGAGAAGACTCAAGTCGGAGGCTCCGGGGCCCAGGCCGGGCTGGGGAGGAAGGAGACGGAGGTGGAGCTGGCTGCAGATGGGCTCTTGCTTGGACGCCCCGGGCCCCCACGAAGCCACCATGTCCTGGCCTGTTCCGGAGGGAGACTGTCCGCTCCTTCACTGCCGGCCGCGGGCACAGTCCTGGCGACACGTTTAAAGAGCAGGGCCAGTCGCTGTGGGGCGTCCGTGGGAGGAGGACAGGAAGGCGGGGAACCCGCTGAGCTGGAGGGGATGGTGAGCTTCCCCCGCCTCTGGACAATCACGGGGAGCGGGTTCCCCAGATCACAGAACAAGGGGCGCTTCCAGGAGGCTGGTTTCAACTCAACACGATGGACGGGGCAACTGTCACTCATCTGAGTGCCAGACTCAGCCCGCCCCCTGTCCACGCAGGACCCGGGTCTGTGGGCGCTCCAGCCACGGTCAGCTGACCACGGGGGCTGCAGCCGAGGACCCCAAGGTCCCCTCCCAACTCCCTGGCAGCACCTGCCCGGGTCTGTGTTCGTGCTCAGGAAGTGGCGGAGCAAAGCCCCAACGGCGACGGTGATGGGCCGGCGTGGGGGTGGCCCTGGCTGACTGGCCAGAGGAGTGACATCAGGCTGAGGGACAGCACAGAAGAGGAGAGGGACCCAGGGAAGGAGGGGGAGGGAGCAGGAAGGGAAATCGAAAGAGAACGAGCAACAAGAGAAATGCAGGAGAAAGTGGGGAGCAGGGGGCGTCAGAGGCTGGGAGGGCACAGCGGGGCCAGAGAGAGACCGCGGGGCCCCCGGACAGAGCCCCGGCGGTGGGCGCCAGCCTGGGCATCCTGCGTGCGGAGGGAACATGCCCGGCTTCCCCTGACAGGGAGCGTGGGCAGAAGAGGTGGCAGGAGGCTGTGCGGGGCGTGGGTGGGAGTGGCGGGGTTTCTGCAGAAGTCTGCGCCCAGAGTCACCCTCGAGTCATGCCCAAGCGCCCCGCTGTGTCAGGGCTGCGGGTGCTGGGAGGATTCGGAAAATAAGGAAGCCACCCTCCGGCCAGCCCCCCAGGTTCCCCCTCCAGCTGGGAGACAAAGCAGAGACACATGGGAAGTACAGGACAAGGCGGGAAAGGGAGGTGGGCTCTCTAGTGAGGAAGATCTGAGTTCAAATCCAGACGGGATGCTGTGTGGCTTCAGGCAAGTTCCTTGACCTCTCTGAGCCCGGTTTCCTGTCATGGGGAGAAGTGAGACAATGGGTGTACGAGCTGTGGGCCTCCCCCATAAATGTGAGCACGTCCTCGCTTTGAAGTGAGCAAGCCCGGCCCTACGCGAAGGAAAGCTGGGAGGTCAGGGCCTCCTGGGCGGAGGACGAGGCCTGGGCCCCAGCAATGCTCCTTCCTAACGAGGTGCTGGCTTTGGACCCTCCACCGAGAGCCAAGCCCCCAGCCTGGTCTTCAGGCTGGAGGAAGTGCTGTGGCGCGGGAGCCCACACGGGCCGGACGCGGCCTGGGCCCCAGGGACCCGGCCCGGCCATCTGCCTGCCTCGGAGTGCGGACGAGGTCCCTGCGCAGGAAGGCGACAGCTGGGGGCAGCCGGCAGGGTCAGGGCCCTTGGCAGCCGCTGCCCACTTTGCAGACGGTGGGGAATTCTTAAGGAGTGTCCAGTGCATGTGCCCACAGATGGCCAGAAAGCTGCAGGCCGTGGGCAGAGTGGGCAGAGGGCCCGTCAGCCAGCCCCCGAGGGCGAGGCCAGGCCCTCCCAGCTGTGCCCCAGGCCCTCCCAGCTGTGCCCCAGCCCCTCCCAGCTGTGCCCCAGCCCCTCCCAGCTGTGCCCCAGGCCCTCCCAGCTGTGCCCCAGGCCCTCCCAGCTGTGCCCCAGGCCCTCTCTCACTGTGCCCCAGGCCCTCCCAGCTGTGCCCCAGGCCCTCCCAGCTGTGCCCCAGGCCCTCCCAGCTGCCCCCCAGGCCCTGCCCCTAGAGCAGCACTCCCTGGCTTATCACTGTGGGTGCAGAGTCCCCTCTTTGGGGCCACCTCTGGCTGGGCCTCAGCCGCTATCCCAGCTCCAGGAGGAGAGCACAGAGCCACCCGTGAGTCACCGTGCCCACTTCCTGCCACATGGACCCGGGCTGAGTCACTGCCCCCCAACGGGAAAGACTGGCCACAAGGCCAGCGCTGGAGCCCGCTAGTGGCAGGGTGGGGGCACTGGCACTGCGGGACCTCGGCGCCCCCTCCTCGGCCAGGGGGCATCAGCGGAACTGAGCCTTCGACGTAGCACCCAGCCCCCCTCAGCAGGACCCAGAGCCCCCCACAGCACCCAGCCCCCCCTCAGCAGGACCCGGAGCCCCCCCACAGCATCCAGCCCCCCTCAGCAGGGTCCAGAGCCCCCTCACAGCACCCAGCCCCCCCTCAGCAGGTCCAGAGCCCCCCCCGACAGCACCCAGCCCCCCTCAGCAGGACCCGGAGCCCCCCCCAGCTCCCAGCCCCCCCTCAGCAGGGTCCAGAGCCCCCCCCCCCCCCCGACAGCACCCAGCCCCGCTCAGCAGGACCTAGAGCCCCTCATAGCACCCAGCCCCCCTCAGCAGGACCCGGAGCCCCCCATAGCACCCAGCCCCCCTCAGCAGGACCCGGAGCCCCCCAGCACCCAGCCCCCCTCAGCAGGCCTGGTGGTATTTCCCTCCCGCAGTAATGACCGTATCGTCACCTTCGAAACAAAACAAAACACAAAACACAACTTTTTATTCTGCAATAATTTCCGGCTTACAGACAGTTGCAAAAATGCTGCAAAGAATTCCCGTATGCCCTTCACCCAGACGCCCCAAGTGGTACCATTTTCCCACGTCGGTTCCCTTTTTCTCTTTCCCCCGCGCTCCCCACTTTCTCCTGGGCCGCTGGGGAGTAAGTCACAGACACAGGGCTTCCCCCCCAGACCCTCAGTGTGTGCCCTGCAAGCCAGGCCTTCTCCCCGCAGCGCAGCGGGCACAGGAGGCCGGCATCAGGCGGTTTCGTCGCACCGTCTCCCCTGTGCGTGGGCTGGGCCTGGGGCTCCACCTGTGCGCTCCCCTCCCGCCTGACCTGCGTGCAGGGGGACCACTCAGCACCCGTGACGTCTGGGAGGTTCCCTTTGACTGACGTACTCGGGAACCCTCCTCCCGCTCTGTCCTCACCCCTCGTGTTCGTCCTCTTGGGAGAGGGCCCGGGAGACAGCCGTCAGCCCATCGCACTCCGGGCCCACGCTCAGGAGAGAGCCAAGCGCTGCAGTCACCTTGAAATCCTTTTTTTTTTTTTTTAACATATTTTTATTGATCTCAGAGAGGAAGGGAGAGGGAGAGATAGAAACATCAATGACGAGCCCTAGCCAGTTAGCTCAGTGGATAGAGCGTCAGCCTGTGGACTGAAGGGTCCCAGGTTCGATTCCAGTCAAGGGCACGGATCCCTCGCCCAACCCGGCCACCCCCGGGCCAGCCTGACTGCTCCCGCTGCCCCTGAGGCCACGGCCTCGGTATGGAGCTCGAGCTGCCCTGAGACCCCAGGCCCGGTGTGTCGGTGTCGGGTGTGCAGGGCCTGGGGGCACGGCCTGCTGCCCTCCTGAGCCAACTGGTGTCACAGCGGGAGTGTCCTGGCCGGAGCCGCCCAACAGGAACTGTGCTGCTACCCATTCCACAGGTGGGATCGCCGAGCCTCAGGCTAACTCGCCCGAGGCCAGCCAGCCGTTAACACCATGGGACTCAAGCCCAGCCCGCCCTGCTCGGAAGCCCCAGCCACCCTCGGCCATCCAGGTGCGTTTCTGAGGCCTCTCCTTCCATCGAGTGGAGACGGGGACCGGGCGGGGGCGCCGCACTCAGAGTTGGGTTAGGCTGGCGAGGCCCACGGGAGTGACGCAGGTGCTGCCCCACGTGGCCCAGGACGGGCTCCCGGAGGCGGCCCAGCGCTCCTTTCCAGCGGCCGGGGAGAGCGGGCCTGAGTCACCGCGGCCCGGACCCTGCCTCCTCACCCCACAGCACGCGGTCCAGTCCCCGCTCTCTCTCCCTGGGGAGCGGAGAGAGGTCCCCGCACACCGGGCCCCGGGGTGCAGAGAGGGGTCCCGGCGGATTGGAAGCCGTCTGGGGTGGGATCCCTGTTCCTGCTGCCCAGTCCCCGCCTCGCCCTGGCCAGGTCTGTGCGTGGGTCTCGGGAGGGGCTGATCCCCAGTAACTTAGGGTAACAGGTCAGGAGCATGAGATACAAGAGCCTCGGGGAGAGAGCACCTCCGACTACACGTGACCTGCGTGACCTGCATCTCGTCACCCCTCGGCTAGCTGTTAGGGAGACACTGTTAGCACCCCCACTGTGCCCAGGAGGAAGGAGAGGCTCAGAGAGGTGCAGTAACCTGTCTAAGGCAGCGCAGCAGCCAGCACAGCAGAGCCGCCGCCCCCCGACAGGCACTGGCTCTGGAGGAGCCGCGTGCACTGGCCACCAGCCCGGGGCTCGGCTCGCAGAGTCCGAGGCTGCAGCCGCCCCGCTGGCCCAGCCCAGAGGCGCAAGGAAACCGACCCTCCGGATAAACAAAGCACTTCCTCCCCAGCCCGAGGCCCAGGCCCAGGCCCGGCCCGGGAGGAGGTGCCGCGCACAACTGTTTATAGAGACAGATGTTTGGGACGGAAAAAGACAGACGGCCCTCCTCCGTCCCCATGGAGACGAGGAAGTTTGCGACTTGGGCAGAGGCAGCTGAGCTGAGAAAGGAGAAGGGGAAGGAGGGAGGGAACCAGGTCTGACCCGCTAAAAACCGTTTGACATTTTCGGATGCTGGTGCCTAACAAAGGGGTGTTGACAGGGCAACTGCAGCCAGTCCCAGCTGGACCAGCTGGAGCCCGAGGGGGATGAGTGCCCCGGAGGGTGGGCAGTAAACCCCGTGGAAGAGCAAATAAATAGCGCACGCACCTAGGGGCCTCTCAGCCCGCGACCCCTGGGGCCTGCACAGCTGGGAAGTGACCCAGGCCCCCATCCCTCCCCTGATCTCTCCTGCCACCCCTCTTCATTTCCCCCGGCCCCTCTCTCCCCCTCTCCCGCTCATCCTTCTCTCCCTCCTTAGTCCCTTCCTTCTTTGTTTCTCTCCTCCCTCCCTCCCTCCCTCCCTCCTCCCCGCCCAGGTGCTCAGCCTCCCTCCTGCCTGGCCCAGGAACAGTGTCCCGCACTTTCCTGGCAGCGGGTGCAGGTGGTTCCAGGCAGCTGGCACCAGAGGGCTGTTTGGGCAGGGAGCACCCCCACCCCACCCACTTGGGCCAGGGCAGGATGGCCACATGCTCACTCCCTTTGCCTGGAACCTTGCACATTTGGGGCCACAGTTACAGGAAGGAGGGAGGAAAGGAGCGCTGTGGGCTCTCTAAGGAGCCAGATGTGGTGCCTGGGACACCCTCCGCCCGGCTTCCCAGCCCCACACCTGCACCGCTCCCCGATCCCGGGTGCCAGCAGCCTCCTGCGCCGGGCGGGGCTGCCTCAGGCCTCCGGTGGTCATGTTCTCATCTCGTTGCCTCCCAAGTGATAGCGTCCACTGTGGGGTCTATGCCATGACTGTCCGCAAACTGGCCTCCCCTGGACCCCGCCGGTCCCCATACCTGCCCCCCAGGGACAGCCTGGAACCCCGGGGTTCTCCTCCTCGGCTCCTCGGAGGGCAGTCCTGCTCTCTCCCCTCCTTGCTCCCTGCAGGGAGGGGGGCTTCTAATGAACGCTGCCCAGGTGAGGGGAACCCCAAAGCCAGGCCACTCTGTCTGCGAGTGAGGAGCTGGCCCCCACATTCCAGCCCCCAACCCAGGAGCCCCCCCGAGAGGCCCGTGATGGGCAGGCCGACCACAGCTGGTCCATGTTTGTCCGGCCGGCCCGCCCAGGAGCACCCCGGTTCCCAGGCCGACGTGTCGGGGTGATTGCCCTTCTCTGAATGCGTGGAGATTAGCACTTGGCAGGAAGCACTGGGCTGGAGGCTGAGTGGAGGCTGTAGCCCGGGGGACGTGTCCTCGGTGGAAGTGGCTCAGGGTGGGGGCGTGTCACGGGCAATGCCAGCCCGCCCCTGCCACGGGCTGCAGGGGACACACTCCTCCACGGGAGGGACCTGGCTGGAGGCGGGTGCAGAGGCCGAGCTGCCACCGGGTCTGACTTGGGGGCTCCTGCTCCCCTTCCTGTCCTCCACAGCTGCAGGAGCCAACCTGCACCCCAGCCCCTGGCTCCTCCCCTCCTCCTCCCCTCCGCCCCCCTGGCCTGGGCTCCAGCCCTCTCCTCTGGGCACACCCACCGGCTCCCCGCCCTCCTTGGCTCAGGAGCCCGGAGCCCGTGCTCAAGCCCCTGGATCTGCCTCACGCCACAGACTCTTCCAGCCCAGGTCCCCACCCAGGCCCTTCCCACTCCTCCCTCCCTCCTCCTCCCTGAAGCCCCTCCCCGGCCTGCCTGCAAGTCACCTGACTGGGCTGCGGGGAGCCCAGCCCCACCCCGATTCCTCACCCAACTCTCCCAGCTCCAAGGCCTCCTGCTCTGAACACCCCCAGCCGGTCCCAGGCACACACGCAGCCTTGCCACCCCGCACCAGAGCTCCTATAACATGCACACACCCGTCCACATGTATGCACACACATGTGCATGTGCATGCGCACACATGCAAACCCGCCCACCATGCACACTCAGGCATTTGCAAGCATTCCTACGTGTGCCTGCACACACACACACACACACACACATACACACACACGTGCACTCTTACACCGTCCAGTGGGTTTCACACCCCGTGCTGGCTCCTCTCGCCTCCTGCACTGCTCCTTCCTGTCTCTGGAACTTGGGGTCCACATGAGCTCCCCCAGTTCTTTCCTGAGTAGCACCTCACCTCACCTCACCTCTCAGGACAGTGTACTTCCTTGCTCCCAGGAACTGGCATCTAACACTCCAATCCACTGTCTGACAGCCAAGATTCTTTGAAAAAGGAATCTGCTGTGACTGTCCAGTATTGGGGAATGACTGGGAGGGAGGGGGCCAGCCCCCGCCCGCAGGCTCGGCTCCCCGGGAGAGGGACTTTCCTCAGAAGGAACCAAGGCGTCTGGTAGCAGTGCTTAACGATTTGGGAAGGGAAGCGCAATCGCTCTTTACAGTAATCCGAACAACTAAATTATTCATCGAGATGCCAGACAGGGACAGTGGCTGAGAGACCAGAGACCCCGGCCCAGCCCCGTGACCCCGGCCTGGGGCGCCTCCCCCTGCAGTGAGAGGGGCCTGCAAAGGAGAGGCCTGGGGGTCTCCAGGAGGGAACAGTGTGGGTTCCAGCTAGGGTGGGGGAGGGGGGGGACACTGCATCGAGGGCCCTGGCCGTGTGGGGAGCAGCTTGCAGAGGTGCCCTGGCCCCTCAGGGCCTGTCCCGGGGGAGGGGCTCAGTGCCTGGCAGGGGGTCGGAGGCCACCGCTCTGTCCTGAGGCCCGGTCCCAGGTGTCTGGCTCCCTCTGCTCCCCTCTGCGTCTTCCACCTGCAGCCCCAGGGCCCACCATGCAGTCCTCAGTGGGTGGGTGGGTGGGTGGGTGGCAGGGGCATGGCCAGAGGCCTCCCAGAGCTGTGGCCTTCTACCACAGGAGGCTCGGGCGGGAGACAGGGAGCAGGTGGACGGCAGGCCTGGTCCCTCACATCCAAACACAGACTCATGTCCCCCCTCTGGCGGGCGGTGGGCCAGCCCTCCCAGCTCTCCCGCACTGCCTGGTCCGCTTCCCACACACCTCTCGGCCCACCCGCCCTGAGCTCTGACCGGGAGGCAGGCAGGACGGGACGTGGGGTGAAGTCCCGGGCACGGTCCCTTCGCCTTCTGTTTGTGGGCCCAGCTCTGCCTGCCCGGCCGAGTGAGCGGCCAGGGAGCAGGGGGCACTGGCTGGGCTGGAGATACCCTCGCAGGCCCCGCCCAGAGTCTCCTTCCCCTGGTGGGTGCTCTGTGCTGCCAACGGACGGATGATGGAGGTGAACGTGGATGAGGAAGGGAGAGACCCACGCGAGGACTGGGGCGGGAGCCGAGGCCACGGGGCAGGAGGGAAGGGGCAGGAGCGGAGGGGAAGCAGGGAAAGAGGAGAGGAGGGAGCCTTGCGGTGGAGAAGGGGCCCAGGGCTGGGGGTCAGTGCCAGGAGGGGGTGGGGCGGGACAGGGAGAGGGAGGAGGGGACAGCGCAGCCTGTTGGAAAGGGACGGCCAGGCCCGGGGGCAGCACGTGCTGACTCACCCGCATGCCTTCGATTTTCCCTGCTTCCTGGGGATTCTCATTTTATTTTCGGGAAAGCTGCCTGTTCCGTGACTAATTTGTTCTTAAACAAACCAAACCCAGCACTGGGGAGGCTGGGCGGGCCTGAGTCACTCTCCGCCCAGGGGGACCACACCTCAGCCCCAGCCCCCAGGTGCCTCTGCAGCCCTGACGGACAGACGCCCCGGGGATCCCCACCTCGAGGGAGCTCCTGCGCCCACTGCCCGGAACAGGCCTGGCACAGAGCCCGCACGCAGCTGGTGTTTGTTGACTGACTGACTGGCTGGCTCTTCGGTCCCCTCCCTCCTCTCCGGCCAACTCCTCCGTGCACCCCTGCTCTCCCCAGCCACTCAGCTTTGTGACATGGATTTTACCAACAGGGACCCTTCCGGAACCAGACCCTAGCCACACACAGGATCCAGGCGTGCTCTCTGAACCCCTAGACCCCGCACAGGACCCTGCCTGCCCGGGGGTCAGCCCCAAACGGCTCTGCCCTCTGGGGTCGCTCAGGGGTGTCTATCCCACAGCCCGCCTGTGCCCGCCTGGCACAGAGCCAGTTGTGGGGGGCAGCCCACAAGCCACCGGCACTCTCCCAGGCCCGAGGAAGCCACTGCACCCTCAATCTGACAGAAAGGAAACAGGTCACTGAGCCAGTAAATAGCAAATGCACCCCCAGCCCCCCAGGCCTGCTGAGGCCTCTGGAGTAGGAGCCGGGTCCGCAGGCAGGGTGGCGGGAACCCCAATGGGAAGATGAGGTGCTTTCTCCTGCTCCAGGCCCCGCCCGGAGGAACCCGGGTCTCCTCAGTGGGCCCTGAGCAAGACAAGCCATGGGCGTAGGGCAAGAAACACAACCTTCTTTTTTTAAAAATCTCATCCTTTAGCCCTGACCGGTGTGGCTCAGTGGATAGAGCGTCGGCCTCCGGACTCAAGGGTCCCAGGTTCGATTCCGGTCAAGGGCATGTAACCTTGGTTGCGGGCACATCCCCAGCAGGAGGTGTGCAGGGGGCAGCTGATGGGTGTTTCTCTCTCATCGATGTTTCTCACTCTCTATCCCTCTCCCTTCCTCTCTGTAAAAAAAAAAAAAAAATCAATAAAATAAATACATAAAATAAAATCTCTTCTTTAAAAATGTCAACTCTTTTACTATATAGAAATAGTAACAGTGTCTCTATGGCTTTTAAATAGACAAATCCACAGGGCCTGGAAGATTCTCCTAAAGAGAGAAAGCCCCCCCTGACCAGCCGCCCTGGGGTCCCCCATGGTAGGCAGACACCTGTGGCTGCGCGCGCCCAGCCCGAGGGGGCGGGTCCCGCAGAGGGAGGGGGGGATCCCCAGGCCACCTGTGCGCTCCCCCGCCTGGCGCCTCGCCACCTTCCCGGGGAGGCCACGCGGCTACCGGGAAGGGAGGCGGCTGCTGACCTCCCGCCCGCGGCTTCCCCGGGGGTCCCCCGCCCCTGCCCGCCAGCTCCCTCCCTGCGGGCTCAGCAGCCGCGGGCACCTGGTGCCGGCGGCCCGCTCCGGTCGCCCTCGCTCGGGAGCACGTTTCCAGGAAGCGCGCGCGGAGCCCCGATTCCCGATTCCCGACAGCCGCCCGGCGCGAGCTGCCGCCGCTGCCTCTCCACCAGCGATCGATGCGCGCCCGGCGCTGCGCCCGCCTAATGGAGAGGGCCGGCTGCGCCCACACGCGGCGCTGGCCTCGCCCGGCGCCTCCGCCAGGCCCCTCTCGGTGGACAGGTCGCGCCTGGCCTGCCCCGAGCAGCACAGGGAGCAGCCACCCACCCCGAGCCCCGTGGGTGGGCGCATGGCGGGTGCGGGGTGCCCAGGGCCGGCCTGTGACCCCCAGAAGTCGTGGCGCTTATTGCCCCACAGCAAACCCTAGCGGAGACCCCGCTGGCCAGGCCCTGAAGCGGTCAGCAACGCCCTCCTCCCTAACCAGAACCTTTCTCTCCGTCCCCCAGGCCCCTACCCCCTTTTTACTTATTTATTTGTTTGTCTTTAAATATATTTTTATTGATTTCAGAGAGGAAGGAAGAGGGAGAGAGAGAGAGAAACATCAATGATGAGAGAGAATCATGGATCAGCTGCCTCCTACATGCCCCTTACTGGGGATCATGTGCCCTGACCAGAATCGAACCCAGGACCCCTCAGTCCACAGGCTGGTGCTCCATCCACTGAGCGCACTGGCCAGGGCACCCCCACTTTTTAAATGGGTCCGAGAGATCAGCAAAGAGTCCCTGGAAGAACTCCTGCGGTGCAGGGACTTGCTCTGGTCCCAGTTGGGGCGGCTGTTTTGTCCCCTTAAAGGCAGGGGTGGGAGTGAGGGGCTGGGCGGGGAGGCCAGAAGGGAGGTTTGGGCGGGGGAGGCCTGTGTGAGGCCTGGGCCCAGCGTCCCTTCGAGGGTGGGGGCTGCCTCTCAGGCCCCTCCTCCAGGCTTGGCCACGGCCTGGCCTGCAGCACGTTTGCCTGAGGAGGGGACCGCCCGTTCATCTGTGACCTGGGGGACAGGCTTGCCCAGAATGGTGTGCAGAGGAAGCCGTGATTCATGGGGAGTGCGCATGCGTGTGCATGTGTGCGCGTGCACATCTGCCTGTGCGTGACATACCTGGGAGGTACACTCAAAACCACCTGCAAGCTGGGCTGCCTCTGGGTGGGGAAGCAGGCTAAGCAATTCGTGTATTCGTTTCCTATAACAAATCAGCGGCTTAAAAGGACACAAAGGTGCTATCTTCCAGTCCCGGAGGTCGGGAGGCTGCAGGAGCCCGAAGCGGCTGCTCTGGGGGCTCGGGAGGAATCGGCTGCCTCGCTTTTCCCAGCTGTTAGAGGCTGCGTCTAACCTGGCTCCAGGCCCCTTTATCATAAACAGAATGCTTGGACCCCAAATCAATATGTTGAAGCCCTAACCCTCAATGTCGGGGGGACCTGGAGGTGGGGCCCTCATGATGGAATTAGTGTCCTTATTATTATTATTATTATTATTATTATTATTATTATTATTGCCTTTATGAGACAGCGCGCTCCCTCCCCCTCTCTCTTTCCTGCTCTCTCTCCCCCCGCCTCCCACCATGAGGAGACACAGCGCCAGAGGCTGGCCAGCGAGAGGGCTTGGACCAGCAGCGCAACTGGCCGGACGCTGGTCTGGACCTCCAGCCTCCAGAGTGAGAAATGGATCTGCGGTTTAGGCCCCGCCCCCAGGCAGTGGTGCTTTATTGCGGCACCCGACACCCTTCCTGCACCTGCAGAGCCTGCTGACCCCTGACCCCTGCCTCCCGCTGATAAGGAGCCTTGTGATCCCATTTAGGCTCACCTGGATGACCCGGGATAACCTCCGTGTCAGGCCCTGAACACAGTCACACCTGCCACATCCCTGTGGCCACATGAGGTAGCACCAGGCCCGGTTCTGGTTCTGGGGACTGGGTGGAGGGCATGACGGGGTCCCATTCAGCAGCCAGCCACAGAGGTGACATGTCTCAGCCAACCCTCTTCACGCCTGAGCTCTGAACCATGGGACGCATGACCTATTCAACATGCAATGCCGGCTAAACCAACAAGGGGCGGAGGCGAGGCCAGGGCTGCCCGGACGGGACGGAGGAAGCTGCTCCGAGGGAGGGACGCAGATGTGAACCCTGGACTGGGGCTGTGGGCAGCCCCCCGCCCCCCAGGGCCTCAGCCTTCCTTGTTTGATGGCTACAGTGACATTTCCTTCCCTCCCAGGGCACCAAACAGAAGGCATCCTAACCGCACCCCAAACAGTAAGTAACCCAGGGACATGGAAAAGACGGTGACGGAAGCACCTCTGACCTCTCCCCAGCACGAGGGGAGTCCCCTCCACCCCGGATGCACCTTCCCGTGGCACCTGGCCGGCCCACCCTCTGGGGGAGGAGGGCTGGGAGCAGATCCCCAGGGATGGACGCACCCGGACATGCTCGCCTCTGCTCCAGTCATGCGGGAGGCAGGGAGGCAGCACGGCGCCGGGTCAGGTGGCCCTGTCCCCACAGCGCCAGCCACTGCCCTCGCCTGCCCAGCACCTTGGTCTCGGAGACTCACTGACGACCTGACCTCCCTCAGCCCCTGGAGCGAGGCACCACCCGGACGACCTGGTCAGAACCTGCACGCCCCTGTTGGGCCGGCCATTGGCACCAGACACACTCAGGCCCAGGCCCGGGCTTTTCTCAGAGCTGCCGAAGCAGGTGGGCCTGGGCCTGGCTCCCACCTGGGAGTGTCTATCATGTGAGCCAATCACATGACCCCCACCCGACCTATGACCCAGAGGGCCATGATTCGCTTCCCCGGTCAGGGCACATGCCCGGGTTGTGGGCTCGATCCCCAATGGAGGGTGTGCAGGAGGCCTCCGATGGATGTTTCTCTCTCTCTATCCCTCCCCTTCCTCTCTCTAAAATCAGCAGAAATAAAGAGACTTGGAGAGCTATATTTATTTTCCAAAAGGAGGGAATTCTGACACCTGCTACAAGGTGGGTGATGAGCGTGAGGACAGCATGCCAAGTGAAATCAGCCAGACACGAACACCCAGATCCTGTGTGACTCCCCTCCTGGGAGGGGCCAGAGCAGCGGAGCTCATAGAGACGAGAGTGGCGTGGTGGGGGCGGGGGGGGGCGTGAGTGTGCAAGGGGGACAGAGTCACGGACGGTGAAGAAGGGGGTGACGGCTGCACAACAATGCGAATGCGCTTACCGCCGCTGAGCCGAGCGCGTCACACGCTAACACAGCAAACGTTCTGTCGTGTATCTTACCACATGGAAACATTAAGTCACATTTACAGTCCTTGTTATTGAACTCCAGTTTAAGGGTCATGGGGTCTGCCTTCAAACCGGGCTGCTAAGCCCAGACCTTGGCTTTTCACTGCCCCCCAGTCGCTGGCAGGGGCGGAGGTGGGGATGCCAGCGCCCGGGGCCTGCCAGGTGGGCTGGACAAACTCTCAGGCAGCTGTCCCCTGGGGATGACCAGGGTCTGGTGTGGCAGCCAGACCCCCATGGCCCCTGCCCAGTCCCGTGGAGCACACTCGCCCCTCTGGTCCCGCCGGCCAGGGAAGGCGGGGCACGCCCACACGTGCTGGGGTACTGGGGCCACAGCAGACCCATGACCCCTGACCTCAATGCACCTCCACCTGCGTGCACATATACACCACACAGACAGATCCTGTCACCAGGTCTCCAGAGCTCCCGGACTGCACAGGGAGTGGGAATCCTTGCCCCCCACCCCTCCCAGCGGCCTAACCCCCACCTGCCCATCTCGACTGCTGCCCCAAACAAAGCTCAAGTTCCCCTAAACATGGGCACCCTGGCGCCCCGGCACTGGCTCAGCCAGCCCGGTGCAGAGGCCGCCTGGAAATCGGAGGCCGAGGAATGCAGTGGGCAGCTTGGCAGAGAGACAGCCAGCCTCCGGGCTGCCAGGAAGGCCAGCGGCCCTGCCCTCGCCCACCCGCGGGACGCAGCCAATGGACGGGGGCGCCGAGCTCCGGCCTCCAGCAGCGCCCCGCACCCAGCTGCTGCAGGTCCTCCTGGTCACCACCCCTGCCCCCGCGACACGGGCGGAACCGAATCCCTGTCCTCCCGCCCCAGCCCTGCCGGGAAGGGGTATCTTAGCTTCCCTTCCTGGAATCCCACTGGCGCCCAGCCCGCTATGCCCAGCAGCACTGCCCGCGAGCCCAGCTGCGCCCCCTCCTGCCCCGAGTCCCCAAGAGAGGAGAGGTCACCCCAGAAAGGCCGGCTTGCCCAGCTCAGTGCCCACCTGGCTGAGGCCCCAGGGCCCAGCCTGGACATGAGACCACCAGCCCTCCCTCTCCTTCCTGCCCCCCCTCCCCCCGCCAGGGGCTCCTCATGCAGCCTGCTGCTTGGGGTTCTGGCCAGAATACTCCCACCCTCAACTCACTTCGGCCTGAGAGAGTCTGTGGCCAGTCCCTCCTTCAGGAGCAGGAGATGGAGGAGGCTCAGAGAGGGGGTGGAAGCGGGGCGGGTCACAGAGCGAGTTACACACAGGGGGCAGCCCCAGCTGCTCCCCACACAGCGTGTCCCCAGGTTGAATCCTGACCTGAACAGCTGTCCGTGAGATGCCGTGGGTGGGGGCTGCTGGGTGAGTGACCTGCTGGGGCCATGTAGGGGACGTGAGGGGAGAGACGGACGGCGTCTGACGAGGCAGAGGGGCTGCTGGGAGCGGCCAGGGGCGGATGGGTGTCCCCTGAGGGAAGGACAGGTGGGGTGAGAAGGGGCAGCCACCGGTGGACTGGGCCTCGGAAGAGGGTGAGGGTGCAGGGAGCCCCTGGACCAGGAGTGAAGCTGGTCGGGCCAGGCCTGACCTCACTCCCCGGCCCAGCGACGGCGCTGGGCACAGATGGCTAAGCCAGGATGTGGGACACTCTCCAGGCGCCAGGGCTGGGAGGGAGGGGAGACCCAGAAAGCCGGCTGTCTGCCCCCAGGTGCTTGTAGTATGTGGGGGCCGGGAAGGGGCAAGAAGAAACCGAGCCCCCAGCTAGCTGCGGCCAGGGCAGGGCGTGGGAAACGCGGGGGATTCGGAGCAAAGTTCGCACAGGTGAGGAGTCTGCAGCGGAGGAGGCGCCTGATAGGGTGGACGCAGTGTCGTAGTGTCGGCAGCCGAGCTGGGAGCCGTGGGACCCGGGGCATGGGGCGTCGGGGGGCCGGGGCGTCGGGGGGGGCAGGGGCTTGGAACAGCACAGAAACAAGGGTGGAAAGGATGGGATTTGTGCAACTCCCAGGCCTGTGACCTCGGCGGCCGGTAACAGACTGAAACCAGAAAGACGTTCACGGTTTACATAAAACATCCAGAGGCTGGGCTCCGAGCTGGGGGGCAGCTCAGGGGTGCTGGCAGGGCCCGAGTCCTCTCTGTCCTTCCACGCGACGGAGGTGGGTGAGCACCAGCCTGCTGCCAGGGCTTTCCCCGGTGTGGGGCTCCAGGTCCTGCACCCGGAAGTCAAACCCAGACTCCCAGTCGTCCTCGCACTGAGGATGTGGCTCTTCGTGGGCACAGAGGGGCTGCCACGTCCCAAGCATCATGCCTCACGTGACCGTGCGCTGGGCAGGAGGAGGTGGGAGGCCAGCAGGACAGATTTCTCCTTGAGCTCTCAGGCACCCCCAGACACCTTCCCCTTACACTTCACTGGCAGTCCTGGGGGGAGGGCCACCCCCAAATTGAAGTTGTCCCTCATATCCGCAGGAGCTGGGTTCCAGGACCTCCCACAGATACCCAGATCCGCGGGTGCTCACGACCCCTGTGGCCCGTGGCCCAGGCCCGTGCACAGCGAGGCCCGTGCCCGCAGACTCGCCGCAGGAGGCAGGCCGGCGTCCCTGGAAACTCCTCCGTGCGGGGACCTGCACCTCCGAGGCTGAGGGTGGATGTTCTGCACACATTCCAAACGCCCTGAGAGCGAGACAGACGCTGCCAGCAGCCTCCTCTTAGTAGGTGGAGAAAGTGCGACGGGAACGGGTCCAGCTCTTGTCTCTTAGAACCACCCGCTCAGCCGGGGCAAGCATCACCGCACGGACAGCAGCACCTGGCGTTCGGGGTGCTGTGGGGAGCCCGCCAGGACCCACGGCGGGACTTACTCATGGGATGTCCTCCCATTTACCGCACGAGGCCCATTCGGGTGGCCGGACGCGGTGGCCGGTCAGCAGGGGCCCAGGCTGCGGCGGGGTCATGCACATTTCACCACAGGTGCCCACAGCCCCAGCGACGGCGACCCTCGGAGGCCGGGGGTTCGGCTGCGTCTCATGCGTTCCCTGTTCCCATCAGGTCTCACTGCGGACCGAGCCCCCCACGCCCCAGGCTTCCCGGGGAGGGGCCTCCCTCTGTGCTCATGTCCCCATCTGCCTCCTGTTCTGCTATTAACAGTCACTCGCTGGCCCCTCGGAGGCCTCCAGCCCTCGGGGACCTCCCTGGGGACCCCACCCCCGAGACACCCCCGAACGCCTGTTGGTCCTGGTGAGGGTGGGTGAGGGTCACGTGGTACCAGCTGGAATGGGCGTGAGACCCTGGGAAGAGAGATGCAGGAGGTACAGAGGGGGTGGCGGCCAAAAACAAGGACTGGAAGTGAGGGTTCCCGGCAGCAGAGAATTCTGGGGGTCAGGACTGTGCATGTCGAGCGAGAGACAAAGGTAGAAAGGTCAGAAAAGCAAGACGGCAGATGGGAGCTAATATTAGTCATCCCCTCCTGAGACAGAATGTTCCAGAAGTCAAGTGGGCTGCCTCACCCAGCGGTGGGTCCCGGGGCCAGGCACACAAGCATGTACTGCTGGGAGGTTCTGGATGGCAAGTGAGCGAGGACCAAGGTCAGCCCAGGGTCCCCTCTCTTGGGCCCGTGTGGTCTGAGTGGGGGATACAGGACCAGGGGCTGAGATGTTCAGACCGGCTCAAACCAGCCCCGGCTCACACCATGGCTGGAGCTGAGTCAGTGGGGAGAGTGCATTGTGGGGTGGGGGGTGGGAAGGACAGACGCCACGCTCAGGGGGGCGGGGCGGTCACAGGTCCCTGGAGGAGCAGCAGCAGCGTGGTGTGTCCACGTAAGAGGTGCTGGATAATGGACTGGGTCCTGGCTGGTGGGGCCCGCGCACCGAATGGTCTCGGGTCCTGGTCCCTGTCAAAGGCACACACCTGGGTGAAGGGGCCACTCCTTGGCTTGGGAGGCAGCTAGTCCATGTCTCTCTCACATGGATGTTTCTCTCTCCCCCTCCCTTCCTCTCCCCCTGAAAAGCAGTGGAAAGATATCCTCAGGTGAGGATTAACAACAACCAATAATCCTCCTATCTAATAAAGAAGGAATATGCAAATTGACTGTCACCCCATCGCAAAGATGGCAGCGCCCACAGCAGAGGCTGAGTTCCCGTAATGAGCCTTAATGAGAAATCAGCAAGGACCTGAGGCTGCATGGGGCTGGGCCAGGGCAGGGGACCTGAGGCTGCACCCCCTGCCCGGTGGGGCTTGACAAGGGTGGGCCGGCCGGGTCTGGATCTCACCCAATCGGGGTAGGGCCAGCTGGGTCTGGGTCTCGGGCAACTTTGGGGTGCCACAGGTGGGAGGGGACTTGACTCTGGATCCTGCGGCACACCCCAGACTCTGACAGGAGGAAGATTTTCATATACATTTTTACTAACTTGCTTTCATCTCTGACACTTCTATTATAGAGAAAGGGCAAATAGCAATATTAACATATTTCCTCTAATTAATCCCCTTTTAATGTGCACGAATTTCATGCACCGGGTCACTAGTAATAATAATAATAATAATTAATAATAAATAATAATAATAATAATTGATTGTTGAGTAGATGCATGAAAGAGAGGGAAGGAACGAAGGAAGAAAGGGGGAGGGAGGAAGGGAGGACAGGGCGTGAAGGCAGGAGACGGCTGAGACACGGAGCTGGTGTGCAGCCGGCCTCCCTGCTGGCCGGGACTCCGCCTGTTCCCAGAACACCACCTGCCCCGAAGGACATTCACCCGGGCCGGGGAGGCTGGCCAGAGGGCAGCCTGGCAGCCCGCGCGCCGGGGTGAAGGCTGAAAGATGCCAGCTGACAGGCCCCGTGTCCCTGCTGGACCTGCCGCGGCCCGAGGCAGGGCCGCTGTGGGGGCTCTGTAAAGCCGAGGTGAAGGTGGGCGCTGTCTGAGGGGCTGGGACAGGGGCTCCCTAAACGGTGCGACGCTCAGGCTGAGCGCCAGCATGCTGACCGTGGAGCTCCCGCCTGCCCGGGGAACTGGGGTGCAGAGAGAACGGATCCGCTCTTGAAACCACCTCCATCTACAGCCAAGGAGCCGAGGGGCGCGGCCTGCTCTGCCTCTGGCCCAGGATGTGTTTATCCTGTGAGGTGGGAGCAGGAAGGCCTGTGGCGAGGGGAGGAGGTCGCCATGGGCTCCTACGTGCACTCGCCACAGATGCCAAGGCCCATGGCCACGGGCAAAGCCCCAACAAAGCCCAGAAGTCTGACTCCCTCACAACCTGTGACCCAGTTACACCTCTGGAGGTGCCCCGGCCCCTGTCACAGAGGGGGAAGTGAGGCTGCAGAGGGGGCGGGACTGGCCGGAGGATGCTCAGCTGGCCGGCGGCGGAGCTGGACTCGAAAGCCAGGCCCGCAGGACCCCAAAGGGCTGTCTGAGCCGCCCGGGCTGTGCCTCCTCCCGCTGCGGGGGGCCACGTGCAGGCTCCCCACCGTGGCGGCCACTCCCAGGTCTGGCAAGTTCCTCAGCCTCTCTGGGCCTCAGTTTCTTTATCTGTAAAATGGGTATTGCTTGAGCAGACCCCGCCCCTGCAGGGCGCTCATCACGCAGAATGCTTAGGGTGGCACCGGCACCCTGCTCCATGGAGCCCTGTGATTCTATTTGCCGTCCGCCCTGCCAGGGCCCAAGCCTCCCCACCCCGGCTTCTGTCTCCCACCTCCAGCCCGCGGAGCTTCCCACCTACAGGGCAGTGTGCAGGCTCAGGCCACTGCCCACCGAGCCACTGCCCAGGTGAGGAGACACACACACACACACACACACACACACACACACACACACACACACACACACACACACACACACACACACACACACACAGACACACACACACACACACACACACACACACACACAGACAGACACACACACACACACACAGACACACACACACACACAGACATACACACACAGACAGACATACACACACACAGACACACACGTGCGCAAACACACACATACACACAGAGAGACACACATACATAAACACACACACGCAAACACACACAGAGACATACACACACGCAAACACACACACGCACACTCACACACACGCGCGCGTGCACACACACACACACACACTTCCGCTCGCCCCCAGCCTGCCATGCGCTGCCCCTGCGGCTGCTCAGTGTGAGGCTGGGCTGCGAAGGTCTCCCTCTAGCGGCCCCACAAACTGCGGCTGCGGCTTGGGCCTGACTTCTAACCTCTGCAGGAAAGGGCACCTCGGCACCTCGCTCCTGCTGGGGTTTCAGCTGAATCCTGCCCCCTCCTCCCTCCCTGCTCTCCCCCGCCCCCCGCCGCCGCCCAGGCCTGGAGCTGCTTGCTGCTCATTCATTCATCTGAGCGTCGGGAACCAAGCCCTCGCCAACAGCAGCCCAAGTCAGAGGCTCGAATCTCAGAGCAGAAGACAGGGTTGGGGGCCTCAAGGCGGGGCGGGGACGGGGGGGGGGGTGCCAGGCTGGGGGAGTAGAACAGGTCACCAGTGGGAGCCCACCTCACCTCTGAGACCGGAGAAGTCCCGGGTTCCTTGTTAGCTTTCTTTTTTTTCCTTAAAAAAAAATCTGTGGTAAAATACACAAGACCTGGAACTTGCCATTTTAACCATTTTTAGGGGTTGGAGTTCCGTGGCGTTAGACACATTCACGTTGTTGTGCAAGCATCACCCCATCGTCTCCAGAGCTTTCGCATCTCCCTAAACTAAGTCTCCGTCCCCACTGACCAACCCCTGTGCACCCCCATCCGTCCCCTGTCCCACCCCCGTCCTGGGCAACCTCCCTTCCACTCTGTCCTGGACGCGGCGGCTGCAGGTGCCGGATCTAAGTGGGATCACACGGTGTTTGTCCTCACTGAGCATGTGGCCTCGCGAGCCTTCCACGTGTAGGCGCCAGGAGGCCCCTCCTCCTCAGGCTGAGTGACAGTCCAGTGTCTGCACGGACCACGTGGTCCCCCAGGGCCATTCCCTACTGGACCCCATCCCTGGGCCTGGCGCTTCTCGACTTTTCTTTCCTTTTTTAAAAAAACATATTTTGTATTGATTGCAGAGAGGAAGGGAGAGGGGGAGAGAGAGAGAAACATCAATGATGAGAATCATGGGTCGGCTGCCTCCTGCACGCCCCACATTGGGGATCAAGCCCACAACCCAGGCATGTACCCTGATCGCGAATGGAACTGTGACCTCCTGGTTCATAGGCCACTCGACCGCTGAGCCACTCTGGCTGGGCTCAGCTTTTCCATCTTACCTCCCAACTGGCAATGACAATAATAATGATGTTATTACCATAATGGGTTGAATGACTCTCCCCTCAAAAAAATATGTCCACCCAGATCCTTTGAATGTGACCTTATTTGGAAAAGGGTCTTGGAGTGAGCTCTAACCAGTTTGGCTCAGTGGATAGAGCGTCGGCCTGTGCACCAAAGGGTCCCGGGTTTGATTCCGGTCAAGGGCACGTACCTCGGTTGCAGGCTCCTCCCTGGCCCAGGCCCTGGTCGGGGCTCATGCATGGGGCAACCAATCGATGTGTTTCTCTCACATGGATGTTTCTCTGTCTTTCTCTCTCTCTTCCACTCTCTCTAAAATCAACGGGAAGTTATCCTCAGGTGAGGATTAAAAATAAATAAATAAATCTTGAGCGAGATTATCTTGGATTAGGGTTTCGCTCAATCCCTTGCCGTGTCCTCGGGAGAGACAGAAGCGAGGACGGGCACAGAGAAACAGGACCCCAGACCAGAGCGGCAGAGCCTTGGGTGCAGCCGCCAGGAGCCAAGCAGCGTGCTGGTCCCCAGAGCTGGGAGAGGCCAGGAAGAGGCCCTGGAGCCCGGGGAGGGAGCTGGCCCCGCTGACGCCGAGACGTAAGACTTCTGGCCTCCAAACCCGTGAGAAAACCGATTTCTGTTGCTGTAAGCCCCCCACGGCGGCAGCCCCAACACAGGGACCGGGTGGGAGCCTCCATGCCTCACAGCCAACCCTGCTCAGTGGGTCTTCTGTTCCCATTTCACTGGCTACTGAGGCTCTAAAACAGTGGTTCTCACCCTCCCTAATGCCGCGACCCTTTAACACAGTTCCTCGTGTTGTGGTGACCCCCAACCATAAAATTATTTTCGTTGCTACTTCATGACTGTAATTTTGCTACTGTTAATGAATTGTAATGTAAATACCTGTGTTTTCCGATGGTCTTAGGCTCTACAGCAGCGGTTCTCAACCTGTGCGTCGCGACCCACAGGTTGAGAACTACTAGCAGGGTCGCCTCAGACCATCGGAAAACACAGGTATTTACATTACAATTCATTAACAGTAGCAAAATTACAGTCATGAAGTAGCAACGAAAATAATTTTATGGTTGGGGGTCACCACAACACGAGGAACTGTGTTAAAGGGTCGCGGCATTAGGGAGGGTGAGAACCACCGCTCTAAAATGTTAAGTAACTCGCTCCCCAGGCGACTGCGAAGTCCTTGCTTCATCCTTTTGAAGTCTGCCCTGAACCCTAACTGCTAGGCGGGCCCCTCACCCCGACACTCCCATCTGGATGGACGTGGGACAGCCCCCGTTTTCCGAGAAGGATGTGTTAAGCATTTCACAGGCATTCTGCTATTATGTTTATTATTTATGACCCGTTTTAGGGACATCACACGGTAGCTGTATTGTGGCCGTACATTTTATTTCCATGGCCTTAAAACGCAAACAAACAAAACGAGTCGCCCTGTGAGCGGCTGAGCATTGTCCTCATCCTGCAGAAGAGACATTTTCCTGCAGCCAGAACCGTAACACACCAAGAACCTGCCGCAGCAAGGTTGTTGGGAAGAGCTGTTACTTCCGGCCGAACAGCCTGATCCCGCCCCGGCTGCCATGGGCCTGCTCCTCCGGAGCATAAGTGTGCCGGGCGGGCCTGCACACACCACACGGCGCCCAGGTCCTGGCCAAGGCCGGCAGCCGTGTTCCGGGGACTCCCGTTCATGCCCCGCCTCTGACCGGACACAAATAAAACGAATGACTCCCTTTGAAGTGAAGTTTCAATCATCCTGCTGACAAGAATGTTTTACTGCTGCAAATGTAAAGCCATAAAATGCAAAGAAGAAGAAGAAGAGGAGGAGGAGGAGGGGGAGGAGGGGGGGAGGAGGAGGAGGGGGAGGAGGAGGGGGAGGGGGAGGAGGAGGAGGAGGAGGAGGAGGAGGAGGAGGAGGAGGAGGAGGAGGAGGAGGAGGAGGAGGAGGAGGAGGAGGAGGGAGCCATTTCAGCTCTGGGATAAAAAGGCAGCTGCAGGACATCCCCGGGTGCCGGGGGCCAGGGCTGCAGGATGAAATGCAGGATGCCCAGTTCAATCTGAGTTTCAAACACAGAGCTGGTCGTGTTTAGGACAAGTCTGCCCCACACGGCGCAGGAGACGGACTCAGGCTAAAACCAGTGGCTGTTTATCTGAAATTCAAATTGAACTTCTGGGCGCCTGGTCTTTTGTTGGTTTCTTTTATTGAACGTGGAGACCTCGGGTGGGACTAAAGAACAAGAACAAGCGAACGGGCACCCCCACAAGTGAACTGGGGGCCCCTGGGGGCCAGTCACAGGAGCAGGTGCTCACGGTTGGTTAGCAAAGCAGGGCGTCCTGGGTCTCAGTGGGTTTAACGGTGTCCCCAAGCTTGCGTGAGGAGAGGTGAGGGTGCTCTGAGGGGCTTCGGGGGGCGGAGCGTGTCCACCTGGGAGGCTCACCTGCCGCCCTCCGGAGCTTGGCAGGAGGCTCCGAGCCCCCGCCCCCAAGAAAACCCGCCCAGGACTCCGGAGCGAGGGCGGGTTTTGGACCAAGAGCCGCAGGATCCGGTTTGGGTCAGCCGCTCCTTTGCCAAACCTCGCAGCCCACGACTCGGCTGCGCCCCCAATCCACCGCAGAGGCGGGCAGCGTCGCCCCTTCCTTCCAACAGGAGGGAGTTAGGAGGGGTGCACCCCAGGGGCCCCCAAATAGACTCCACCCCAAGGGGGCTCCACGGATGAGTCCTGCCCTGGTCCCATTTGGCTTTGGCTTAGTTCGGGGGGTGGTCGTGGGTGGACGTGGACAGTGGCCCTCCCCACCTCCCATTTCAGGAGCACCCCGAGATCCTTACCTAACTACATCTGTAAACACCCTGCTTCCAAACAAGGTGCGGAGGCATCTTTTGGGGGGGCTACCATTCACGGGGGGTTTTGAGTGGACAGAGGAGCACTCCCCCCCACTGGGAGCACCCACCTGGGCGGTCATGAGAGGGAGAATAAGTGTGGGCACAGCCACAACCACCACGCGGGCCTCTGGGCACAGCTGCCAAGCCCACCCCAACTAGTACCAGTTACGAGAAACAGAAACCTATCTCAAACCACAACTGAAATGCAAATCAAAACTGGGAGGTACTGCCGCACACTCAGTAAGATAGCTGCTATAAAAAAAAAAGAAAAAAAAAAAAGATAGCTGCTATAACATCACACGCCCCCAAAACAGAAAATAACAAGTGTCGATGAGGATGTGGAGAAATGGCTGGTGCATCGCTGGTGGGAATGCAAACCCACAGAGACAGGAGCAAAAAGGAATGCTTACTGTTGAATGCCCACAGAGAGACTATTTGTTACACAGCCCATTATGGGAATAGCTGACTGATACAGGGACAAATGTCCACCACCCTCGGGAATGCAGGGAAAGGCTAACGGCGGGCCTGGATTCTCAGCCCTGCCTCCGCCAGAGCTGGCACAGCCCTCCCCCATGTGGTCCCAGTCCAGGCCCTGGCATGGCTCAGTTGGACCAGATTTCCCCCGGCTCCCCAGCCCACATCCCACAGAGCTGCAGGACGGAGCTGTCCAAGCCAGGTCTCCACGTGCCCACCCAGTGCCTGTGCCACGCTCACTGATGCCCAGAGCCAGAGGTGGGGATGGCCCTGGCATGGTGCTCAGAGCCCCCACTTCGTTCCCCGGAGCTGGCAAACCATGGAGCATGGTCCTCCGTCAGACAAGGAGGGTGTGCGAGCCTGGCTTTGGCCTTCAGCTTGCTCACAGCCAGCCAGCCCTCGCTTGTGTGAAGCTTTGCGCGGAGGCTCTGCAGACACCTGGGAAGCAGGCCCCCGCCCCCGCCCCCACCACCTTTGTGGGGTCTACATGGGCTGCCGGGGATTAAATGAGCCCATGTAACATGCTTGGACCAGGGCCTGGCCTGGAGTAAAAGCCACAGAACTGCTTGCCATCATATGAACGCCTGGTCCCCACGTACCAGGCCAGCCTGTCCCAGCGCGCACAGCGTGCCTCCTCGGCCCCAGCACCCTGGGGTGTCCACGTGGCTGAGCTCCCTTTTTCCCTGGTGTGCACTGGGGCTGGGGGACATGGGGCCGGACCCAACAGAGACCCACAGAGCCCAGAGCAGCCCCCTGGTCCGGCGGGGGGGCCCCGAGGGTCCAGCGTGCAGTGGGACATGCCCTGTCCCCACTCCCCCGGGGGAGGGGCCCCCTGCCTCTTGGAAGAGAAAAGGGATGAGTTGTAATTGAGGGGCGGAACCTTGCAGCGAGGCGCCAGGAGGTTGGGGCTCAAGGAGAAGGGGGGGCCCGGTTAAGGCTGAGCCCGGGCCACGCAGAGGGAACCCTGGTGCAAAGGGAAGGGCCAGCTGCCGCCCGCCCTGGCAGGCAGGCGCCGCGCGGGCAGCGAGCCCTCCCTCTATCATCTGCCGGAGCATTTACAGTCAATAAACGGGCTAATTAATTCTCTTCAAAGACCTCTCAATTATTCATCCCGGCTGGAAGGAGCGATGAGAGCGCCTCGCTCCCAGCCTGGAAGTGGAAGCGGGGCTGGGGCCCGGCCTGCACAGCCTCAGGGTCCCCAGGGCCCTGCCCACAGAACCCCTCTTCTTCCTCCAACTGCAGCAGCTAGGTCGTCCCCACGCCCAGGGGAGGCAGCCCTGACCCCAGTGACTTTTGTCCAACAGCCGGTGGGGGGCCTGAGCCACAAAGCCCGGCCCTGGGCCTGCAGCCTGGCTTGGAGGCTTCAGGGTGGGCAGTCACAGGGTCGCTGTCCCCAGCTGAGCGGGGCCTCTAGGGGAGAGGCTGCCCTGGGAGGAGCATCGGGGAGCTAATCCCCCAGCAGCTGCAGGCCGCTAAGTCCATGTGACCCCCAACACCTGCAGCTGAGACCCTTGGAGAGCTGGGCCCTAGCGAGGGCCCTGGGGCCACACCAGGGGCAGCCGTGCCCCCAGCAGTCCCCTCCCGGGTGGGGCCTAAGTCCCGAGCTAGCTTCCCGCGTCCCCTCCAACTTCCTCGAGTTGCTCAAGTCCTCTTGGAGGGTCTTGGGGGACCGGGCGGCAGGTCTATCCCCCGCCCACCTTCTCCTCTCCGACCCATGCCCCCCGGTCGGCTCTCACTCCCCGGCCTCCCCCAAACAGCATGTGCCGGTGAGCGGAGGGTTAACTCCCAGCTGCTCCCAGACCGCGGAGTGGGGGGCGGGGGGCCAGGGGCGTGCCTGTCGGGAAGTATGGATTTCTGCAGTGGTTTTACTGGAAAAGCCGTCGCTGAAGGTGGGAGGGGGTCACCATGGCAACTTCTGGCAATGGGAGCAGGTTGGCCGGTGGGAGCCCATTCCTCCGGGGGCCCCGGGGGACCGGCTGGCGCTGGGAATCCAGGGGCCCCCGGCCGCCTCCCGGGAGTCCTCGCCCTCTGCGGGGAGCACAGAGACCCGCCCCACCCTGGAACGACCGCCTTCCCGCCCCCAGCAACCGCTCCCCGGGGGCCCTGCCTCCCCCCCTGGTAATCGATGCGCCAGTTACCCGGCGGGCCCTCCTGCGGAGCTCCACCCGGAGGCCGCCTGGACTGCAGGGGGTGCGCGAACGGGCTGCCTCCGCCCGGCCGGCCGGCGGGACTCCGGGGGCTCAGAGCTCACCCCGCCCGGCCCACCGGCCGGTTCAGGGAAGTCCTGCCCGTCCTCCCCAGCGCGGACACCACCACCGGGCGAGGGACCTCCAGAAGCCGCGAGATGGTGGGGGGACGCAGCCCCCAGGCGCAGGAGGCCCGGGTGCACCTCCAAATCCCGACGCCCCGCCAACTTGCCACCCCGAGGAATTCCAGGGGCTGGGGGCTCCTGCCTCCCGCCCAGCGCTCACCCCGTCACGTCGGGACCCTCGGCTTGGCCCTGCCGGCCGCCAATGCAGCCCGAAGCCGAGGGCCCGGGGTGGAGGGATGGGGCTCAGAGTCCTGGGGCGCCGCAGGGGGGGGGGTGCCCTCGAAGCCCCTTGCAATCCTGCAGCGGGGCGGGGGGCGGGGGTTGCCGGGGAGGCGCTTTCAGGAATCTGCGAGGCGCTGGGGGCGGCCAGGAGGAGGGGGCACACGGAGGGCAGCGCCGGGGGTACGGGGGGGGGGCCAGGAGGGGGGAGGGGGCACACGGAGGGCAGCGCCGGGGTACGGGGGGCGGCACACGGAGGGCAGCGCCAGGGTAGGAGGAGGGGGGCACACGGAGGGCAGCGCCGGGGTACAGGGGGCATCCAGGAGGAGGGGGCACACGGAGGGCAGCGCCGCCGGGGTACGGGGGGGCGGCCAGGAGGAGGGGGCACACGGAGGGCAGCGCCGCCGGGGTACGGGGGGGCGGTTGGGGGGAGACGGCCCCCTGCCGGGGAAAGACACCCCCTTGCCCGCTCCAGTCCGCGTGGGCACCAGCCCCGGCTCTGCGGGGGGACCCCAGACGGGGGTTCCTCCGCACCCCCACTTCTGGTCTGCAAGGGGCGGGTAGACCACTCGCTCCCCAGGGGCTGGTGCGGGATGGCCAGGCCACGCCTCTTCTCGCGCCCCCCACGCCCGCGAGGAAGCGCCCGGGCCCCTCCTAGGCCTCGGGTTGCGGCTGAGAGATGTGGGGACCCCCCCCCCCCCCCCCGCGTGGCGTTCCCCAGGTGCGGCCCAGCCGCGGGTTCCCAGAGCCCACAGCACCTGAGCGTTAAACCGACCCCGGATCGGGACCTTTCCCTCCCTCACCCCAGTCGGTTTGGGGGACCCTAGGTCAGCTCCCCGGCTCCCCACTGCTCGCCCAAAGTCCCCTCCCGCCCTCGCGCCGCCTGGGGCACCCATTTAGCGCCCTCGACCTGCCAAATCCCGATAGAACATTTGGGCCATAAGTGCTGCGTATAAATAATTCAGGCCACGTGCACATTGGCCAACAGAAAAGCAGCCCAAAGCCCCCACTCCCGGAACCGCGGCCCGGGTGGGGCGGGGCGGGGCCGCTGAGCCCGCCCCTCGCCCCGCCCCCAGGGCCGCTGAGCCCGCCCCTCGCCCCGCCCCCAGGGCCGCTGAGCCCGCCCTCGCCCCGCCCCCCAGGGCCGCTGAGCTCGCCCCGCCCCCAGAAAGCCCCGCCCCCAGGGCCGCTGAGCCCGCCCCTCGCCCCGCCCCCAGCAAGCCCCGCCCCAGGGCCGCTGAGCCCGCCCCTCGCCCCGCCCCCAGCAAGCCCCGCCCCAGGGCCGGGGGGCTGCTTCCCTGCTCCACCCAGATGGGCGGGCGAGGGCAGCGGAGGGGCTCTGAGCCCAGGGTGGGGTGGGGAGACTAGCCCCACCATGGGGGTGGGGCGGCCCTCGTGCACCCCCAGAGGCCAGGGTCTCCCAACCCCAATGCGTGGCTGGTCTCTGGGCCCAGCTGGTGCCCACAAACATTTCCTGAATAAATGCACGAAGGAGCCCATGATCTGACTGATTGCGGGTTCCAGGGAGGGTCAGTCCTGAGCTCTGGCAGACACACACACCCACCCCCGTACCCCCCATTCCCGCGGCTGACAGCTGACAGGCCCCTTCTCCAGGTGCAACTTGCCGGCCTCAGGTGCGAAGGCTGGAAGGATTCCTGGAGGAGGTTCGGCTGGGCTTGCCCTGCCCTGGCCCTGATCAAGGACCTGACAGGGCTCCCTACTGACAGTGGCGCCTAGTCCCAACCCTCGGGCTGGCGTTCAAGGTCCGCTGTCCCACTGGGCCCTCCGCATGGCCAGACAGGCTCTGGCACGCCTCCTGCTCCAGGCCCTTGCTGGAACTGCCCCAGCTGGCCTGCCCCTCCCTGCCTGTGGTATAAATGCTGCTCCTCTCTGGCCCATTCCCCGTCTTGGGAGGGACGCCCCTCACACCCCTCTGCTCTCCCCATCCTCATCCACACCTATTCAGGTCTTTTCTTTTATATCTGTACTAGAGGCCTGGTGCACACACTTGTGCACGGGTAGGGTCCCTAGGCCTGGCGGGTGATCAGGGCTGATAGGGGCCTTCCTTCATTCCGCGCCGCCCCCTGGTAGTCAGCACATGTCATAGCGAGTGATCGAACTCCCAGTCTCCTGGTCGAACTCCCGAGGGGACACTTTGCATATTAGCCTTTTATATATAGAGAAGATATATATATATATTTTAAATCAATTTCTGAGAGGAAGGGAGAGGAAGAGAGAGATAGAAACATCAATGATGAGAATCATTGATCAACTGCCTCCTGCACGCCCCACACTGGGGATAGAGCCTGCAACCCCAGCATGTGCCTGACTGGGAATCAAACCCATGACCTCCTGATTCATAGGTCAATGCTCAACCACTGAGCCACACCGGCCGGGCTATTCAGGTTTCTTAACGCCCATCAGGTTCCAAGCTTGTGCAAGGATCCTGACAACAAAAGATGCAGGTCCTGCCCTCCAGTATCCCGCAGCCAGTGAGGGACACAGGACTGCCCAGAGGGAAGGCAAGGTGGAGATGCAGGGAGAAGAGGGTGTGTCTCTTGGCAGAGGGTATGGCTCCCAGGGACCACCCCCTGGCAGAGGGGACGAGCTGAGCGGCCTGGAGGACAGACGGGACTCCTGAGCGTGCAGACAACACCTCTGGCCCTCCCAGCACCGCCCTGCCGGCCCCACACACCTGTGGTCCTCACAGCCAGACCTGGTTCCCATCCTGCCGCTGTTCAGCAGCAAGCGACTCTAACTCCCAGGCCTCAGTGTCCTCGCCTGCAAAATGGGGATCCTGGCCCCGGCCATGCAGAGCTCCTGGCCATGCCCCCTCAGGCCCCTGCCTCCGCAGGAGACAAAGCACCTACCCCTCACGCAGGCTGGCACACCTCACCGTGCCCAGGAGCGATTGCCCGGTGGGTGGATGAGACCTTGGCGTTTCCTTGCTGAGCTCCCTTCCTTGGTGCCCACAGGCCCAGCTGCAGCACCAGCCTCTGCTCGCCTGGGCTCTGGGAATGCGCCGGGCACTTGGGGTCCCTGGCATCGTGTGCGGCTACCTGCCCGCCCGCCCAGGAACACACGACGCCAGCGCTGAGCCCTGCCTGCCCGGGCCCTGCAGGAGCGTGACAAATATTTGTGCGTGGACTCAATCTCTCCAGGGACCAGCTCCTCCCAGGGCCGGGGCTGGGGAGACGAATGTGGCGCCCCTGCAGTGCAGTCCTGTGCTGCCCCTCCTGAGGAGGGGAGCCCTGATTCCGGAGGGGCCCCGCCATGGCGGCCTCTCCCACGCCCAGGGATGCCAAGCTCAGTCTTGTCTCTGCTCCTGATGGGAGAGGCCCAAGTCCCAACCCTGCTCACAACACCCCTGCTCCTCAGACCCCCGACGCCCCCTCCAGCCACCTCAAGGCGGTTCCTGGCAGCCAGCCCTCCCTGTCCTTGACCGTGGGCCTGCCCTCCTCCTGCCCCGCGGACTTCGGGCTCGGCGGGCAGGTGCACAGGAAGAGAAGCGATAAGACCCGAGAGGCATGACCTTCAAACTCCCGCTCCCCTGTGCTCCGCGGTGAGAAGGGTGTCGGCGCATTGCTCTGTGTGTGCAGTTCTTCACGGGTTACAGATTCCCACGCCCAGCCTGCTGCCTGCTTTATAAAACATTCACCAGGACAGACAGTTTAAAAGGGTGACATTTAGACACGAAGCACAAAATCCTCTCCCCACCCCGTGGGCCGTGCTGTGAGACCCTCTAGAGACCTAAGTCAGGGGGCGACCCCTTGGACTCCCCAACAGGACGGGGTCCCCAACCTCAAGATCCAACCTTCCTTCTTCCCGAAGCCATCCTGCCACACCCAGTGTGCCCCCAACAAGGCCACCTTCCACCTCTGAGAGCTGCCCCGGGAGAGATTGGATTTGTCTGTGGCCCAGGGGACAGAAGCAGGCCAGCCAGGGCCAAGGTCACAGGAGAGGTGGAGGTCCAGGCAAGACGAACTTCCCACACAGTTCGGGTACAGAAGAGGGTGCCCTTGGGCGCTAGAAAACCCGGGTTTGGGGCCTGTCTCCAGAGCACACAGTAGGTGCACAACAACAGACGTCATCTGAAATGTTGTTCACCAACACCGTAGGGCCTGCGCCAGGGCCCTGACGTCAGCCCCTGACCTCAGGGCAGGCTGAGGAGGCTGGGCAGCCATTCTCCCCGCCCCCGTGACCAGGAGCCTGTGGGCAGCTGGGGAGACGACTGAGCGTGGGCACGGTGGGCAAGCGTGGCATCGCCTCTGCCCCTGGGATAAGGGCTCAGGGGGTGTCTAGGGCAGAGGACCCCAAAGCCCTGACTCCTTCTGTTCACGTGACTTCCATCCAGGTCTGCTTTCCAGAACCTTCTTTGACCTTCCTTTCCACACAGGCTCTGGCCCTGGTGGCTGCAGGAGTGGGAGGCAGGGGGCACAGGAGGGCCTGAGGGAAGGCCACCCACTGGGGGCACTCTGCCCAGTGGGCAACGGGAGGAGCCCATCTCCCACTCTGCAGGACCCGGGGCCCCAGGCTCAGAGCCCTCCGCGCCCAGCACGGCTCCGCGTCTGTGGAAGTGCCAGGCCTGCGCCCGAGCCTCCTGCTGACCCTCCGTCCTCCCGCCTGGTGGGCCGCGGGGCCTGCCGCAGCTGACCCAGCGCTTCGGCCCGGGAGTAACAGGAAGCAGGCGGTGCCTGTGCGAGCAGATTCGGAGCTTAGTCTGCGGCGATCCGAGGCGCCTGCAGCTGAGGACGAGTTACTGGCAGGAGGAGGAAGCTGCCGCAGTGAACACTGCCAGGCCCCAACATGGTCTCCCGCACGACGGGCCCAGCTGGGACATGGCGGGGGGGCGGGGGGGGGGGAGGCGAGGCTGCGAAGCTGTGCTCTGCTTGCAGCCAGGGTGGGAGGGGGGGCGCGGGGGGGGGGGGGTCCTGAGAAGTGGGGATCCAGCCAGCCAGGCCTGACACACCAAGGGTCCCCAAACCTCTGCAGAGGGTCCCCTGGGCCCGCTCCCCATGCCTCCATGCGTACCTCAACCCCCAACCTCCAAGGGGGCCCCTGAAGTGGGGACCCAGCCTGGGCTCACTTGGCTCCCCCACACTCCTCCCTGCCCCCACCTCGGAGCGGATTCCTGGAAGGCTGGCTGCTTCCCAGCAGAGCGCGGGAGCCCGGGCAGCCGTTCCCGGGATCCCAGCTGCTCTGCCCCTGGGCGGCCAGGCCTGGCACTGGGATTTCTGCCCCGCAGGCCTCCTGAGGCCCCCAGAAGCCCTGAAGACCTGGAGCTCCCTGCGGCCCCTCCCCACCAGGCCCTAAGTTGTGAGTGCCTCTGGGGAAGGGGTCGGACCCCCAGCACCTCCCATCCCCAGAGGCTGAGCCTCCAGCCTCTCCAGAGAGAAGAGGCTGAGGGCAGGGCTGTGCCCGGCAGGCACCAGGCTCTCGGGTTGGGGCTCAAAGGCCCGCCCATGGCCACCTGGGACTCCCTCCGGCAGCCACGGTGGCACCTGCCTCCCATCCTCCCTTCTGCTTCTGACCAAGACCCGGTCCCCTAACTGCTCCTGCCCCGAGCCAGGACTCTGAATGCCACCCTGACCCCGCCGCCCGCCCACCCGCCGCCAGGGCCAGGGCACAATGGCCACGTGGGAGCAGCCCTGGCCTGAGCGCGAAGAGAAGTCGGCGGGGTGGAGGGGCCGCAGCCCTGGCCCACGCACCGCCTCCCCCAGCCCTGGGATGAGCCAGTGGCTGCAGGGAAATCGCCCTCAACAAGCGTGAGCTTCCCGGAAAGAGAGGACTTCCGAGCTTAGAGGTCACAGGAGCGCGCGGTGACCTTGAGGAAAGGAAGGGGCTCTTAGGACAGAGCGGGGGGAGGGGTTAAACTGCATAAAGGGAAGACCTTGTCATTGATCAGGAGTCCCATAAAAGTGAACCCCGGCCGTGGGAAGGGGCTCTTTCCGCTACGCCCGTCATACAGGGATCCGTGCGCAGCAGTGCAGGTAACCACGAAAGTTCCCGAAAAAGGCTCCCGGGTCACACAGAGACGACGTCACAGTGACCGAACACGCAAGGTGCTCACTTCCCCAGCTGTGGGAAGGCAGATGGAAACGCAGAGATAAGGGCCAGGGCGCGCCCGGCGGCTCAGCCCTCACGTCTGATAAGGCTGTGACGGGGACACACAGGCAGGGAGGCAGGAGGGGGGTCACCTCCGCAGCCGCCAGCCGGGCGGGCCAGGAACGCGCGATGGTATCTGGGCCTCGCGTCCGCCCCAGGCGCCTGCCCGCCGGTGCACACAGGTGCCCTGCGAGCCGCACATCCCGGAGCAATGGAAACCACCCGTCCCCAGCAGGTGGAAGGAGAAAGCCGCGTGGCTGGGCGCACCACACCGTGGAGACGCACACGGGTGGCAGCGACGGAGCTAGGTGGGCACGAGGCCCGCCCCCAGGCACCAGGCGGACGGAGCTGCATCCCAGGCCACTTCACACCAAGTTCAAAGTCTAGCAGCTGTTACTCAGGCCTCCAGCCTTGGTGCCCAAACTGTAACAAAGAGCAAGCCATCATCATCAAAGCCAGGCGGCAGCAGTACCTGTGGGGGGGGGGGGGGGGGGCAAAGGGGGTGAATGGCAGAGAGCCTTCTAGAATCCTGGCCGTGGTCTTTTTCTGGATCCCAGCGGCAACGACATGGGAGTTCATTTTATTTTCTTAAATATATTTTTATGGATTTCAGAGAGGAAGGGAGAGGGAAACAGAGATAGAAGCATCAATGATGAGAGAATCATCGATCGGCCGCCTCCTGCACGCCCCCCACTGGGGACTGACTTCACACCCTGGGCCCGGGCCCTGACCCTGACGGGGAATCGAGCTGTGACCTCCTGGTTCATAGGTCAACACTCGACCACTGAGCCACGCCAGCCGGGCTGGGAGGTCGTTTTATATTTCTTTCTAATACTGAAACCATGCTTCTGTGCTTTTCTGCACATGTCGTGTGCTGTCTCAAAACTTAAACACGCCAAGTGCACCTGACCGGGCACCCCCGGGCCAGCCCTGCGCCTCCCGCCGCCTGCCCAGGCGCCGTCCCGGAGCTCACGGACGGACGGAGCTCGACAGCTCTGGCTCTCCCTCGGCTGGAACAGCACAGGGTCTCCAGCGACCAGAGCAGAGCAGCTGCTGAGCAGGGCACCGCCCCCCACCCCACCCCCGCCCTCCCTGCCCCTCTCCGGGCCTCCCACTGTTTCCATTCCCGGGATGGCTGCGAAGGTGGCCCTCTGAGGCGCTGTCATGCTTGCTACCACGGATGGAGCACAGGGCTCAGGGAAGCCTCCCTCCCTCCCCACAGCACATGTGGCCTTGACCTGGGGCAGCCCCTCTCCCAGGGGCCAAGTGCGTGCCCACTGCTGTGCCCAGCCAGGCCCCCGGACCAGCTCTCTCTCCCTCACCACCCCCAGTCTGGGGAGATGATGGTGCAAACAGCTCGCTGGACTCCGGGCTGTGGGGCCTGGCCCCGGGCCAGCGCCCTATAGATTCGCGGGCTCGGGGCCAGGAGCGGGCTGGGAAAGACATTAACCCCCACCCTGTTTACCAGGCCCGGGCGCTATCTGCAGCTCCAATCTGCTGCCTCGCTCTATCTCCTCGGGCCGCACAGGTTCCCAGCAGCGGCCTCCCGCCGCTCACTTCCTGCCAGAGGCCCGGCGTTACAGGAATACGCGCTGAACTCCGCTCGCTCGTGCGTCTGAGCCCACACCCAGAGCCTGCGCCTGGAGGGGTGCCAGCGAGGCTGGGTGGGGGACCGTGCGAGGCGGCCCCAGGAGGCCTGGGCTGCTCCCCACCAGCCTGCCCAGGGTCCTCCCCTGCTCTGGGGAGCGGCAAATGGAGGTCTCAGAAAGGCCAGGAAGGGGCTACCTTTGGGACCCCAGACCTCCCCACGGAGAAGCTGAAGCAGGCCCAACATCTGTTCCTCACCCACCCCTGGCCGCTGCTCAGGGACACGGCCCCCCACCCCACATCGCCCCTGCCTCCCGCAGCGGTGTCCATGCCTGCCCGGCTCCCGGAGCCCGAGTTGGGAAGTGGACCTTGTGTCCCTACCTCGCCAGCCCTCCCTGGCATTACCCAGTCCTGTGGGCTGGGCACTCACACTCCCCAGGCCAAGAGCCTCTGGCCCCGGCCCAGACCCCACGGGCAGTGAGAGGCTAGGTGTCCAGAGGAGGGCCACCTCCTTCCCCTGCTGGGCTGCGTTCAGGGGGCCTCCTGGAAAGGGGGCGTCTCAGCTGAGCCCGGGGACACCTGCCCGTGGACGGGAGCTCTCCGGCAGGAGGCGGCGGGTGCACAGCTCTGGGGGTGCAAGAGGCCAGAGCTGGGGGAAGCTGTCTTGCCGGGCCGCAGTGGGTGTGAGCTTGGGGACTGGACGGGAGGTAGGAGGAGCCGCACCCTGGCCTGGGGGCAGGAGCCAAGGCGGCCTGGCCCAGGGTGGTGGCCGGGGGAGTAGGGGGCAGCTGATGTGTGGGCTGGGGCAGGTCTTGGTGGAGGCAGGGGATGACCCCGTGACCTGCGGGGTGGGATCTAGCAAGGGAGCTGGACTCTCCTTTTGAGAAGAGGAGGGAAGGGATCAGCTCAGTGACCTGGGCCAACAGGTTCAATGCACTGCACCAGGGACTTCTGGCTTCTCGTCCCCGCGCAGGAGCCGTGGACCGTCCCAGCTAACCACAGGACGACTCTCACACGGGGACACACACACACACACACACAGCCCCCACACACACACATACACACACACACACACAGCCCCCCCACACACATATACACACACAGCCCCCCCACACACACACAGCCCACACACACACATACACACACACAGCCCCCCCACATACACACACAGCCCACACACACACACACACACATACACACACACACCCAGCCCACACACACCCAGCCAGTCCACATACCCACCCTACAAGCACATGTACCAGTACACAGCAACCCTCGCACATGCTTGTATATACAGCTGCACATGTGTGCACACAGTTAAACAGTTCTATGCATATGTTTACACAAACGCGCTGACCTGCATGCATACACACATACACATATTCACATACATACAAAAACACACAGACACACACACATGAGCCTAGACAACCCCGAGAACAAGCCTTGGCCAGAGGGTCTCCCCTCATGACAAGGCCCCTGAAACATGGCTCATTGCCGAGGGGAGTGTCCCCGCCTTTCTCCCACCCTCATGCTCCCTCCTCACTGGCACTGGGGAAGCCACACGGGGCGAGGCGAGGCGGGCCTGGCCCAGGATCCCGGGACTAGGTAGAGGTGAGCGGTCACGGGCAGAAGGGATCTCTGTGCGCCACCCCCCACCCCCCCGCTTCTCCCAGGAGGGGTCAGCTCTCTGGAGAGACCGCTTGGTTGTGGGAGGAGAAAGGCCTGGTTTGGGGCTGGCTGTGGTGGCGTTCCCAGATTGCCCTAACCCCCTGCTCAGCCCCCTCCCCCAGGCTGCCGTGAGGAGTAACAGGGACGAGTAACAGGGACGTGCAAACTGTGAGGTGCCTGTGCTTCTGCCCTGGCTGAGGGGTGCCAGAGGGCCCAGCTGTCGGTCCGTCTCCCCACGCCCCCGAGAGGCCACACCACTGCCCCCAGCCCTCCCTTCCTTCCCACAAAGGCTCTGCTCCCCGCCCCCACTTCCCAGCAGAAGGGCTGGAGCCAGACTGAGATAAGGGGCTTGTTTTCTAAGGGCCTGGAACGCTGTGGAGGGTTCGGTCAGGGCAGAGGGGCACAGAGAGCCCTTCGTTTAGACGGGGTCCTCGGGGTCACAGGTCCTACCGGGCCTGGGATTTCCGCCCTTTCAGAGTGACCCTGCCAGGCACGGCGAGAGGGTGGGAGCCCCGGGGAGGCCGCCAGACCCTGCTCGCCCCTCCGGCCGGCCGCTGGCCGTTCGGGACTCCTCCCCAAACCTTTGCCCACGCTGTTCCCTCGGCCTTCGTGTGGTTAACGCCCGCGCTGCCTGCCACTCTCAGCCAGGAAGCCGGCCCGGAGGCCTGGGCCCTGCCTTCAGCTTCCCCCAGGGATACCCTCCCTCCTGACCCCACCCCAGGGCCGCGCTCGCTCCGAGGGCAGGTGCTGGCTCTCCTGGCCCCAGGCGGACCCGGAGCTCTGACGAAGGTCAGGGCCCAATGAAGGGTGAGCGTCCGCTTTGCTGAGGGGGCCCTGCCCGGGGCTGCACCCTCTGGGGCTGACTTCCGCCGGTGGGGGCATCCATGGCTCGAACTCCAGGAAGAGGAGCCACCACTTGGGACTGGGCTTTCAGGAGGCCCGTGCTCCCGCGGGGGTGGGTGCCCTTCACCGGCACCTCTAACTCTGCCCCTCATTACGCCCACGCGGTCAGGCGCTCAGCCTGGCTGCACCATCGCTGTGTCCCTCTGCCTGGCACCTGGACAGAGGCAGGCGCCCAGCGAGTCTGCTGGAAACAGAGGGTGCAGAGCGGCTTTTCAGACAGCGTAACACAGTGGCTCCGAGCTGGACTCTGCAGCCAGCCAGGCGGGCCGCTTCCTCCGCAAGTGACCTCAGGCGCGGTCCTAGCTCGGCTGTGCCAGCCCCCCGCCTGTAAGACCGGGAGGATGCTAGTACTGGTCTCCCAGGGAAGCGGCAGGAGCCGCAGGGCGCCCGCAGAAGGAAAGTTTGCCGAGCCTCGGCCCGCTGAAGCACAACCTTCCCTCCGCTGCGTCCCAGGCCCGCGGCGCGCCCCTTACCCCTACCCGCCGCGACCAGGTCCGAACTACAACTCCCAGCACGCCGCGCGGCCCTCCCACTCAGGCTCGCGAGGTGCCTGCAGCGCGAGTCCGAACTACAACTCCCAGCATGCCGTGGTGCCCTCCTTTGGCCCAGGTCAGTGGCATGGGAAATCGGGGAAGTTCCACGGCACTGACCCCGAAGTTCCCCGTCGCCCGGGCCCGGGGAGGTCGGGGAGGGGTCGGGCGCCGCCCCCGCCAGGCTCCGCGGACTAACCCGGGCCGCGCCCAGGGACAAGGGGCCAGCGGCTGCGGGGACCCGGGAGCCGGGCGGGGGTCCCGGCACGTGGTGGACCTGCGGAGCCACACAGTGACCACGCTCCGGCCGGACGGGAGGCAGGCTGAGGTCGAAGCACTCGTGGGACGACCGCCATGGCAAGGCCCCCACCGTCCCTGTGAGCCCGGCCTGAGGCCGGGACGGGGTCGTCACAGCGACCCCAGTGCGCTGTCCGTGGTGCTGGCGGGAGCGGCGGCCCAGCTGCAGGCCAGGTCAGTCGGGCCCATCACCTGCAGGTGAGGCAGAAATCCAGGTTCTCGGGCCCACACCGGACCTGCTGAGCCAGTCTGCACGCTAGCAGCGCCCCAGGTGATCTTGCACATGGAGGCGTCCCACCCTCCCACTTGGTGGGCGTTATCCCATTTTGCTGAGGACGGCTCTGAGGCGCTGAGTGGCAAAGTAGGATTTGAACCCAGGTCTTCTCACTCTAAAACCTACAGCTCTCGTCCTGTACCCACCGCCTTTCCCCATGAAGACAAACAGAAAACTAACATGGCCAAGAGGGTTCTACAGGCTGCACCCCCTAAGAAACGGTTCCAATCACGTTGCTGCCACAAGGAACTGTTGCTGCCGCCAGGTGTGTACAACCCTCAGCTGTGCCAGCAACAAGCCACAGATGCCACTTGGGCCCCGAGGACCTGCCTGGGGGTCAGGTGGTGAGTGGGGCTGATCCTGCACCCAGCCTACACCCTCTGCTGCCTGGAACTTCAAAGATGCTGAGCCCACTGCTCAGCAGGCAGCCTGGTGCAGAGACAGCTGCTGCCAGCCACCCGTGGGGGAGGTGCTGGGCTTGCCGGCGTCCACAGAGCGCCCTGGGAACTGGGCGGGGGGGGGAGACAGCGGGAAGGAAATGCTGGCTCACCAGGCGGGAAACTGCAGAAGCATAGTGGTGAGAAAGGAGATCGGGATACGGTGGGGAATGTGGCAGGATGAGGAGGGGGGGGAGGGGGGCAGGGGGCACCCTGTCCCTGAGGGCAAAGCGGAGGCCAGGTCCCACCAGCTGTGAATGCTATGCTAAGGGCTTCAGACGTGATGCCACGGGAGAGGAGCCAGGAGCCCCCCCCCCCCGGCCCCCCGTCTTCCCTTCTGCGGCTCCAGCCCTTCTGTTCTGGGAGAGGAAGTCAGCAGAGAAACCGCAGGGCCCCACCTGCAGGGGCTGATGGGAAAGGAAGTGAGACAGGTGTGAGGTCTGGGTGGGTCAGGGGGGTTCAAACCACAGAGTTTCAATGTGAGGGGGCCATGGCCCAGAGGGTAGATGAGGGGCCCCCAGACCCGGATACTTGGTCACTAAGACCACAGACTGTGTAGCTGGCAGACTGGGGCCCCAGTCCAGCTCAGCCACGCAGCACAGTCCCAGGCAAGGTGTCCTGGTCTGGACACCAGGGCTCAGGGTTGTAACCCGAGGGGAGCACTTCGCAGTGGCTCTGGGCGAGAGCCATTGTTGGTGGAGCCTCCTTGCCTCCCCACCCCCATTCCTTCCCTCCGAGCTGCAGAAAAGGCTGCCAGCTGCTGGGGGTGAGCAGACCTCCATGGAGCCCACCACCCCATGGCCAGCCTCAGACTGTGCCTTTTAAACTCTCCGGTGAGCCAGTGCCCCTGTGCCCTCTGTCTCCTGCTGGGACCCCTGGGTGCAGGTGATGCCCTGCAGGTGGGCCTCAGGCACAGGGTGCAAGCTATGCAAAGCCCGGTGATCCACGGGATGGCTTCCCTGGGCTCGTGTGGTGCAGCAGGACCGCTTCCCGCACAGGACAGCGGTATCTTGAAGGGGCACTGGGAGTCAGCTGGTCTGGAGCTCAGCCTGGCCAGCTGGGTGGGGCAGAGGGGTCCCCTTGGACTCTGTGCCAGCACCGCCCCCACCTGTGTCTCTCAGTGCTGTGTCCCTCGGACAGGAGTGTCACCTCTACATCGGTGAGCTGCCGGGGGGCCAGCGCAGGGCGCTCAGCGCTTCTGTGGGAACCAGCCTCCCAGGCACTGGGCTGGGACCTGCACTGGGCTCTCCAGGTAGCGAGGAGAACCCTTCCCAGGTTGACCACACGGGGGCATCCGAGGCTCAGGCCAGCGCTCAGACACCAGAGCTCGGTGCCCTGCTGCACCCTAGTGGGCGCTCAGAGCACTGGGTGCACAGCAAGCACTCTCTCGGAAAGGGGGGTGTCTGTGCCCACGTCCACAGCACGGGAAAGGCTCCACAACCTGGAGCAGGGAGGAGCATTCAGGACCTGACTGTCCATGCCCCGCCCGCACCCCCCTGCAGACGGCGCACACACTGCCACCCCCTCCCGGACCTGCCCCTGGACCTGGCCGAGCTGGAGAGGGTGGTCAGTCACATGGGGTCTTGGGAGCCCCTGTGCTTGGAGAACACCCACAGCAGTGGGGGACAGCGTCCCTGTCGACTACCAGGTGGGCCTGGCCCACCACCAGCCACTGCTGGGCCCCTCCCCCGGGATTGGGTCCCCTCTGATACTGGACGTGGGTGCCCCCAAGAATGGGGGGCGGGGCCCACTAGAACGTGTAAGCCATTTGCTCCTACGTGCCCCTGCTTAAAGGAGATGAAACCTGTGGGTCATTAGCTGGCGGTCAGCTGCTTACGCTACTGGGCCCGGTCTGAGTATTGGGCCCATCTGCAGGCCCAGAGGCCGGGGTTAGACTCTCCCACTGCCCGCCTGGGCAAGCCCACAGGAGCCGCCCTGGGGCCGAGCAGAGGCAGCCCTGAGGCCTCAGAAGCCGAGACCTGCCCAAGGCCAGGTCCTGGATCTGACGGGGACACTCCCCCGGGTCCCCCCCCTCACCCCCTAGCCCTCCTGGAATGAGGAGCTTGTGTCTGCAGAAGACGTGTCTGGATGGATGGACACACACGCACACACTCTCACACGGCTGTGATGTGCCACGGCCCTTGCGCTGCTTGTGAGCCACAGGTGCTCGTTATCTATTCTGAAAACTTTTTTAGGTGAATCCTCACCTGAGGATACTTTTCCATTGATTTTTAGAGCGAGGGAGGGAGGGGGAGAGACAGAGAAACATGGATGTGAGAGAGACACATCAATTGGTTGCCTCCTGAACACCCCCTGACCAGGACTGGGAATCAAGCCTGCAACGAGGTACATGCCCTTGACTGGACTCGAACCCAAGACCCTGTAGTCTGAAAGCCAACGTTCTAACCACTGAGCAACCACTAGGGCCTGGAAACTTGAGAGAAAAGGCAATTGCGCACCAGCACAAGCTGGTTTATCCAGGACGGCAGCAGGGGCTGCGAAAGGGAATGGAATGCTGACTCAGCGACAGGACGGAGCCCCTCAGCCCCCCAGGATGGCCCAGCCCCACGTGCCCCGGAGCTCCCTGTAACCTGGGGGAGGGGAAGACCAAAGCAAGAGAGGCCGCCGTCCCCCCAGCACACACCCCAGACTCAGGAAGGTTCTGAAACGGGCAGCTTGGGGCTTCACGTACCGCAGTTCCTGGGGATCCTTCTCCCCGGTCACCCCAACTTCTCCACCTCCAGGAAAAGGAGCGTCTGTCCTCGCCGACCACGCCGCCTGGTGTAGGCTGGCCGCCCATCCAACCCACTGGCCCTCCGAGAGGGCTCTTCTTCGGCCTGCGCCTGGGAATCACTGCGCCCACAGCCTCCACTCACCACACCTGCAGCCCAACCCGGCCCTGGCTCCGCCACCCGGCGGCCGGCCCCTGCGTGCTAAGCAGCCCCTTCGCCTCCCCCCGCACCCCCCGCCACTTCCACACCTGCCTGTGCGGTGCCCACCAGGCCCCTGGCCATTGCAGACGCCCCAGGGAGCTCCCAAGGGCCTCAGGAGCAGCAGCCACCGAGGACAGGACAGGCCAGGCCCGAAAACCAGGGAGGAGCCCGCGTGCACCTGGCCCAGCCCGCCACCTGCACCGCAGACCCAGGCCCTCAGGCCCTCCTGCCCCACCAACCCACGAGTCCCGCCAGCAGCGAGGGCCTCTGGCGCTGCCATTTGCTCTGCGGTGAGCTGGGCCTTAGTCTCCCCTTCTGTAAAATGGGTGGTTAGTATTGTTAAGGCGACCGGAGGATGGGATGGGCCGATAAACACACGGGTATTTAACAGCCGTACCTGCCTCTCTCCAACAGGCAGCTTCTCCACCTGACCCAGGCCCCTAGGACTGGGGCAGTGGTGCCACCAGGACCGATGGCAGAGGGGGCGGCTGAGCACCCTCCCCACTCCACCACACTCCCCCCTTGGGTGCCTGCTTCCTCCTTGGGACTCCCTTTCTCGCCTCCACAGGAGGCAAACAGTTAGTGCCGAGGGCCTACACAGGGCAGGGAGCCCCACCCGTCCCCTTGGCCCAGCAAGAGCAGCCTCATTCCTGTCCCCAGGCCCTGCCCGCCCCAGGACCCCCACCCCCCCAGCCTAGCCTGCAGAACGGGGCGCCCAACCCCAGGATGGGGTGGGAAACCGAACCCCTCCCCTCCCCTGCCTGCCGAGGCTGGGACTCAGATGACCAGAGTGCAGGGCGCTGGGCTGCCGGCTGAGGGCCTGGGCGGCTGTGAGCAGGGCGCCGCTGAGCCCAGGCCAGGGCGAGGGACCAGCCGAAGCGGATGCCCACGCCCCGCACGTGCCAGGCGCCGTACAGGTGGGCCGCCTGGGCGAAGGCCAGGTGTGAGTAGCTGAGGTAGCTGACAGCCCTGCCAGCGTCAGGCACCTGGGGAGGGGCACGGTGACCACTCAGTGTCTGCCTGCTGGGCGCCGGCCCTACCTGGGGCCCCGGCCGCCGTGTTCCTCAGCCATGGCTCAGGTCCTGCCACTCACCTTCGGGGAGGATGGGGGCTCAGTCCTCAAACCCCAGGACCTCATCCCACAAAACCCTGTACAAACAGTAACACATACCCCCCCCCCCAGTGCATGTCCCCCTCCAATATCCCCCCAAGTCCCAACATGCTCACACACACCGGCAGCTGGAGCCCTGACGGGGGCCCTGAGACCCCTGACCTGCGCCTCAGGCTGCGGTCCCTCAAGACAACCCCTCCCCACTTCACGGGGTGCACCGGCCTCCTCTGGCTCGAGCCTCAGTGTCCCTCCCAGCCCCGGGGAGTCTCAGGCCCTTCTCCCCTCTCGTGACCCCTGCCCACCCTCTCATGACCCCTGCCCGTGCCCTGAGGACCCTCTCCCCCTCCCTGCGACTCTGCAGTCCCCACCTCCGCCCCTAACTCTGGGCCACAACCAGATCCCCTGCCCCTGTCAAGGGCCCGGTGCCACCCAGGGTGACTTCTGCTGCAGCTTAACCCCAAGGCAGGCCAGGCTCAGCGCAGCCCAGAGGGGAGCAGGGGCCCGGCAGCAGGAGCCAGCCCCACCCCCAGGACCTGCGGCCCCACACACCCCAGCGAGGTAGCCGCGGTGAGGAACAGCAGAGGGACGCTCTGGCCAGGGCGCTGAGGAGGCCACAGGCCCAGCCTCACCCCAGGACAGCTGGTGAGCGCTGCCGGAGAGGGGGCTCGGGGTGGGAGGGCCAGGCCTGCCTCCGAGCCGTCTGCCTGGAGTCCACCTTCCCAGGACACAGGCTGCCTTGGCCTTGGCTGGAGGAGCTGGGCCATCGGCCTCCCTGATGCCTGTCCCCATGGCAACCACTCGGCCCTCCCAGTGACTGCCTTGTCCTGGCACAGGCTTCCTGCCACCCAGGGTGAGGGGCGCCCCCAGCATTGTCCCCAACCTCCCAGGCTGCTCTGGGGCAGACACGTGCCCCGCAGCCCACCAGGTGGGAGGCGCCCCCCAGGTAGACCCATTGGGCACCAAGAATCCCAAAGGGCACGGGACAGGCTGGGCGCTGGGCCCCTGCGCTCAGGAGCCACCAGAGCAGGGGCCGCGGCTGGTCGAGGGGGGGGTTTTCACGTCTGTATGGGCCGGCGGGTCAGCCGGCCGAGTTCCGGGGACTGAAGGAGGGGTGACTGCGCCCAGGACTCACAGAGGGGTCCCACATCGAGGCGCAGACCTCCAGGTTCTTGACGGCAAAGGGGTCGACCAGGGGGTGCAGCTGTTCTGCCCTACAAAGCGGAAGGGACACAGCCTGGTGGGCGGACCTGCGGGGCCAGCGGCTGACAGCGCCACGGGCCGCCACACCCTCCTGCACTCGGACTGGCGCTCCGCTGGCCCTGGGCAGCTCGAGACCTTTGATTTACGTGACGTGACGTACAGGCGCCCTCAGGACGGCCTTAGGCCCCAGCCGCTGAGCACACTCACAGGCTGGGACCGGAAAAGGGTGCGTGTGACATGGGCTGACTCCTCCCACCCACGTATGCACACACACGGCCCACCTGCACACACACATGTGCGCACACACGCGCACATCTGTCTGGTGGATGAAAAGCTGGGTCTTTCCTCCCCAGGCGCCCGGAGGAAGCCATCTCTCTCTCACACTCATTCACACCGGCGAGGGCGAGGGCGAGGGCGGGAGAGAACGGGTGGCCAGGGCCCAGCTGTCTGTCCTCAAGGTGGGGCTGAAGGAGCAGGTGGGGGTGGGAGGCCCAGATGTCGGGAGGCTCACACACTTCTCACACACACACCCCTCACTCACTCTCACATACATTCATTCTCCACACTCATGTTCAGTCACCTACGTACACACACACGCGCAGACACACACTCACACTCAGGCTGGCCCCCGCGTGTGTGAGGGAGCGGAGGGCGGCAGTGGGCAGTGTGGGACACAGGTGCCGACCTACTGCCCGCCCGTGTGCTTCAGGCCATTGGGTGGGGCCTTGCCCCCGGCCCTGGCTGTGCCTGATGGGGGTGCAGGGGTGGGAGGCCCGCCTGACCTCCCGAGAGAAGCCACTCGTGGTCACTTGTGGGCCTTGGCTCCCATCTGGCCTCCCACCTCCACCTGCTCCCACTTTACCCCAGTCCCTTCTTGAAGAGACAGCCGGCCCTGCCCACCCCTCCCTCTCCCTCTTCCTCCCCCTCCCTCTGACCCCGCCCCAGTCTTGGTCAGGACTTGGGGGCTGAGTGGGACAGTCCAGGTCACACGCAGGGGGACTCGGGGTGACCTGGTGTCTGCCTCGAAAAGGGACAGCCCCCAGGTGAGGCCCAGGCCGCCCAGCGTCCCCCTCATTCCCACCCCAGCCTGGCGCCCAGGCACTTCCACCCCCAGCCTGACTGGCCCGCCCAGACGGCTTGGGAAGGGGTGATGGGGACCAGAGACCCTCTGCGGGCAGCATGCGGACGGGCTCCTAGGCAAGGGGAAGGGGCCCAGCGGCAGCGGGTGGGCCCTGCCCCAACCTGCGCGGCGCCCGAGCTGCCCACAGCCCTACCTCCGCAGATGCACCAGAGACCTGAGTGCGAGGAGAGCGCCCGAGCCCCATGCGGCTGCGGGCGGCGGCCAGCAGTGCACCCAGAGCTGCCGCCAGCTGGGCCATGGGGGGGGAGGGGGGGTCAGTGTAATTCCTGACTCCCCTCCCCTCCTGGCTCCCTCTACTCCCTGACACCCCCTCTCCGCCTCATCCCCCCTAACCACCCCACTCCCCACATCACTGCTGCTGGCTCTGTGGCGGCCAGGGCCTGGAGAGGGGGTGCACTTGCCAGGTGGCCCCCTGGGGGCTCAGGTTCTGGGCAGCAGGGGGGTGAACAGTGAAAGGGCGGGTCATCCTCACAGCGCGAGGGTGTGATGCGGCCCCTCTCAGGGGACGTGGACAGCGGACGAGAGCCAGGTGCTGCTCCGCGGGGATCCCCCCCGCCCGGCCTGGAGGCAGCCGCGCAGGGCAGGGCAGGGCAGGGCCAGCCACTGCACTCTTCCGGCTGGAGCGGGTCTGGCACTGAGGACCTTTCCCTTGTCTGTTTGGGGGAAATGTAGCCCTGCCACGTGCCCATCGGAGGGGAAGGACCTTCAACCGACCTCAAAGCAAGAGGCTAGCTTTACTCAAGACGCCAGTCCTCGCCGTCCCTCCAGCCACTCGGGGCCCCCAGCCACTCGGGGCTGCCACGGGAGGGGCTCTACTACAGTCCCTCTGCAGCCTTGAAGGTCACAGAATGATGACCAGGTGAGGAGGCCCGGAATGCCCACAGCACAGCCAGGGGCCTGGCAGGCAGGCGCTCACAGGACTTGTCGAAGGGAGAGTACAGAGCACTACACTAGGGACACAAATGCACAGCCCAAGCTTAGGTTGTGCAAAAACACGTGAATTGGCTCCCAATCCTCTACTCGCCCAGCAGCAAAGACCCACGATGGGCTCACATACACCTCAGGAAGCCCACGTGACCACCCCGGCGCCTCCAGGACCCCCGAGCCATGAGGCCCAAAGGAAGAGTCAGCCGCGGCCTCGGCACCGCCGGGCAGACAGAAGCCGCGGCCCCACTTCCGAGAGCCAGCACGCAGTTCAAGTCCCTTCTCACATGCCCGTGCCCTCCTCTCCTACGTCACTGCTACGGCCGGAGCAGCGGCGACCCTGGGACCGAGCCTGGGCAGCGCCGCCCTCCGCGCGGGACCCGGAGCGGGCGGGAGGCGTCACTCCGTGGCGGCCAGCTGCTCAATGGCACAGCGGACTTTCTTTGCGATTTCTTCAAATTCTCTCTGCTTATTGTTGGCTTCCTTCGCCTGGAAATAAAGAACAGACTCATGAGAGCGAAACAGCAGCTTCCAAATCGCACCCTGTGGCTAAGGTCGGCGAGACTGGGGTCCGAGCAGCACCGGCTCCGGCTACCCAGCGAGCCCGCCCGCCCCGCCCGCCCGCCCGCCCACTAGCCTGGCTGCACCTGGCGCTCCCACAGGCCAGGCCGGAGCCTCCTCTTGTCCAGGCGAGGGACCCGGCAAACACTAGCTTCCTCTGAACACAACACCTCCGCCTCCTGCCACCAGGGCCAGCTTCCAACCTTCCGTTCTGCTCGGTGCTCTCCGAGAAAAGCGACAGCCACCTTAGCAACCGGGCCGCCTGCCCCACCTTAATTTTTTTTTTATTTCAGAGAGGAAGGGAGAGGGAGAGAGAGATAGAAGCATCAATGATAAATCATTAACTGGATGCCTCCTGCACGCCCCCTACTGGGGATCGAGCCCGCAACCCAGGCACGTGCCCCTGACCAGAATCGAACCCGGGACCTTTCAGTCTGCAGGCCGACACGCTATCCACTGAGCCAAACTGGCTAGGGCTGCCCTACCTTAATTTTTATTCTCCTTGATTTGTCACATTAAAAAAACAAAAACTCTATTGGGTTAAATGTTTTCTAATAAGAAAAACGATAAAGGCTAACATTTAAAAATTACTTTCAATATGTACTTTTAAAAAAAAATGAAATTTAGAGAGGAAGGGAGAGAGAGAGAAAGAGAGAGGGAGGGAGAGAGGGAGAGAAACACATCAATTGGCTGCCTCCCGAACTCACCCCGACCTGGGGTCAAACCCGAAACCGGAGTACGTGCCCTGCCCAGGAACTGAATGCTCTTCTGCTGTACAAGACGATGCTCCAGCTAACCGAGCCACACCAGCCAGGGCTACTTTTTTGTGTCTAAGTGCTGTCCCATGTGGCTTACTTACTTTAAAATTAAAAGAAAATTCAATGTTGCCCTGGCCTGCGTGGCTCAGTTGGTTGGAGTGTCATCTGTCCTTGCACCAAAAGGTGGTGGGTTCGATTCCCAGTGGGGGAACATACCCCCGTTTCAGGTTCAAACCCCGATCTGGGTGCGTTCAGGAGGCAACCCATCGATGTTTCTCTCTCTCTCCCTTCTTTTCTCTGAAATCAGTGAAAACATATAACCTTGGGTAAAGACTAAAAAATAGTAATAATAAACATTTCTTAAAGAAATTTTAATTTTAAAAATAATACATTGACAAGAACAGGAGCAAACGGCCAGTGCTGAGCCTGGTAAGGGACCGCCACGCTGAGCCCGTGAGACCCTCCGCACCGGCTGCACCGGCGCCACCACACGGGCCAACACCCTCGCTCACACGTTCCCTGCTCAAGGGGCTGAAGAGCGAACAGGAAACTCACGTGAAAAGCAGTAAACGCTGCGCAGCCTGTGCCGGCGCTCCCGCCTGGCCCTCCCGGGTTTAGGATCCGGAGTTTTGCAGAGTCGGTTGCTCCGTGTGCTCCCGTATGAAGTTGACCCCTCGCGGGCTTATTTTCACACGGTTCTAACTCCCTTCACCTCCCCAAAAGGCGGAGGCAGCGAGGCCCAAGCAGGGCCCGGTCGTGGGCTGGCCTCGAAGTGACCTGCCCGCCCACCCGCAGCGGCACCTCATTAACGCGGGGCTCAGACACGCACAGCACCACCAGCACCCGCCCTCGTCGCCAGCATCGCTGCAGCACAGCACAGCACGTCCGCCATCTGGTTTTTTAATAATGTCTGATCAACGACTGTCCCGCGCTGTGTGGTGCGCTCACATAACAGGCTTCACACCTGGGTTGAAGTACCTAAAAGCAGAGGAGCCTTCGGGAGCCCCACCTGGCACAGCCGTCCTGGCACAGCTCTGACGCCAGCCCTCACACCCATCCACACGGGCATCGGGGGCTGTTTCATATCACTGACAAGTTATGTGCCACAACTCACAACTGGCCGGCACTCGGAAGCAGCCCGGTGCAACCGAAGTTGTTGCAAAGACGAAAACGGCCTACTGTCCGCACCGTGCACTCGCGGCCCCGCAAGGACGACGCGGCCGGTGTGGCCGAGAAGCTGCACGGGAGCCACTGCACCCAGCTCTCACCGCCGCCGTGGCCGGGCTCTCGAACAGCACAGCCCTCGGACTTCACAGACTGAGGGCCACGGCTTAGCTTAACTTTCCACCCCTCTTTACAATGTGTCAGTTTTAAAATGACCTGGAAGGAAACAGCCGATGAGCAGTGGCCACCCCTTACAGAAGCTCAGACCATGTGTGACTAAACAGAGAAATAACACCTCATGCAGCACTGAAAGTGTTCCGTGTAATGACTCGGGAGAACAAACGCCCGTTGCCAAATAAATGGTGCAGACAGCGCCCCCTGGTGGGCTTCCTGCCCGGCAGTGCTGACACCTCCGCCACAGGCCCCAGCGCTGCCTTTCTCAGCATCTAGAATCGGCTTCAGCCTCCCGTTTGCTCAGGCACAGCTTTCTCTGACTGTCCCCTAACGACTGTCCCCTAACGACTGCCCCCTAATGATAAACAAGGCTGGCCCGTCACCAGAGCCGCCGGCCACCTTCAGCCTGCGGGCCACCCACCAGCCAGGCCTGCTCCTGCACAGCCACTGGGCTAAGACGGCCGTGACATTTGTAAACGGGTGTGAAAACAAGAACCACAGAGAAGGCCATCTCACAGACGCGGCGCCCGAGGGGATGTGCGGGCCGGCCGGCTTCGTATGGCGGACACCCCGCAGGGCCGGCTCCCGGCTCTCCCCGCAAGCACACGTACCACTTTGTTCTTGGCTCTTTCCTTGTCCAGTTTCAAAAATTCGCCGAGGGTCAGCTCTTCAAACTGCTTCTTGACGGAGAGGAAGGCACAGCCGGGCGAGTGCTTCCTGTGCTCCTCTCTAGGGAAAGGACACGGAGCAGGTCAGCTGAGGAGGCGGTGAAGGGAGCCACTGCCCGGCACCACGGCCCTCCCACCCCTCCGCCGCCCCGCCGCCCCGCCGCCCTGCTCCCCTGCTCCTGTGAGAGCAGAGTGACGTCCCAAGTAGACGGAACCAGGGCTAGGCCCCAGGCCACATCCCCACGCGCTCAGCTCAGCGCCTTCTCTCTGTGGACCCCCGCCCTCCCCTGAGGGGTTTTACCTGGAGCCCTCAGCAGTTAGTAGGAAGAGCATTACGTGAGTCCAGAGCTATTACATGTCAGATCCCTCTAAAATCCTCAAGATATTTGTTTTGTTAATCCTGACCCGAGACTGCAACGGAGGTATGTGCCTTTGACCGGAATTGAACCTGTGACCCTTCAGTCTGTGGGCTGATGCCCTCTATCCACTGAGCCAAATGGGCTCGGGGCCTCAGGGGTGTTTTGAAGCAGCCTCATATCCTGGGGGTTGTTATATAATCTACTGGTTTGGAATAAGGCCCCCGGGCCAGGCCTCTCCAGGGAAGTGCTGGGCCTTGCACCATCACTGTCTGCGCGGGGAAGCAGGCGTGCGAGCGCACAGCGCCGAGCCAGAACCCTCCGAAGGAACACACAGCCACAGGAAGTCCAGGGGGACAGCCCGCAGTAACTAGGACCTGAAGATGCTACAGCACTCTTACACCCACTCCCCAAAACACACGGGCGTCTCCCAGTGACTCCTGGTGTGCCCACCGTGCCACCCAGTCAGCACTGGGTCACGACTGCAGACACATTTCTGGCAACAAGAGAAACAACCCGCTTCGTTCTCTCCGGGAAGAGAAAGTGGTGGAAACAGCCGACTCTGCCGGGGAAGGCGAGAAAGCGTGGCACGGCCCTGCTGAAGGCACTGCTGTGGCCCCCGAACGCAGGCACAGTCCCGTCCCTTACGGAACCCCAACCGGGGCCTGAGCCACTTTCAAAGGGTGGCTTTTGTGGTGTGTGAACTGTAGCACAATAAGGCTTGAGGTTTAAGACTCTGAAACAAGCCCTGGCTGGTTTTGCTCAGTGGATAGAGCGTCGGCCCGTGGACTGAAGGGTTCTGGGTTCGATTCCAGTCAAGGGCATCATTTGATTCTCTCTCATCATTGATGCTTCTCTCTCTCTCTCCCCCCCTCTCCCTTCCTCTCTAAAATCAATAAAAATATATTTTAAAAAACACACAACTCTGAAACAAGAAAGGCACCTGGACACCCCTGGTCACAACAGGAGCTGCTCCCGGATTCTGTCCAACCTCGAGGCCTTGGGGACCGACAGGAAGGAGCCTCTTCAACATGCACCCCGAGGGGCATTGGCCAAACCAGGGTGATGAGGCGGGAAGCGGCACCGGGCGCCGGCGCACGGAGGTTCATCCACTTGCAACAGCTGCTCAGGCGCAGCACGAGGTTGGAAAACCGCGGCTCCTGCCCCCAGTGTCTTTCTTGGGAAAGCCGTTTCCCCCAGCTCCGTGCAGAGCGGAGGGGCAGGGCCAGGCCGGGCACTTACACGGGGTCGTCGTCGGGCTCCCAGCCCTCCAGCTCCTTGAAGCAGAAGAAGCACTGGGCCAGGTCGGGCTCGTTCTCGGTGGGGCAGTGGATGAAGCCGGCCGCGGCCATCTGCAAGGGAAGGCAGGCTCGGACCCCGCGGCGCGTCCCCTCCCGGGGGCCCAGCGGGAGGGGACGCCCCGGGCCCCGGGAGCCCGGAGAGGGGCCGAGCCCCGCGGGAGGGGACGCCCCGGGCCCCGGGAGCCCGGAGAGGGGCCGGGCCCCGCGGGAGGGGACGCCCCGGGCCCCGGGAGCCCAGAAGGGGGCCGAGCCCCGCGGGAGGGGACGCCCCGGGCCCCGGGAGCCCAGAAGGGGGCCGAGCCCCGCGGGAGGGGACGCCCCGGGCCCCGGAGAGGGGCCGAGCCCCGCGGGAGGGGACGCCCCGGGCCCCGGGAGCCCGGAGAGGGGCCGAGCCCCGCAGGAGGGGACGCCCCGGGCCCCGGGAGCCCGGAGAGGGGCCGAGCCCCGCGGGAGGGGACACCCCGGGAGCCCGGAGAGGGGCCGGGCCCAGCGGGAGGGGACGCCCCGGGCCCCGGAGAGGGGCCGAGGCCCGCGGGAGGGGACGCCCCGGGCCCGGAGAGGGGCCGAGCCCAGCGGGAGGGGACGCCCCGGGCCCCGGGAGCCCAGAAGGGGGCCGAGCCCCGCGGGAGGGGACGCCCCGGGCCCCGGGAGCCCGGAGAGGGGCCGAGCCCAGCGGGAGGGGACACCTCGGGCCCCGGGAGCCCGGAGAGGGGCCGAGCCCCGCGGGAGGGGACGCCCCGGGCCCCGGGAGCCCGGAGAGGGGCCGAGCCCAGCGGGAGGGGACGCCCCGGGCCCCGGGAGCCCGGAGAGGGGCCGAGCCCCGCGGGAGGGGACGCCCCGGGCCCCGGGAGCCCGGAGAGGGGCCGGGCCCCGCGGGAGGGGACGCCCCGGGCCCGGTGGGGCGGGCCTGGGACCCCGGGTCCCCCGTCTCACCCGTTCCGGGGTGCAGGCGCAGCCCTCCAGGAAGGGCCAGTTCTTGAACGTGGAGACGCGGTGGTCCTTGAGGTAGAGCTGCCAGGCCGCGGGCAACGACGGGGCACCCATCTCACCGCCACCCCGAGCGGTGCCGCGATTCAAATCAAGCGGTTGGCGGCCGCCGCGAGGCCTGTCGGGAAGCCCAGCTCGGGAGGGGCCCTCGCGGGCTTCTGGGAGTGCGCGGGGCATGCTGGGAGTTGTAGTCCTCCCTCTGCCTGGCTCGGCTTCTGCGCTCACCTCGGTCCCGCGTTTACCGCTTCGCACGCTTAGCAGAGTGGTACGGAGCGGAGCTAAAGCTGGGCTGCAGTCTTCGCAATGGATTTAAGGAGGCGCCTGTCGAGTCCATCTGTATTAAGCCCTTTCAGCCTGCAAACTCTGGTGGTTCTTGTGGGCGCCCCACTCCTGGAGCCCCCTAGTACCAGCTCCCCCTGCCCTGGAGCGGGCTGGGTTGGAAGGTGTGCCGAGGCCGCGCATCCTCCAGGGAAAAGATGTCCGGAAGAAATCCCCAGCTCCGCCTCCGCCCTCACTCAGTGAGCTTGAACTCGGCTCTTACCAAGTCTTTTCACTGATGGACCCTCGGAGCTGGGTTCCCGCCTTTCCATCAGAATTCCTCCAGAACTAGACATCCCTCCAGGTGAATAGACTATGCTCAGGCAGGCCCCTATGGACGGGCCCTCAGGTGGCTAATTCCCTACCATTCCTATCTAATAAAAGGCTAATATGCAAATTGCCCCTCCACTGGGAGTTCCACAGGGGGGGGGGGGGGCAGGGCCAGCTGGCCAACCGCCCGTGGCCCCTCCTCCTGGCCTGCCCGGCCAATCGGCCCCAAGGTGGGCCCACTGGACCCGACCCACGCATGAATTTGTGCACCGGGCCTCTAGTTGTAAATAACACAGCAGGAAACACTTTGTATGAGTATCCTTGTGTTCTGGTACTTTTGCTTCCAGGGGCTAGGTTTCTAAAAGTGGATTTTTTTGGACAAATGTGAATTTAAAATTTTAATGCACTCTAACCATTGAGCACCACTGGCCAGAGCTGATCAATCATTCTTGAACTGCAAGCTATTCTGAGTGGGGCAGAGAGGTGGTGGGGTGCAGTGGGTGGCAGCTGGACACAGCTGGCTCCCGGGGGACTGCACACTCCCCTGGGGCAGGGGGAGGCGGGGGGGGCAGAGGAAGCTTGCCCACCTGTGGGTGCCACTGTCCTATCACGGTCAAGGTGTTACCCCGAGGCTAGCATTCCAGGGTTTTCAGGGCAGACCCACATGTCAGGTGGAGCCAGGACAGAGTGGACCAAGGAGTGAAGCAAAAGGCAGAAGCGGTGTGGGGCGCTCTTGCACAAGGGGCAGCGAACTTTTCCAAAAAGAGCCGGATGGTAATTATTTTAGCTTTGGGGGGCCACCCAGTCTCTGACAGCCACCCAACTCGGCCCTCATCGCTCAAACACCGACACAGACAATTCCTAAATGAATGAACGTAGCTGGGTGCCGATAAAACTTTATTTATGGATATGAACATCTGAATTTTATATCCTTTTTACATGTCACGAAAGAATACTCTTTTCTGATTTGTTTTAAAAGGTTTGTGGGCAGCGAGCTGAAGTCCGTGTATGAAGGTGGGCGCTGTCATTTCTGTCTCCTCTCTCAGCAGGCGGCGGGCTCAGACTCAGCGAGAGGCGCTCTGGGCATCACGCGGTGCTGCCCTGGGCTGGCCTGGCCCTGCGGCAGCTTGATTCGACCAGGGCGTGGCCATGGAGCCGTGGATTCCTACTCAGAGCTGGGGGAGGACTGGGCTCTCGCCAGGGTGGGTGGACAGATGGAGGCTACAGGGCACCCGGGAAGCGGAGGCTGGTGAGCAGCAGTCAGGCCCTTTACAGAAGACTCGCAGGTCGGGTGCACGCTGGCGGCACGCCGGCTGGGGGTTGGGGCCCATCAGCACTCTTGGAAGATGGTCTTCAAAATCATCTGCAGCAGGAAGAGAAGACGCGGCCCGCGCACTAGAGAGGCCCTCGGAGGCTTTCGGGAGGAATGTGACGAGGGGAAGGGCTGCTGAGGGAGCACAGAGATGTGCCGAGGCGCGTTCCCCACCTCCCGTCGGAAATGTTCTAATGAGGCTCCCAACCTCAAGCCGACTCACCCCGCGTGTGACCCACGGGCCAACAAAGGCTTTATGTTTTAAACCATTGAAAAGAAATCCAAAAGCATTATTTTGGGATATGTAAAAATTACAAAATCCAAATTTAACAGGGGGGTCACTTTGTAAAGTATATACTTGTCTAACCAGTATGCTGTACACCTGGAACTAATATAAAGTAATATTGAATGCAACTCTAATTGGAAAATAAAATGAAGCCCAGCTGGTACGGCTCAGTGGTTGAGCATTGACCTATGAACTAGGAGGTCACGGTTCGATTCTGGTCAGGACACAGGCCCGGGTTGTGGGCTCGATGCCCAGTGGGGGGCGTGCAGGAGGCAGCCGATCCATGACTCTCATCACTGATGTTTCTGTCTCCCTCTCTCTTCCTCTCAGAAATCAATTAAAATTTTTAAAAACATAAAAGAAAATTAAGTGGAGGAGGCAAGCATGGCACTTGATTCCTGTCGCCAGGCCTCCCCACCTCCTGGGTGACAAACAAGCAGGCCCCGCTGCTCCGCGCTCCCCGCTCCACTCACACGCAGGGGCTCCGGCAGGGGCAGGGAAGGGACGCGCCCCACCTGGGTGAGCACAGAGTCCTGCTCCGTCAGCTTCCAGACGATCTCAAAGTGGTCCATGTCCTGGGCGTCCTCGAAGGAGGCTGGCCACCCGCCGCGGCTCAGGATCTGGTGGGAGGAGGGAGCCGGGGAGCGCGGCGGGCAGAGGAGAGGGGCTCTCACCCTGGGCCCGGCCCAGAGCAGGTGCTCGCATGCAGCTGCCGAACCGAACCGGCGATGGGTGGTCTGGGGCCCCTGGGGTGAAACCCAGGGCAGGATCAGAGACGCCCTGCAGCCCAGAGCAGCGGCCGGTACCTGGAAGAACTCCCGGGACTGCCTGCGGAACTCGGGGCTGTCGTGTTGGCCCACGATCACCAGCACGGGGCAGGCTGGACCCCCGGGCTTCGAGGACGCTGCCTCCAGGTGCCACTGTGGGCTGTTCCTCCGAGCATCCTCCCTGGTGCGCGGGTGGGAGGGGGGTCAGGGGGAGAGGAACCTCACACTCTCCTCGCACCCTCCCTGCCTCACCCTGCACCTCTCCTGGGCTCCAGCCAGCGGGGAGGGGGGACTCACGGGGTCATGCGCAGAGGGGCGTTCACAGAGGTGTGCACGATGGGCTCCAGGTCATAGACCCCACTCATCAGGAAGAAGGCTGGGAAGGAGAGACCGCCAGGGGGGCCGTGGCAGGGGGGCCACTCACCCCGGCCAGTTCCCGTGCAGGCACTGCGTGGGCAGGATGGGGCCAGCCCAGGACCCGGGGTGGGGATGGGGGGGCAGGAGGGGGAGGGGGAGAGGGACCAGAATAGGGGACCAAGAAGCAACAAGCAGGCCGGGCTCACAGACTCCAAGCCCCCAGGTCAGCAGCCAGTGCAGGCCCCCAGCTCAGGCCCCGTGGGGGAGGGGGAGGGGCGGCTGCCGGCCCCACGGAAACCTTTGAGGTTGGGCGTGACGCCCCGCTCAGTGGTCCAGTTCACCAGGAGCATCATGGCGGCCAGGTGGGCCCCGGCCGAGTGTCCGCACAGGTAAATTCCCCTGGAGGGCCGGACAGAGAGCCGCGTCGCAGCTTGTCCTCCGCTCCACGGGCCAGAGGGCAGCGGGGCTGCATCGAAGGGGCTGAATGGCTGAATCCAGTGCCCCCGCAGCCCCTCCAACCCCCCAGCGTCAACAACCAAAGGTCAGCTGTGGCGACACCCACTCATTGCACGGAAACCGCTTCTGCACGAAGGCGATGCTCCGGGCCGCCTGGTCCACCATCTGGTCCAGGGTCCCTGTGGGAGAGCGAGCAGGGCAGGTTCAGCGAGGGGCGCGCTCCCCCACAGCCACCGGCCCCCACACCTGCAGGGCCACCCGCCTTACCTTTGGGGGCCAGGGTGTAACCCACTACCACCACGGCCACGCCCCGAGCGGTCAGGGGGCCCGCCATGTAGGCTGACTCGTCTTTACTGCAGAGACACAGAGTGAACCCGGGGCAGCTCAGCCACCACCGCCCTGTCCCCCCTGAGCCGCCCCTGTCCACTCTGAGCCGCCCCTGTCCCCTCTGAGCCGCCCCTGTCCCCCCTGAGCCGCCCCTGTCCCCCCTGAGCCGCCCCTGTCCCCTCTGAGCCGCCCCTGTCCCCCCTGAGCTGCCCCTGTCCCCTCTGAGCCGCCCCCCCCTGTCCCCCCCTCTGAGCCGTCCCCTCTGAGCCCCCTGTCCCCTCTGAGCCATCCCTGTCCCCTCTGAGCCATCCCTGTCCCCTGAGCCGGCCCTGTCCCCTCCCCCCTGTCCCCCCTGAGCTGTCCCCCCTGAGCCCCCTGTCCCCTCTGAGCCATCCCTGTCCCCTCTGAGCCGCCCCTGTCCCCTCTGAGCCATCCCTGTCCCCTCTGAGCCATCCCTGTCCCCTCTGAGCCGCCCCTGTCCCCCCTGAGCCGCCCCTGTCCCCCCTGAGCCGCCCCTGTCCCCTCTGAGCCGCCCCTGTCCCCCCTGAGCTGCCCCTGTCCCCTCTGAGCCGCCCCTGTCCCCTCTGAGCCGCGTGGCGGGAGGAGGTAGGCTCTGAGCCCGCTGATCACGTGAGCCCCTCGGGGTTTCCTTTTTTAAAGGTGCCCTTCCCTTTGCCGCTGCTCCTCCCACTCTGCGGACCCACCTTCCGCTCTGCCAGTATCCTCCATGAAGGAACACGAACAGTGGTAAGGCTGTGAGACAGAGCGTGGGGGCTGAGGACGGCTCCCACGGGCTCCGCGAGGCGCCCGGCCCTGCTCACACCCCGCTCACCTTCCGATGCCGCCTGGGGAAAGTAGACGTCCAGCGTCTCCCCCTCCCCGGCTCCGTAGGGGACATCCAGCAGGCTCCTCCGCGTGGCCCGGGCCCTCCTGGTGGCTGTCTCGGGAAACGGACAAGGCTGTCAGCGCAGCTCGGGTGGAAACCTTTCAGCTAAAAGCCTCTTTGCTGCCCGGCCGGTGTGGCTCAGGGGTTGAGCGTTGACCGATGAACCAGGAGGTCACAGTTCGTTTCCCGGTCAGGGCACACACCCAGGTTGTAGGCTCGATCCCCAAGTGGGGGGCGTGCAGGAGGCAGCTGATCCATGATGCTCTCTCATCACTGATGTCTCTCTCTCCCTCTCCCTTCCTCTCTGAAATCAATGCAATGTATTTTAATAAAATAAAACAAAGTTTCAAGCAACCATTGCTCAGAGAGCCTGCAAGGATCCAACCGCTAGAACCAAACAGGCTCCCGGCTGTCCACGCGCCACGTGGGCCAGGCCCCTCTGCAGGACGTGCTGAGCACAAGGGTCTACTGGCAATTAAACGCGTTTTAATTGATTAGAACCGCCAGACTTTGTTAAGTGGAGCAGTTCGATTGCACGGAGTGTAAGCTGAATCTTAAGAATCTTGTCACACTCTGCACGCCGTGGACAGGCTCAGAGGGATTTCATCTGTGAAAGTTCTGCGCTAATTGAGCATCCGTTTAAAAGATAAATGAATACCACCGTTGTTTCCTATGAGGAAATCACAGTTATAACACTGTTAGAAATACACACAAGGGCTTCTGAGCAAAATGTCCCCGCCCGCTGCCAGGGTGACCGCGGTCTGAATACAGACAATCTCGCTGCCTTTCATCCAGGTGGCAGCGGGTTAAGTACGTGCTGCCCTGCCTGTTTCATTAAAGATCTCTTGGAGCGCCTTCCCAGTCAGTACACAGAGAGCTTCCTCGTTCTTTCCTTTAAAAAAACCAGCACAGCTCCTTAGTGTCTGGTCCTTTGGCCGCGCGTTAATTTACTCACACAAGTCACGCCAGCTGCTTAGGACCAGGAAGCCACATCCTGGTCCATTCCTCTTGGCTCCCCTCCCCCAGCTCATCCTGAACCCCGAGCCGAGTCTCCTCCCCACCCCACTGAGACCCCCCCGGGTCCCCCAGAGTGTGGCAGGGACACCGGAGGGCTTCGAGGAAAGACTTATTACAAACTTCCTTTTGTGAAAAAGCAAACATGGGGCGTCTATTATTCATACCCAAAGCTGTCCCTCAGCCCAGCCTGTACCCTCTCGCAATCCGGGACCCCTCAGGGGATGTCCGACTGCTGGTTTAGGCCTGATCCCGGCAGTTGGACATCCATCTCGCAATCCAGGATCGCTGGCTCCTAACCACTCGCCTGCCTGCCTACCTGATCACCCCTAACCACGCGCCTGCCTGCCAGATCGACCCTAACCACTCTGCCTGCCTGCCTGATCACCCCTAACCACTCTGCCTGCCTGCCTGATCACCCCTAACCACTCTGCCTGCCTGCCTGATCACCCCTAACCACTCTGCCTGCCTGCCTGATCACCCCTAACCGCTCGCCTGCCTGCCTCATCGCCCCCAACCACCTGTGTTGCCCCCCCCCCCCCCTGCTGCGGCTTCGTCCTGAAGGACGTCTGGAATGACGTCCGGATGGTCATTAGGCTGTCCGGTCTAATTAGCATATTACGCTTTCATTATTATTTTGTTATTTACAGTCTCGGTAAAACAAGTTTAAGATAAATAGTTCTTAAAACCTCCCTCTGCTCTCTGCCCACGCTCTCCTGGCCGGCGCCCCAGCCTGAGGGAAGCCAGCCTTTGATGGGGGATCAGGTGACCTCCTCATTAGAAGAAACCACCCCCACTGCTGGTTAACAGGGCGGCGCCTCAGGGTGAATACAGATCAAAAATAAGAGAAATGAATGAATTCTCCGGGCTGCACAAGAGGAAAACAGAGTCCACCTCCCTCCCTGTCCTTAGAGCGTTACTTCAGGAACCTTACACGGAATTGTAAATAGTTTCTCTACCCCTTGGAGATGTATGTCAGTATTTTAAAAGCTAAACCCGTCTCCAGCCGGTTTGACAACCTGGGAAAATGTCTCTCAAAGACCTGGGAGGCGTCCCTTTGAAATATCATCATCAGGAAGGATGGCCCAGCCTCTGGGTCGCCTGGAGGCAGGAGCCTACCTTCTGCGGGTGCCTGGCTCCAGGTTGCAAAACTACCTCTGGTCCTAAAGTCACGGGGCAGAGGCGACTGGCAGACGCCGATGCTCCCTCTAATCACCAGGGGGGTTTCGGCTGGACCAGTGCGCCCTCCGGCTTGAGCACAGGCCTCCTTCGCCTTGAGCACAGGGACGCTCCGGGCGCGGCTGCCTGGCTGTGTCAAAGCGTGAGATTTATGTGCAGCCGTACCCAACACACACGTTTCCTTCCTCTTTGTGGGAGGTTTTTCTGGTTCGGCAGGAGACTTTCTCTTTCGTTTTCTCCTGCTTTACATCCCTTCGCTACGCTTTGCTGTCTCCCGTCCGTCCGTTGGACTCCAACGAGGCCATCTCCAAGGTCACAGGCAGCACTGACGAGGGTGGGAGCGAAGGCCAGCTGGTGGGCACTCACGGGTGCCCTCTGACTGTCATCACGACCCTCTGCCCCTCACACACACCGCCTGCTCCACTCTGACCCGGAAGCTGTGTTCAGGGGGGTCACACATCACCTGCTGTGAGCCTGGGGAACGTTTTTAACCTTGTCATTCAGGGCCTGGTCTGGGGCGGGGGCGCGGGGGTGTGAGATACTTTCTTGGGGCACAGCGTGGGGAGGTGGCACCAAAACACTCCGCAATGAAGATTATTATGGGCGAATGTGGGTGCCTCCCCAAATTCATGGTGAAGCGTGCCCCCAAATGTGAGGGTATTTGGAGGCGGCCCTTGTGGGAGGTGGTTAGGGTTAGATGAGGGCATGAGGGTGGAGGCCCTGTGATGGGATAAATGGCCTTATAAGAAGAGTAAGAGCCGAAACCGGTTTGGCTCAGTGGATAGAGCGTCGGCCTTCAGACTGAAAGGTCCCAGGTTCGATTCCGGTCAAGGGCATGTACCTTGGTTGCGGGCACATCCCCAGTAGGGGGTGTGCAGGAGGCAGCTGATCGATGTTTCTCTCTCATCGATGTTTCTAACTCTCTATCCCTCTCCCTTCTTCTCTGTAAAAGTCAATAAAAATATATCTTTAAAAAAAAAAAAAAAAAAAGAAGAGTAAGAAAGACCGGCCCTAACGGGTTTGGCTCAGTGGATAGAGCGTTGGCCTGCGGACTGAAGGGTCCCAGGTTCGATTCTGGTCAGGGGCACGTGCATTGGTTGTGGGCACATACCCAGTGGGGGGTGTGCAAGAGGCAGCTGATGGATGTTTCTCTCTCATCGATGTTTCTAACTCTCTATCCCTCTCCCTTCCTCTCTGTAAAAAATCAATAAAATCCTATCTAATAAAGAGGGAATATGCTAATTGACCATCACTCCATCACAAAGATGGCTGCACCCACAGCTTCCCATAAGGAGCCTTAACAAGCAATCAGCAGGGACCTGAGGCTACGCCCTCGCCCGCCCTTGTGGGGCTTGACAGGGGACCTCAGGCCGCAGCCCCCACCTGGTAGGGCTTGACGAGGGACCTCAAGGTGCGCTTCTAGTACTGGTGCTAGGCTAGGGGACCTCAGGCCATGCCCCCCGCCCCAGCACCAGGCCAGGGGACCTGAGGCTGCACCCCTGCCTGGCTGGGCTTGACAGGGGACCTCAGGCCGTGCCCCCCACCCAGCGGGGCTTGATGGGGGACCTGAGGCTGCACCTCCCTCCCGGTGCTGGGCCAGGGGACCTGAGGCTGTGCCCCCCCACCTGGCAGGGCTTGACAGGGGACCTCAGGCAATGCCCCCCACCCAAAGGGGCTTGACAGGGGATCTCAGTCCGTGTCCCTCACTTGGCGGGGCTTGATGGAGGACCTCAAGGCATGCTCCCTGCCCCGGTCTGGGCTGGGGGACCTCAGGCCATGCCCCCCATCCTGTGCTGGGCCAGGGGACCTGAGGCTATGCCCCCTGCCCAGCAGGCTTGACAAGGGTGGGACTGGCCGGGTCTGGATCTAGCCCAATGGGGGGGAGGGGCCAGCTGGGTCTGGGTCTCATGCGATTTTAAGGCACATGTGGGCGGGCAGGGACTTGACTCTGGGTCCCGTGGTGAGCCCCAGACTCTGACAGGAGGAAGGTTTTCATATACATTTTACTAATCTTCTTTCATCTCTGACACTTCTATTATAGAGAAAGGACAAATAGCAATATTAAATTATTTCCTCTAATTAATCCCCTTTTAATGTGCACGAATTTCATGCACCAGGTCACTAGTATATGTGTGTGTGTGTGTGTGTGTGTGTGTGTGTGTGTGTATATATATATATATATATGTATATATGTGTGTGTGTATATATATATATATATATATATATATATATATATATATATATATATATATATATAAAAGACCGGAAGTCTCTCTCTCTCTCTGCCATGTGAGGACACGGAGCAGGAGGCTGCCAGCCAGGAAGAGACCCCTCACCAGGGAACCAAATTGGCTGGCCCCTTGAGCTTGGACTTCTCAGCTTCCGGAACCATGAGAAATGGATTCCTGTGGTGTAAGCCTCACCAGTCCATGGCGCTGTGTTATGGCAGCTTGAGCTGACCAATCACAAGACAAGTGATATTTAAAGGCAATATATTTTTTAAATTAAAATTAATGCCCCAAAGTCCACGATGAACAAAATGTCAGCATTTTAAAGAGAGACAGGCTCCACCCCACGCCTGGCCCTAAGGGAGACGCTCCTCTCTGTGAAACGGGCCCCTTGCCCCCCCCGCGGCGCCTCCGGGCGGCCAGCGTGGGAACGGAGCTAGAGGGCCGCGGACTGCCAGCTGACCCAGGGCTTCCGGAGCGCCCGAGCCCACGGCAGCGCCTCGTCTCAGCGCCTGCTGCTCCTGAGTGACTCCCTGTCTCCCTCCAGACCAGCAAGACAGACAAACAGGTTTCCTGCAAACTCACGCAGGGGGCACTGCGCCCTCAAATATTTACTGAGCAAATAGGGTGTACTTGGCACCCAGCTGGGCACAGCAGGGAGCTCTGAAGAGCCCAGGACTCCGCTCCGCCCGGCTCTGTGGGGAATCGCCCTCAGCCTGTGCCTCCTGCTGGGTCACCGCAGGCTGGACAGCCCCCGCCCCGAGCTGTGAGCAGTCTGCTCCAACACCCACGTTCCCGCGGAGGGAGGGGGCCGCCCTTGCTCACGCTGCCCCGGAGCGCGAAGCCACAGCGCGGCGCTCTGCGGGCACAGGCAGCGGGGGGACCAATCTCGGCGGTCACTAGCGTGCAGGGCGCCAAGCCCCCATGTCCTTAACGAAGAAAAGGCCTGCCTTTGCTCACTCGGTCGCCCTGTGCCACCGGGGCGTGTGGCCTTAGGCCTGGGCATGGCCGGTAGGGCTGGAGGGGCACGGGGCGTGGTTGGTTGGGCCTCCCGCGTCCTCCTGGCACCGGGCCTGAGCACACAGGAGGCTTAGGCACTGCCAGGGCTTTGGGAACTGCCCCGAGCTCTGGCTGGGCAGCGGCTCCACCCCCACCCCCACCCCCAGATTCTGAACCACTGCCACGTGCTAAAGTCCACCCGCAGCGGCTGGGAAGGGGTGCCCTGTACCCTCGATTCCTGTCTCTGAGTAGGTCCTCAGGCTTTCCTCGGGTCCACGTCGGACAGTCCACCTGCTGGGGCTGTACTGCTTCTCCAGCTCCTACGGGCCAGACGGGTTCCATCAGACCTCCGATCGATCGCCCCAGCGTTCCGCCTCCCTCCCGCCTGGGCGCCCCTCTGCCCCAGAACCGCCCCCCATCTCAGGCTCCCACAGCTGCCCTCCGCTGCCTGGCAAGCCCTGCCCACCCCCCCACCCCCACCCACCCCCCAAATAATTAGGAGCTTCAGATACAGCAAACAGCCGTAAAGGGAAGATGAGGCCCCATCAATGTGACCCGATCAACCCCAGCCGCTCAGACCCAGGGAGGCCGGGCAGCTGGGGTGGCCCCCGCAGAGCAAGTGATGGGGAGTTCACCTCCCCCGAGAGGGTGGGGACCCGACGCAGGAGGACACGGCACAGTGGGAAGCGCGGAGGTGACGAGGAAGGGAAGAGCTGGAGGTCAGCTCCGAGATGCCGACCGGCCAGATCGCTAACGCGCAGAGGGCGGCTGGGAGCCGGGGCTGCCGGACAGCGGGCCTGGAACGCCAGGCTGAGATGTTCGGGCTTAATCCCGAGAGTGGGAGGAGCGGGGTTTGGAACCAAGGGGCAGAGGCACAGGAGGGTGGGCCAGGCCGGCCTGGGGCATTCAGGGCGAGGTCCTGGGCTCTGGAGTCAGCCGGGCCGGGCGCTATCCAAGCTCCATCGCTTACAGGTTGTCTAACCCTGGACCACTCACAGTCTCCGGCCTCAGTTCCCTCATCTGGGCAATGGGCATAACCACAGCAGCCTCACCAGGTTAGAAGACGTAGGGCATGGGAACCAAGTAAGGCAGCCACTCAGGTGCGGTCACCGCCGCCTCCTGCTGCTGAGCAGGGCTCCCGGCCAGGGCTCTCTGGGTCTGACCGTCTGCACCTGTAGGTGCTATTGTCTGCAGGGTGTTGGCAGCCATGCCTGGCACAGCCTGTGACTGCTGCCATCATCTTCATCGCTGTTATTCATGATGGTGATATTGCAATGGATTTCTGTGGTCCTCTGATATTGGGGGGGGGGGGTGAGAGAGGGGCAGACAATGGGATTTCTTAGGGGCGGGATCCATAACTCATCAGACTCTCAGATGGTCCGTGACCAGAAAAGGACCCCCGCCTAAGGCGCCGGAAAACTAGGGAGGAAATTGCAATGGGATGGTAACCGGACCAGGCGCTGCCCAGGCGGTCTCTGACCCCCGCGCGCCCGCAGCGCACCCGCCCCTCGCAGCCTTGGGCGCCTGGCACCTCCTCCCGGGCCTCGCCTAGCCTCCGGCTCGGGTGCCCACGGCTGCTCGCGTAGCCCAGGCTTCGGTGAGCTCCGCCCTCAAGGGAGGCTCGCGGGCTCGCAGAAGCCAGCGGGGCGCGGGGGTGAGAGCCGGGGGCTGGCGCCCAGCAGCCCCCCAACGGCGCCCGCCGCCGGGCGTGGCCTCGCGGGCTTCTGAGCTTCTTGGGAGAGCTTCCACCGACAGTCAGTCTCCGGGCGACGCCCCGGGCCCCAGCGCCCCTCGGCCCGCCTACCTGTCCCGACAGCTTCCTCCAGGGAGCCTCGCCCGGGCGACCCGCCCGCGGCGCCTCCATCCCGGCGTCTCCACTCGCACCCCGCTCTCGCCGGGCGGTGGGGCGGGGCTGCGGGGCGAGGTCCGGCCCCGCCCCGGTGACCCGAGGCGGCGACGCGGGGGCCGGTCCCGCCCTCGGAAGAACCGGCGGCGGACAAATCTCCCGCCAGCTCCGGCCGCGCGCTGATTGGCCGGCGCGCCGGGGATAAAGGCGGGCGCGGGCCCCGCGCCGGTTTCCGCAGCGGCGGTCGCGGCTCCCCGTCCCGCGCGCTCCCCGCCCCGCGCGCTCCCCGCGGCGCCATGAGCTGCGCCAACCTGCCCGCCGTGCTGCCCGGCTCCCCCGGCAAGGCCCGGGGGCAGATCCAGGTGCGGGCGCGGCGGGGCCTGGCGCGCGCGGGGAGCGGGGAGCGGGGCCGGTGCGCAGCGCCCGTGCGCAGCGGGCCCCGAACTGACGTCTCCCTCTCTCCTAGGTGATCCTCGGACCCATGTTCTCAGGGAAAAGGTAACGGCCTCGGGGGCGGTGGCCGGGACCTCCCCCGCCTCCCCCACCCCGGGACCTCATCCCCCTCCCTCCACCCTCCGGACCCCGCGCCCCGCCCCTGCCTTCCCGCCGGGGAGCCGCTCCCTAAAGTGCCGTCCTGGGCGCGGCCCTCCGCCCTGCGCGCCGGCCGGGCCGCCCTCCTTCCCCAGCCGGTCCCTTCCTGCGAACGGTCAGCCCCTCGCTCAGAAGGGGGCGCCCCTGCGCCTCCTCCGGGAGATGGCCTTGGACGCCGAGCTCCCTGAGGCCGAGCCGGCAGCGCGGGTCCGCTCCCCAGGGCCCCCCGCTGTGATAGAACCGGAGGAGGTGGGGCTGGTGAGCCCCTCAAAACTCCCTGCCTGTTTGTAAAAAATACGTTTCTGTCGGTTTTTAGATAGAGGAGGGCAGAGGGAGAGAGCGAAGTGTCAACCAGCTGCCTCCTGCACGCCCCCTACTGGGGATTGAGCCCGGAAACCCCCGGCATGTGCCCTGACGGGGAACCACCAACCGTTGAGCCACACTGGCCCGGCTCCCTGGCCCTTTTGTCTACGGCCCTGGGGGACGCTCCAGCCCAAATCCCTGGCCCACAGGGGCGAGGCTGATGGTGGACTCTTGGGCCCAGAAGCAAAGCCCTGTCGTTGTGGCACAGAAGGGTTTGGTGAAGGCAGTTCCAATTTTGGAATGCAGTCCGGACCCCTCTCCTGGGCCCATGGCCTTCATCACCCCACCATATTCCCGAGAGACGTGCCCCTCCAGCCCTCTCCCAGACCACACGGGCCATCCCTGGCCCCCAGGCCCCCGGTGCATAATCCCCCTCAGGTGTGGACTCTCGTCCTCCCCCGCCTTCCCCGCGCCCCACCCTGCGGTCTTTGGGTCCGTCAGTCAGCGGGTGTCTGTGAGCCCGGGGAGGTGGCGGGGGCCTGGCCCGGCCTGACGGGCCCTCCCCTCTGCCCTCGCCCGTGGTCCTCACCGCCGCTCTGCCTTCGCAGCACTGAGCTGATGAGGCGGGTCCAGCGCTTCCAGATTGCCCAGTACAAGTGCCTGGTGATCAAATACGCCAAGGACACGCGGTACAGCAGCAGGTTCTCCACGCACGACCGGTCAGTCCCACCCCCTCTGTCCTTCCTGGCGCCTCACCTGAGGAGCCTGTGACGTTGCATGGCACAGAGCATGCTGTCAGAGCCTTCAGTGCGGCGGTTAAGAAGGCTGACGCCTGGCATGGAGTGTTCAAGTCGGCAAACGTCCCAGGTTGCCTGGCATGGGAGCCTGGGACGAGGCCTTTCCCGGGCCTCTAGCCTGTGGTTCTTTTTTTAAAATATATTTTATTGACTTTTTACAGAGAGGAAGGGAGAGGGAGAGAGAGAGAGTTAGAAACATCGATGAGAGAGAAACATCAATCAGCTGCCTCCTGGGATGTGCCCGCAACCAAGGTACATGCCCTTGACCAGAATCGAACCCGGGACCCTCGAGTCTGCAGGTCGATGCTCTATCCTCTGAGCCAAACTGGTCAGGGCACCCTGTGGATCTTAACTGGGGGCGATTCTGCACCCCCCCCCCCGAGTCCATTTAGCAATGCCTGGGGATGTTTTCACTTCACAACTGGAGGGGGGTGCATGCCTCTGGCATCTGGTGGGCAGAGGCCAGGGGTGCTGCTGGGCATCCTGCAATGCTCAGGGCATAGGGCGGCCCCCACGCCACAAGGACCCGCCACTGTCGTCCGTAGCGCCTGCCAAGGTTGAGAGCCCTGCTATGGAGTTGACACCTATGCAGAGGCTGTGAGCTGGTTTTGTTTGGCCTACATTTTGGTTTTTGTTGTTGTTTTTCATTTATTTTTAAACTAGAGGCCTGGTGCACGAATTTGTGCAGGGGTGGGGTCCCTCGGCCTGCCTGGCGATTGAGTCGATCGCGGTCGTCTCACCCAGTCCCGATCCAGGCCGATTGGGGGTGGGTTGGGGGAGGGACCATGGAAGCGCACTGACCACCAGGGGGCAGCTCCTGCGTTGAGTGTCTGCCCCCTGGTGGTCAGTGCGCGTCATAGTGACCTGTCAATAGGTCATTTGGTCAACCAGTTGTAACGGTCACTTAGGCTTTTATATATATATAGATATATTTTCATTGATTTTTAGAGAGGAAAGGAGAGCGAGAGAGAGATGGAAACATCATTGATGAGAGAGAATCATTGATCAGCCGCCTCCTATACAGCCCACACTGGGGATGGAGCCCGAAACCCCGGGTATGTGCCCTGACTAGGAATCAGACCGTGACCTCCTGGTTCATAGGTTGGTGCTCAACCCCTGAGCCACGCCGGCCGGGCGACACATTGGTTTTTATTTTAACTTCAGGGGGCTGTCCTCGTCCACTCCCTGTGGTCTTGCCCCTTCACGGTCCCTAGTCTGTTTCTCTGCCCGCGCTCCGTGCACATTTCGGTCTGAAACCTGAGGTCGGGGTTACCTTCAGTTCCCCTCCTGCCCCCTCCTGGGCAGCAGATTGGGGCCTGGTGTTTCTGAGCCTGAGACACACCTCTCTCTGTCCACCGGAGCCCCAGCAGCAAAACCGTGCGGTGAGCGCAGGGTGCTGAAGCCCGCAGGGGCATGGCGAGTGTGTGGGGACTTGGAGGTGAGTGTCCGGGATCAGAGGGCCATTCCCGGCCATGCCGTCTGATGCAGGTCCACTTACCTCCCCCTTGGCGTCCTTGTCCCTGAAATGTGGGCGCCTGCTGCACAGGACGGGGCGCCTCCGGGAAGGACTGTAAAAGCAGAGGAGGCAGCACTGCGGGGATTGGAGGTTCCGGCTCTGAGCCGGTCCGATGGGGTGAAGAAAATCCCAGCTCAGGCTGTGTCACGGTCCAGGCTGACATGGGCTGTCAGGGCAGCACCTGTGACCCGACGGTGACCGAGTGCTTGGCAGGCGTGACCCCGCTCCCATGCTCCCCTCGCGGAAGCTGGAACCGGCTCGCTCCCCGCCTGCCTCTGCTTTTCTCCATTTCAGGAGGGGAGGGGCATTTAAGACGCAGGAAATAGTAGGTGATGGCAAGGTAATAGCAGCTGTCAGGTGCTTTGTTTTTTTATAAATACAAATGCAAACTGCTGAGCCTTCGGGAACGGCCCGCCCTTCGGAAGGCTAGCGCAGGAGGCAGAAATGGAAACAGAAGAAAAGAACATTGTAGGGAAAACATAGAAACTATTTAAAAAGTCAGAGGACAAAGGACAGCACGCCTCTCCCGGGCTGTGGGTGCCATTGGCCACAGTGGAACTTGCCCACACGCCGCCCACACAGCTGGTGGGACTCTCCCCCGGGACACAGGCGCGGGCTGCCGAGGAGCGGGTGCAGGAATCCTAGGTCATTGCGCTGCCACTGAGCTCTGCCCGGGCCCGGCCACAGCCGTCCTGGGCCCGGGGCTCTCGGCCTTCATGGGTCTCCTCCTCCATCCAAAGGAAAAAAATACATTATGTTTGATGACTGCATCGATGTGAAGACAGATGTAATGCAAGACTGAGATATACATATATGTATTTGATATGTTTTTGTTGATTTCAGTTGAGAGAGAGAGAAACATCAATGATGGGAGAGAATCATGGATCAGCTGCCTCCTGCACGCCCCCCACTGGGGATGGAGCCCGCAGCCCGGGCATGTGCCCTGACTGGGAACCGAGCTGTGACCTCCTGGTTCATAGGTTGGAGCTCAACCATTGAGTCATGTGGTCCCAGCGCTGGCCCCTGGTCCTGCCTCTGGTTTGGGTCTCCCGGGTCCCCCTCTCGGGCAAGGCTGAGTTATATTTATTCTTCTGATTTTTAAATGAAATGAAAACATTTTGTTGGCCTCTAATGGCACCGTGGGGCCTGGTCACTGCCCGAGAGTCACCGTGTGCACCCGGGGCCCCAGTGGCCTGGTCACTGCCCGAGAGTCACCGTGTGCACCCGGGGGCCCCGGGGAGAAGCAGAGAAGCGCTTTCCGTGGTCAGCACCGCTAATTTCTGGTCCTGAGCATGCGGTGAAATGGTGGGTGTAGAATAACCGATTTTCCGCACACAGGCCTTTGCTCTCCCAAGGCCTTTGCGTGGGTGCAGACATCGCCACGCTGTAGGCAACATGGCAGCCTGCCCTGCCAGCAGAGGTGGTCCCAGCGCCGGCCCCTGGTCCTGCCTCTGGTTTGGGTCTCCCGGGTCCCCCTCGCCGCCTCACCTCCGGCTCTCACCCCAGGAACACCATGGAGGCCCTGCCGGCCTGCCTGCTGCGGGACGTGGCCCAGGAGGCCATGGGTGTGGCTGTCATCGGCATCGACGAGGGGCAGTTTGTAAGTTGGCTCGTCCTGGCCTCGGCCTTCTTCGAACCCCTGACTGTCCCCCTTTTTCATCTCTGGGTTCAGCTGGGCAGCAGATGGTAGGGTGACCCCTTTGCCTTGTTCCTTTGGAAACGCGTCTGCAGGCCTGTAGCTGCTGGAAAGGTCATGGTCGCCCCGGCTGTTCTCAGCACAGCGTCTCGCCGGGCTTTCGTGTTAATTTCTCCGGGTTTGAGGTCCGTGTGTCTTCTGCCTGAGCAGCTTTAATTTTCGCGGCTTGGTTTCCGGCCAGGAGCCACCTGTGAGGTTCTCCGGGCACTGCGACCCAGGGTGCTGGGTTTTGAGGACTATTTTCCATTTCTGGGATTTCCAGTCAGCTCCTCTTTTATTTTTATTTATTTGTTTGTTTAACATGTTTTTGTTGATTTCAGAGAGGAAGGGAGAGGGAGAGAAACATCCATGATGAGAGAGAATCATTGATCGGCCGCCTCCTGCACGCCCCCCACTGGGGATGGAGCCCGCAACCCGAGCATGTGCCCTGACCGGGAATCGAACCGTGACCTCCTGGTTCCTAGATCAACACTCACTGAGCCACGCCAGCTGGGCCAGCTCCTCTTATATCTGCTGCACCATCTGTAGCAGTGGTCGGCAAACTCATTAGTCAACAGAGCCACAGAGACGAACATCAACAATACAACGATTGAAATTTCTTTTGAGAGCCGAAAACTAACTTCTGTTAATGGGCCACGAAGTTTCAATCGCACTGTATGTGCGCGCCCGCACGTGGTATTTTGTGGAAGAGCCACACTCAAGGGGCCAAAGAGCCGCATGTGGCTCGCAAGCCGCAGTTTGCCGACCACTGGTCTGTAACAACCAGTTGTGTTTCTTTTTGATAGATGCTGTGCTGTGCATCCTGTCCTGACTGCATTTCTCTTTCAAGTCTCCATTTAAGGCTTGCCCCATTTTTCTCGATTTGTCCTACATCTAGCACATGTGACGTACCTGGTGCCCCTCGGTCATGTGCTGTAAATATTTCTCTTGTTTTTGTTTGTTTAATTTTCACCTGAGGATATTTTTCCATTGATTTTTAGAGAGAGTGGAAGGAAGGAGGGAGGGGGGGAGAGAGAGAGAGAGAGATAGAGAAACATCGATGTGAGAGAGACACATCAAAGATGAGAGAGAATCATTGCCTGCAACCAAGGTATGTGCCCTTGACTGGCATTGAACTTGGGACCCTTCAGTCTGAGGACCGACGCTCTACCCACTGAACCACACCGGCCAGGGCGTAAATATTTCTTCTCTGTTCACCTGGCCTTTACCATTTGCTGTCACATCCTTCATTCCTGTCCCCGGTGGCCTTTGTGCCTCGGTGCCAGCATGACGGCCAGGAAGTGGAGCCAGCCAGCTCTGGGCAAGCTGATGACGGGGGTACAGACCTACCTCCCGGGGTCCCGATTTCCCCTGTGGGTTCTCTCCCCCATTGGACCTTGCTCAGGAAGCAGCTCGCTGCAGGTGGGGGCGGTGGCGGAACCTGCCCAGGAACCCCAGTGGGCAAACTCGTCACCATCCTCCTTTCCTACCTTGTCCCTATACTGCAATTATTTTATCTACCAACAAAGTCCCAAATTCACTAAGAACTTTGAAATCCCATTTGAAATGCAACCTGTAGCCTGGCCGGTGTTGAGTGTGGACCTGTGAACCAAGAGGTCAATGGTTTAATTCCCCGTCAAGGGCACATACCCCGGTTGCAGACTCGATCCCCAGTAGGGGGCGCGCAGGAGGCAGCCGGTCAATGATTCTCTTATCATTGATGTTTCTCTCCCTCTCCTTCTCTGAAATCAATTTAAAAATATATTATTTTTAATGTAAATCTTTTTTAAAAAATCAATGGACAAAATATGCTCGCTCCTTGAGTGAGGATTAAAATCCAAACAAAACTAATGGCAATAAATGGCAGCGACGAGGTTACCGGTGGCTGAATGCCGCCGACACTGGGGGCTCCATCCTTACCTTGGACCGTGGGGAAGTCCCTCCTGGGGCCCAGGCTCTGTTCGCTGGGGGCGGGGCGGCATGTGAGCGGGACAAAGCCTTCGGGCAGAAGCACCAGCTCTTTGCGGGCATCATTGTCGCGAGTGGGGGGCCGAGGCCCCTCGGAGCGTCCTCTGGTGAGGACGGACTGTGTCCTGACGTGTCCGCGTGGAGGGCGATGCTGGCCAGTGACAGGCCTTCCCCGGGGCTCCGTGTGCATTCAGCTGCTGCTCAGGGGGGGCTGGGCGCTCACTCCTCGCCCGCGCTTTCCAGTTCCCGGACATCGTGGAGTTCAGCGAGACCATGGCCAATGCCGGGAAGACGGTCATCGTGGCTGCGCTGGACGGGACCTTCCAGAGGAAGGTAAGGCACCAGGTCTGGGTCCTGGGGGCGGGGCCCGGAGGGAGGAAGAGGCCTGGCAGGCACAGATGTGCACGGAGACCGGCAGCCCAGCCTCCTCTGCCTCAGCGGGGCGCTCCTGGATGCCCGGAAGTGAGTCCACCCCAGACTGGGTGCCCTCGCGGCAGGGGCTGGCATTGGCCGGGGGGAGGCGGCTGGGGCGCGAGGTCCAGGCAGCTTCCTGGCTCCAGTGCTTGTGAGTCGGGATTGGAAAGCCGAGCCCGGCCAGGTGCGCACACCTGTCCCCGTCCAGGCCTTCGGGACCATCCTGCACCTGGTGCCGCTGGCCGAGAGCGTGGTGAAGCTGAACGCCGTGTGCATGGAGTGCTTCCGCGAGGCCGCCTACACCAAGAGGCTGGGCGTGGAGAAGGAGGTAGCTGCCCGCTTCTCCCAGGGGGGGGCCGGGGGTGCTGTGCCCGCTCAGTCCAGGCCCCTTTGTGTTCCCAGGTCGAGGTGATTGGAGGAGCCGACAAATACCACGCCGTGTGCCGCCTCTGCTACTTCCGGAAGGCGTCGGGTCAGCCCGCCATGCTGGACGGGGAGGATAAGGAGAACTGCCCGGCGCCGGGGAAGCCGGGGGAGGCCAAGCCTGGGGAGGCTGTGGGCGCCAGGAAGCCCCTGTTCCCTCATCAGACCCTGCAGTGCAGCCCCGCCAACTGAGCCTGGGGGGTGCTGGCGCCCCCTAGCGGACACCTGCCCCGCCGCTGAGCCGCCTCTGCGAGGAGGAAGCGGCCCGGGGAGGCTTCGCCTGTGGCATGCTCTGTCTGCAGGCCCTTGCCCGGCGGGTGGCCGCAGTCCGGTTTCCCTCTTTGCCTGCCCACCGGCCTGTCTCAGTTCCCTTCCCAGCTGCTGGGCCCTCGGCGCCCCGGGCTGCAGCCGGCCCTGCGCTGCGGCTCCTTCTCCTTTGGGGTGAGGAGCAGGCCGCATGCTGTGGTGACATCAGCGACGCTGGCTTCTTCCCTCTCTGTGGCTTTCACCGTTGAGTTTCTATTCTCACCAGCAAGTCCGGGAGCAGCGGCTCCAGCCCAGCACCCAGTCTCGCTGCACACGAAGGCGGCCATCCCTTCGCCGGGGACAGGACGGCCGGGCGTGTGCCTTGCTTCTCTGGGCTGCGAGTCCTTCCTATTCTGGGATCCCTTTCTCGGAATGACAGCTTCTGTCACGTGGGTGGCGCTCACCCTGCGGGGCCTCGGGCCCAGGGCTCTGCTGTCTTCAGTGGGGAGGGGGTCGGGGCAGGCCCTGGCTCTGTTGCCGTGGGTGAAGTTAATGACCAACATTAAAGCGTGCTGGCTGCTGGGAGCGCGTTTCTCTTTAACCGCCTGGAATTCCCCGGGGTGCACGGCGGACACGGATGTGCCCTGTGGGGGGTTTCTTTCCGGATCTTTCTCTAGTTCTGCTCTTAGCCACAACCCTTTCTGACAGACACGGTGTGGAACAGGTCCTACGAGGAACGGCCCTTTCTGTCCTGACGGGTTTCGGGACAGAAGGGGTGAACAGGCACCCGGCCCGAGTTGGAAAGAGGCGGCGGCTGGCCGCTCAGTGCTGCCAGCTGGGGCTGTGGGGTCAGGTTTTGTTTGTGAAACAGACACTTGACAATTCAGGAGCCAAGAAAACGGGCTCAGCTGCGCCTCACGAGGCGCGTGCCCGCGGGTGGGGTGGGCCTGGCTGCAGGTCTGCCCGGGCGCGTGGGCTCAGGGTCCCGGTCACACTGAGGAGCTGCACACAGCGAGGCTGTAGCTCAGAACCCTACACGCAGTTACTGGGGTTTTGAAATGGCTGGGGCCCACTTCTGACAGCTACCTCTGTCATTGCTCAACGGGGAAGCTGCTTCAGACCCTGGCCTCTGCGGGGGAGGTGGGTGCTGGGTGCCAAGCCACCTCCTGCCTGGGAAGGGCCCAGAGGGGCTGAACGCTGTCTACTGGCGTGGAGGACCCTGGACCTGACCAGGGTGTCCCCCCACTGGGGAGGGGGCACTGGGAGGGCCAGCTCCTGGACACAGGGAGCTGGAAGGCAGTCGCGGACCCCGTCCGTCCTGTTTACTGGCTGAGCGCAGCTGCTATTTTAAGGTGCTGATGGAAGGCAGTGTGAGGAATGCAACCCAGACAGGGAGCGGGCAGGTGCTGGGCGCGCTGGAGGGGCAGCCAGCCACAACCTTGTTCAAAATGCAGGTCCCAGACCCCCCAGGGCCCCCGCAGAGTGGAACTTCTCCTACAGAGGCCAGCCAATGACAGTGGAGATTACGAATGAGAAAAACATTTATTCCATCTCAGAACCAGCCTAACAGAATCTGAGGGGCAGGAGGTCTTCCCCCCGCCCCCCCTCCCAAAGCTTTCTGATCCATTCAGAACGGCCTGGGGGCTGAGGCTACACCACACCTCCCACCTAAGGCAGAATATTTACATAAAGCTGGGTGTTGTCAGGCAAAGCCCCTCCCTACTGTGGGGGGCAGCGGGGAGGGGCAGGGGCAGGAAGCGCTGCCCAGTGGGCCCTGGGTGGGCACCAGTGCTGCCCCGCGGCTGGCAGGAGGAAGCCCAGAGGCACTGGCACAGGGGAGTGACCCAGCCGAGCAAGCAGACCCCGCGGCAGGCAGGGGAGGGGCACCAGCGAGGGCATCTCCCAGAAGCCTCTGGGAGTAGAAAGGGCACCGAGGCAGACACGGGCAGACCTGAGTGAGGAGGGAGGGAGAGCCAGCCCCGCACCAGCAGCAGCAAGTGGGAGGCCCCCCAGCCTCGTCTTTGGCAGAGAACCCCAACTCCCTGTGGCTCCCGGGGGCTTGGGAAAACGAAGGCACTTATCAGAACAGCATGGCGGCACTTCTAGCTACCAGGGGGGTGGGGCCATCAGAAGCAGTGACAAATGTCTAGCTAGTTAAAAACCCTTTAGATGCCCTGAGGAGGGGGTGGGGCCTGGGCACTCCGGGCATGGGAGGCAGGGGCTCTCCAGCTTGTGCCTGGGCTCCAACGGGACGGGGGGGGGGTAGGGGGGTGCCAGCAGCCCCTGGAGGCACGCCTTGTGGGCAAGAGGAGTCTCGAACCCAGGGCGGCCCTCCAGGCACCCTCCCTGCCCCGTTACCATCCCCTGGGCGGCTCAGTACACAACGGGAGGCTGGTAGCCCTCGGTGGCCTCGGCACTCTGGGTGAAAGGAGGCTGCTGGTAGCTGTCGGCCGGCGGGCCCGGGTAGGAGGCGTAGGCTGTGCTGGGGTCCGGGGCGGGGTCCACGTAGTTCTGCATGAAGTCGTCCACCCCGGCCTTGTAGCGCTGGTAGGCCAGGGCGGCCAACAGGCCCTGCAGGGAGTCCGGAGTCCGAGGTTGGCTCCTCCACGCCCTCCCCAGCCCTGCACCGAAGACCCCAGGAGCCCGCCCCGGCCTGCCCGGCCCACCTACCCAGGAGAAGATGGAGAAGAAGCTGAAGGTGATAGCCGCTCGGGCTGAGTCCGCTCCCACCAGCACATCTGCCGGGTTGGTGGCTGCCCACTGGTTGGTGAGGAAGCAGAAGCCCACGAACCACAGGAAGGTCCAGAGAGCTGGGGAGGCGGGGGCGGGGGCAGGGTCAGCTCCGCAGAGCGGGCAGCCACTCCCAGAAGCCTCCGGGAGGGGACAGGGCGCTGAGGCCACTCGGCACCGGCGGGCTTCCGGCGGTTAGAAATCTGGGCTCGGGCCGTCTGCTCCAGTGGGACCTCGCGCCTCTCCCCGCCCCTCTCCCGGCCCCTCCTGCAAGCTCTGAGGGCGCCCCGCCACCCGAGCCCCCCAGAGCGCCCGGGAACACGGCCGCTCCCCTCCCCTCCCGGGAGCAGGGGAGGCGCCGCCCGGGCAGACACCTGAGAAGAGCAGGTCGCCTACGACCAGGTACTTGCGGTCCATGGCGTTGCTGATCTGTGGGAAGTAGATGTCGACCACGAGGAAGAAGGCGCAGGCCAGGAAGGCCAGCACGCCGATGGCGCTGCCGTAGCGGCAGGCGTCCTCGTTGTGGTTGAAGACGCAGTACTGCTGGTGCGAGTCGTGCCTGTTGCTGTAGCCCTCGCCGAAGATGCAGGAGAACTCGATCAGGGCGAAGACCTGGGGGCGGGGTGGAGGGGCTGAGTGGCGGGCAAACCCCTGGGGCACGCGGGGCGTGGGGCCCTGGCCTCTCCCGCTGTCGCTGTTCCCCTTAAGGGGGTCAGCATCCCAGCCCCTCTGGGCGTGGGGGTGAGCTGGTAAGCCAGCTGCCTCCTGGCGCGCGGCCTTCATTCTCACTTCTCCCTTCTCCCTGCCTCTCCAGACCACAGGGCAACATGCTGCACCGGAGGGGCAGGCCGGGCATTCCGGGACCGTGGGCGCGAGGGACCGTGGGCGCGAGGAAAGGACGGGGAACTCCTGGGAGGGGACGGCCCTGCCCCCGCTGCCTGTGGGATGGGGGTTAGGGGCGATCTGGCCACTTCCACGTACAATGAGTTTTAAACACGACAGGACACAAAATCACAGAAGCTCAGGCCTGGAGTCTCACCCCCTCATCACCCGCCTGTCACCCCCACAGCGCCCACCCCCTGCCTGATGCCCTGAAGGAAGACTCCCCACCTCTCAGCAAAGCCAGGCCACCCCAGCCCCGCCCACTTCCCTGCCCCAGGCCGGCCTCCCCAGTTTGTCCAGCTTTCTCTCCACAAGGACTTCCTGCCTCTCTGGCGTCCTGGCCACGCCCCTCCAAGAAAACCCCAATCGACTGCACCCTCCCCACAAGAGTGGGTGCTGATCACAGGGGTGCTCCAGGCGGGTCTGCACTCAGAGCCGAGAGGTCCTGGGTGAGCTCCCCAGGGGGTTCCAGTGGGCACAGCCTCGGGGCACCTGGTCTCCTCCCCCACATTTCAAGGCCCCCGCCCATTCCGCAGAGGCAGGCTGTGTGGGCTCCCGGGACGGGACGGGCCAGGCCCCCGCCGCGCCGGCCGGCCTGCCGGCACCGGCCTCCCACAGCCCCGCCCAGGCTGGAGATGACGCCGGAACTCCAGGATGCTGGGAGCGGGGTGCCAGGCCCAACCCCTGGCACTGCCCTCCCGGCCCATGGGCACCTGCTCTGGGGTCAGACCCCACCGCCAGGCAGGGAGGGGGCCCGGGGGCCACCAGGGCACCGCAGGAGGTTCCAGTCCCAAGTCCCAGGCCGATGTGCGCAGGGAGGGCCCAGCCTGCTGCCCGCCCACCTGGTTCGGCTTTGGGTGCCAGGTGCCCAAGAACATGGGACCCACCCGCACTTCCCTCCCCAGGGGCCCGGTGCTGGGGAGGAGGCACCCTGCAGTCACCCGACCGTGGACGCGGAGCCAGACCTGAGGCTACTGCTGCGTGGAAAGGAGCCCCTGTTTCAGGGCCCCCACCCCCACCCACACCCCCACCCACACCCCACGTGGCTCGGGAAAGCCCCTTCCAGGTGGACGCCCAGGCGGGAGCCGCCGAGGCCCGCCGGCCACCTGCCCCGGAGCTGCCCCAGGCTCCTCCCCCCGCCAGCGGGACACGGCCTGCTCCCCACGGCGCCCCGGCCCCCCGCGCCCAGGCCGGCGGGGAGGGCGTCCGGGCCCCGGCGTGGGGTGGGGGCGGCCGAGCCCGGGGGTTGGGGAGTGGCGGGTCCCGGTCCCGCGCGCCGCCTCCCACCCCGCGCTCCGGGCCGCTGCCACCTGTCGCGCCGCCGGCTCGCGGGCGCCGGGCCGGGCGGAGGGGGGTCCCCGCGCCCCCGCCCCCGCCCCCCGACTCACCAGGCTCGCGGCGCGCGCCACCACCTGCGGCTGCGCCAGGAAGCGCCGCAGGTCGAAGGAGCCGCCCGCCTTGGCCGCGCCGTAGGCCCCGCTCTCCATGTCGCCGCTGCCGTCGCCGTCGCCGTCGCCCGCGGACGCCGAGGAGCCAGCGGTGCCCCGCCCGCTCGCCCCGCCCACTCGCCCCGCCCCGCCCCTCCCGCCCGCTCGCCCCGCCCACTAGCCCCGCCCCTCCAGCTCGCCCCGCCCCGCCCGGGGGCGTGGCCAGCGCGGCCCCAGGGACCGAGGGCAAAGTGCGGGCGGCGGCGGCGGCGGCGGGACCCCCGGCGGCCGGGCCTTGGCGGCGGCGACACCGTCCAGCCCCCGCGCTCGGCCGGGTCTCGTCCCCGCCACGCTGGCCGCGGCGCGACCCGAGAGGGGCAGGGCGTCCCCGGGAGAAGAGGGGCCACGGGGGAGGGGCCCTGCCTTCGGCCCCGCCCTCCTGGCGCCTGCTCTCCCGCCGCCTCCTCCAGGAAGCCCGACCGGACGCCGCCTGGGCCGCACCTGCCGGGCCCAGGTCCCCTGCACCCCCACCCTCGCCTCCACCCCCCCGCCCCCCCCGCCCCGGCCGCCGCCCGGGCCCGCCCTGCCCGGCTGGTCCCTCTGCCCTCCGCTCGGAGCTGAGCCTGGGGGGTGGAGACCACCCCAGTTCTTCCCCTGCGGGGCCCCCCACGCCCCGGCGGTGAAAGGCCCCAGCATGGGGTGCGGACAGAAACGGGGTTCCAGAGCGACAGGCGGGGCAGAGTTTAATCCAGTTCTTTCCTGAGCTGGTTCAGAGCAACTGAACAGGGAAGGCGGTGAGCCGAGGGGTGCAGGCTGAGGACGGGAACCCAGACCCGCTTCCTTGCCGGCCAGGTCAATGGGGGGGTGCTGGCCGGGAGATGGGGTGCCCCTCGGGGAAGAGGGGAGCCGTGGGGGAAGAGGCCTGGGTGGGGTGTAGCTGGGCCTCCTCAGCCCCCCACCTCCCTCCTGGACGGGCATGGATGGCGACAGGCAGCCTGGCGGCCCCGGCCTTCCCCACAGCCCCACCCCATCTTGAAATGCTCGGCAGGGCCCAGGCTGGCGGGCTGTCCTTCCTTCACAGGGGCCTCCTGTCGGGCACCGATGGGGCTCGTGGGGGGCTCTGCTGAGCCTGCACCTGCTGGTCACGACCTGGATGACGAAGGAGGTGAGACCGCAGGTGAGGGAGCACCCCTCCCGAGGCCTCTGGGGTTAGGGCGCCAGGGGCCTGGGTGCCCGGGCGGGGGAGGGGTGTGAGGCTTTGTCACCCCGCTAAGCGAAGGGGGCACCGAATCCCCCAGGGGGCAAGTGCTGGCCCCAGGTCCCATGGCGAGTGGGGGTCTGGTCTCTACACCCCACGTTGTAGAAGGGAAACTGAGGCTCAGAGAGGTGGCCTGGGTCGCCCATGGGTCCGGCCTCTGGAAAGGACAGAAACCTCGGAGGAGGGGACCTGAGAGAAGACAAGGCCTGGGCCTGGGACAGACCCCTGGGGCAATGCCAGGGATTAGGCGGGGCCGGAGAGGCAAGCAGGGGAGGCAGAGCTGATGGGGCCCGGGGACTGCGGCCCCCCGCCCAAGCCTGTGGTGCCTGCGGTCGCACAACACAAAGGCCCTGGTCCTGTGGTTCCCCATCTTTTCTTGGCCACCCCCCCAAGCATCTCTAACATCCTGATGTCCGTCCCCCCCGCCACCCCTCTGACATAGAATTCTTATTATTCAAACACTGAGCTCCTGGTCACGGGGAGGAAGCCTAAAAGGCCATTAGCTTGGTCTAAACAAGCTTCCAAAGAGCATGGCATCCATGAAAGAGAAAAAGGAAAGGACAGTGAAGTCCTGAGGAGGAAATCACTAAGAAGTTGTTGCCCGGGCCGGTTTGGCTCAGTGGATAGACCATCAGCCTGTGGACTTAAGGGTCCCGGGTTCGATTCCCGTCAAGGGCACGTGCCTGGGTTGCAGGCTCTATCCCCAGTAGGGGGCGTGCAGGAGGCAGCCAATCAATGATTCTCATCACTGATGTTTCTCTCTCTCTCTCTTTCTAAAATCAATAAAAATATATATTAAAAATAAATTGTTAAAAATAATAATAAGCCAAAACCGGTTTGGCTCAGTGGATAGAGCGTCGGCCTGCGGACTGAAGGGTCCCGGGTTCGATTCCGGTCAAGGGCATGTACCTTGGTTGCGGGCACATCCCCAGTAGGGGGTGTGCAGGAGGCAGCTGATCGATGTTTCTCTCTCATCGGTGTTTCTAACTCTCTCTCCCTCTCCTTTCCTCTCTGTAAAAATCAATAAAATATATTTTAAAAAAAAATAATAATAATATGAAGTGATATGAAAAAAATAGCAAATAAAGCTTCAAAACATAATAGAGACCTGAAATGCGTAAATATGTCACTATATATTTCTATACTGTATCTGAGGCCCCCAGAACCATAAGAAATGCAAAAATTCACTCTGTTAGTAACTCATTCTCAAATGGCCCCCCTTAAACATCAAATTGCCCTCCTGAGGGGTGTGTGCCCCACGTTGGGAACCACTGCCCTGGTCACTTTACAGGTCATTGAAGTGATGACCTGGGCCCCACCCCTGACTCCGTGGCTCCCACGGAGGTCAGAAGCCCTTGCTCCAACCTGGTCCCAGGAGGCATGTCCCCATCCCAGCATCCCTCCCCAGACCCGTAAGGCCCACAGGGTAGTGTGCCACCCAGAGGCGAGCTGACTGCATTGCAGGGCAGGGCAGCTGGGACCAGTGGTCTTGGTCACATAAAGCCTTGAGTCAGCAAGCCCTCCGCGGGCACGTGGCACACAGTAGGTCCTCAATAAACTGCAAGGTGCCCACAAGCGGTTCGGCCCCTTCTTTGCCTGGTGGCAGCCCTGCCCTAAAGCCCACCTCCCGCGGCTCTCCAGCGGGGCCTCTGCTGGTGCACACAGCTCTTCTTCCCACTCCTCCCCACCCCCCGCCCAGCCCCCGCCTCCTACCTGGTCCACCTGGTCCAGCCCAGCATCCCGGAGGTGATGGCGGCGATGGAGGCAAGGCTGGCAGCCAGCACGAAGGTGGGGGCCTTGGGCAGCTGGCCTGTGAGGGAGGCAGGTAGGGCAGGGTAGGCATGGCTGCTTCCGGATGCCCTTCCCTGCTCCTGGCACCTCCCACCCACCCACCCGCAGTGCCATCTGCCCTCTGGACATCAGGGCCCTCTCACCTGGGGGCACCAGCGTGAGGGGGCTGCTCTGGACACTGACGCCATTTTGGGCCTGGCACTGCAGCCAGGCCGGCGTCTGGGTCAGCGGGAAGGAGAAGTTGGCGGGCTGCCCGTACTGCGGTGTCTGCCGCATGTGCACGTGCCCGTCCCTCCCGACCAGGCTGTAGGTGATGGGTGGGCTGCCCGAGGCCGCCTGGCAGGACATCTCCAACCTGGGGCCAGCCTCTCTGTCCAGCACGGTGAAGCCAGCTTGCAGCTGGGACACAGGCTCTGGTGGGGGGCGGGGGAGGGACAGGAAGCACAGGCATGGCTGGGAGACTCCAACAGCCTCTCCCCAGCAAGTTCCCTTGTTCCAAAATAATCGCTGGAGGCCTAACTGTGATTGCGCCTCCTCCAAGCAGCCCTCTGGGTTACTCCCTCCACCTTGTGTCTGGGCTCCTACCCTACTTGCAGTGGGTACCACACAATTTCTCGTTCGGTGTTACTTTCATGTAGCATATTCTGGGTTGCCAGTTAAATTTGAATTTCATGTAAACAATGAAGAATATTTTTAAAAATCTTCATCCAAGAATCCTTTTCCATTGATTTTTAGAGAGAGTGGAAGGAAGGGGTAGAGACAGAGAGAGAGAAGCATTGATGTCTGAGAGACACATCAACCGGCTGCCTCCTGCACGCTCCCTCCTGGGGATCGAGCCACAACCTGGGCAGGTGCCCTGACTGGGAATCGAACTGGTGACCTCTCTGTGCATGGGACAATGCCCAACCCACGGAGCCACATGGGCCAGGGCGACCACAAATCACTTGTCAGGATGAGTATGTCCTGTGCAACATTTGTCTGGCAACCCTGCTTCCAGTCTCAACTCTTCTACTGAAACACAAGCTCCTTCAGGACAAGAACTGCTACTTAGAAGTTTCTAGATTCTAGAATCTCCAGGCCTTCCGCCCGATGCTCTGAACAGCCCCAGGCCTGCTCCGATCCTTACCCCTGACTGAGAACCCCACTGCCCCTCGGTACCCCTGGAGTAGGTGCTACCATCTTTGTTTTGTAGATGAAGCAACTGAGGCTCAGAGAGGTTGAGTGACTTGCCCAAGAACCCACAGCCTGTAAGTGTGGGGTTTGAACCCTCTGCTGGAAGTGCTCCAGACGGAGGGCTCTCCTCCCCAAGCCGTCTCCAGGTGCAGGGCCACGGGGTCACTGTCCCAGCCCCAGTCCGACAACACTTCCGGCTGCCACCCCATGCCTCCCACCGGGAAGGGGCTCCAGGGGGAGCTCAGGGTGGCCGGGAAGGACGCAGGACTTGGAGCTCCGTGCAGTGGGGTTGGGAACCACCGGTTGCCACTTGTAGGCCGGGGCCTGGGACAACTGTCTTAATCTCCAAGAGCTTGAGCTTCCTCCTCCGGAGGCTGGGACCACGACCCCGCCCGCGGCTGCTGAGAAGATGAAACCAGATAAACCCCCACATGTGCCCTTTATCAGCTTGAGGTCGGAGCTCGGCCCCGGGCGCTGTGTCACTGCCCCTTCAGCCCCCTGGGGGCCCAGCCAGGATCTAGACCCGCCTGTGACCAGGCCCCAAGGGACTGAGAGAGGCCCTTGAAGAAGGACAACCGCTTGCCCGAGCCCCCCGGCTTCCACTCCCAGACCCTGCTCCCCGCACCGCCCGCCCCCCTCCCCCTGCACTCACTGGCCCACAGCTCCCAGTACAGCTGCAGCGGGGCGCTGGCCAGGCGCATGCCCCAGGTGGTGGCCTGGCAGGTGTAGGTGAGCAGGTCTGGCCTGGACTTGAGCGTGACGTTGATGTGGAAGGAGACGGGGTCGCGGGCTCACCACCTTCTTGGAAACTTCAATGTCCCGGCTCCCCCAGAGGGTGTAGGTGACAGGCGGGGACACCTGCGTGTGGCAGGTTATGGCCACTCGGCGGCCTCGGGGGAAGACCTCCAGGACCCTGTAGGCGATGGAGAGCTCCGGGGTGAGTTCTGGAAGGTGAAACGGAGGAGGAGGAAGAAAGCCAACATTTATCAAGCGCGGGAAGAAAATGCCGGTTTGCCAGTGCTTCAGAAAGTTACCCCAGGAGCCACCATCCGACCCAGCAGTGCCGCTCGCAGACATGCACCCAAAGGACTGGAACACCCCGGCCGGGTGGCTCAGGGGGTGGGCATCGACCTCTGAACCAGGAGGTCACGGTTCGATTCCCGGTCAGGGCACAGGCCCAGGTTGCAGGCTTGATCCCCAGTGGGGGGCGTGCAGGAGGCAGCTGATGGATGATTCTCTCTCATCATTGATGTGTCTGTCTCTCTCTCCCTCTCCCTTCCCTGTGAAATCAATAGAAATACATTTTTAAAAAAGGCAGTTACTGTCCAGTGACACGCTGCAGTGTGGCCTCCATCTGGCCCAGGGCCTCCTGATGTGATAGAGGCTCCTTGCTTCATGTGGCCAGGGGTCCGCGAGGGTGCACCGGGCTGGGGGTTCCTGCCAGGGATGGGGACAGTGAGGGACAAAGCGGACCAGGCCCCCGGTGGCCCAGCGCTGTATGGAGGCCTGAGCGTGCGCAGTGGCCAGAGGGACGAAGGGTGGTGGCCAGGCCCCAGCACCCAGAGAGGCCAACATCTTGTTTAAAGGGACAGTCAGAAGGCAGCAGGCAGATGGTGACCCAGGTCCATGGGCACAGGGACCCCAGGCTTGCAGGGGACGGGCTGAGCCAGAGAGAAAGGGGTCACCTCGGAGAGCAGCCTTTCGAGCAGCCCGGCCGCATGCTCACAGAACCCGCAGATCGCTCCTCCCTTAGACCCAGGGTCAAACCCTCACTCAGCCCCAGCCAGCGTGGCTCAGTGGATAGAGCGTTGGCCCGTGGACTGAAGGGTTCGATTCCAGTCAAGGGCACGTGCCCGGGTTGCAGGCTCGATCCCCAGTAGGGGGTGTGCTGGAGGAAGCCGATCAATAATTCTCTCTCATCGTGGATGTTTCTATCTCTCCCTCTCCCTTCTTCTCTGAAATCAATAATATATTTTTAAAATAAAATAATCAAGCTTTAACATTAAGAAAACATACAAGCCCCCCAACCCGCTCACTCAGCCGCTCCCAGCAGGGCGCCCCCGTCCAGACCTCCTCTCTGTTGGAGGTGACTGTTTTGTCGGCAGGTCCTGGGCCGGTTTGGGAGGCACACGACACCTCCAAGACCTTCCTGGGGGTCTCTCTGGCTGCCCGTTGTGCATTTCCCACGCCACGATGGATGGGCCATTTGGGTCAAACAACGCTGCCTCTGACTGCGGTGTGGGGGCGAGGGGTGTGTTCTTAATGGTGCGTTTTCAAGACCAGGCAGTGCGGGGGGGGGGGGGGGCGCATCTATGAGACCCAGATATCAGCCCTCGGGCGTCCTCCGCGCCGCTGGGCATGGTGGCTGGACACCAGTGCGGTCAGCACACCCCTCGCCGAGCAGAGACTTGCAACGGGCCAGGGTGCGGGTCTCCGGAGGCGGCTGCCAGGAGCCCGAGTCTCTGAGCACCGGGCCTCCTCCTCCAGCCAGGGCGTTTCTGGGTGTCCCCAGGGGAGGGCGCTCTCTCGTCGGTGCCTCTTGCCGGAGGTCCTGAGACGCCCCACTTTGACTTGTTTCCGGAGACTCTTCCGGAAGCACAATGAGCTGAAGGGTACGCGGGCTTGGCTCTGGGGCGCCGTTTTGCAAACCGCTACAATAAGGTCATCAGTGCGGGCCTGGGGCCTGGGGCCAGCCCCTCCTCCGGGCCGGGAGCGGCGCAGGGCAGAGGCTCGCACGCCTCTCCTCCGCCCCCTCACCACGAATGAAGGCGGAAGGAACCGGCCCCTTCACTTCCCTGCCCACGGCTATTCGGGGGCCTCATTTACAGCAGCTGCCGCCGCGGCCCACCCGCTGCCCACCCCGCGCGCGTCTTCCGGGGGCGCTTTATTCGGCCGCCGCCCCGCCCCGCCCCCGCCCGGCCGAGCCTGGCCCCGAAAAGGCGCGCGTGCCTCCGCGCTGGCCTGCGGGTGGCGCGCTCGGCGCCTCCCAGGGGCAGCGGCCAGCTGCGGGCCGGCTGGCGTGGCCGGGCAGCAGCCCCATCCGCGCCGCCTGCCGCGTGTCCCCATGGCCTCGGGCTCTCCTGCGCCTGACGCAGTCCCGTGCGTTTTGCGCGGGGACGTGCGGTGCAGGCCCGACGCCCGGCCCGGCCCGCGGTGCCGGGGCCGCAGCATCCCGTGCGCACGCGCCCTGGGCCCTGGGCGGCGTGCGCTCGCCGAGGACACGCTTCCCCGCGCCCCCGTCACCCACGGCGCAGGCGCGCAGGCCCGCCCTCGCCCCGGTTCTCGGGTGCGGACACGCGTAGCCTCCCACGCCCGGCGCTCCGCGTCCTCCGCAGTCGGTCCCTTTGCCCGCGTCTCGCCCGGAGGCCGGGCCAGCTGCACCGCACGACCCCTGCGCCTCACGGCTCCGCCCGGGGCCCGCCGCAGCCCCCCAGCCGGTCAGCTGGCCTGGCCTTCAGGCTCACCCCACCGCTTCCGTGTTATCACCAGCGTCTGGATCCGGGGGCGCCCCGTGCCGTCTGGGGTTGCACCCTGGGTCCCCGGTGTCTCTCCGCAACACCGCAGCCGAAGGCCCAGGAAGGCGCAGATCCAGCCTCCCGCCGCTGCGCCCGCGGGCTCCCCGCCCGCTCCCGCCCCTGACCCCCCAGCGGCCCTCCCCTCCCGCTCCTGGCTCTGGCCACGAGGCCCTTCTCCAGGCACGGCCTGCTCTACGTGTCTTTGCTTGGAAGGCTGGGGTCCCCCTCTCAGGGCCAGCTTCCCAGGAGGTGCTGCCCTCCGTCCCCACCCCCGTGCGCCCCTCCCCTCCCATCACTTGAGGAACGCATCTGTGAGACCCGGCTATCAGCCCTCGGGCGTCCTCCACGCCGCTGGGCATGATGGCTGACACCACGGCGGTCAGCACACCTGTCCCCCCAGCCCGGCGGGCGCGTGAGCTCCGGAGGGCAGGCTCTGTGGCGTCTGCACCTCCTGCATCCCTCCTGGGGCCTAAAGCAGGCCCGTGCCAGGCGGGTGTGCAGCCAGCGTTTGCTCAGTGAGTGAGTGACCGAACGAACGAACGATTTGCCTGTTGGTCTCTCAGGAGCTCAGTGAGCAGGACTTGCTGGGGACTGAGCTAGGGACCGCCTGCCAGGTGCTCCCCAGAGGCCCGGCCCCCGTGCCCGTGCTGATCTCCTTTTAGCGAAAACACCACAACGTGCTTGTTTTTAAAGCAAATGAGGAAATGGCATTTCAGCCTGTGCTGGGGCGAGACCAGGGGCCCGCCTCACATGTCCCCAGGCGGATGCCTGCTCAGTGACCCCGTGACCTGATGGGAGGAAGAGCAGCTCCCTGCCATGGGAACCAGCAGAGGAGGTGACCCACCACCTTGACCTTGACCATAAGGGTCACAGGGCTAGACATGAGGGGGGGCGGGGGCGGGGCGCGAGGAGAGTGGAAAAGTGGAGGGCAAAGCCCAGGAGGTGTCTGGACCAGGAAGTCCCCTCCCCCTGCTCTGTACCCCACCCTCTTAGACTCACAGAGACCAGGTCCCAAGCCCTCCCATTGCGTCTCCAAGGAGGCAGCCTCCCATTGCTGCACCTTGGGGGGCCGGGGGCTGGACTTCCCCTTCGCTCACTGCCTCCTCGCCCCTCCTGCAGCCCCCCCCCCCCCAAATGCCCTCTCTGAGGTCACACCCACCCTGCAGAGCTGTGAGGCTTCTGGAGCGGCTTCAGCTCCATACATGGCACCCGGGGCAGAGTGATGGGGCTACACCTGCCCAGGGATACCCACCCCCCAACACACACAGCCCCATGTCCCCTGGAGGCCCCCTTCCTAGCCTCCCCCTCCCCACCTCCTCCCAGAGCTCTGCAGGGGCTGGGGCCGGGTTTTAGGATTGTCTGATTGTCCATCAGCAGACACCCTCTCACCCAGCAGCACCCTCCCCCCAGCCAAGTCCCTCCCTGGGTGGGGCCCTTGTCCCTCCCGCCTTCGGGGCTGCTCACCTGTCTCTGGCTTCGTGGAGAAGATGCTGGTGGCTGTGAGGGAGGGAGGTGCGGAGGGGTAAGGGGGTGGGTTGGGGGGAGGCCACAGGCCACCAGGGTGCCTCCTCCTGAGCCCAGAGGGAGGCACAGGTGTATCAAGTGTCTTCACTCATGAGAGCTCTTTTGAGCCCACGGTTAGCTCATCAGCCCGTTTCTCAGATGTGTAAACAGGGGCCCGGAATGGAGAAGCAGCGACTGGGCCGCACATGCCATGACGGGCTGGTCTGAGGCTCAAGCCCACATCTTTGCCTCTGAGTCCTGTGCTTCCGGGGGTGTCCATACCTGCGGCCCCACCTCCTCTGTGGCCCCAGCACCCCACCTCAGCGCAGTGGCCCCTCCCAAGAGTTCCCCAGAGGCTCACCCAGCGTGGCCAAGCACAGCAGCAGCGGGAGCCTCATGCCTCTGTCGGTGTGGAGCCTCTGCCCAGGCTCAGTCAGAAAGGCTCCCCTGTGGGGCCCTCCTCCACCCGGGACTCCCAGGGTGCTCCCTGGGAGGTACCTGCATTGGGGAGATAACCCCGAGGCCCTGGGGCCCCAGCACCAGGGCTGGGCCCCCAACAGCAGACTCCACCACACCCCACAGGGAACTCGCTGCCACTGCTGGGCTGTGGCTCGCTGGGTGGGTAGGTGTCCAGCCCTAAGGCCTGGATGAGGCCTAAGCCTGTTCCTAGGATGAGGCTTGAGTTGCTTAATCTGAAGAGTTGGAGGTGGGGGGTTATCCTGGATTACTGGGGTGGACCTGGTGTGACCCTGAGGGCCCCTCCCAGGCCCCACGGGGTCTGACACTGGCTGGAGAACCCGTGGGCTGGACCCATCAGAGAAGCAGGCAGGAGGGGCAACTTCCACCATCGCACCCTGGTTCCCTCAGACCACCTTCAGGCGCCTGTTAGGTGTCAATGCTGGGCTCAGCCCTGAAACGTAGCCTCAGGCTGGGTGAGGTCCTGGCAGGTGCTGGGCTGGAGCCCCACCCTGAACTGGGGGGGGGGGGGGGGGGTGGCGGGCGGGGAGACCGCACTCCCAAGAAGGACAAGGCGCCCTGGGACACTGAGTAAGTAACTGACATTTAACCCTCAGTCACCCCCAGGGTGGCTGAGGCCCAGGCTGCCGGCTCCCCCAAGGCCTCCCAGCCCCTCTCAGGAAGTGTTGCTGGAGGGACAGAGGGTGGTAAGTACGGGGCCTCCCTGGCTCGGTGCTGTGGCTCTCTCGGCGCCACCGTCACCCAGGGCCTCACCCACTGGGCCCCACCCTCAGAGCTCTTATTATTTTTTTTAATTTATTGATTTCAGAGAGGAAGGGAGAGGGAGAGATAGAAACATCAATGATGAGAGAGAATCATGTATCGGCTGCCTCCTGCATGTGCCCCACTGGGGTCAGAGCCTGCAACCGGGGCCTGTGCCCTGACCGGAATCGAACCGTGACCTCCTGGCTCACAGGTCAACGCTCCACCACGGAGCCACGCCGGCCGGCTGCCCTTAGAGCTCGCCTGAGTCAGGAGGCCGCGAAGGGCCTGAGAATTCGCATTTCTAGCAAGTTCCCAGGCGATGCTGAGGCTGCTGGCCGGGAGCCACAGGTGGGCCCCAAGATGCTCATGAGCTTGTGTCACTGTCCGTGGGCCAGGCCGGGGCCTCCTGGGAGCCGCATTGTTCCCTGGCACACTCTCTGCCAGCCTGGGGCCGCATTGTTCCCTGGCACACTCTCTGCCAGCCTGGGGTGGGCCCGGCAGGTGCGACAGCTGATGATCCTGTGAGGCTGGGTGAGGACGGGGGTGGGGGGGTGCAGGGGGTGGGGGGCAGCGAGTCAGCACCTTAATGACTGAAGGAAGCCTGTAGCCTGAGGGCACCGGGTCAGAGCGGCCCAGCGGCTGCCCCAGGCCTGGAACCCAGCCGGGCGGGGCCCCTGGTGGAGGGCGCTTTGCAAGCAGGTCCTGGGTCTCTCCTGACCTTCCCTCCTGGGGGGCTGTGGGCCAGTGGTTGTCACCCTGGGGGGAAGTGGCCCTGGCTGGGGAAGGTCACCGGGGCTTTAGACTGCGGGGGGCCAGGCTGCCGGCTGCCCCTGGGCCCCGGGCAGGTCACCGAATGGGCCGGCGTCTCGGGCGTTCTTGCGGCTGAGAGCTGTTGCAGCCTCCGGCCCTGAAAAGGAAGCTTCCAGAGACTCAGGAATCACAAACCCGGCCTTGGGCGGCATCCCAACGCCGGGCCCTGGTGGGCCCTCTTCACCCCCACCGTTTCCGTAGGTCAGCTCCACTGGGGCCGCAGAGGGTGGGAGACCAGGTGCTGCCGAAGGCAGGCAGGGTCCTGAGGACCCCCCTTCACTGAGGGGGCCGCCTGGTGGGAGGCCGCGAGGGAGAGGCCGCCTTCAGACCCCGTTCTGACCCGGTGAGCCCTGGAAGCCTTGGGGTGGGGGGGCGGGGGGAGAAGGGGGGAATGACCGCTGGGTCCCCGCTGGGGGGGTCCGGCTCAGGAACGGTGTTGGGGTTCTGGGCGGGGTGCCCTGCGGGTTGCTCTGACTGTGCCAGGTTGACCTCCCCACGGGCGGAGAGCCACACATTTGATGACGGTGCTTCCCCGGCAGACAGTTTCCGAGCACTCCCAATGGGTGAGTATTTATCACTTGTATTCGTGGTTATTATACTAACATATTACGTTTTAATTACAAAAGAGTCAACAAAATGCAAAACTTAGAGAAATACGAAAAACATAAACTATACAAAGAAATAAAAATAGACCATAAACACAAGTTTCCATGTTTTCTTCCTGCCGCCCTGGGTGTGTGAACCCCGCTTTGGGGGTCACCGGGGAGCAGGAGCGGGGTCAGGGGGACTCCGGGGTGGCGGCGGGAGGCTCCGGACAGAGCGGGGGTCGGGCTACAGCTCCGCGCTGCTGGGGAAGCGGAACCTACAGGCGGGATCCGCGTGGGAGGGTGAGGGCCTGGGGGACCTGAGGGCCTGGGGGGACCTGGGCCCCGGGGAGCCCGGGCAAGGGAATCCGGGGCACAAGGACCGCGGGCGCGAGGATGGAGAGTGAGGGGACTTGGGCCCCAGGGAGTCAGCGAGGCCCGGTTCTGGCAGCAGCCGGGACAGGTCCTCCACCAGGTGCCACTTCTCCTGGACTTGCTGCGGGGGAGCGACCGGCCGGCCGGTTACAAGGGCGCCGCCCCCCCCGCCCCCCGGAGCCCTCAGCCAGCCTCCCCGCTGCACTGCCCGCCCGGAGGCCCCGCCCAGCAAGCCCCGCCCCCAGGCCCGCCCCCCGAGCGAGGCCACGCCTCCTAAGGCCCCGCTCCGGTCCGAGAAAGCCCATCAGGGTCCCGCCCTCGTCCGGCCCGAGACCACGCCCCCAAGGGCGCCCCGGCCCCGCCCTCGGCCACACTCCCGTTAGACCCTGGTCTCCAAGTCCAAGGCCACGTTCCCGCCGGGCCCTTCCCCGCCTCCACGTTCCCATTCCCAGCCGAGGCCACACTCCCCGGACAGGGTCTCGCCGGCTCTCACTCACCCACACCAGCTGCTTCCGGAGCCCCTGGACGGCCCTGGCGTTGGCTTGGGACTGGGAGACGCACACGGTCAGGACAAGGCTTTGGATAGAGGGGGATCTGAGGTCAGTCACCCCCCATACTTCCTCCCCACCTCCTGGGTCTTCTCTGCCTGGGTCTGCAGACCCAGCTTCCTCTCACCTCTCCCTCCTCCCATCGGGCCTCAGCCCTCGCCCGGAATGACGGCAATAGCCACTGCGGGTTTTCAGTGCGTGCGTCAGGCACTGTGCTTCCCCGGGGTCAGGTAAGGTGCCTGGGTGCAGGTGAGGCCCCAGGGGCTACCAGGGGCTGCCCACGGGCATAGGAGGAACCCCCAGGCCACCTGCCTCCCTGGGCTCTCTGTGCCCAGCTCCCGGATCCCATGAGAATAGCTGGGGATGCCCATGGAAGGACCCCTTTCCCAGGGGCCCCTCCCTTGACCCCTGCTGCCCTAGAGGTACCTGAGCAGGATGAGGAGGGGAAAGCTGAATGCCTGGGAGCCCAGGTAGTGGAGGACCTGCTGGCCAGGGGGTGGCAGCCGGAGGGCCACCAGCTCCGGGACCACCTGCCAGGGGGCGGAGTAGTTGGCGAAGAGGCCGCAACCCCGAGAGGAGTGGATGCTGCGGAGAGACCAGCGTCAGGGCCCCCGTGAGGAGCTGCCGCCCATCCCTCAGCCTCCCGCCCCTCTACGCCCCGCACCTGCTGACCACGTAGCCCAGCGGCACGGTGGCCAGAAGCAGGCCCAGGACGAGCACCAGCTGGAAGAAGAAGGTGGAGCTAGAGGCTCGGAACCTGCGAAGGGACGCCCTGGAGTTCCTCAGGAGGGTGTACTGGGGAGCAAGCAGCACAGTGGGGCTGTCAGCTCCCATTTGCAGAAACCAAGGAGTCTGGGGCCCAGGGAAGTGAGGCTGGGGGACGGGGGTGAGGGCAGAGGCAGAACGGGAGCCCCACTCAGGGTGCCACCCCGGGGCACCCTGCTCCCTCCCGACCCACCCATGGGCCGCACCTTCTTGATGTAGAAGGTGAGGACTATGAAGACGCTGTGGAGCAGGGGCAGCAGGGGGCAGTAGAAGAGGCCCATCCAGATTACCGTCTGCCCCGCCACCATGTCCAGCACGTTTGTGGGCACGAGGAACTCCTCCCGGCCCAGCCAGGTCCAGAACCGGCCCGAGAATCGCTCCACCAGCACCCTGGGCATAGGGCGTGCCCAGCATCACCACCCGGGAGGAGCGTGTGGACCATGTCCGTCACGGTCATGGCCACGGGACACCCACACTCAGTCACAGGGACACACACATGTAGAACTGCTCACACCTGGCTGCAGCCACCGGCCACCCCCAGACATGCCCAGGTCCCTCCCCCCGATGGTGTCCCCACGCGGCTCACCTCCTAGGCAGGCTGACGAGGAAGGCGAAGGCCACGGTGAGCAGGAAGTTGAAGGTGCTCAGCTTGTACAGCTCCTCCCCCACCGAGTTCTCCCAGCACTGGGCAGAATGGTTCTGGTCACCACCCGCGGGCCCAGCCCCCACTCACCCACCTGTGGGGGCATCTCTGTGGACAGGAGCCTTGCCTGGAGGCTGGTATGATTGCTGTTAAAGCCCCCGCCTCAAGGGTAAGTCATGCAGGGAAACCCGACCGCCAGGGCTGCCACTCTGCACTGTGCCGTGTGGTGCAAACGGCACCCCCTGGAGGTGGGCCCAGGTATGGGACGCTCTACCCCCAGCCTCTGGCAAAGGTGAGACCCGGGAGGAACCAGGAGATCAAAGGGGCGGGGAGGTCCAAGAGGTGGGGAGACGCCCAAAGGGACAGGCCCCACTGGAGCCCCAGCCACCTGGTAGTCACAGGCGTTGTAGCCGTGGGACTCACAGCTGGTCTTGTTGCGGCCGAGGCACAGCATGGTCTGGCCCAGCGAGAAGGAGAACATGCCCAGGCTGGCCAGCTTCAGCACCACGCACCTGCAGGCGGGCCGGGGCGGGGTCAGGGCAGGGCCCGGGGGGTAGGTGTGGCTGCTACCTTCAGAGCCCAGCCTCCTTCCCACCTGCCCCAGCCGTGGCCACGGTCCCCAAAGTGTGTTCCCCAGCATGTTGGCCTCCGGATGATTCACGGGAGAAGGGTTCTGTTTGTCAATCAATTTGGGAAACACTGCACGGCCCAGCCGTCCTTCCCCGACACCCGGCTTGGAGACACACAGGCCCAGATGGGCCTTTACCATCCTTATTGATTGCAGGTGGGAGCGTCCCTTCGCCCATTGATACCCCGCCCACTCCACTGCCTGCTGTACCCACACACGTGCGTGCCTCCGCCTGAGCCTCCCTGCATGCACACGGGGTCCCACAGGGAGATGCCAGCCCCGAGCCACCCCAGGCATTAGAGCTAAGTGTGGGCTCTTCTGCTGAAGGAGGCTGGGAGGCAGGGTAGGGGTGGCAGGTGGAGCTCAGGTGGGGGGTTCACCGAGGGGCTGTGGGTCCATGCAGGACCGTAGCCAGGAGTGGGCGGAGGAGGGCTGTGTCTGAGCCTGCGCCCAGCCGGCATGGCGAGCCTGACCTTGGCCAACGCGCTTGTTCCCTGTGAACCGCGGTTTCCTCCTTGTCCAAAGGGGATGGGGATGGCTCTGACTTCACAGGTCACGTGAGGGTTGTCGAGGGAAGGCGTGTAAGCCCCCGGGCGCGTGGGAACTGTGTGCGTCCCATGTTCCTGGTTTCCCTACGTGTGTGACGCTGGTTCCCAACACCCTCTGGCAAACCAGCCGCGCCAAAACCAGCCGCAGGCCCCTCAGCGTGGCCGGTGCTCGGTCCAGGCCGCTGTCCGGCTCTGGGCAGAGGGGATGTCCCACCAGGGCCCCCTGGGACGGAGTGTTCTGGAAGCACCTTCCTGCCTGCTCTGCTTGGGACCCTGGTGCCAGGAGACCACCAGGACGGGCACCAGGGCACAGCTGCTCCCGTGCCTCAGCGCCCCGCCTCCCCTCGGGGTCCCACCTGGCACCAGGGCTGCGCTCACCAGACGAGGGTGAGGTTGACCTCGGTGTTGGGCGGGTAGCTCTCCAGCTGCACCAGGAACACAAACAGCAGGGGGCCCAGGAAGTTGACCAGGGCGATGACCCCAGGGGGCAGGTACTGGAGCAGCACAAACAGGGTCTCCTGCGGGAAAAGCAGGGAGGGGGTGCCATGGGCTGGGGTGCCCGGTAGCTCCCCTCCCCGACACCCCTACAGGGTAACTCTGGGGCAGGCAGGCCCCCGCGTCTGGGAGGCCCCAGGCGATGGCAACGTGGAGGTCGAGGGCTGCCCACAGGGTGAGCCAGGCTGATGGGGCCCTGACTGGGCACGTTGCTTTAACCACTCTGAACCTCAGCTTCCTCATGTACCGTCGGCCTCCTCCCACAGCCTGGCCAGGACTAAACAAACATATCAGCGGCCTGGCACCTCCTTGTTGTCCTGCGAGTACTTGGTGGCCCAGAAGATGGCGCTGATGGCTCCGACCACCAGGAGCCCGATGAGGACGTTGACCCGCAGGTAGGAGAGCAGGTGGCAGGCTCTCTGGGCACGCGTCTGCTGCTGCGCCAGCTGGAAGCGATGCCCCTCCTCCAGCTCCACCTGCCGTGGGGCGGAAGCAGAGGCAGGTGGGGCGGCCAGGGTCTCGGCAGGGTTGGGGTGGCACTGGGGCAGGGACAGGCCCAGGAGTGGCAGCTGCTTTTACCTCCCCTCCTACACTGTGCAGGTGAGCGCTCACACCTACACCCTCACAGCCTCTGCCCCCAGGTGTAACACCTGTGTGCACGCATGTACACACTCAACACACACACGCTCACAAACACACACGCGCGCGCGCGCACACACACACACACACACACACTCACGCCCATACTCACCTTGAACTCGTTGCTGATCTCATGCTTCTTGATGGTGGCTGCCTCCAGGCCCCGGATACAAAAGTCCCAGGAGGAGAAGACCTTGGCGCTGAGCGGCGACTGGTAGTCCTGGCCCAGGAACAGCTTCTGGGGCAGCCCCTTCACCATCCTGGAGGGGCAGGAGGCCAGGGCCGTGGGAGGGCGCCTCCGGCCTGCCAGCCGGGGCCGTGGCTCTGGGTCTGTGGGGGAAGCCCTGGCAGCCCCGGGGCCAGGCGTTGGCCTCGGCCTGGGTGGGGGCGGGGACACAGAGGCAGTGGCCCGTGGCCCTGAGGGCTGCAGCAGGGACCCGGAGATTGTACCCAGGAAGCACCTATGAGCCGTACTGGACGAGAGCCAGGACCTTCCTGCCAACTTGGGGCGGGACTATGCCAAGGGCAGGTGAGCGGGGAGGACCCGGCCTGTGAGGGGAGGGCGGGACGCTCACCGCCGCAGGGTCCCGCAGAAGCAGAGCAGGAGGCAGGCCAGGGGGCTCAGGAGGTAGGCCAGGCGGATGCTGTAGGCGGAGCTGCCCTCGGGCTCCGCCCGGTAGGCGCCATAGAAGAGATAGGTGTTGCTGAAGGCCTGGGATGTGGGTGAGGACCGTGGGGAGGAGCACTGAGCATCAGTCCCTGCTGGGCTGGGTGCTGAGTGCTCGCTGACTCTCACAGTAACCCCGTCAGGGAGGCAGGGAGGACGCTCCCTTCACAGAGGCTCCGAGGGCTCAGGCAGCGTCCCCGAGGCCGCAGCGTTGAGGAAGAGAAAGGCCCGAGTGCCTTTCAGGGACGAGGGTGTGGTGGTGCTCATCTCAGAGGCCTGCACGTGTGTCCTCTCTTGTCCCTCGCACTCCTGTGCCAGCTGGGCCCCGAGGGCTGTGGGCACTTTTCCCAAGCCTGGCTGGTGCCCAGTGGCCTCAGCTCTCAGTGGCCCTATCCCTGGCCTTGCCAGTCTGTCTACGTAAGGCCATCCCCCCAAAAGCCAAAATGCTGCACAGCCAGCGTGGCTCAGCGGTTGAGCGTCGGCCTATGAACTAGGAGGTCATGGTTCGATTCCCGGTCAGGGCACAGGCCCAGGTTGCGGGCTTGATCCCCAGTAGGGGGCGTGCAAGAGGCAGCCGATCCATGATTCTCATCATTGATGTTTCTCTCTCTCCCTCTTCCTTCCTTTCTGAAATCAATGAGCAAATAAATAAATAAGGAAAAGCCAAAATGTGCTTGGAGAGGTGAGGGTCCACTTAGCCTGGGGTCCCCTGAGGCCAGTTCCCTCCGGAGCCATCACTAGGATGGAGCCACTTACCCTGCCAGTTAACACATTCCAAAGTCGAGAGTGGAAATTGGGAACGGCAGTCGGGGGCTGGGGGCCACCAGGGCACTGGAGGGCTGCTGAGGAGGGAGAGGGCCAACAGCAAAGGGTCCCCAGGGCATAAGGGAGGGTGTGCCCCACCCACTCCATAGCCCTCAGCCCGGGGGGGGGGGCGGGGGGAGGGAGGGGGGGGTTTGCCGTGCAACAGGCTTGTCAGGAAGAGTCCTTGCTGGACCCCAGCGAGAGGACGCCCAGAGACCCAGAGGGTGCGGGCTGTCCCAACACTCCGAGCCCTGGACCAGCCCAGTGCCTGGTGCGGTCCCCAGGGTGTGGTCCCCAGGGTGCGGTCAGGGCACTCACTGAGGTTAAGGGCGGGGCCTGGGTCCGGTGGGTGGAGCCAGGCCAGGGGCAGCAGCACGAAGCTGGAGGTCAGGAGCACAGGTCAGCAGGTTGAGCATCAGCAGGAAGCGAAGGAAGGTGAAGTAGGACTGGATTCCGGTGCCGAAGAGGCCTACGGGGGGACAGCAGGCGGGCAGGGGCACTGAGCCAGGCTCAGCTGGGGTCCCAGGGCCCTGCAACCCGGCGGGTGTGGGGTCAGCCTCACGCGACCTCGGGTCAGTGGTCCCCGAAGGGGAGGCCCTAGCGATGCCGCTGACATCCACCAGGGGATGCTGCCGCCCACCAAGGTGCGGGCCCCATCGCAGGAGGGGTGAGAGGAGGGGTGAGAGGACAGGAGGGCTGGTTGGTGGGGCCGCGGGGAGCAATGACATTGAGACTCCAGACAGGGGAGGCGGGAGGCGGGTGCAGGTCTCACCCCCGATCTCGTAGAGGGCCCCCTCCCAGAGCCCCAAGCCCTGGGCCAGCCGCCGCGCTGCCTCGCTCAGGCGCCGTCCCGCAGCCCCCCGCCGCCGCCGCCACCGCTGCCAGCACGAGGCCTTTGCCCCCTCGGGCTCCCACAGTTGCCTGGGATGGGGGGTGATGGGGGCACCCTGAGTCACCCACCGTGCCCACGCCGGCGGGGTACAGCTGCTAAACAGGTGATTCCCACCCCCACCCTCTACTCCCACCTCAGCCTGGGCTGTGTCCTGACCCCTGACCCCGCACCCACCGAACACCCACCGGGCTGTGCCCTGACCCCACTCCCACCTGAAACCTGGGCTGTGTCCTGACCCCACACCCAATGAGCACCCACTGGATTGTGTCCTGACCCCTGACCCCTGACCCACACCCACCGGAGGAAGCGCCTGTCGGCCATGGCGTAGGGCAGCGTCCGCAGGGGCGCCAAGGAGGAGCAGAGCCGCTCCATCTCCTGCTCCCACAGCTCCTCGGCCCCGGGCTCCGACTGCCCGGACTGCCCGGACTCCTGCCGCAGCATCTCGCTGGGGGGGGGGGGGGGGGGGGGGGGGTTGAGGTTGGGGCGGCTGCAGCGCCCGTCCCGGGAGGGGTGTGGGCGCCTGTAGCCTGAGCCTCAGGTCCGGGCCGGACGGCGCAGAAGGAAGGAAGGACCTGCCGGGAGAGCAGCCTGGTCCCACCGCCGCCCAGGGCAGCACGTGGCCGGGCCTCGTCCCGACGACCGAGCGGAGAGAAAGGGCGACAGGAAGACGGGACCCTGAAGCCAGGCTGGGCCAGGCCGCTCTCTCCCTCCCTCCCTCCCTCCCGGCCCCCGGCCCCCACCGCTGACTCCCCCGGGAAGCCGTCCCTGTCCCCGGACCGTGCAGGGACCCCTCTGTCTTCTCCCTGTGGTCTCGCCCCCAAAGGAGGAGGCATGGCTACTGCCCAGCCCCCGGACGGGGAGAGGGACTGCCTCGGACCCCCGCCCAGCAGCCCGGGCCTCAGCCCTTCCCGCCCCCGGCCCTCCCCGCGCCCGGCGCACCTGGGCCCGGAGCAGTGACCCCAGACCCTCTGGACCGCTCCTCTCACTGCAGGCGGGACTGTGGAGAGCGGGGGGGAGGGGGGCGGTCACATGACAGGAACCCCAGCTCTCCGCGGCCTCCCCGCCCCACCTCCCATCGTTTCCTCTGCTCTCCACCCGGGCGGCGCTTCCTGCGGGCGGGCGAGGGGCGCGGGCGGTCGGTGAGGCGCGGGTGCTTGCGGGGCAGGGTCGGCGCTCCCCTCCCTGCGTGGTACCCCAGCAGCCCCCCTTCTCCGGGGACCCCGGCTCCTGCGGCTGCGCCTTCCCAGCCCCCAGGGGCGCAGGAGACAGGTCAGAGCCCGCTCCCCCCAGCCCGCTCCCTCCGGCTGGGGAGCCGGAGCCTGACCCCGCTGCGGGGTGGGGATGGGTGGGGGGCAGGCCCGTCCCTCCCTCGCCGGTGGCGGGGCCCCGCTGCCCTCGGAGGGCGCGATAGGGACTTAGCGGGCAGCCCCACCACCACGGCTGAGCTATTTCCTAACTTCCCGCCTGGTGGCCCGCACTGACGCCGAGGCCTGGCCCAGCGCTGGGGGTGGACTCCATCCGTGCCGCCCACGGAAGGGGTCTGAGAGTCAGCTGGCCATTTCTCTCCTGGGACCCCCGAGGCCTCGAGGTCCTGCCCTTCCTCCCTGCTCCCTCCCCACCGCCTGCAGGCCCGGCCATCTCTCAGCTGAGCCGCAGCGGCTCTCCTGCCTGTGCCGTCCAGGTGGGGCTGCACACAGTGGGATGGAGAGTAGGGAGCGTGGAGACAGGCGGGCAAGTGTGCCTGGCAAGTGCTCCACCTGGGCTCGATCCAGGAAGGCTCCCCAGAGGAGGGGACCTTCAAGTTGGGCCTGAGGTCATGCACGTCCCAGAAGGCTGGGGCACGGGCGCGCAGGGCGGTGGGGAGCAGTGGGAGGAGAGACGGGGGCTCCACGTCGAGCTGCCTGGTGCCTAGATCCCGCCTGAGACCACCCACCTGAGACCACGCTGACGGCTGCGTGACAGACCCCAACCGCCCTCGGTCTGTGTCCAACCCCAGTCCCAGGACGCCTTTCCCAGAGAGTTGCACCTCGTGTTTTCACGCTGGGTCCTGGCTTTGTCCACCTGTCCTTCCCTCTGGGGGGCCGCCCTCCGAGTCTTCCTCCAGCTCCCTTTCTCCCTGCCGCCTCTCAAGGCTTCTCGGACCAAATGTGGGCCCTCTGCCCCCGTCCAGATCCCACTCACGTCCTCAGATCCACGGGAGCCTGTCCCTCTTGTCAGGCTGCCTAAAGCCAGGCTGCTCGGCAGAGTCCCCGGGGCGGACAAGACCCCGGCCTGGTGGGTGACACCTGGGGGCCGATTAACCTCTCAGCCTCAGTTTCCTCATCTGCAAACTGGGGCCCTCTGTGCTGATGGGCCGGGCTTGTGCGGAATAGCCAGAAGCTGTGGGGACGGCCCCCTCCTCCCCAGGCAGCACCCAGGAAGTGCCACCGTTCTGGTCTAGCCTGATCCCCAGGGGAGCCACGCCCAGATGGGGCCAGGGAGCTAACGGGTCTGCCGCCGCCTGGGTTCCTTTGTCAAAAGGAAGGACTTACCCAACCGGGTGTGGTAAGGCGCTGAGGGCTGGGTGCGGCCCGCAGGCACCCTGTTGTTCTGATAACCGCCCTGGGAAGTGACAGGTTTGCGATTATTGTCCCCAAATGAAACTCGGGGAAACCGAGTCCCATAGAAAGTGCGGACTTTAGCCAGAGGTGGGAATCGATGTAGACACTGGCCTTCACCCGGCCCAGACCTCAGGGTAGGGTGTGAGGAGGGGCCGAGGTTGGCAGGGAGGGGGGCCGTTGCTGGAGGAGGTATAGTAGGGGTGGGGTGCGCCCCAGGGCCAAGCCCGGTCCTGGGAGCCCAAGGCCTGTCACCACGTGGACCGGCGGGCGGTGCAGCTCCCTGGCCTCTGGCCCCAGGTCCGCCCCTGGGCCTCGTCACTCCCTCCCCCTGACCCGAGGCCCCTCCCCCAGGTGGCGGAGCCCCACCCACCGCACCCAGCGGCCTTTCCCGGGACAGGTCCCGCCTCCAGCCGCCTCCCAGGTAAGAACCGAGGTCTGGGGCTTGGGGTTGGTGGCCTTGCCCCCCAGCCCTAGCGCCCCGTTCCCGGTGGCTGGGCAGCCCCACCCCTTCCGAACCTTTGGGCCCCTGGGCGCTGGACCGAGAGTTCCCTCCCCCGTCCTCCCGCGTGTCCCTGGTTTGACTTGGGAGGGGTGGGGGCCGGGGACTGCAGCTCCCAGCCCACTCCAGGCACCCGCAGCCCCGGGAGGGTGTGATGGGCCGGGGCGGGAGGAGGGTCACGAAGGCTGGCACCACTGACCACTGACCGCCAGCAGGGAGTGGGGAGTGGCAGGCGGGTCGAGGGCTCCAGTTGCTCTCGCCCTTGGGCGAAGAGGCCTGGCTGCGGCTGGTCCTGGGCTTCGGGCATCGGCTGCGCTCCGCGGACTCGCTGCCTGAAAGGCCCCACCCTGCCGCTCCCTGGCCTGGCTCAGGGCTCAGGAATGGTGCACCCGGAAACTCACCGGACCTGCCCGGCCTGAAGTAGGGTGCCAGGGCGCCCGCCGCGTGCCAGCCAAAGTCAGTCCCCGGGGGAAGGCTGTTGGGCCCAGGCCTTAGCTTCTCCCACCTCCCACCCCCCACCCCCCACCCCCCAGCCCCCACCCCCCTGCTCCTCCCATCCCACTCCCGCCGCTGTCCTGCCACCACGTGGAGCAGGGGTGTGGGGAGGCCCGTGGAGCTGGGCGTGGGAGGGTCTGGCTGAAGGACAGGGAGGCACACCATCTGTGCCCTCCACCCCTTTCCAGGCTGAGGTGGAACCCCTCCCACCCTCTGCTGAGAGGGGGAAGGGGCTGGGATTGTGTGGGTGCCTGGGCACCCCCAGTGAGGACCCTGTCTGGGCACAGTCCCCGCAGGGCCTGCTCTGCTTGGGCACCCCCACCTCATCCCAGGAAGCCCCCTGAGCTGAGTTTTCCTGGGGGAGGCGCGGGAGGCGGGGACAAGGCGGATGGAGGGCTGGGCCCTCAGCGGGCAGAGTCCTGCCGGAGGCAGTGGCCGGAGCTGCTGTCCCCGCCCCCCGCCCACGGGTGCAGAGCCGGGACAAGGCCGCCCTGGTTCGTGGTCCTGGGTGACAGCAGAGGCCTCTGCTCGGGCACGGGCTGGACAAAGGCAGCCTGTTGAACGCCTGGCACCCTCCCCGCCAGCCCCGGCCCACCTGCTCCCGGGCAGAATGTGGGGGTCAGCTCCTGAGAGCTGTGCCTTGAAGCCCTGCAGGCGGGGGGGGGGGGGGGGGGGAGGGGGGAAGGGGTCCCCCGCTGTGTGTGTGTGTTGGGGGTATGCTGGCTGGGTGGGTGGGGACCCAGCTGGAGGAGGTAGCTCACGCTGTTTTGCCTGGGCTGAGGCGGGCTGAGGCGGGGTAGGGTGGGAGGATTTCCTGTGAGGAAGCACCGCCGTGGGGTTACAGGGCGGGCACAGCGAAGGCCTCAGAGCTGCCCTGAACTTCTCACCCAGGGACGAGGTCTGTGCCCGCAGCACCCTCCCTTCCAGGGGCGGGCGCCTGGAGCAAACCCTGGGAACTCCTTCCTTCCCTGCCCTCCTCCTTTCCCGGGCACTGGGAGGGGTGTCCCTCCGTCCATTCTGGGCTTATTTGGGGCCACTCACCTGACCACGTGCTTGGCTGTGGATGGGGCCGGAGCAGAGGTACCTCCCACAGTCGCCAGGGAGCGGCCGTCTGGCCAGGGGCCAGGCCTGGAAGGCCGCGTGTGGGACCGCGCTCCCCCCTCAGCAGATGGGCAGCAGCAAGCGGCTCCAGAGGCTCTGAGCTGCTCCAGGACCGCAGCCGGGCAGGGCGTGGGCGGCAGCCATGGCCTTTGTCCTCCATGTCCCTGAGACCCCTGAGGACCAGGGGTAAGTGCTCTGGGCCGTGGGCTGGCTGTACCACCCCAGGGAGAGGCAGGCTGCGGGGGAGATCTGGTCAGCCCACCCCCCCTCTCCCCCAGCAGCCGGGAGCCCAGCCCCTACGATGAGAATGAGAGCGAGCTACACCACTCCTTCCACCAGCTCATCCAGG